>CM064534.1:15075114-15299683 GCA_032716605.1 Paralithodes platypus
AGAGGGGTGGGGGGAGTGATAACACTGTGAGAGGGAGGAAGAGTGCCTCGTTAGGGAGAGAACTAGTACTGGTGGTCTTCCTATCAGAGGAGGGGGAGGAAAAAAACAAGAAGTGAACGAAGAAGAAGAAGAAGATGAAGAAGAGTAAAAGAGTAGGAGTAGAAACAAGACGAAGAAGAAGAAACAAGAGGAATAATATGAAATGGAAGAGGAAGAATCATAATCATAATCAGGATCATACATTTTATTTCATTAATACAATGGTTCTTCTTTACATACAATACGTAATAATTATATATAACTACTATTACGCCCTGAACCTCTGTATGAGTTGTTGAAGCTTCACTTGGTTCGTGTGAGGGGGATTCATATACTGCCCTGCTTCACCACTGCTTCGTGGCTCTCGCCTCCGGCATGTCTCGCTTTACCTGTTACTTCATACCTACACTTCTATTCGTGATTCGTTGATTCTAGAGGGTGCTGACAAGGATTTGGTGGAGTTTCCTCTCTGACCCTCCTATACACCCGAGGTCTCTTCCGCCGTATCTACGTCCTCTAGTCAGTCATATTCTGGATTTACCTCGGTGGTGTTGTGTGTTGGAGTACTTACCTTTACCCGTGTCAACTTCTACTCGTGTACTCCATCATTCACAAATCTCAGGAGGATACGACTAGGAGTTACCAGGTGGACGAGACCTGAGTTGGTGATACTATAATATTTGCTTCCTTTTTGTTTAATTAAATGTAAATATAAATTTAAATAAGAACATTTATATATCTAATTGCTATTGTTTATTTTGTTAAGAATATTATAATTATTTTCATTAACCATTATTTAATAAGTAATTATCAGTAATATATATTTGTTTGCATATTTTTTATAATAATAAATTAAAATTTAATTATTGTCTATTCTCTATCCATTAAGTTTAAGGCCTATAAATGAGTCATGATTTTGAACTGCCGGTAAAATACAACTCAGTGTTCGTGTACAGTTGGAGAACCTATAATTATCAACTCTGCGTAAGCAGAGTTTGGTATCGCCCCCCCGTATAGTGGGTACCACACGAAAACAAATTCTGTCGTCGTCGTCCTCGTCGTCCGTCTGTCTCGGAACTCCTCCTAGACCGTTGGACGGATTTTCACCAAATTTCACACAAACATTTGTTGCGTGAATGCGAAAGTCAGTCAAAACAGATTTTTTGAATTTATGCAATAGTTATGATTTTAGGTCCAAAATATGGTTTTACCAAGCCCCTCAACCTCCCCCCCCCCTTCCCCCCACCTCCCCCCCCCTTCCCCCCAACCAGCAATGATGGCGTTCTTAGTGTGTGAGCCCCAAAGGGGCTCACACACGAAGAACACATTTGTTCTGGTGGCGAAAACATCTTGCTACGTATTTGCTAGGTTAAGTTAGTTCAGTTGGCATTAGAAGTGATGGAAGTAATAGTGGGATTGATGGTGATAGTAATGATGATGGTGATACTAGTAGTAATGATGGTTGTAGTTGTATTGATGATGGTGATAATAGTAGTAATGATGGTTGTAGTTGTATTTATGATGATGACAGTAGTGATGATGATGACAGTATACGTAGATATGATGGTGACAGTAGTAGATATGATGGTGACAGTACTAGTAGTAGTAGTGATGATGGTGACAAGTAATGGTAGTTGTAGTAATAATGATGACAGTAGTGATGATGGTGTGAGTATTTGTGATGATGGTGAGTAGTTGTGAGGATGGTGAAAGTTGTAGTGATGATGACAATAGTTGTGATCATGAAGATCATAGTAATGGTGATGATGGCAGTAGTAGTGATGATGGTGATAGTAGGATACATGATGGTTATACTTGTGACAGTAGTAATGATGATGGTTATAGTAGTAGTGATGATGTTAACAGTAGTAATGACGATTGTAAGATGGTGGTGATGATAGTAATGATGGTTGATAGTTGTAGTATCAATGATTATTGTAGTGATTAAGATGGTAGTGACAATGGTGAGAGTAGTAGAGATGATTGTAATTGTAGTAGTGATGATCATAGTAATGGTGATGATGACAGTAGTCGTGATGATGGCAGTAGTAGTGATTATGTTGATTGTGATTGATGATGGTATTAGTAGTGATGATGGTAACCCATCGCAGAGTTGGGTATGCCGTTTTGATTTTGGGCAAAACGGCACGTGCAGTTTTGCCCAAAATCAAAACGGCATACCCAACTCTGCGATGGGTATGGGTATGGGTATGATACCAAACTCTGCTTACGCAGAGTTGATAAATTAAAATTTAATTATTGTCTATTCTCTATCCATTTAGCTTAAGGCCTATATATGAGTCATGATTTTGAACTGCCGGTAAAATACAACTCGGTGTTAGTGTACAGTTGGAGAACATATAATTATTATCAACTCTGCGTAAGCAAAATTTGGTATCGCCCCCCGTATAGTGGGTACCACACGAAAAAAATGTCTGTCGTCGTCCGTCTGTCTCGGAACTCCTCCTAGACCGTTGGACGGATTTTCTCCAAATTTCACACAAACATTTGTTGCGTGAATGCAAACGTCAGTCAAAAAATATTTTTTGAATTTATGCAATAGTTATGATTTTAGGTCCAAAATATGGTTTTGCCAGCAATGATGGCGTTCTTAGTGTGTAAGCCCCGAAGGGGCTTACACACTAAGAACGATGATGGTTGTAGTTGTATTGATGATGATGACAGTAGTGATGATGATGACAGTAGTAGATATGATGGTGACAGTAGTAGTAATGATGGTCATAATAGTAGTGATAATGGTGACAAGTAATGATGATAGTTGTAGTGATAATAATGGCAGTAGTGATGATGGTAGTCACTACCATGGTGTGAGTATTAGTGATGATCGTGAGTAGTAGTGAGGATGGTGAAATTTGTAGTGATGATGACGATAGTTGTGGTGATGAAGTTCATAGTAATGGTGAAGATGGCAGTAGTAGTGATGATGGTGACAGTAGAATAACTTATGGTAATATTTGTGACAGTAGTAATGATGGTTATAGTAGTAGTGATGATGTTAACAGTAGTAATGATGATTGTAAGATGGTGGTGATGCTATTAGTAATGATGGTTGATAGTTGTAGTATCAATGATGATAGTAGTGATTAAGATGCTAGTGACAATGGACAGTGATGATGGTGAGAGTAGTAGTGATAATTGTAATTGTAGTAGTGATGATGATCATAGTAATGGTGATGATGACAGTACTCTTGATGATTGTGGCAGTTGTAGTGATGATGGCAGTTGTAGTGATGATGGCAGTTGTAGTGATGATGGCAGTAGTAGTGATGATGTTGATTGTGATTGATGATGGTATTAGTAGTGATAATGGTAACCCATCGCAGAGTTGGGTATGCCGTTTTGATTTTGGGCAAAATGGCACGTCTACTTTATTCAATACCTCAGTACAAAGGAGTACAAAGGAGTACAAAGGAAATCTAGCAACAACAGATCCAGTGACCCTTCTAGGTTGCTTGTCCTCCAAAACACTGAGGATCAAGTGTCCAAACAGTGGTTTAGAGTGGGTAAGGGAACATTGGAAAGGGAATTACTGCCCTGGAACTAATGTCCGTGGCAGGATTAGGAAGTTAGTAGGGGACAGATGGGTTAGTAACTGAGGGGGGGATAAAATAAAGTTATTCATTTACAAACGCAGTCAGTCGCGGGTTTGATGCGAGATATTTGTCTAGGCGGAGTTTAAATGAATCAACGGTGATGCAGTCTATAACGTTTCGGGGAAGCCCATTCCACAAGTTGACAACTCGATTGAAGAAGAAATTCTTAGATTCGTGCGAGTTAAAAGATTTACCAATAATTTTGCAACCGTTTCCCCGCGTGTAATTAGATTGGTCGATAGTGAAGTACTTACTACAGTTCATATTGTCGATGCCTTTGATGATTTTGAACACTTGAATTAAGTCGCCTCTTAATCTGCGCTGGGTTAAAGGAAATAGATTTAATTCTCTAAGACGCTCTTCGTATGGTTTGTTCTTTAGGCTAGGTATCATTTTGGTAACTCTACGTTGAACTCGTTCTAGCTTGTTTATATCTTTTTGGTAATAAGGGCACCAGGATTGAACGCAGTATTCCAGAAGAGGGCGGACTAAGAATTGTAAAGGGTTAGGATAACTTCTTTGGATTTATGCTCAAATGACCTGCCTATAAAGCCAATTATTTTGTTTGCCTTCTTAACAACTTCTGAACATTGTTGACTCGGTTTTAGGTTACTCGATATTGTTACTCCCAGATCGGTTTCTCTGTTTACATTCTTAAGCTGAGTGCCATTCATCGAATAGTTTGCTTTCTCATTTAGGTATCCGATATGTAGTACTTTACATTTATCCGCATTGAAACTCATTTGCCAAATTTGGGCCCAACATGACAATTTATCTAGATTGTGTTGCATATCGTCAACTTGTTCTTTCGAGAGTACGCTATTTGCAATTTTTGTATCGTCAGCAAATTTTCAGATTGTACAGGTGAGACCCTCATCTATGTCGTTGATGTAAATTAGAAAGAGAATTGGTCCTAGTACCGATCCCTGGGGTACCCCGCTACTTACATTGGTCCATTTTGATGCCTTACCGTTTATGACTACTCTTTGCTTTCTGTCGCTGAGCCAATTTTCTATCCATTTCAACACACCGTCTTGTATTCCATGCGCTTTTAGTTTTAGCAGTAAACGTTTGTGGGGAACTTTGTCAAAGGCCTTTTGAAAATCAAGGTATATAATATCTACAGCTTTACTCTCATCGTAGAGGTTGAGGATATCGTGGAAGAAGTCTAAGAGGTTTGTTAAACAGGAACGTTTTTTACGAAGCCGTGTTGAGTATCTTTAAGTATGTTATTTTCCTCTAAGTGATTTACGAGTCTGTCTCGTATGACAGTTTCTAGCATTTTACATACAACTGAGGTTAAGCTAATTGGACGATAGTTACTGGATAGGGATTTGCTGCCTTTTTTGAATATCGGTGTTACGTTGGCTAGCTTCCACTGATCGGGCATAGTTCCAGACTGCAAGGATTTATTGAATAGTAATGTCAGTGGTTTAGAGAGCTCATCCTTAGCTTCCTTTAGAACTCTAGGCGAGATTGTATCAGGTCCAGGCGTTTTATTTACCTTGAGTTTATCTAAACAATTCAATACTTCTCTCTCTGTAACGGTGATATTGCTTAAAACATCTGAATTATCAATCTGAATCGGCGATGGTGTAGGGATATCACTGAGGTCTTCTGTTGTAAAAACTGATGCAAAGAAGGTATTGAGGGCATTACTCATTTGTTCTTCGTCTTTGGTGTATTCTCCATTTTCATCGACTAACGGTCCAACAGTTGAAGTAACTACTTTTTTCTTTCTGATATAACTATAGAATTCTTTCGGGTTTGTTTTACTTTGATTCGCAATATGTAACTCTAAGGTCTTTTTACTTTGCTTAATTAACTTTTTGGCTTTGCGTCGTAGCTCTACAAATTTCACACGTTCTTCGTCATTTTGTGAGGATTTTAATCTATCATTAGCAAATTTTTTAGCAAGCAGGCAGTTTGAAATATCTTTATTCCACCATTTGGGCTTATTATTATGGCCTGGACGCCGAGTTTTCGATGGTATGCAGTCTTGCACTGCTTTTAGGTAAGTGGCTTCGAATAACTTCCAAGATGTATTTATGTCGTTATTGTGAATTAAAAAGCTCCAGTCAGTTTCTTTAAACATAGCTCTAAGTTTATGGAAGTTTGCTTTCTTGAAATTAGGGACATTTTCGATGCTACTATTTGGTTCGTTACTAGTAAACTTTAAAGTGAAAGTTATCGTATGATGGTCGCTGTTACTGAATTCATCACCAACATTCAAATTCTCTATTAATTCTTCTTTTGTTGCAAGTACAATGTCAAGAACGTTATTACCACGGGTCGGCGTTCCAACAAATTGATAAAGCGAACTCTCTTGCAAGTTCGTATACAAGTCATGTCCGGAGTGTGAAGTAAGAGTATCGCCCCACTTGGTCACAGGTAAATTAAAGTCACCAAAAATTACGGTATCTTGCGAGTTACTTATATCTGCAATTTGTTCGTAAATTTCTCGGTCAGTTTGCACTGATTGAGCTGGAGGTCTGTATATTAATGCAAGTATTATTTTGGTACCTTTATTATTCTTTATTAGCACAAAAGATGCGTCGACGTTCACAATTTGAGGTTTTGACAAGAGGGTAGGGTTAAGACTTTCTTTGATATAAAGTAAAACGCCACCTCCATTTCGATTTATTCGGCTTTTCTCAAACATTACATAACCGGGAAGTGAATACTCTGCTAAAAAGTCTCTATCTTCTGTATTGAGCCAAGATTCTGTTATGCCAATCACATCATAATTTTCTGTAAACACTAGCTCCTCTAAATCTGAAAATTTATTGCGTATGCTACGAGCGTTTGCATAGAAAACCTTTAAATTTGTTATTTTAGAACTCACGGAACGCGCTTCAATAATATTTTTGGTTCTTGTCGGATCTACATTTATGTTCATGGCTGTCCTCGGTCCTCGCTGTCTCCGGTCCTTATCGCTGGTGGTCCTCGGTTGCCTCTGTTTTTTCTTGGCGTTGGATGATTTATGTCACTGCTGCTTCTTCTCGGATGGCGTTTTTTGATCCATGGCTGCGGACTGCTTCGTGTAGGAGACGACCCATGCGTGCTGAACCCACAGGGTTTAGATGAGTGCCATCCTTGCGGAACAGAGTAGGCTGGTTGTAGAAGTTGTCCCAGAGGTTGATTAATTCAACTTCTTCCCTCAGACACAAGTGTTTTAGTCGGCTATTTGTGCTGAAGGCCTTGTCGTAGAATTGGTCAGGTGCGTCGATCTTGGGGAGAATGCCTGAGATGATGATATTCCTTGACTTGTTTTTGTAGTGCTGGATCATCTTGCGATATTTATCCATCAACTCTTCGGATCTGGTGCGCATGACGTCATTTGAACCAGCATGGATGACAAAAAGGGTATTTTCATTTGCATCCTTTGTGGTATCTTCGAAGGCTTCCACAATGTCGTCCAGTCCAGCTCCTGGGATGCAAAATCTTTTTCGTTGAATTGGGACTCTGTCGCAGAACTCTTCGACCTGTCCTCGTAGGATGGAATCCCCAACGAGCCTGGTCTCTTCTGGTTCGTCTTCCATCTCTACCAATATCTCAAATCTGTTTGACATTGTGACTGGTAGATGAGACCTTTTCTGCGTTGGCCGTGCACCGTTCCTCACTGGTGTAAATCCGGAAACCTGTGGTGGCGGGACTCTACGTACAGGTCGGGGAGAGGAGTGGTTAGAACGGGGGCGAGGGGTTGGTACTGTTCGTGCTAGCAGGCTTCTTGCACGAGGAGTGGGGGAGAGACTAAGGTGAACAGGGCGGCTGTCCTGGTTTGATGTCGGCTCAGGTTCGTCAGAAGCATCTGCTGCAGTGTCTACTGCAGGTGTTGGATTGTTGGCAGATGACGTTGGGGCGGTGGTGGATGCTGGAGTTGAAACAATTTGAGTTAGTGATACTCCAACGTTGAGTGTTACAAACTCTTGGAGTATTGGTGTACAGTGGGTTAATTCAATCTTCCTAGTTAAAAATCAACACTGGATGTCTTGGTGTATATTTAACTGTAAAGTCATACCCAGTCAGTCTTAATGTGTGCTACCAGGGTATCCTCTACCCCTATATAATTAGGCCTGTTTTTTCTTAGACCCTGGGCCATAACATATTATGGGGGCCTGACCGGGATTCTTTTTTCATATGGATGTTTAACTGGGTAGTTCGAGTTCGTGCGTCATTTGTACAGCCATTCTTTTGTGTAACTTAAATCCATTGGTTAATTTATTATTGTATCACACAGCTGCGGTCTGCCTGTAAGTATTACCGGTTACTATTTAAATTATCTCTTCTTTCAAGTTGTCTTGTGTGGTGTGGTAATACTACAGTTTAAGTCCAAGTACAGTGGTTCAACCTTTCCACATTAGATCTTATCCAGAATATGCTAATTCTTTGACTCGTCATGGCTCGTTAAAACTAGGACAGACAGTTGCGAGTTTTCAGTCTTTCATTAATCCTTAGTGATAGAAGTAATCTCTTTGCGCTTCAAACAGTTACTGTGTCTTTATTATATAACAGAATAGACTAGCTTTCATGTATATAACCTATTCAAACACTTCAACCCAAGCCATAAAGTCGCAACTAGGATAGAAGTAGGATCCTACTGGAATTTTCTGTCAGTGTCTTAATGCCTTTTCCCTTGTCCTATATTGCATCGGGTGTGTGTTTCATGTCTTGCATTGTGAAGTGGGTTAACGTCCGTATTTGCCAAGATTCTATTGGTGTTCTGTCTGTCATTGCTCTAATCATACAGCATTAATCTGGCTGGAATTGTGTTGTATCTCCGCTGCTTCATTCTGTAATAAGTCTCCCTAGGCAACTACTATTGTAGGGTCCTAGTAATAGTCACCCAGTCAGTTTAGGGAGTCATGACGATCCTATTCCTTTATAGTGTTATGTCATTGGTAAATTTAAAACTATAATCTTTAATCTGTTATCTGTAATTTTAATATATAATCATGCCTGCTTCATTTGATTGTATGGGATTTTGCAAATAACCTTCCCTTGGTAGATTAAGAGGGGTAATAATCAACAAGGACAATTGGAAGTTCATTGCACAATATTTTAGCATTTCGTATGAGAGTACCATATTAAAGAGCAAGTAAAAAACATAGTCTTAGAATCTTTAGTCTCCCTTGGCAAACTTCCTGCGGAGGCCATAGATGAATTCACTCCTATGTCACTCTATGAATGAGTCCCAACTTCAAGCAGATGCAGGCAATGATACGTCTGTTGTCTGGGATGCTTCTCGCTTAGCTTTTGAGAGAGAACGTCTCCATCTCCATAACAAGTTAGAACAAATGAAGCTCCAGCAGCAACAACAGTTAGAACAACAGAGGCTCCAGTTAGAACACCAGAAGTTCCAGTTAGAACGACATAGGCTTCAGCTTGATCTAGAACAAAGAGAAAGAGACAGATAGAAATAAGCAAAGTACAGCAGCTCGAGGACACTCTTACAATTAAATTTGATAAACTAGAATTCGACAAGTCTCACAAAGCCTCTATTCTAGCCAAAGGTATTCAGCTGGTTCCTACCTTTGATGAGCGTGAACCTGAGAAGTCCTTAGAGACCTTCGAGAAGACAGCAGAACATTTAAAATGGGTGAAGGAAGACTGGGTATGGCTTCTACAACCTAAACTAACGGGTAAGGCTGCTCTTACTTTAACTTACTTAGACAACATAAAGGATTATGACTTTGTCAAGAAGGCCATTCTGGATGCATACGCCATCACTCCAGATAACTACATGGGCTGGTCTATCAGAGTGAGAATTGAGCACTCTCTGCCATACCCATAGCTTACTCTGACTGTTCCTTTTACTTATATATTTTCTAGATCTCAAGTGACGGCGTCTCTTCCGTGGATTGACCTCCCAATCTACCAAGATTGGAAGCCAAAGCGTCACATTTTTCCTTTGCCCCTCGACTTTCTCTTCATAATTTCTGAGGGGCACAGGGCCCTGGGTGGGGCTTTGATATCCCGGGTGTTTCCGCACCCTCCTCAGCTCCCCGCCATGGAGTGGCTTCGGTCACCCAGGCTTTATTGTGGTTGGCAGGTAGGGATCTGTGGGGGCGCTCAGTTATGGCCTTGGCCTTGCTTGGGGCCTTGGGGCTGTTCGGCCAGGCAGCTTGGGGAACAATAACAAGACCAACAACTACAGAAGGCAATTTAGGAATCGCTTAAAGTCTGATCAAATCACTTAACTGGAGTTCGCCATAGAGAAATTACGCTTATTCAGGAAGTGGTTACATGCTTCCAATATTGACAACTTTGAAGACATGGTGAATTGTGTAGTTCTAGAAGAATGGAAAAGAAGGTTGCCATTCAATGTCATGGCCTATGTAGAAGAAAAGGGAGAAACTGATATAAAGAAAGCAGCGCAACTTGCAGATTCATATGCATTAATTCATAAGTCCTTCTCTCATGACAAACCAAATCCAACTTTGTAAAGCCCTTCTCTGGTAAACACCCTGTCTCTGAGGATGGTAAGTCTGTGCGTCCTGCTCTTAGTGATAGGAAGGGTATTGGGGATTTCTGTACTTTTTTTATGAGAATGAGGGAGGCAAAAGGCATCACTGCCTATAGCGAGTGCCTCCCCCATAGTTGAAAGAGTGACAGGGCCAAAATCAAGGGATGTTCGACCCAAAATGCCTAGACACACAAAGTTTGAAGCAATTTAAGTCCTAGGAAAAGGGAAAGACTGATTCTGGGAGAGAGTTCCAGAGCTTTGCTGTTGAGTAGAAGAAAGTTTGAGAGTATCGTTTCACTCTTGGGTTGGAGAGTTGCACAGAGTAGGGATGGGATTGAGTTGCAAGACGGGTACCACGTGCCCTACGTAAAGGAGGTGGTATACACTGGGAAAGCTCTGAGGAACACTGATTATTATAGTAGCGATAGAATAGCGAGAGAGATGCAACATTGTGGAGGAGAGAGAGAGATCGCAGAGAGTTGGTGAGTGGACGAGAGTCAATGATACGAAAGGCCTTCCTTTCAACTTTGTCTAGGAGAGCGGTGTGAGAGGAACCTCCCCACACATGTGAACAATACTCAATACAAGGACGCAATATGCCCCTGTACAGAGCAAGAAGCTGTGCATGGGGAAAAGAACCCCCTAAGGCGGTTGAGCACATCCAGCTTCTGGGAGGCTGCCTTAGCAAGACTGGTAATATGGTCCTTCCAACTGAGAGCAGAAGAAAAAGAGACACCAAGAGTATTGAGAAGATGAAAGATTGATTTTTGTATTGTTGAAGAATAAAGGATAGTCCGCTGGGATTTCCTTACGGGTAGATAGATGGAGAAATTGGGTTTTGGAAGCATTAAAGGTAACCAGGTTTTCTCTGCCCCAATTGGAGATAGTATTTAGATCACAATTTAAGAGTTCTATGGCTTCATTACGTTTGTCGTCGAGGGATTGCTGGCTGGGGCGTTCTGAAAAACTAATGGAGTAGTGTAAGGTTGAGTCTTCTGCATATGAATGGATGGGAATTGAGGTACAGTTGAGATCATTTATAAAAATTAGAAAGAGAATAGGAGATAGGACAGAGCCCTGAGGAACACTGGAGTTTATAGGGTGAGCAAGTGAACATTGAAGGGTATATGAAGGCGGTTGTTACACAACAAATGGGTCAAGTCTCAGCGCACGGACACTTAAGGATATTGGGACTGAGAAGGAAGCGGCTTCCTACTCAGTCCCAATATCCTTAAGTGTCCGTGCGGCATGCACTGAGACTTGACCCATTTATTGTGTAACTACCGCCTTCCTACACCCTTCAACAACTTCAAAATGCCTAGGAAGAATAAACTGGTGAAGGCACTACTGCGATCGGGAAATCTATGGGTTTATCCGGGGACGGGGACGGGGCCAGTGACCGTGGCGGGGCCGGGGAAGCCTAGGCCTAGGCTATAATTTATGAACTCGCCCTGTCGCGGGGGTCTGCCTCGGAGTCCCCACTCTTCTCATCTACTTATAGCATTTAATTTGAATGTAAGGAATGACTTGTTTATGTTTCTATTATTGTGTATGCTTGGTTGTCCAATTAGTATTGATTTTGATCAAAAAATATCGTCAAATGTGTGTGGAAATGCGGGCTGCCGCCCATATGTATTTTTCTCTATAAGTTATGTTATCCCCAATGCACGAATTCCCAAGACACTTTTAATGCCGCCCATATAGGCGCGGATTGGGGGGAGTGACTGTACTGGTATCAAATTTTTCCGGGCGAGCGATAAAGAGCCTGTTATTTTAAGAGTAACAGCTGGGAAATTTTTATACCAATAAATGTACAAATTTATCTTCATGGGTGTTTCTTCCAGCTGGATGGAGGTCTAGGGAGGAAACTCCAAAATAACAAAAAAATCAAAAACAATAAGCAACTTCACACGCCCATCTCTCATTCAAGCAAGGGTGTGTGATGTCCCATTGGTCATTCAATATATATATATATATGGCTGGAGTCATGAAAGAAATATAAGGAAGAGCAGTGGTTGTTGGTGTACTACTGATAAGGGAAGGAAATGTTGCCTGTATTGTTGTTTGCTGATGATAGAGTTCTTATGAGCGATAGTGAATCGGAGTTGCAGGGTCGGATAAATATGTTTTGAGCAGTGTGTGAAAAATGCAATATGAAGGTAAATGCGGGGAAGAGTAAGGTTGTGGTCTTTGAAAGGGATGCAGTCACAGAGTGTGATGTGAGGTTAATGGCCAGGCTATGGAGAATGTCGGGTCATTTTGGCAGTATGCGGAGATGGATGAAAAAGTGTGGGAGAGGGTGCGACAGGGGAAGAGGCTTGTAGGAACGTTGAAAGCAGTTACAAGAAATAGAGTGGTCAACATGGAAGTAAAGAAGTCCTTGCATGATAGTGTGGTAATCCCGACATTGAAGTACGGGAGTGAAGCATGGACTTTGTTGGAGAGACAAACCAAGAGAGAGGGGTGAAAATGAGTTACTGTACCGAACTTGAGATGTGTGTGCGCAGAGTTACATGGGGGGGATAGAGAGACAATTGAGGAAGTACGAGAGCAGTATGGTGTGGATATAGATACATATAAGCACATACAAATTTAAAGATCGTTTTGTCCACAAAGAATGTGATTATAATTTCACGTCCTAAATGGCGGCTTTCCAGGCGGCCCTGTCAAGTTCAATATTTTGAGATCGGACCGGAGTACCTGATCCCACGTCATTCTAGGTCTACCCCTACGTGCAGCTTCCCCCACGTTCACAGTCCGGCATAATTATCTTCACCCAGTTCTGATCATCCATTCTATCCATGTGTCCAAACCAACCAAGTCGGCTCTTGCGCATCATTTCACTGACACTCCGACGCCCTCTTAATTCCTCGCTTGATACCCCATCCCTGAGGTTAACTCCATATATCTATCTCACCATTCTCTTCTCATTCTGTTCCATTCTATTGATATCCTCTGCTTTAACCGGCCATGTCTCAGAGGCATAGGTCATCACACTCCTAACAATCAAGGTATTGGTATACACCTTCCCTTTAAGGTGAAGTGGGATTCTTCACATGGTCAGAAGTGGCAACAGCTCTCTAAACTTCCCCTAGCCACTTTTGACTGGCAATGGAGCAAGCTTCAGCGCCACCTCTGGCAGAAACCGTATCGCCCAAATAGCAGAATGTGTTCACACACTTCAGCGTTACAATGTCTAAATCAACACTAACAGGCGGGTAATTTAACACAAGTTCTCCCTTGCACACTGCGCATTCAAAGTCTATGATTCTTGTCAAAGGTGGTCTAGATACACTAAATCTCATGTAGCCTACTCAGTCACTACAGATGCAACATTGAATTGAGTTACTTCCCACCCCCTTCCCACTTAGTGTGCATGGATAGCCTAGTCGCCGCTTCTTTCCATAGTTCCATGCCCTACTCCACTAATCATGACTTTTGTTTTTATCTATGTTAACTCTTAGACCCTTGTTTGCCATACCTTCCCTCCATATTTTGAACTTTACCTCTGCTTCCTGCGCACTATCTGCGATAAGAACTAGGTCATCTGCATGTAAGAACTCCAGTGGGAGTCCTGTCCTAAAGTCCCTTGACAGAGCCTCCAAGCCTCCAGGACCAAAACAAACTGTAATGGGCTCAGCAATAAACCTTGATAGACTCCACCTTTCCCTGGGAACTCTTCGCTCAGGACCCCATTCACTCTAACTGCTACCCGTGACCCTTCATACATTCTTATTATCTTATGCACCACAGTCTTCTACTCTTAGTTTTTTTCATAGCCCACTGCATTACTTCCCTTGGCACCCAGTCAAAGGCCTTCTCCAGATCTACAATAAATATGTATAACTCCCTGTTATTATTTAACCCTTTATTAGCGGCTCACCACTTAAGTCGTATTTAATAAAGCTGGACTATGTGGCGGCGCTCGACATAACTCGAGTGGCAATTTCAGCACGTAATGTGGCTGAGAGAGACAAGTGGTGGCAGGAGACTAGCGAGCGTATGACTGCTCCAGACCACCGCGGCGAACCTACTGACACAAATCTCAGCTCCCTCCTCCCTCTCTCACTCGCTACATACTCAATTATGTACCGAAAGTACCGAATTACCTGCTTTTTGCACTCGCGTTGCACGGTTATTGCAAGAAAACTATCCATCATACAAGGATCGTTATGGTGTCATTCGAAAGCTCTGTTTATGCCCTTTCAGGGATAGATACTTGTTTTACGTTCTGGGTCTTATTTAGGCATGAAAATGATCACGTAAACAGCCCTATTTTGGCTAAAAACACCCCGCTGGGCGGTACACATAAATAAACCGCATAGGCCGCTCGTAAGGTGTTAAGAACCTCTCTTGCAGTTGCCTAAGAATAAAGATTGCATCAGTTGTGATACATACCGGCATATATCCAAACTGCATGTCGCTGATGGCAACATTTTTCCTGATCATGCATTTAACACCTTATGAGCGGCCTATGCGGTTTATTTATATGTACCGCCCAGCGGGGTGTTTTTAGCCAAAATAGGGCTGTTTACGTGATCATTTTCATGCCTAAATAAGACCCAGAACGTAAAACAAGTATCTATACCTGAAAGGGCATAAACAGAGCTTTCGAATGACACCATAACGATCCTTTTATGATGGCTAGTTTTCTTGCAATAACCGTGCAACGCGAGTGCAAAAAGCATGTAATTAGGCACTTTCCCCATACAATTCTGTATATAGCGAGTGAGAGAGGGACGAGGGAGGTGGGATTCGTGTCAGTAGGTTTGCCGCGGTGGTCTGGAGCAGTCATACGCTCGCTACTCTCCTGCCACCACTTGTCTCTCTCTCTTCAGCAATTACGTGCTGAAATTGCCACTCGACCTATGTCGAGCACCGCCACATAGTCCAGCTTTATTTAACTCGACTTATGTTGCTCGCCGCTAATTAAGGGTTAAAGACCCTTTGCTGATTTTCAGGACTTGATCGAACATTTTCAAACCCCTATAATTTCCCCTGTCCGAACTACCTTCATATAACGTGTCCTAGGTATATCTTGAGTGACACAAATCAGGAACTATAGGGCGACTACGAGTCTTGAAAGTAAACAAGCTGGCGATGTGCATCCTTGTCCATGCTCTGCCTTCGCACTCTTATAATATTGTTGCTCATATTATTTAAAATGAAGATAAGAATTAAAACCCACTTTGATACTCGCCCATTATGAAGACTCGTCCATTTACATAGCCTACATACATACATAAATTTAAAGACCAAGTGCTCACCACAGACTGCGGTTCCGGTCACATGTCCTAATGGCAGTGCTTTAGAGAGCCCTGTTCTGAGCTGTCATAAGTTCTGATCCCACGTCTTTCTTGGTTTGCATGGTGCAGCTCCCTCCACATTATTTTGTTTACCCAACTTAGTTCATCCATCCTCACCACACATCCAAGCCTACTAGTATATGCATTTCATCACTGATACTCTTGATACCTAACCATCTCCTCCGGTCTTCACTAGATATCCTATCTTGCAGTTTGGCCCCACATATTGATCACAAGCTCACCTTAGCATAATATGCAAAAAAATGTCTCTACATCGGGCTTTTTCCTCGGTAGAGGACTAGAGGTCCCTTTATTCTAGTGCAGTGCTTCTTCCCGTGGTGTACCCAGAAGAGGCAAACGCTTCACTGAATTGAGTTCGCATCCACCTCTTATTTGCATACTGTGCATGGGTATACACCACTGTTTTCTACTTTTCCTAGCCATAATCTATTATAAGACCTAGGTTTTATCTATATTTACTCTTAACCCACTGAGCCCCAGGCAATATAATATAAATGGACACTCCAGGCCCAGCAGGTTGTCAATTTTTTTTATTTTTCATAAAACAACTGGAATGGGTTAGAAATGAAGGAAAAACAGCAAAAAATCGATCCCCTAGGTCATTAAGGGATCGTAAGAAGCGCCCGATAGTCTGACTTAACATGGAGAAATGGGTAGGCAAAAACATGCAAAAACTCGTTTTTGCTACGCGGTTGGACTTTGAGGGTATTCAACCATCGGCATAGTTACGTGGGATACTTACGAAGTTACCATACAAATCTCAGCCCTTTAGGTGCCATAGGACCGGAGTAATTGACCGCGACGCACCTTATACGTCGCTGGGGTTTAGCGTTACATACATTGCCGACGCATATGCTGCGGCGCTGGGGTTCTGTGGGTTACGGGGATTGACCAATATTTACTCCGGATGGTGTTGGTGAACTTAGTCCAATTTGAATGAAATTAGGCACATTGATAGGGGGACTATGAAAGATGATGCCCGTCATTGTTTTCCTCCCGTTTTTTGTTTTTTTTTGTGGGGGGGGGGGGGGGGGGGGAAATCAGGGGACAAAATCAGGTAAAAATTATACCATTTTTAAGAATTCATCTCTAACAAAATACTGTACCCTATATTTGGGTATTTTTGTATTCTACTATGAGTTTCAGAGGCCGTGTTACCGGTACATCGTTTTTCGGGAATAACTTATGAACAAACAGTTGGATCAGTATGATATTTTGCCACAACTTGTTTCACACCGTGCCCTAATATTTTTTAGTATTGTGCATTACCAAAATTGGATAATTAAGCCACTTGTCTCTGTGTCATGAGGTTACAGTCACACCTGAATGACTAGGAAACGGACAAGGCTACCGTGGCTTACCTGTGAAACCACCAAACCATTATTGTTCCTCCATCAAACACGGTAGTGATCAGCCACCACCCAACCCTATTATCGTCTATATATTCCAAGTTATCTGTCTCTATCAAATATAAATATATACAAAATATGTATTTTTGTATATTTATATTTAATATTGACATAACTTTAATATAAAGACGATAATAGGGTTGGGTGGTTACTGATAACTACCGTGTTTGATGGAGGAGCAATAATGGTTTGGTGGTTTCTTAGGTACGCCACAGTAGCCTTGTCTGTTTCCTAGTCAATCAGGTGTGACTTTAACCTCATGACACAGGGACAAGTTACTTAATTATCCACTTTTGGTGATGCACAATATTAAACAAAATTAGGGCACGGTGTGAAGCAAGTTATGGCAAAATATAATTCGGATCCAACTGTTTGTTCATAAGTTATTCCCGAAAAACTATGTAACACGGCCTCTGAAACCCATAGTAGTAACTTACAAAAGGTGTTTCTATAACCCCTTACGGACGGGGATATCTGAGATTTATACTACCTGTGTGGCGGGCATATTTACCCTAAACGAGCTTCATTCCATGCTCTTTTTTATGCATAAACAAGAGCCAGAGCGTAATACAATTATGTATCCGTGAAAGGGAGATAGTAGAGCTTTCCAATGACACCTGAATCATCCTTCTAAGACCACGGGTTCTCTTGCAATGATGTTGCAGCACGAGTGCAAAAACCCTAAAATACAGTAATTTCCTCGGTTTTTACCCTGTCTCGCGAGGTTAGGGATGTGTAGAAGTATCGTGGGGATGTCAGTGGTCGGACTAGGTCCACGCCGAACGGTCAGAGCCCGCCTGCGGTCCTCCCAACGTGTGGACACTCTCTCAGAGCCGATAATGTGCTCAAAATCCCATCCGTATATTGTTGGGTCCCACTGAATAGGCCATGGTTCTCTCACTCGACTATTGTCGTGTCCCGTGGCTTGAGTGTTAATTTAATCTCGATAGTTTTTCTTTATATACTGTATATTGTACAGTAGCCTATCAAGGTTTGGAATTAGGCGATTAGAAAAGGTGATTTTTTGTAAAAAAAAATCCAGAATTTGAGGAAGTGCGGTGTCAAAATGGGGGGGAAATAAGAAGTTTATAATGCGATTGTTTTATAAATAATATTTAAGCTTTCCAATGATATATAAATCTTCATTGTATGACCAGTAGTTTCTAAGCTGATGGCAATCAAATTACTGTATGGTATTTTGCATTTTTAGAAAATGACCCACAAAGTTTGGTTAGTGTTTTTCACAAGGGTAATTGATTTGGAAATTATTCTTGTATAATTTATAATGATTTATGCATATATATTAGTCCATACAGATGTACAAACAACTATACTCTGTTTCTTTTGAGGTGACGATAAATTGAATCCCTTAGCAGCGAATTTCTCGATACTTAATGGAAAAATATGAAACTTCTGTGTCCTTGCATCATATTAATACCAAATTTATATAATTAGCACCCTATTTCACTACCAAGCCTTCACAATAACCGAGACATCTTGATGAGAACTTTTGCAATTTACCGTCAGTTGAAAATAAACGGAGTATAACAACTTTTCTTTTGGCACCTTGTCCTCTCTTATATTATTAACTCAAACTCCATGTTGAGCAATCGGTTATAGTATTTGCTACCTTCCAAGTATCTCTTATTTTTTTTGTCAGTGTAAACAATGGTAAGGTGGGTGATAGGAAAGTTGAGGGAGTGGTGGGAGGGTGGGGGGTACCGTCAGAGGTGAATGGGAATGGTAGTGCACTTGTGGACGTTGTGTGGGGAGGAGGCTGTGGATAGCCAACTCCTTCTTCCGACACAGAATAATCCACAGGTACACGTGAAAACGGATGTTGACGATGAAGGATAAGACAGTGGTGGAACGAAAGTCATTGATTGATTATGTATGTGTGGATGAACGAATGAAGAAATCTGTGATGGAGGCTAGGGTGTATAGGAGTATTGGGGGGGGGGGGGGGGTCTGTCTGATCATTATGTAGTGGTAGCTAAGGTTAGGATACAAAAGAAGTGGGTTGGGAGAGCTGGAGGGAGGCGAGAGGAGGGTGGAGAGGTTGCAGGAGGAGGAAGTCAGGGAGGAGTACAGGAGAGCAGTGGAAAGACGACTAGGTGGGTTCGACCTGGAAGTTATGGAGGAAGTGGAGGAGATGAGCAAGGTGTTTAAGGATGAGATCTGTGCAGCATGTGAGGAGGTGTGTGGAGTGAGGAGAAGAGGGAGGGGAGTGAAAGGTACATCATGGTGGACAGAAGAGGTAAGAATAGCTGTGGAAGAAAAGAAGAAAGCATATAGAGAGTGGTTGGGTAGTAGAGGGAATGAAGATTTCGAGAGACAGAATCGAGCGAGGTACGTGGAGAGTAAGAGGGTGTTGAAGAGAGTAGTGAAGGAAAGTAAGAGAAGAGTAGATGAGGAATTTGGAAGGAATCTGAGTGTAAAATGGAGGGAGAGTAAGAAACTGTTATGGAAAGAAGTCAAGAAAGTTAGGGAAGGTAGCAGGGGAAGCAGTAAGGGTGTGAAAGATAAGAATGGGAGAATGCTAGCCGAGAAGCAAGAGGGTCGAAAGATGGAGGGAGTACTTCAGTGAGTTGCTAAATGTAAGGAATGAAGAGCCAGCAAACATAGCTGGATATGGTATGGGAGGGAGAAGAAGAGTAGTAGTGGAGGAGGAGGTGGGGATCAGGAGGTCAGAAGTGTGGGAAGCCATGACAAGAGTGAAGTTGGGGAAAGCACTGGGAGCAGATGGAGTGTGTGGGGAAATGTTGAGGTACGGTGGTGAGATCGTGATAGAATGGGTATGGAAAATGTGCAAACTAGCATGGGAGAAGGGGAGTGCACCCGACGACTGGAAGACTGGCATAATAGTCCCCCTATATAAGGGCAAAGGGGAAAGAGGAGTGTGTGGTAACCACCGAGGAATATGTCTTCTAAGCGTAGTAGGGAAGGTATACAGTAGGGTAGTGATTGAGAGAGTGAGAGTGAGAACAGAGAAATGGATAGGCGACGAGCAGGGAGGTTTTAGGAAGGGAAGAGGATGTGTAGATCCGATTATTTTTTACCCTGAATTGTGTTGTGGAGAAATATCTGGAGAAGAAACAAAAGGTGCATGTTGCCTTGATGGACTTGGAGAAGGCCTGGATAGTGAAAGTTTGTGGAAAGTACTTAGAATATACGGAGTAGAGGGCAAGTTGCTGAAAGCAGTGAAGAGCATGTATGAGGGTGCAAAGGCAGCAGTACGTGTGGAGAGTGAGCAGAGCGAGTTCTTTCACCTGAATGTTGGTTTGAAACAGGGGTGTGTGATGTCCCTGTGGTTGTTTACTGTATATATGGATGAAGTCATGAAAGAAATACTATCAAGAGCAGTGGATGTTGGTGTATCGCTGAAAATGGAGGGAATTGAGTGGAAGCTACCTATACTGCTGTTTGCAGATGATACAGTTCTGATGAGTGATAATGAATGGGAGTTGCAGGGTCTGGTAAATGAGTTTGGAACAGTGTGCGGAAAACAGAATTTGAAGGTAAATGCGGGGAAGAGCAAGGTTATGGTCTTCGAAAGGGGTGAAGTCACAGAGTGTGAGGTGAAGCTGAACGGTCAAGCTATGGAGATCGTCAACTCTTTTAAGTATCTGGGCAGTGTGTTGAGTAAATATGGGACTATGGATGAAGAAATTCGGGAGAGGGTACAACAGGGGAAGAGGGTTGTAGGAACGCTAAAAGCAGTAACAAGAAATAGTGTGGTCAGTATGGAAGTGAAGAAGTCCTTGCATGACAAGTGTGGTAATCCCGACACTGACTTACGGAAGCGAAGCATGGACGTTGGTCGAGAGACTCCGACCAAGAGTGAGAGCAGTGGAAATGAATTACTTAAGGAGTGCGTGCGGAGTTACATGGAGGGATAGACAGACTAATGAGGAAGTAAGGAGGAGGTGTGGTGTGGAGGTAGATGTGCTGGAAAGTGTGAAAAGGAACAACTTGAGATGGTTCGGCCATATGGAACGTATGGGAAGCGAGAGAATACCTAAGAGGGTGTACGAGAGCGAGGTGGAGGGACAGAGAGGGAGAGGTAGACCGAATGAGAGGTGGAAGGATGGAGTGACGAAGTACATGAATGAAGGCGGTGCTGGTTGGGGGGGAGGGGCGTCGACTGACTAGGAACAGAGGTGCATGGGGGCGGTTCGTTCGTGGCCACACCTTCGGGGATCACGGCGTCAGGCAATAGATAGATAGATAGAAACAATTGCCCCATTATCATTCCCGACATACTTTTCTACTACTATGTCTCTACTGTCATCCTTAACTCGCCTAGCTAAGTTTAAGATTCCATTGGATTTTCTGCATTACTCGGTTTATGACCAAGTTGTGTGTAATTTTCTTTGCCTTTTATATATATATATATATTGGTTTTTTTCAATTCGCTTAGCTACCATATATTTCTCCTTGCTGCTTCCTTTCTTCCATGCTTTGAAACATCTTTTCTCCTTTATTGCATTTCCAACGGAGTCATTCCACCACTGGGAAGTCTTATGCCTGGGGGAAACTTTAAATTTATAACATAATTTGTCAATGGTAGCAAGAAGGCTACGTTCAAGGAAGTTCCATTGACTGTTTACATCATTTGGCTTAGCGCCCCTATTCCTAACCATTTGCTCCAGTTTGCTGCAAATCTATCCCTGTATTCAGATTTATTAAACTACCCTACTTTCCTTTTGGGCATATATTCCTTCTTACGCACAGGATCTCGCCACAAGCTCAAATCACAGAATAGCTTATGTTGGGAGATACAATCTTTGCTTGGAATGATATTTACTTCCCAAACAAACTTTCCGTTTTCCCTGTTCACCAAGAAGTAATCTATCTGGCTACTAGTTCCCCCAGAACTGTACGTGATCAAATGATTCAGCTTATTCTTGAACTTAGTTGTACACACAACCATGTTGAGTGCAACACAGGACTCCAGTATATATTCGCCTTATAGATTTCTTTATCTGTGCCCTTTTCTACCATGCAAACCCTTGTACCCATCACCACATGCTCCCACATGCCTATTCAGGTCTCCACCTATTACTGTAATATCATACTCCGAGAGGGCTGAAACGACACTGATCAGGTCGTCCCAGAAGACTTCTTTCTGCACTAACTTTTATTTTCTGTACAATCAATCTTCTATTTCAATCACACTCTTCTTCCACCCTTCAGATACCAGGACACTCACTCCTCCTTTCGCTTTTCCAGATTCATCCCCCTTCCAGTAGATCCGGCATATGTATCTTGTTTTTTCCAACTACCCACTTCACACCACACACCCTCCATTGGGTTTTCTGGGTGCAACATACATACATTCTTCTTCTTTCAAGCACTTCCACAAATTCCTTTGTTCTGCCATTCATGTTTGAGGGAAAATCGGTCAGAACAGGTACTCCTGAATGTGCGTATGTATGTGTGTGTCTATGTTGTAGTTAGGGGTGAGGCGAGCTCAAGGTAACATATATTCACTCAGTCACTCACTGATAAAGGAGTGTGGTGCAATGATGTGTGTTACATTATAGGGAGGGGGGTTATGAGAGTTGATTTGGGGTACTTGTGGGTGAGGGGAATCAAGGAGAGGCTTGTGGGGGTGTGGAAGGGGATTGGGATGAAGCCTAGTTCATAACTAGACTTATAGGGCCTGTATAGAATTAGATTGCATGGTGCGAACACACTGACACATATACGCGTTACTGGGGAGTGTGGCACACAACCCCCCTTGACCCAATCATGCGTCACCCGTAGTTTATTGGTTAACCTACTGATATTAAAAAATTCCACAATATTAATCTGTCTCATTTGTCTTAAATCTATTTTGCTTGACTTCGGTTAACCTCAAAAGACTATAAAAACCTTAAAACCTGGGTGACGCCATATGGTGTCATACGTGTTTAATGTCACAAAACCAGTTGATGCCACATGGCGTCAGCGTGTTTTGCGCCATGCAGTCAAATTTTGTGCAGGCCCTGTCAGCCTAGTGATAAATTAGCCACCTTCCCGATCCCCTTTCACACCCCCAGAAGCCTCTCCCTTCTGCCCCCACTATCTCTTCACCCACAAGCTCCCCAACCATCTTCCCCACCCTCCTCCCTGCCACACAACATGTGTCAGTGCGCCGCCTGTCATTGTCAGTGTGTACGTCTTGCCTCAACCCTGACCGCAACATTGACACACAAACATATGCACAGAAAATAAGCATTAAACGCGTGGAACGCACATATCCGCATAAGCTCTTGTGCTCAAGATGTAACTCAAACCGTAAATACTTTCATTACTCTCGCGTAGCTCACACACCAACAAAACTAATTAGAAGGCAACATCTTTCACCTATTTCAAGCTGAATGAAGCTTCGTGATCATGATATTTGATTAAATTTTCTATGTGTCATATTTACAGAGATACAGCGAGTATGGTATAAGACATATTTTTGCCAATAATGCCCAGGTGGGGTGACTGGTGCGTGATTTAAAGGCCTGGAGCCTAAGAGTTCATAAACTATTGCTCACCTCAATAAAGTTTTATTAACCACACGCGATGTCCATCAACATCTATTCTTACTCAATATCTCACTCAGTGTTACTAGCCTCACTCTGCTCTAAGTAGGGACCTTGAGTTACCTTGTATGTCTTGTGATTGATGGTTAGAAATGGGTAATTGTGATCCTCCAAAATCATTACCACTTTGACCTATTGATGACAGGTGCTACGTCCGGGGCTACGAATAAAACAAGGGCACTAATGCTTGGACTAGTAATAGGGCACTATGCAACAACGGTACGCTAGATCCAAACCCTTGAACTTATATGCCGGCGAACAAAACACCTATACCCTCCAGAGTTAATCTGCGATAACGGGGTATCCTTAACTGGGCATAAATGTACTCTACTTCAGGCTAACCCACACTGGTATAGCCTGATAACACACGGGATGCAAGTTACGTTAAAATGCATAAACTAGAATCTATGGGAAGATCAATTAAATCACTGCAAGATTTAATACAATAAAAAGATGCTTCAATACAGTTACTCTAAACAACAATAAACTCTTCACTCCTATCTGAGAGAAAGTGAAGTATAGTCCTACAGCATAGACCTGGAAACTTCTGAAGAAAGTCTGATGCTCATAAGATGCTCGTATCTTAAACTATATAAAGGCAGGAGGCAGGACACCACACGTGTAAATGGAATACACAAAATGATAGGACATATAATGTTAACTGACACGAGAATACTATAAATGCGCAACGGTAGTAATGCTCGACACTAAAAGAAGTACTTCCTCATTAACAAAACAGCCTACTATGGTTGTGCGGCTCAGCAACAACCTAGACTAATAAATGCTGTGAATAATAATGCATACATATCAAAGAGCTTATATTAAATACTAATAAGTGTCTACTCAATTAATAATGTCTAGCTGGGATACTCCAGGTAAGGAACTGGGGTGAGCAAGACTGGCTCGTAGCCTAGCGATATCCTTAAGACTGTATCCTTTAAGTTACGTTAATTGACTAGGGTGCTCTCTTGATAGATCCAGATCACAAGTATCTGGTTCTATCCTGGCGACCCTCTAAAGCCAAGCAAAGAGGCAGCAAAGTGTGGAACTGGCACAGGCAAAAAGCCCTCAGTCAACACAAAGCTGCACTCACAAAAGGACACAACCGAAAAGACAGCACAGGCTACCACAGGACCAGTCGAAATCGTGTAGGTATAAACAAACCATACACACATCGATGACAACGACTACAGTTACCTTATCCCAGTCTAGCATTAAATAAAAGAGCAGAAACACTAAATCAATAATGGAGACACACAGAGTTCCTAACCTATACTAACTAAGAACCCTCAAAACCTATTCTAAGTACATGTAAATATCTCAGAGGACGGCGCATGCAATACAATGGGCCGGCTATGGAAACCGTATGCAAAACCCAAGGGGACAAGTAATTGAATAAAGATGAGAAGTAATGGAAAAGAAGAAGTTCAGAGAGAGAAACAGTTCTAAAGGTGGTGATCGGGGGAGAGAGTAAGCAAGGGATGTTAGATGCATGCACGCCTAGCCTGTCCTGAGGAAGGCAGCTCCTGGGGACCCCCACGAACACAGGAGCCCACAAAGACGCGGTGGTCGGCCAATCACAGGCCGAGACGTCACTAGGCAGCAGGTGTCACATGACACAGCCAGACACGCCGGCCAATCAAGGGCGTGAGAAAGCCCGCCCGCGAGCCTCCGAGCGAGGACGACAACACATGCATACGCACGCACACATTACCACCACACTGCCTACACCGTTCTCTCTCCTTAACAATATACAATGCATGTTATATTCTATTAATGATATAAAGCACTTCCCGTTGTCACAGACAACAACAAAGACCACCACTGGACTATCTGACAATACGATTGCTAGGAAAGAAAGAACAACATTCTCGATAACTGTAGCCCATTTCAATGTCCCTGGCGAGCGCTAGTGGCTACCGAGAGGCGATTCTGCAAACGCTGGTAGACTTCACACCCCGCCCAAGATATAGGACGCTCAACATTAGGCGAGCACGATATCTGACTAGGCAGAATGCCGACAAGATCCGCCACACTTAGCCACTCCACCAGAAAATGAAATGCAAAGCTCAATCTTAAACAAAAACAACACATTAGCATAAAGAAAATCTTATAATCCCTCCCAAACATAATAGTATAATTTTAGCCTACTATGCTCCCTGAGCGAGCTTCACAGAGCCCAGCCTACTAAGTGAAAGACAGGTTCAACTTAGGACATTAGCTATAATATTGGCAACTTACAATTAACTATAAAAAAGAAAGTGTTTTTATGTGATTTTTTTTATTTAATTTTAATGTTGTTTTTGACGGCTGCTCTACAGGGGCAAGCCTAGTTTTTTCTCCACTCAAACCCACACACCTGTGGTGAACTACGCCGGATCCTCCACCCTCGACAAACAGTCTGCAATCACATTCTCACAACTGGCAATATGGCGAATGTCTAGATTGTATTCTTGCAACATGAGTGACCAACGTGTCAGCCTCATATTCCGGTTATGGAATTGGTTCAGAAATTTAAGAGGGTGTTGATCGGTGTAAATCACCACAACTGGCCCGTAGGCAGGAACATATACTTCAAAGTGCCTGAGCGCCAACACTATTACCAGCAGTTCTTTCTCTACCACAGAGTAGTTTTTCTGAGCGGAATTAAACTCCTTTGAAAAGAAACTGACTGGATGCTCCAAACCTTCCTCGTCTGTTTGCATTAAGACGGCACCAGCCCCTACACCGCTGGCATCTGTTACCAGCTGGAATGGTCTTTCAAAGTCAGGGGCCCTGAGGATTGGGTGAGTGCTGTTACGTTACGAGCGGGATTCGAACCCATAACATAAAGAAACATTCCACTAAAAACCACAAAACGAGGACTTATTATGTAGCCTCACAAAATACGGAAAATATGACTATCAGTTTCAGTCAAGAATAAGTGGTATGTTAAACTTCCACAAAAACTAGCAACTCTCTTTGTAGTCACTAAAACCTTGGTAGGTGAAAAGATGTGGCAAGTTCATAAAATATCAGTTGATATCAAATGGCTGTTTTAGCCTAAAAACCCCCAAGTTATTCCTTTCTTATCACTCGTTCAGAATTACTTATCTTTAGTTACTTTGACTTAGATTTATCCCAACAATCAAAAGAATAATATATTAGCATATAAAGGTAAAATGTAAAGAGTATGTAAAATATAATTATAATTTATTTAAATGATTAATTATACACAAAAGTTACTTCTAGTGAAAATATCAAATTTGAGAAACATTGATGTGAAATAATAAAGAAATTCTTAAGAAAAATACATACATAGTTATATCAATACCCTCCAAGAGAGTAAGTGAAAGTAATCAATAAACATAGAAAAATCCTAGGCGATACTTATTCAACTCATGGTGATTCTTTTACAAACGAACTCAGGGCAGGTCAGCTTAAGATGGTGGTGGAGAATACACTACCTTGCCGTTACGGTACTTTCGACTTATATACCCTTAGCGCACCTGGCTCTGATACCAACTTCTCTAACTGTATTAATCTCAACTCCTTATATACTTGCTGAATTAAAGTATTACTTTTACCAAGAACTCTTATGATATATCTTGTAAACATTACTTATGATTAGAAAAGCCAAATACATTATTACCTAGTTATAATCAATATCATTCGTACATCAGGCAATGAAGAAGAGCAAGGGTTGGAAGAAAGGGGGGAGAATGAATAGGGTTACGAGTGTAGGACGATAGGGGGTAGAATGGAATGTGAACGAAAGGGGGGTAGTCTGCACGAAGCCTCCCAATTCCACCTCTCACTCGTTCCTGTACTCTCTTGAACAAAAATATCTTTCTATATGAAACTAAGCTGTCTACAGGTCGAATTAATTATACCGGGCTCATAACATTGCATACGATGTTCAATCATAAATAATTAAAGATTGTACCCACCATAACAAGCACAATACCTCAATTACAACCAGTGACACTTGAATGAAATAGAAATCTCTAACAGTGCATTGTAGGTGCTTGACCAGCGAAAAAGCCCTTTCACACTCAGGTGCCCACTTGAAATTTTTCTTTTTTGCTAGTAAATCTGTCAGAGGAGCTAAGACAGTAGAATAATCCTTAATGAAAAGGCGATAGTAACCGATCATGCCTAAAAATCTCATGATCTGCCGCTTGGTGGACGGCCTGGGGAACTGGTTAATAGCCTGTATCTTGTTTGGGGGGGGGCACACCTGGCCTAACCCGACCACAAACCCGAGATACTGTACAGTTGCCCGGACAAAGTCACACTTGCCCAGATTGACCACCAAGATGGCCTCGCTGAGCTTCCGAAACAAGGCTTCTATGTGCTCACAGTGACTCTCAAAGTTGTCATCGTAGATTATAACGTCATCTAGGTAGACAGTGCAGTTAGGGATGTCAGCTACTAACTCATTCATAAGACTCTGGAAGGTTGCTGGGGCATTCTTAAGACCATACGGCATCACATTGCAACGGTAGGTGCTCCCATCAACCACAAACCCGCATACCCCCTTCGCCCGCTCAGACAAGGGCACCTGCCAGTAGCCTTTCACTAGGTCTACTTTAGTTAAAAACTTTGCCTTGCCAATCTTGTCTACACTATCATCAACACGGGGAAGGGGATAAGCATTGGTGGGAGTCAACTCGTTCAATCTCCGAAAGTCAACGCAGAAGCGAACCTTCCCGTCAGGCTTAGGCTGCAGAGTGACAGGAGATGTCCACCTCACTACCCCCTTCTCAATCAACCCCCGTTCTAACATATATTCTAACTCCGCTCGGAGGGCTGGGAGTTTAGTGGGTGGAATTCGGTAGGGTACTGATTTAAAGGGGGGGTGATCTCCCACGTCTACGTCATGCACCACCCGAGTTGTGAGGCCTGGATGCTCTGCAAACACAGTGGGGTATGAATCAAACAGGCGCTGCACGGCTACACGCTGTTGATCAGGCAGGTGCACTAGAGCCTCGTCAGCCACCTGTCTGGAGTTCCCCGCCCACTGGTCTTCAGAGACATGACACTCCCAGTTATCTTCCACCTGAGCTTCACTGTCCCTCACTCCATCTCCTCCATGACCGCTGCAGGTTAACACCGGGACAGCGAGAGGCTCAGGGGGTCGCCTCACAAACTCCTTTACCAGATTCACATGGCACAGCTGGTTCTTTTTACGCCTATCTGGGGTAGCCACAAGATAGTCTAGGTCAGAGATCTTCTTTACCACCTTATAAGGACCAGCGTACTTAGCAGACAACGGATGACCGGGCAGAGGTAACAAAATCAACACCTCCTGCCCCACCTTAAACTCCCGGAGTTTTGTCTTCGCATCGTACCTGTCCTTCATCAATGCTTGAGACCCTACCAAATTCCTACCTGCCAACTCTAGGCTTCTCAGCATTCTTTCACGGCTCTCGAGGATGTACTTTAACATGGAACATGGTTTTGCTGTGCCCTCCCAAATTTCCCTTACCATGTTGAGGGGGCCTCTGACCTGATGTCCAAAGACTAGCTCATTGGGACTGAACCCTAGGCTTTCACCAGGTACCTCCCGAGCATCGAATAATACATAGGACAACCCAAGATCCCAATCTTTACCATTCTCAACACAATAACACCGCAGCATGCTCTTGAGAGTCGAGTACCACCTCTCCAACACCCCCTGACTCTCTGGGTGGTAGGCTGAAGAGACCACGGTACTAACACCGTCCTGCTGCATGGTCTGTTTAAAAAGGTTAGAAGTAAAGTTGGATCCTTGGTCCAACTGCAATTCCTGCGGGTACCCGTACCTAGAGCAGTACAATAGCAAGTTACGAACAACAGTCTTAGCAGTACCATTTCGCATGGGGTAAGCATCCGGATAACGAGTGGCAACATACATAATGGTGAGGAGGTACTTGTTGCCTGCACTAGTAGGGGGTAGAGGGCCATCCATGTCGATTATAACCTTACTGAATGGTGGCCCGATTACAGGAATAGGGTGTAACGGAGCCTTGGGGATACACTGGTTTGGTTTACCTACTGTCTGGCAGGTACTACACATTGCCACCCATGATGCCACATGTGCCACCTGGCCACCTGGCCACCAAAACAATTTATCCAAGGCTGCTACCGTCTTACGTACACCCAAATGCCCTGCCAACGGTACATCATGCGCCAACCTCGGTAGGCTATCACGGCACACACGAAACACTACCAACTGGTCAACCACTCTCGACCCGCCCTCTCAACTCCGTCTGGGATCTAGAAAACGCCTGTACAAAATACCCTCCACACGAAAGAAGTCCCCCGGCTTTGCATCCCCGTCCTCCTCAAGTTCCACTGCACCGTTACTACACTTTTGAAGCTCAGGATCATCTAACTGTAGCTTACAAATATCCGAAGGAGCCAATTTATCTAGATGCTCCCGGAACAACTTATGGCCTCCCCCGATACTAAGCTGTTCTATCCTATCTTGCTTATGGGTATAACGGTGCTGTCTCGGAGTTTTCTCACCCCCTACCTCCTCACCAAGTGTGACAGGTTCTGGGGCCACTCCGGACCTAAACATTGGTGCTAATACTGAGTCGCCAAGAAGAGCCGCTGGATCAAAACTCTCAAAACTTTTCCCAACTTTAGCTTTCTCATTCCGACCGTTCCTCCGCTGGTCTAGAGACTGAGGAATAGGCTGTGACACTTTAGATGCACGAGATCGGGTGACAACACACGCCATCTGCTGTAATTGACACCTCTCGACCAACTCCTGCCCCTCCCTACTCACGTCGGCCGCCCTCTCGGCAACGACTAAGGGTGGAACCTCAGAAGTAGGCACCGCAAAGTTGTTGCAGAGAAGAAGGTCGACGCCCTCTACTGGCAGTTTCTCTACAATTCCAACATCAAGCTCCCGTGTCACACCATCAACCTCCAGCTCTACTCGAACCAACGGGTATGACCGTGTAGCATTAATACCCTGCACCACAACCACCCGTGCCACGTTTATAGGTTGGCCTGTAAAGTTCTTCATCAAAGTCTCGGATGCACCTGTATCTCGCAGCAACTCCAACCCATGCTTGCAACCAGCCCAACTCACGCAGCCACGCCCTCGATGGCCACAAAAAGCATCGCGGACAGGTTTCGAGCCTTCCGGACACTCCTTCACTGGCTGTGCCCCCGCATCTGACATATCCCCCCGGGTAATTGCAGAAGACCTCAGAGACACCCGATTTTAGGAGTAGAGTTGGTTGTTAGATAGAGCATAATAATTGATATTGGTTCAGGAGTAATTTATCGAGAGGCCTTCCCTAGTGGTTAACCTCTCGGCTGCGCATGGGGGGTATGAGACACCACACTCCTGTGCTGACGTATTTGAGCTGTTCCCATCACTAACATAGTTATTTTACCATAAATAGCATTAATACTTATCCATATGCACCTATTATAGGTTGATTATGAGGTATTAACCTGTTACATCAATAAAACAAGTGGAAACCGCGTTTGGATGGTCAAAATCGGCGATACAGGCCGGGAGTTGCATAATGTATGGCTGAGGCAACCCTCCTCCCCTCCTCACCTCCCCTTGTCTGGAGAGACACTGTTACGCAATAGTCTCTCTCTCGCTCTTTCCCACGTTTGGTAACAGTGATGACAACGCCCTGCTACCAACTCGCTAATGTTAGCACGAAAATATACCACAGAATAAGGGAATAACAGGGAAAATAGGTGATAACTGAAGGAGGGGAGGAAAGTGGGGAAGGAGGGGGTGGAGGAGTGATATTTGGCATGGCCCAGGGGCAAAAAAAAAAAAAAAAAAAAAAAAAAAAAAAAAAAAAATTGGGGGGTGTTTTAAATGGATTTTTTCCCCCTTACTCTTAAGAGTCTTCCCGCAGTCCGCCGAGGGAACTCTTAAGAGTCTCCCGGCAGTTCCCGGGTTAAGGTCCCATTAATTGCTCTTTCCATTCACATATGCATAGCCTACGTGAGTTGCAGTTGGGATGTGTGTACATGCTTAGATTGATATGCAGGATTCGAAGTTGTATAATAAATCGTAGGCAGTGTCCACCATTATTTAACTGCCTTCGTGGTGTAATGCATAAGGTGTTGATATTCGGTGTGAGCGTCCTGGCTTCGAATCCACGGACTGCCACATGTGTTTGTAATATTTCATTAATCGATTTTAGGAGTGGAGTTGGTTGTTGAATAGAGCATTATAATTGATATTGGTTCAGGAGTAATTTATCGAGAGGCCTTCCCTAGTGGTTAAGGGGACCGACCGGTTAATTTAGGCTTAAAAAGCTCTAAATCCTGAAAACACCAATAGGTGTTTACTCAAAAAGACTCAACATCCCTTCATAAGCCAGTGAAATGTTATTAGTGAAAACCCATTGGAAATAGTATTTTTTTATGTTTTCCAAACTTTTCCTGTAATTCTAAAAAAGTTATATAGCGAACTTTGAAATTAACATGCTCAGTAACTACTGGTCGTACGAGGAGCATACCTATATAAATCGAAAGAGCGTAAGCTACTCTACAACCTACCATACGCTTTATCTTCTACTTTGCCATGTTCCCACATAAAATATTGTAAATCTAAAAAACAAAAGTAAAAATGTTCACCTAATGACCTTAGACTTTCTCCTGTTTTTCTCAGAACCTATATTGCCGCACTATCGGATGTTATTTTACAGTTATTATTGGACCTATAGGAATGGTGTGTATACCATTGGAAAGGTAATTAAAAACACTAAAAGGCCTATCAACCAAATTTACTCTAATCATTTAAAAAATTTCACAATATGTCGTCAAAGTTGTAATTTTCTATAAATATATTTGCCTGAATCCGTCATCACCTAAATCGAACAAATACACAAAATATATAAAATGTGTTTTATAGAAACTATAGATACACCTTTTGTGAGTTGTTTGATCACTTAAAACATATGCTATGGGTATTTCTGTAGGAGTTTATCATTGTCTGCAGTACTATGATTTTCAACATTTGTTTACCTAAATTGCAAGAAAAAAGCAAAAATAAAACAAAATTTAAAAAAATTTGATCTAGTTTTATGGTCATATATACCTGTGCCAAATTTCATTTAAATTGATAGTAAGACCTGGAAGTAGGGTAATTATCCGGTCGGTCCCCTTAACCCTTAAAAAGCGGCTCACCACATAAGTCGAGTTAAATAAAGCTGGACTATGTGGCGGCGCTCGACATAACTCGAGTGGCAATTTCAGCATGTAATGTTGCTGAGAGAGAGAGACAAGTGGTGGCAGGAGAGTAGCGAGTGTATGACTGCTCCAGACCACCGCGGCGAACCTACTGACACGAATCTCACCTCCCTCCTACCTCTCTCACTCGCTATATACGGAATTGTATCGGGAAAGTGGCTAATTACCTGCTTTTTACACTCACGTTGCACGGTTATTGCAAGAAAACTAGCCATCATAAAAGGATCGTTATGGTGTCATTCGAAAGCTCTGTTTATGCCCTTTCAGGGATAGATACTTGTTTTACGTTCTGGGTCTTATTTAGGCATGAAAATGATCACGTAAACAGCCCAATTTTGGCTAAAAACACCCCGCTGGGCGGTACATATAAATAAACCGCATAGGCCGTTCGTAAAGGGTTAAGGCCCTATTAATTGCTTTTTCCATTCACATATGCATAGCCTATGTGAGTTGCAGTTGGGATGTGTGTACATGCTTAGATTGATATGCAGGATTCGAAGTTGCATAATAAATCGTAGGCAGTGTCCACCATTCTTTAACTGCCTTCGTGGTGTAATGCATAAGGTGTTGATATTCGGTGTGAGCGTCCTGGCTTCGAATCCACGGACTGCCACATGTGTTTGTAATATTTCATTAATCGATTTTAGGATTGGAGTTGGTTGTTGGATAGAGCATAATAATTTATATTGGTTCAGGAGTAATTTATGCATTACACCACGAAGGCAGTTAAAGAATGGTGGACACTGCATACGATTTATTATGCAACTTCGAATCCTGCATATCAATCTAAGCATGTACACACATCCCAACTGCAACTCACATAGGCTATGCATATGTGAATGGAAAAAGCAATTAATAGGGCCTTAAGGGGACCGTCCGGATAATTACCCTACTTCCAGGTCTTACTATCAATTTAAATGAAATTTGGCACAGGTATATATGACCATAAAACTAGATCAAATTTTTTTTATTTATTTTTTATTTTTGCCTTTTTCTTGCAATTTAGGTAAACAAATGTTGAAAATCATAGTACTGCAGAAAATGATAAACTCCTACAGAAATACCCATAGCACATGTTTTAAGAGATCAAACAACTCACAAAAGGTGTATCTATAGTTTCTATAAAACACATTTTATATATTTTGTGTATTTGTTCGATTTAGGTGATGACGGATTCAGGCAAATATATTTATAGAAAATTACAACTTTGACGACATATTGTGAATTTTTTTAAATGATTAGAGTAAATTTGGTTGATAGGCCTTTTAGTGTTTTTAATTACCTGTCCAATGGTATACACACCATTCCTATTGGTCCAATAATAACTGTAAAATAACATCCGATAGTGCGGCAATATAGGTTCTGAGAAAAACAGGAGAAAGTCTAAGGTCATTAGGTGAACATTTTTACTTTTGTTTTTTAGATTTACAATATTTTATGCGGGAACATGGCAAAGTAGAAGATAAAGCGTATGGTAGGTTGTAGAGTAGCTTACGCTCTTTCGATTTATATAGGTATGCTCCTCGTACGACCAGTAGTTACTGAGCATGTTAATTTCAAAGTTCGCTATATAACGTTTTTAGAATTACAGGAAAAGTTTGGAAAACATAAAAAAAATACTATTTCCAATGGGTTTTCACTAATAACATTTCACTGGCTTATGAAGGGATGTTGAGTCTTGTTGAGTAAACACCTATTGGTGTTTTCAGGATTTAGAGCTTTTTAAGCCTAAATTAACCGGTCGGTCCCCTTAGCCACTAGGGAAGGCCTCTCGATAAATTACTCCTGAACCAATATCAATTATAATGCTCTATTCAACAACCAACTCCACTCCTAAAATCGATTAATGAAATATTACAAACACATGTGGCAGTCCGTGGATTCGAAGCCAGGACGCTCACACCGAATATCAACACCTTATGCATTACACCACGAAGGCAGTTAAATAATGGTGGACACTGCCTACGATTTATTATGCAACTTCGAATCCTGCATATCAATCTAAGCATGTACACACATCCCAACTGCAACTCACGTAGGCTATGCATATGTGAATGGAAAGAGCAATTAATGGGACCTTAACCCGGGAACTGCCGGGAGACTCTTAAGAGTTCCCTCGGCGGACTGCGGGAAGACTCTTAAGAGTAAGGGGGAAAAAAATCCATTTAAAACACCCCCCAATTTTTTTGTTTTTTGTTTTTTTGTTTTTTTTTGCCCCTGGGCCATGCCAAATATCACTCCTCCACCTCCCCTCCTTCCCCACTTTCCTCCCCTCCTTCAGTTATCACCTATTTTCCCTGTTATTCCCTTATTCTGTGGTATATTTTCGTGCTAACATTAGCGAGTTGGTAGCAGGGCGTTGTCATCACCGTTACCAAACTTGGGAAAGAGCGAGAGAGAGACTATTGCGTAACAGTGTCTCTCCAGACAAGGGGAGGTGAGGAGGGGAGGAGGGTTGCCTCAGCCATACATTATGTAACTCCCGGCCTGTATCGCCGATTTTGACCATCCAAACGCTGTTTCCACTTGTTTTATTGATGTAACAGGTTAATACCCTCATAATCAACCTATAATAGGTGCATATGGATAAGTATTAATGCTATTTATGGTAAAATAACTATGTTAGTGATGGGCACAGCTCAAATACGTCAGCACAGGAGTAGGGAGTCTCATACCCCCCATGCGCAGCCGAGAGGTTAACCGCTAGGGAAGGCCTCTCGATAAATTACTCCTGAACCAATATCAATTATTATGCTCTATCTAACAACCAACTCTACTCCTAAAATCGGGTGTCTCTGAGGTCTTCTGCAATTACCCGGGGTGATATGTCAGATGCGGGGGCACAGCCAGTGAAGGAGTGTCCGGAAGGCTCGAAACCTGTCCGCGATGCTTTTTGTGGCCATCGAGGGCGTGGCTGCGTGAGTTGGGCTGGTTGCAAGCATGGGTTGGAGTTGCTGCGAGATACAGGTGCATCCGAGACTTTGATGAAGAACTTTACAGGTCAACCTATAAACGTGGCACGGGTGGTTGTGGTGCAGGGTATTAATGCTACACGGTCATACCCGTTGGTTTGAGTAGAGCTGGAGGTTGATGGTGTGACACGGGAGCTTGATGTTGGAATCGTAGAGAAACTGCCAGTAGAGGGCGTCGACCTTCTTCTCTGCAACAACTTTGCGGTGCCTACTTCTGAGGTTCCACCCTTAGTCGTTGCCGAGAGGGCGGCCGACGTGAGTAGGGAGGGGCAGGAGTTGGTCGAGAGGTGTCAATTACATCAGATGGCGTGTGTTGTCACCCGATCTCGTGCATCTAAAGTGTCACAGCCTATTCCTCAGTCTCTAGACCAGCGGAGGAACGGTCGGAAGGAGAAAGCTAAAGTTGGGAAAAGTTTTGAGAGTTTTGATCCAGCGGCTCTTCTTGGCGACTCAGTATTAGCACCAATGTTTAGGTCCGGAGTGGCCCCAGAACCTGTCACACTTGGTGAGGAGGTAGGGGGTGAGAAAACTCCGAGACAGCACCGTTATACCCGTAAGCAAGATAGGATAGAACAGCTTAGTATCGGGGGAGGCCATAAGTTGCTCCGGAAGCATCTAGATAAATTGGCTCCTTCGGATATTTGTAAGCTACAGTTAGATGATCCTGAGCTTCAAAAGTGTAGTAACGGTGCAGTGGAACTTGAGGAGGACGGGGATGCAAAGCCGGGGGACTTCTTTCGTGTGGAGGGTATTTTGTACAGGCGTTTTCTAGATCCCAGACGGAGTTGGGAGGGCGGGTCGAGAGTGGTTGACCAGTTGGTAGTGCCTCGTGTGTGCCGTGATAGCCTACTGAGGTTGGCGCATGATGTACCATTGGCAGGGCATTTGGGTGTACGTAAGACGGTAGCAGCCTTGGATAAATTGTTTTGGTGGCCAGGTATGAAAGCACATGTGGCATCATGGGTGGCAATGTGTAGTACCTGCCAGACAGTAGGTAAACCAAACCAGTGTATCCCCAAGGCTCCGTTACACCCTACCCCACTTCTCATCTTTATTCAATTACTTGTCCCCTTGGGTTTTGCATACGGTTTCCATAGCCGGCCCATTGTATTGCATGCGCCGTCCTCGGAGATATTTACATGTACTTAGAATAGGTTTTGAGGGTTCTTAGTTAGTATAGGTTAGGAACTCTGTGTGTCTCCATTATTGATTTAGTGTTTCTGCTCTTTTATTTAATGCTAGACTGGGATAAGGTAACTGTAGTCGTTGTCATCGATGTGTGTATGGTTTGTTTATACCTACACGATTTCGACTGATCCTGTGGTAGCCTGTGCTGTCTTTTCGGTTGTGTCCTTTTGTGAGTGCAGCTTTGTGTTGACTGAGGGCTTTTTGCCTGTGCCAGTTCCACACTTTGCTGCCTCTTTGCTTGGCTTTAGAGGGTCGCCAGGATAGAACCAGATACTTGTGATCTGGATCTATCAAGAGAGCACCCTAGTCAATTAACGTAACTTAAAGGATACAGTCTTAAGGATATCGCTAGGCTACGAGCCAGTCTTGCTCACCCCAGTTCCTTACCTGGAGTATCCCAGCTAGACATTATTAATTGAGTAGACACTTATTAGTATTTAATATAAGCTCTTTGATATGTATGCATTATTATTCACAGCATTTATTAGTCTAGGTTGTTGCTGAGCCGCACAACCATAGTAGGCTGTTTTGTTAATGAGGAAGTACTTCTTTTAGTGTCGAGCATTACTACCGTTGCGCATTTATAGTATTCTCGTGTTAGTTAACATTATATGTCCTATCATTTTGTGTATTCCATTTACATGTGTGGTGTCCTGCCTCCTGCCTTTATATAGTTTAAGATACGAGCATCTTATGAGCATCAGACTTTCTTCAGAAGTTTCCAGGTCTATGCTGTAGGACTATACTTCACTTTCTTTCAGATAGGAGTGAAGAGTTTATTGTTGTTTAGAGTAACTGTATTGAAGCATCTTTTTATTGTATTAAATCTTGCAGTGATTTAATTGATCTTCCCATAGATTCTAGTTTATGCATTTTAACGTAACTTGCATCCCGTGTGTTATCAGGCTATACCAGTGTGGGTTAGCCTGAAGTAGAGTACATTTATGCCCAGTTAAGGATACCCCGTTATCGCAGATTAACTCTGGAGGGTATAGGTGTTTTGTTCGCCGGCATATAAGTTCAAGGGTTTGGATCTAGCGTACCGTTGTTGCATAGTGCCCTATTACTAGTCCAAGCATTAGTGCCCTTGTTTTATTCGTAGCCCCGGTCGTAGCACCTGTCATCAATAGGTCAAAGTGGTAATGATTTTGGAGGATCACAATTACCCATTTCTAACCATAAATCACAAGACATACAAGGTAATTCAAGGTCCCTACTTAGAGCAGAGTGAGGCTAGTAACACTGAGTGAGATATTGAGTAAGAATAGATGTTGATGGACATAGCGTGTGGTTAATAAAACTTTATTGAGGTGAGCAATAGTTTATGAACTCTTAGGCTCCAGGCCTTTAAATCACGCACCAGTCACCCCCCCTGGGCATTATTGGCAAAAATATGTCTTATACCATACTCGCTGTATCTCTGTAAATATGACACATTGAAAATTTAATCAAATATCATGATCACTAAGCTTCATTCAGCTTGAAATAGGTGAAAGATGTTGCCTTCTAATTAGTTTTGTTGGTGTGTGAGCTACGCGAGAGTAATGAAAGTATTTACGGTTTGAGTTACATCTTGAGCACAAGAGCTTATGCGGATATGTGCGTTCCACGCGTTTAATGCTTATTTTCTCTGCATATGTTTGTGTGTCAATGTTGCGGTCAGGGTTGAGGCAAGACGTACACACTGACAATGACAGGCGGCACACTGACACATGTTGTGTGGCAGGGAGGAGGGTGGGGATGATGGTTGGGGAGCTTGTGGGTGAAGAGATAGTGGGGGCAGAAGGGAGAGGCTTCTGGGGGTGTGAAAGAGGATCGGGAAGGTGGCTAATTTATCACTAGGCTGACAGGGCCTGCACAAAATTTGACTGCATGGCGCAAAACACGCCGACGCCATGTGGCATCAACTGGTTTTGTGACATTAAACACGTATGACACCATATGGCGTCACCCAGGTTTTAAGGTTTTTATAGTCTTTTGAGGTTAACCGAAGTCAAGCAAAATAGATTTAAGACAAATGAGACAGATTAATATTGTGGAATTTTTTAATATCAGTAGGTTAACCAATAAACTACGGGTGATGCATGATTGCGTCAAGGGGGGTTGTGTGCCACACTCCCCAGTAACGCGTATATGTGTCAGTGTGTTCGCACCATGCAATCGAATTCTATACAGCCCCTATAAGTCTAGTTATGAACTAGGCTTCATCCCAATCCCCTTCCACACCCCCACAAGCCTCTCCTTGATTCCCCTCACCCACAAGTACCCCAAATCAACTCTCATAACCCCCCTCCCTATAATGTAACGCACATCATTGCACCACACTCCTTTATCAGTGAGTGACGGAGTGAATATATGTGACCTTGAGCTCGCCTCACCCCTAACTACAACATAGACACACACATACATATGCACATTCAGGAGTACCTGTACTGACCGATTTTCCCTCAAACATGAATGGCAGAACAAATGAATTTGTGGAAGTGCTTGAAAGAAGAAGAATGTATGTATGTTGCACCCAGAAAACCCAATGGAGGGTGTGTGGTGTGAAGTGGGTAGTTGGAAAAAACAAGATACATATGCCGGATCTACTGGAAGGGGGATGAATCTGGAAAAGCGAAAGGAGGAGTGAGTGTCCTGGTATCTGAAGGGTGGAAGAAGAGTGTGATTGAAATAGAAGATTGATTGTACAGAAAATAAAAGTTAGTGCAGAAAGAAGTCTTCTGGGACGACCTGATCAGTGTCGTTTCAGCCCTCTCGGAGTATGATATTACAGTAGTAGGTGGAGACCTGAATAGGCATGTGGGAGCATGTGGTGATGGGTACAAGGGTTTGCATGGTAGAAAAGGGCACAGATAAAGAAATCTATAAGGCGAATATATACTGGAGTCCTGTGTTGCACTCAACATGGTTGTGTGTACAACTAAGTTCAAGAATAAGCTGAATCATTTGATCACGTACAGTTCTGGGGGAACTAGTAGCCAGATAGATTACTTCTTGGTGAACAGGGAAAACGGAAAGTTTGTTTGGGAAGTAAATATCATTCCAAGCAAAGATTGTATCTCCCAACATAAGCTATTCTGTGATTTGAGCTTGTGGCGAGATCCTGTGCGTAAGAAGGAATATATGCCCAAAAGGAAAGTAGGGTAGTTTAATAAATCTGAATACAGGGATAGATTTGCAGCAAACTGGAGCAAATGGTTAGGAATAGGGGCGCTAAGCCAAATGATGTAAACAGTCAATGGAACTTCCTTGAACATAGTCTTCTTGCTACCATTGACAAATTTTGTTCTAAATTTAAGGTTTCCCCCAGGCATAAGACTTCCCAGTGGTGGAATGACTCCGTTGGAAATGCAATAAAGGAGAAAAGATGTTTCAAAGCATGGAAGAAAGGAAGCAGCAAGGAGAAATATATGGTAGCTAAGCGAATTGAAAAAAAACAATATATATATATATAAAAGGCAAAGAAAATTACACACAACTTGGTCATAAACCGAGTAATGCAGAAAATCCAATGGAATCTTAAACTTAGCTAGGCGAGTTAAGGATGACAGTAGAGACATAGTAGTAGAAAAGTATGTCGGGAATGATAATGGGGCAATTGTTTCTATCTATCTATCTATTGCCTGACGCCGTGATCCCCGAAGGTGTGGCCACTAACGAACCGCCCCCATGCACCTCTGTTCCCAGTCAGTCGACGCCCCTCCCCCCCAACCAGCACCGCCTTCATTCATGTACTTCCTCACTCCATCCTTCCACCTCTCATTCGGTCTACCTCTCCCTCTCTGTCCCTCCACCTCGCTCTCGTACACCCTCTTAGTCATTCTCTCGCTTCCCATACGTTCCATATGGCCGAACCATCTCAAGTTGTTCCTTTTCACACTTTCCAGCACATCTACCTCCACACCACACCTCCTCCTTACTTCCTCATTAGTCTGTCTATCCCTCCATGTAACTCCGCACGCACTCCTTAAGTAATTAATTTCCACTGCTCTCACTCTTGGTCGGAGTCTCTCGACCAACGTCCATGCTTCGCTTCCGTAAATCAGTGCCGGGATTACCACACTTGTCATGCAAGGACTTCTTCACTTCCATACTGACCACACTATTTCTTGTTACTGCTTTTAGCATTCCTACAACCCTCTTCCCCTGTTGTACCCTCTCCCGAATGTCTTCATCCATAGTCCCATCTTTACTCAACACACTGCCCAGATACTTAACACCTTACGAGCGGCCTATGCGGTTTATTTATGTGTACCGCACAGCGGGGTGTTTTTAGCCAAAATAGGGCTGTTTACGTGATCATTTTCATGCCTAAATAAGACCCAGAACGTAAAACAAGTACCTATCCCTGAAAGGGCATAAACAGAGCTTTCGAATGACACCATAACGATCCTTGTATGATGGATAGTTTTCTTGCAATAACCGTGCAACGCGAGTGCAAAAAGCAGGTAATTCGGTACTTTCAGTACATAATTGAGTATGTAGCGAGTGAGAGAGGGAGGAGGGAGCTGAGATTTGTGTCAGTAGGTTCGCCGCGGTGGTCTGGAGCAGTCATACGCTCGCTAGTCTCCTGCCACCACTTGTCTCTCTCTCTCAGCCACATTACGTGCTGAAATTGCCACTCGAGTTATGTCGAGCGCCGCCACATAGTCCAGCTTTATTTAACTCGACTTATGTTGCTCGCCGCTAAATAAGGGTTAAAAGAGTTGACTATCTCCATAGCTTGACCGTTCAGCTTCACCTCACACTCTGTGACTTCACCCCTTTCGAAGACCATAACCTTGCTCTTCCCCGCATTTACCTTCAAATTCTGTTTTCCGCACACTGTTCCAAACTCATTTACCAGACCCTGCAACTCCCATTCATTATCACTCATCAGAACTGTATCATCCGCAAACAGCAGTATAGGTAGCTTCCACTCAATTCCCTCCCTTTTCAGCGATACACCAACATCCACTGCTCTTGATAGTATTTCTTTCAGGACTTCATCCATATATACAGTAAACAACCACGGAGACATCACACACCCCTGTTTCAAACCAACATTCAGGTCAAAGAACTCGCTCTGCTCACTCTCCACACGTACTGCTGCCTTTGCACCCTCATACATGCTCTTCACTGCTTTCAGCAACTTGGCCTCTACTCCGTATATTCTAAGTACTTTCCACAAACTTTCACTATCCAGGCCTTCTCCAAATCCATCAAGGCAACATACACCTTTTGTTTCTTCTCCAGATATTTCTCCACAACACAATTCAGGGTAAAAAATAATCTGATCTACACATCCTCTTCCCTTCCTAAAACCTCCCTGCTCGTCGCCTATCCATTTCTCCGTTCTCACTCTCACTCTCTCAATCACTACCCTACTGTATACCTTCCCTACTACGCTTAGAAGACATATTCCTCGGTGGTTACCACACACTCCTCTTTCCCCTTTGCCCTTATATAGGGGGACTATTATGCCAGTCTTCCAGTCGTCGGGTGCACTCCCCTTCTCCCATGCTAGTTTGCACATTTTCCATACCCATTCTATCACGATCTCACCACCGTACCTCAACATTTCCCCACACACTCCATCTGCTCCCAGTGCTTTCCCCAACTTCACTCTTGTCATGGCTTCCCACACTTCTGATCTCCTGATCCCCACCTCCTCCTCCACTACTACTCTTCTTCTCCCTCCCATACCATATCCAGCTATGTTTGCTGGCTCTTCATTCCTTACATTTAGCAACTCACTGAAGTACTCCCTCCATCTTTCGACCCTCTTGCTTCTCGGCTAGCATTCTCCCATTCTTATCTTTCACACCCTTATTGCTTCCCCTGCTACCTTCCCTAACTTTCTTGACTTCTTTCCATAACAGTTTCTTACTCCCCCTCCATTTTACACTCCGATTCCTTCCAAATTCCTCATCTACTCTTCTCTTACTTTCCTTCACTACTCTCTTCAACACCCTCTTACTCTCCACGTACCTCGCTCGATTCTGTCTCTCGAAATCTTCATTCCCTCTACTACCCAACCACTCTCTATATGCTTTCTTCTTTTCTTCCACAGCTATTCTTACCTCTTCTGTCCACCATGATGTACCTTTCACTCCCCTCCCTCTTCTCCTCACTCCACACACCTCCTCACATGCTGCACAGATCTCATCCTTAAACACCTTGCTCATCTCCTCCACTTCCTCCATAACTTCCAGGTCGAACCCACCTAGTCGTCTTTCCACTGCTCTCCTGTACTCCTCCCTGACTTCCTCCTCCTGCAACCTCTCCACCCTCCTCTCGCCTCCCTCCAGCTCTCCCCACCCACTTCTTTTGTATCCTAACCTTAGCTACCACTACATAATGATCAGACAGACCCCCCCCCCCCCAATACTCCTATACACCCTAGCCTCCATCACAGATTTCTTCATTCGTTCATCCACACATACATAATCAATCAATGACTTTCGTTCCACCACTGTCTTATCCTTCATCGTCAACATCCGTTTTCACGTGTACCTGTGGATCATTCTGTGTCGGAAGAAGGAGTTGGCTATCCACAGCCTCCTCCCCACACAACGTCCACAAGTGCACTACCATTCCCATTCACCTCTGACGGTACCCCCCACCCTCCCACCACTCCCTCAACTTTCCTATCACCCACCTTACCATTGTTTACACTGACAAAAAAAATAAGAGATACTTGGAAGGTAGCAAATACTATAACCGATTGCTCAACATGGAGTTTGAGTTAATAATATAAGAGAGGACAAGGTGCCAAAAGAAAAGTTGTTATACTCCGTTTCTTTTCAACTGACGGTAAATTGCAAAAGTTCTCATCAAGATGTCTCGGTTATTGTGAAGGCTTGGTAGTGAAATAGGGTGCTAATTATATAAATTTGGTATTAATATGATGCAAGGACACAGTAGTTTCATATTTTTCCATTAAGTATCGAGAAATTCGCTGCTAAGGGATTCAATTTATCGTCACCTCAAAAGAAACAGAGTATAGTTGTTTGTACATCTGTATGGACTAATATATATGCATAAATCATTATAAATTATACAAGAATAATTTCCAAATCAATTACCCTTGTGAAAAACACTAACCAAACTTTGTGGGTCATTTTCTAAAAATGCAAAATACCATACAGTAATTTGATTGCCATCAGCTTAGAAACTACTGGTCATACAATGAAGATTTATATATCATTGGAAAGCTTAAATATTATTTATAAAATAATCGCATTATAAACTTCTTATTTCCCCCCTATTTTGACACCGCACTTCCTCAAATTCTGGATTTATTTTTACAAAAAATCACCTTTTCTAATCGCCTAATTCCAAACCTTGATAGGCTACTGTACAATATACAGTATATAAAGAAAAACTATCGAGATTAAATTAACACTCAAGCCACGGGACACGACAATAGTCGAGTGAGAGAACCATGGCCTATTCAGTGGGACCCAACAATATACGGATGGGATTTTGAGCACATTATCGGCTCTGAGAGAGTGTCCACACGTTGGGAGGACCGCAGGCGGGCTCTGACCGTTCGGCGTGGACCTAGTCCGACCACTGACATCCCCACGATACTTCTACACATCCCTAACCTCGCGAGACAGGGTAAAAACCGAGGAAATTACTGTATTTTAGGGTTTTTGCACTCGTGCTGCAACATCATTGCAAGAGAACCCGTGGTCTTAGAAGGATGATTCAGGTGTCATTGGAAAGCTCTACTATCTCCCTTTCACGGATACATAATTGTATTACGCTCTGGCTCTTGTTTATGCATAAAAAGGAGCATGGAATGAAGCTCGTTTAGGGTAAATATGCCCGCCACACAGGTAGTATAAATCTCAGATATCCCCGTCCGTAAGGGGTTATAGAAACACCTTTTGTAAGTTACTACTATGGGTTTCAGAGGCAGTGTTACATCGTTTTTCGGGAATAACTTATGAACAAACAGTTGGATCAGAATGATATTTTGCCACAACTTGCTTCACACCGTGCCCTAATTTTTTTTAATATTGTGCATCACCATAAGTGGATAATTAAGTAACTTGTCCCTGTGTCATGAGGTTAAAGTCACACCTGATTGACTAGGAAACCGACAAGGCTACTGTGGCGTACCTAAGAAACCACCAAACCATTATTGCTCCTCCATCAAACACGGTAGTTATCAGTAACCACCCAACCCTATTATCGTCTTTATATTAAAGTTATGTCAATATTAAATATAAATATACACAAATACATATTTTGTATATATTTATATTTGATAGAGACCGATAACTTGGAATATATAGACGATAATAGGGTTGGGTGGTGGCTGATCACTACCGTGTTTGATGGAGGAACAATAATGGTTTGGTGGTTTCACAGGTAAGCCACGGTAGCCTTGTCAGTTTCCTAGTCATTCAGGTGTGACTGTAACCTCATGACACAGGGACAAGTGGCTTAATTATCCAATTTTGGTAATGCACAATACTAAAAAATATTAGGGCACGGTGTGAAACAAGTTGTGGCAAAATATCATACTGATCCAACTGTTTGTTCATAAGTTATTCCCGAAAAACGATGTACCGGTAACACGGCCTCTGAAACCCATAGAAGAATACAAAAATACCCAAATATAGGGTACAGTATTTTGTTAGAGATGAATTCTTAAAAATGGTATAATTTTTACCTGATTTTGTCCCCTGATTTTCCCCCCCCCCCCTACAAAAAAAAACAAAAAACGGGAGGAAAACAATGACGGGCATCATCTTTCATAGTCCCCCTATCAATGTGCCTAATTTCATTTAAATTGGACTAAGTTCACCAGCACCATCCGGAGTAAATATTGGTCAATCCCCGTAACCCACAGAACCCCAGCGCCGCAGCATATGCGTCGGCAATGTATGTAACGCTAAACCCCAGCGACGTATAAGGTGCGTCGCGGTCAATTACTCCGGTCCTATGGCACCTAAAGGGCTGAGATTTGTATGGTAACTTCGTAAGTATCCCACGTAACTATGCCGATGGTTGAATACCCTCAAAGTCCAACCGCGTAGCAAAAACGAGTTTTTGCATGTTTTTGCCTACCCAATTTCTCCATGTTAAGTCAGACTATCGGGCGCTTCTTACGATCCCTTAATGACCTAGGGGATCGATTTTTTGCTGTTTTTCCTTAATTTCTAACCAATTCCAGTTGTTTTATGAAAAATAAAAAAAATTGACAACCTGCTGGGCCTGGAGTGTCCATTTATATTATATTGCCTGGGGCTCAGTGGGTTAAGAGTAAATATAGATAAAACCTAGGTCTAACATAATAGATTATGGCTACGAAAAGTAGAAAACAGTGGTGTATACCCATGCACAGTATGCAAATAAGAGGTGGATGCGAACTCAATTCAGTGAAGCGTTTGCCTCTTCTGGGTACACCACGGGAAGAAGCACTGCACTAGAATAAAGGGACCTCTAGTCCTCTACCGAAGAAAAAGCCCGATGTAGAGACATTTTTTTGCATATTATGCTAAGGTGAGCTTGTGATCAATATGTGGGGCCAAACTGCAAGATAGGATATCTAGTGAAGACCGGAGGAGATGGTTAGGTATCAAGAGTATCAGTGATGAAATGCATATACTAGTAGGCTTGGATGTGTGGTGAGGATGGATGAACTAAGTTGGGTAAAAAAAATAATGTGGAGGGAGCTGCACCATGCAAACCAAGAAAGACGTGGGATTAGAACTTATGACAGCTCAGAACAGGGCTTTCTAAAGCACTGCCATTAGGACATGTGACCGGAACCGCAGTCTGTGGTGAGCACTTGGTCTTTAAATGTATGTATGTATGTAGGCTATGTAAATGGACGAGTCTTCATAATGGGCGAGTATCAAAGTGCGTTTCAATTCTTATCTTCATTTTAAATATTATGAGCAACAATATTATAAGAGTGCGAAGGCAGAGCATGGACAAGGATGTACATCGCCAGCTTGTTTACTTTCAAGACTCGTAGTCGCCCTATAGTTCCTGATTTGCGTCACTCAAGATATACCTAGGACACGTTATATGAAGGTAGTTCGGACAGGGGAAATTATAGGGGTTTGAAAATGTTCGATCAAATCCTGAAAATCAGCAAAGGGTCTTTAAATGCATGATCAGGAAAAATGTTGCCATCAGCGACATGCAGTTTGGATATATGCCGGTATGTATCACAACTGATGCAATCTTTATTCTTAGGCAACTGCAAGAGAGGTTCTTAAATAATAACAGGGAGTTATACATATTTGTTGTAGATCTGGAGAAGGCCTTTGACTGGGTGCCAAGGGAAGTAATGCAGTGGGCTATGAAAAAAACTAAGAGTAGAAGACTGTGGTGCATAAGATAATAAGAATGTATGAAGGGTCACGGGTAGCAGTTAGAGTGAATGGGGTCCTGAGCGAAGAGTTCCCAGGGAAAGGTGGAGTCCATCAAGGTTTATTGCTGAGCCCATTACAGTTTGTTTTGGTCCTGGAGGCTTGGAGGCTCTGTCAAGGGACTTTAGGACAGGACTCCCACTGGAGTTCTTACATGCAGATGACCTAGTTCTTATCGCAGATAGTGCGCAGGAAGCAGAGGTAAAGTTCAAAATATGGAGGGAAGGTATGGCAAACAAGGGTCTAAGAGTTAACATAGATAAAAACAAAAGTCATGATTAGTGGAGTAGGGCATGGAACTATGGAAAGAAGCGGCGACTAGGCTATCCATGCACACTAAGTGGGAAGGGGGTGGGAAGTAACTCAATTCAATGTTGCATCTGTAGTGACTGAGTAGGCTACATGAGATTTAGTGTATCTAGAGCATCTTTGACAAGAATCATAGACTTTGAATGCGCAGTGTGCAAGGGAGAACTTGTGTTAAATTACCCGCCTGTTAGTGTTGATTTAGACATTGTAACGCTGAAGTGTGTGAACACATTCTGCTATTTGGGCGATACGGTTTCTGCCAGAGGTGGCGCTGAAGCTGGCTCCATTGCCAGTCAAAAGTGGCTAGGGGAAGTTTAGAGAGCTGTTGCCACTTCTGACCATGTGAAGAATCCCACTTCACCTTAAAGGGAAGGTGTATACCAATACCTTGATTGTTAGGAGTGTGATGACCTATGCCTCTGAGACATGGCCGGTTAAAGCAGAGGATATCAATAGAATGGAACAGAATGAGAAGAGAATGGTGAGATAGATATATGGAGTTAACCTCAGGGATGGGGTATCAAGGGAGGAATTAAGAGGGCGTCGGAGTGTCAGTGAAATGATGCGCAAGAGCCGACTTGGTTGGTTTGGACACATGGATAGAATGGATGATCAGAACTGGGTGAAGATAATTATGCCGGACTGTGAACGTGGGGGAAGCTGCACGTAGGGGTAGACCTAGAATGACGTGGGATCAGGTACTCCGGTCCGATCTCAAAATATTGAACTTGACAGGGCCGCCTGGAAAGCCGCCATTTAGGACGTGAAATTATAATCACATTCTTTGTGGACAAAACGATCTTTAAATTTGTATGTGCTTATATGTATCTATATCCACACCATACTGCTCTCGTACTTCCTCAATTGTCTCTCTATGCCCCCCATGTAATTCTGCGCACACACATCTCAAGTTCGGTACAGTAACTCATTTTCACCCCTCTCTCTTGGTTTGTCTCTCCAACAAAGTCCATGCTTCACTCCCGTACTTCAATGTCGGGATTACCACACTATCATGCAAGGACTTCTTTACTTCCATGTTGACCACTCTATTTCTTGTAACTGCTTTCAACGTTCCTACAAGCCTCTTCCCCTGTCGCACCCTCTCCCACACTTTTTCATCCATCTCAGCATACTGCCAAAATGACCTGACATTCTCCATAGCCTGACCATTAACCTCACATCACACTCTGTGACTGCATCCCTTTCAAAGACCACAACCTTACTCTTCCCCGCATTTACCTTCATATTGCATTTTTCACACACTGCTCAAAACATATTTATCCGACCCTGCAACTCCGATTCACTATCGCTCATAAGAACTCTATCATCAGCAAACAACAATACAGGCAACATTTCCTTCCCTTATCAGTAGTACACCAACAACCACTGCTCTTCCTTGTATTTCTTTCATGACTCCAGCCATATATATATATATATATATTGAATGACCAATGGGACATCACACACCCTTGCTTGAATGAGAGATGGGCGTGTGAAGTTGCTTATTGTTTTTGATTTTTTTGTTATTTTGGAGTTTCCTCCCTAGACCTCCATCCAGCTGCAAGAAACACCCATAAAGATAAATTTGTACATTTATTGGTATAAAAATGTCCCGGCCGTTACTCTTAAAATAACAGGCTCTTTATCGCTCGCCCGGAAAAATTTGATACCAGTACAGTCACTCCCCCCAATCCGCGCCTATATGGGCGGCATTAAAAGTGTCTTGGGAATTCGCGCATTGGGGATAACATAACTTATGGAGAAAAATACATATGGGCGGCAGCCCGCATTTCCACACACATTTGACGATATTTTTTGATCAAAATCAATACTAATTGGACAACCAAGCATACACAATAATAGAAACATAAACAAGTCATTCCTTACATTCAAATTAAATGCTATAAGTAGATGAGAAGAGTGGGGACTCCGAGGCAGACCCCCGCGACAGGGCGAGTTCATAAATTATAGCCTAGGCCTAGGCTTCCCCGGCCCCGCCACGGTCACTGGCCCCGTCCCCGTCCCCGGATAAACCCATAGATTTCCCGATCGCAGTAGTGCCTTCACCAGTTTATTCTTCCTAGGCATTTTGAAGTTGTTGAAGGGTGTAGGAAGGCGGTAGTTACACAATAAATGGGTCAAGTCTCAGTGCATGCCGCACGGACACTTAAGGATATTGGGACTGAGTAGGAAGCCGCTTCCTTCTCAGTCCCAATATCCTTAAGTGTCCGTGCGCTGAGACTTGACCCATTTGTTGTGTAACAACCGCCTTCATATACCCTTCAATGTTCACTTGCTCACCCTATAAACTCCAGTGTTCCTCAGGGCTCTGTCCTATCTCCTATTCTCTTTCTAATTTTTATAAATGATCTCAACTGTACCTCAATTCCCATCCATTCATATGCAGAAGACTCAACCTTACACTACTCCATTAGTTTTTCAGAACGCCCCAGCCAGCAATCCCTCGACGACAAACGTAATGAAGCCATAGAACTCTTAAATTGTGATCTAAATACTATCTCCAATTGGGGCAGAGAAAACCTGGTTACCTTTAATGCTTCCAAAACCCAATTTCTCCATCTATCTACCCGTAAGGAAATCCCAGCGGACTATCCCTTATTCTTCAACAATACAAAAATCAATCTTTCATCTTCTCAATACTCTTGGTGTCTCTTTTTCTTCTGCTCTCAGTTGGAAGGACCATATTACCAGTCTTGCTAAGGCAGCCTCCCAGAAGCTGGATGTGCTCAACCGCCTTAGGGGGTTCTTTTCCCCTGCACAGCTTCTTGCTCTGTACAGGGGCATATTGCGTCCTTGTATTGAGTATTGTTCACATGTGTGGGGAGGTTCCTCTCACACCGCTCTCCTAGACAAAGTTGAAAGGAAGGCCTTTCGTATCATTGACTCTCGTCCACTCACCAACTCTCTGCGATCTCTCTCTCTCCTCCACAATGTTGCATCTCTCTCGCTATTCTATCGCTACTATAATAATCAGTGTTCCTCAGAGCTTTCCCAGTGTATACCACCTCCTTTACGTAGGGCACGTGGTACCCGTCTTTCAACTCAATCCCATCCCTACTCTGTGCAACTCTCCAACCCAAGAGTGAAACGATACTCTCAAACTTTCTTCTACTCAACAGCAAAGCTCTGGAACTCTCTCCCAGAATCAGTCTTTCCCTTTTCCTATGACTTAAATTGCTTCAAACTCTGTGTGTCTAGGCATTTTGGGTCGAACATCCCTTGATTTTGGCCCTGTCACTCTTTCAACTATGGGGGAGGCACTCGCTATAGGCAGTGATGCCTTTTGCCTCCCTCATTCTCATAAAAAAAGTACAGAAATCCCCAATACCCTTCCTATCACTAAGAGCAGGACGCACAGACTTACCATCCTCAGAGACAGGGTGTTTACCAGAGAAGGGCTTTACAAAGTTGGATTTGGTTTGTCATGAGAGAAGGACTTATGAATTAATGCATATGAATCTGCAAGTTGCGCTGCTGTCTTTATATCAGTTTCTCCCTTTTCTTCTACATAGGCCATGACATTGAATGGCAACCTTCTTTTCCATTCTTCTAGAACTACACAATTCACCATGTCTTCAAAGTTGTCAATATTGGAAGCATGTAACCACTTCCTGAATAAGCGTAATTTCTCTATGGCGAACTCCAGTTAAGTGATTTGATCAGACTTTAAGCGATTCCTAAATTGCCTTTTGTAGTTGTTGGTCTTGTTGTTGTTCCCCAAGCTGCCTGGCCGAACAGCCCCAAGGCCCCGAGCAAGGCCAAGGCCATAACTGAGCGCCCCCACAGATCCCTACCTGCCGACCACAATAAAGCCTGGGTGACCGAAGCCACTCCATGGCGGGGAGCTGAGGAGGGTGCGGAAACACCCGGGATATCAAAGCCCCACCCAGGGCCCTGTGACCCTCAGAAATTATGAAGAGAAAGTCGAGGGGCAAAGGAAAAATGTGACGCTTTGGCTTCCAATCTTGGTAGATTGGGAGGTCAATCCACGGAAGAGACGCCGTCACTTGAGATCTAGAAAATATATAAGTAAAAGGAACAGTCAGAGTAAGCTATGGGTATGGCAGAGAGTGCTCAATTCTCACTCTGATAGACCAGCCCATGTAGTTGTCTGGAGTGATGGCGTATGCATCCAGAATGGCCTTCTTGACAAAGTCATAATCCTTTATGTTGTCTAAGTAAGTTAAAGTAAGAGCAGCCTTACCCGTTAGTTTAGGTTGTAGAAGCCATACCCAGTCTTCCTTCACCCATTTTAAATGTTCTGCTGTCTTCTCGAAGGTCTCTAAGGACTTCTCAGGTTCACGCTCATCAAAGGTAGGAACCAGCTGAATACCTTTGGCTAGAATAGAGGCTTTGTGAGACTTGTCGAATTCTAGTTTATCAAATTTAATTGTAAGAGTGTCCTCGAGCTGCTGTACTTTGCTTATTTCTATCTGTCTCTTTCTCTTTGTTCTAGATCAAGCTGAAGCCTATGTCGTTCTAACTGGAACTTCTGGTGTTCTAACTGGAGCCTCTGTTGTTCTAACTGTTGTTGCTGCTGGAGCTGCATTTGTTCTAACTGGTTATGGAGATGGAGACGTTCTCTCTCAAAAGCTAAGCGAGAAGCATCCCAGACAACAGACGTATCATTGCCTGCATCTGCTTGAAGTTGGGACTCATTCATAGAGTGACATAGGAGTGAATTCATCTATGGCCTCCGCAGGAAGTTTGCCAAGGGAGACTAAAGATTCTAAGACTATGTTTTTTACTTGCTCTTTAATATGGTACTCTCATATGAAATGCTAAAATATTGTGCAATGAACTTCCAATTGTCCTTGTTGATTATTACCCCTCTTAATCTACCAAGGGAAGGTTATTTGCAAAATCCCATACAATCAAATGAAGCAGGCATGATTATATATTAAAATTACAGATAACAGATTAAAGATTATAGTTTTAAATTTACCAATGACATAACACTATAAAGGAATAGGATCGTCATGACTCCCTAAACTGACTGGGTGACTATTACTAGTGACTAGGACCCTACAATAGTAGTTGCCTAGGGAGACTTATTACAGAATGAAGCAGCGGAGATACAACACAATTCCAGCCAGATTAATGCTGTATGATTAGAGCAATGACAGACAGAACACCAATAGAATCTTGGCAACTACTGACGTTAACCCACTTCACAATGCAAGACATGAAACACACACCCGATGCAATATAGGACAAGGGAAAAGGCATTAAGACACTGACAGAAAATTCCAGTAGGATCCTACTTCTATCCTAGTTGCGACTTTATGGCTTGGGTTGAAGTGTTTGAATAGGTTATATACATGAAAGCTAGTCTATTCTGTTATATAATAAAGACACGGTAACTGTTTGAAGCGCAAAGAGATTACTTCTATCACTAAGGATTAATGAAAGACTGAAAACTCGCAACTGTCTGTCCTAGTTTTAACGAGCCATGACGAGTCAAAGAATTAGCATATTCTGGATAAGATCTAATGTGGAAAGGTTGAACCACTGTACTTGGACTTAAACTGTAGTATTACCACACCACACAAGACAACTTGAAAGAAGAGATAATTTAAATAGTAACCGGTAATACTTACAGGCAGACCGCAGCTGTGTGATACAATAATAAATTAACCAATGGATTTAAGTTACACAAAAGAATGGCTGTACAAATGACGCACGAACTCGAACTACCCAGTTAAACATCCATATGAAAAAAGAATCCCGGTCAGGCCCCCATAATATGTTATGGCCCAGGGTCCAAGAAAAAACAGGCCTAATTATATAGGGGTAGAGGATACCCTGGTAGCAACACATTAAGACTGACTGGGTATGACTTTACAGTTAAATATACACCAAGACATCCAGTGTTGTTGATTTTTAACTAGGAAGATTGAATTAACCCACTGTACACCAATACTGAGGTATTGAATAAAGTAGACGTGCCATTTTGCCCAAAATCAAAACGGCATACCCAACTCTGCGATGGGTTACCATTATCACTACTAATACCATCATCAATCACAATCAACATAATCACTACTACTGCCATCATCACTACAACTGCCATCATCACTACAACTGCCACAATCATCACGAGTACTGTCATCATCACCATTACTATGATCATCATCACTACTACAATTACAATTATCACTACTACTCTCACCATCATCACTGTCCATTGTCACTAGCATCTTAATCACTACTATCATCATTGATACTACAACTATCAACCATCAATACTAATAGCATCACCACCATCTTACAATCATCATTACTACTGTTAACATCATCACTACTACTATAACCATCATCATTACTACTGTCACAAATATTACCATAAGTTATTCTACTGTCACCATCATCACTACTACTGCCATCTTCACCATTACTATGAACTTCATCACCACAACTATCGTCATCATCACTACAAATTTCACCATCCTCACTACTACTCACCATCATCACTAATACTCACACCATGGTAGTGACTACCATCATCACTACTGCCATTATTATCACTACAACTATCATCATTACTTGTCACCATTATCACTACTATTATGACCATCATTACTACTACTGTCACCATCATATCTACTACTGTCATCATCATCACTACTGTCATCATCATCAATACAACTACAACCATCATCGTTCTTAGTGTGTGAGCACCTTCGGGGCTTACACACTAAGAACGCCATCATTGCTGGGGGGGGGGCAAAACCATATTTTGGACCTAAAATCATAACTATTGCATAAATTCAAAAAATATTTTTTGACTGACGTTTGCATTCACGCAACAAATGTTTGTGTGAAATTTGGAGAAAATCCGTCCAACGGTCTAGGAGGAGTTCCGAGACAGACGGACGACGACAGAATTTTTTTTCGTGTGATACCCACTATACGGGGGGCGATACCAAATTTTGCTTACGCAGAGTTGATAATAATTATATGTTCTCCAACTGTACACTAACACTGAGTTGTATTTTACCGGCAGTTCAAAATCATGACTCATTTATAGGCCTTAAACTAAATGGATAGAGAATAGACAATAATTAAATTTTAATTTATCAACTCTGCGTAAGCAGAGTTTGGTATCATACCCATACCCATACCCATCGCAGAGTTGGGTATGCTGTTTTGATTTTGGGCAAAACTGCACGTGCCGTTTTGCCCAAAATCAAAACGGCATACCCAACTCTGCGATGGGTTACCATCATCACTACTAATACCATCATCAATCACAATCAACATAATCACTACTACTGCCATCATCACGACTACTGTCATCATCACCATTACTATGATCATCACTACTACAATTACAATCATCTCTACTACTCTCACCATTGTCACTACCATCTTAATCACTACAATAATCATTGATACTACAACTATCAACCATCATTACTATCATCACCACCATCTTACAATCGTCATTACTACTGTTAACATCATCACTACTACTATAACCATCATCATTACTACTGCCACAAGTATAACCATCATGTATCCTACTATCACCATCATCACTACTACTGCCATCATCACCATTACTATGATCTTCATGATCACAACTATTATCATCATCACTACAACTTTCACCATCCTCACAACTACTCACCATCATCACAAATACTCACACCATCATCACTACTGTCATCATTATTACTACAACTACCATTACTTGTCACCATCATCACTACTACTAGTACTGTCACCATCATATCTACTACTGTCACCATCATATCTACGTATACTGTCATCATCATCACTACTGTCATCATCATAAATACAACTACAACCATCATTACTACTATTATCACCATCATCAATACAACTACAACCATCATTACTACTAGTATCACCATCATCATTACTATCACCATCAATCCCACTATTACTTCCATCACTTCTAATGCCAACTGAACTAACTTAACCTAGCAAATGCGTAGCAAGATGTTTTCGCCACCAGAACAAATGTGTTCTTAGTGTGTGAGCCCCTTCGGGGCTCACACACTAAGAACGCCATCATTACTGGGTGGGGGGAAGGGGGGGAGGTGGTGGGAAGGGGGGGGGGGGAGGTTGAGGGGCTTGGTAAAACCATATTTTGGACCTAAAATCATAACTATTGCATAAATTCAAAAACACTTTTTTGACTGACTTTCGCATTCACGCAACAAATGTTTGTGTGAAATTTGGTGAAAATCCGTCCAACGGTCTAGGAGGAGTTCCGAGACAGACGGACGAAGAGGACGACGACGACAGAATTTTTTTTCGTGTGGTACCCACTATACGGGGGGCGATACCAAACTCTGCTTACGCAGAGTTGATAATTATATGTTCTCCAACTGTACACTAACACTGAGTTGTATTTTACCGGCAGTTCAAAATCATGACTCATTTATAGGCCTTAAACTTAATGGATAGAGAATAGACAATAATTAAATTTTAATTTATTATTATAAAAAATATGCAAACAAATATATATTACTGATAATTACTTATTAAATAATGGTTAATGAAAATAATTATAATATTCTTAACAAAATAAACAATAGCAATTAGATATATAAATGTTCTTATTTAAATTTATATTTACATTTAATTAAACAAAAAGGAAGCAAATATTATAGTATCACCAACTCAGGTCTCGTCCACCTGGTAACTCCTAGTCGTATCCTCCTGAGATTTGTGAATGATGGAGTACACGAGTAGAAGTTGACACGGGTAAAGGTAAGTACTCCAACACACAACACCACCGAGGTAAATCCAGAATATGACTGACTAGAGGACGTAGATGACGGCGGAAGAGACCTCGGGTGTATAGGAGGGTCAGAGAGGAAACTCCACCAAATCCTTGTCAGCACCCTCTAGAATCCAAGAATCACGAATATAAGTGTAGGTATGAAGTAACAGGTAAAGCGAGACATGCCGGAGGCGAGAGCCACGAAGCAGTGGTGAAGCAGGGCAGTATATGAATCCCCCTCACACGAACCAAGTGAAGCTTCAACAACTCATACAGAGGTTCAGGGCGTAATAGTAGTTATATATAATTATTACGTATTGTATGTAAAGAAGAACCATTGTATTAATGAAATAAAATGTATGATCCTGATTATGATTATGATTCTTCCTCTTCCATTTCATATTATTCCTCTTGTTTCTTCTTCTTCGTCTTGTTTCTACTCCTACTCTTTCACTCTTCTTCATCTTCTTCTTCTTCGTTCACTTCTTGTTTTTTTCCTCCCCCTCCTCTGATAGGAAGACCACCAGTACTAGTTCTCTCCCTAACGAGGCACTCTTCCTCCCTCTCACAGTGTTATCACTCCCCCCACCCCTCTCTCCCTCTCTCTCTCTCTCTCTCTCTCTCAGTAACAATGAAAGTAGCAACACAATCTCACCAATAATATATAATCTACGCTAGGGTCCCTATCGTTCTTTCTAAAGTACTGCTCCATATAACACTGGATCAGAGATACACTTACACAAACACACACAGGTACACACACTCACACACATATATTCACACACACACAATAACACAGACACACGTTCACACTCACATCTACACACACAGGTATACAGTCACAAATACACATTGACACACACAGCCACACACTCACATCACACACTCACAAACACACATTCACACACACAGGCACACACAAATAGCACATTCACAAACACAAATGCTCACACAAAACACACATTCACACACAAAGGCACACACACAAACACTCATGCACACGCTCACAGCCACATATTCACAAACACACAGGCACACACATAGAAACACACAAACACTCACAAACACCCATTCACACACACACACCAGCACACACTCACAAACACACATTATTTTTAGCATCGTGCTTAACACCAATAACACCCAAATTAAATTAATGAAAACATGTGATTCTCCCAGGATTCGAACCTAGGATATAACATACAGAACTTACACGCTCTAACCATTACACCATCAAGACAATTCAAACACACACAAACACATATTAACACACACAAACACAGGCCCGCACATTGACACATATACTCACACAATAACACATTCACACACACACACACACACAGGCCCACATATTGAAACACACTCACAAACACACACGCCCACACATATTGACACTCGCACACAAACACACACACACAGCAATTCAATTTGTAGAACACTCAGCACACCCAAACTCCCCCAGGGGCTCCAACAACCAACTATTCCCCCGTGGTCCATATAGCCCCCCAGGTGTGTCTCTAGCCGGCCAGGTGTTTACTTCCGCTAGTATCACCTGACCGGTCCTGGTAGTAGTAGTCTGGTAGAGTAGTTTGGATAATCTTTAGTGTGGAGGTAATATATATATATATATATATATATATATATATATATATATATATATATATATATACATATATATATACACACTGAAAATGTAAATCGTCAATTACCTCGTTTGTAAACCCCCCAAAACTCATAATCACATAATGCGGCATGCCAAATGGAGGCAATTACTTGTTAATTGTTCTAAAATGGTTATTAAATATAATTGTTTTGTAATTATCTCGATTTAGCATACAGTGCTGGTTAGAAGGTTGGTACCGTTTATGTAGGATCGGGCTCACTGGTTGTTCTTCTATAAATCGTAATGCATATTTGATTAACTCTTTGTGTATGATATCTGATATTTAATTTTTAATTAGGCAAACACTAAAAATGATAAGAGAAAATTATATATATATACCGGTATATATATATTAAAACTCTCTAGGAAAATTGAAACAATGGAACACACTAGGTGTTCCATTGTTTAAATTTTCCTAGCGAGTTTTACTACATAATTTGATCACACGTATTTGTGATTTTACCTCCATATATATATATATATATATATATATATATATATTAGGGTGGCCCAAAAACAAAAAGTTTAAATTGTCATTCTCCACAAGGCTGATCCTGTTCCATATCACAACGGGAGTTTGCATGCAGAAAATCATAAATATTTTACTGTATTTAGTGGTACCAACTATATGTAAAATTTTCGATTTTGAAATAAAATATAAATATTTTGTACTTAATTTATTCTTGGTTGTTGCCATTATATATACCAAAAACTGTAAACAATGAAGAATTGTGTGTTAATTGTAATACATATAACATAATAAGGCAGAAACAAATCTTTGAATTGTAATGCGTAAGTTGTTGGGACCTCTAAACATGCTCCTATCTCTCCAATGTTTTGCATGTAGGGTCTTGTAGTCATATGTAACCAAACCAGCCTTTTGGAGCAGCATAGTATTAGAAACAAATTATAGCCCTATGTTTTTGGGCCACCCTAATATATATATATATATATATATATATATATATATATACAGTATATATAAATATATATATATATATTTATACATATATATATATATATATATATATGTTGGTAAAGCCAGGTAATACATTTTCTTTAATACATACGAGGTTGAAAGAAATGGCAATTTCTGCGTTGGAAATTTTATTATTCAAAGTTTCCAGGTCTCTGATGAGTTTTCGCTGGGTAGCAGGAAGTAGATGAAGGAGATGAGCAAAATTCATGGTGTTACAGGGTTACATTAAAGTACATGAAGATACAGGATATACGACGCGTTTCACTGGACAACCAGCATTATCAAGTAAGGAAGGAATGATATAAAAGGTAAACAGGAAGGGTATATATAGAGGGTGGAGGATCAGAGGAGGCGGAAAACACGGGGGCAAAAGTCTGCTATTGGTGGAAGGGTAAACTGGGAGAGAGAAAGGGGGTAACCGCTTCACGCATGCGCACTGGATGCGGGATGGTGGTCGGTAGGTGAGGTCGAAGCTGATTGGCTGCGTGTCGAGGGGCGTGGCCTAAGTTGTGTGGCGCCTGCAGAAGACGAAGCTGAAGGAGGTAGCGCGCGGGGCTGCGTCAAGGGCACCGGGGGGCGAGGAGGGGTGTTAGGTCCTGTAGGGTAGTGCCTTTTGGCAGAAGGAAGGATCTGAAAGTCCAGAGTTTGGTTGTTGATGTTGGGATGTAAGGCTTGGATATATAAAGCTTCGAGTATAGGTAATCTCCTTGGGTCACTTTCTTTATCGAGTATGGTGGTGTGTTTCTCTAACTCGTTGCGTGTGAGGTGAGGGTGGTTAGGGGTGAGATAGTGGTCTTTGATGGCTCCAGCCTGAAGGTGAAGAGTTAACCGACGTGAAAGACGAGTCTGCGTCATACCAATATAGGAATGAGGTCCACAGTCCTCATAATTACAGGTATGTTGGTAAATGACGTGATCGTCGGTCATCGGGCTCTTTATCTTGGTGGAGGCTGGTTTGTTGCGGAGAACGAGGTTGGAGGTCTTGGGGGATTTGTAATAAATTATTAATTTGATTTTGTTTTTCGGGTTGGTTGGGTGGACATGCTTGGAGATTATTTCTTTTAAGACGGCCTCGTCATTTTTGTGTTCAGAGGACATGTAATTGTGGTAGAAGATCTTAATTTCATTGGGGGGGTCAATGTTGGAAGGGCTTTGGGTGTACCATTTTTCAAGATGGTGGTTGATGGTGCTGGAGATGTCGGAGTTGGAGTATCCGTTATTTACTAAAACTTGGGATAGTTTTTCTAGTTCCTGGTGGGTGTCGGCCCAGGTAGAGCAGTGCGTGAGGGCTCTCCTAACATAGGCGGAGATGGAGGATAGAAGATAACGGCGGGGGCATTCACTATCGCCGTTGAGGCATTGTCCTGTGTTAGTTGGTTTAATGTAGACGGTGGTTTTGAACCCATGGTCGTTCAGAGCTACGAGGATGTCGAGGAAGGGGAGTTGTCCGTTGTTAGATTTTTCAAAGGTGAAGTTAAGTCCGGAGGAGGTCATGAAGCGTGATGATCTGGGAGATGATGGGGCGGAGGGGGTTCCCAGGTTTGTGTGTTTTGATGGATCCGTACGCATAACCATAGCAAAATACTCAACAAACAACACTTCCAAGCTGCCAAACTATTAAGAGACAACCCCAACACCATCATCCGTCGTGCGGATAAAGCTTCCTGCCTCGTGATCCATGACAAGGAGGAAAATCTTAGAAAAATGGACGTCATCTTAAGTGACAACACTAAATTTAAAAAGATTACCCGCAACCCAACCGACGAAATCAAACGTATTGCCAACACCACCATCACCGCCATCAACGCCAAACAAGGAGGGATCCACCTTAAAAAATTCGTCGGAGAATACACCCCTGGTTATGCGTACGGAACCATCAAAACACACAAACCTGGGAACCCCCTCCGCCCCATCATCTCCCAGATCCCCACTGCCACCTACCAGATCGCCAAGGCCCTGAACAACCTCCTCACCCCCTACGTGCCCAGCCAATTCAACCTTAACTCAGCCCACGATTTCTTGGAAATTTTACGAGACGCCCCCCGTAACAACAACCACACAATCGCCTCTCTCGACGTAGAAAGCCTGTTCACCAACGTGCCAGTGGATAGGACCATTGACATGATTCTACGTCGAATTTATCATTGCCCTGATACACCTACACTGGACATCCCGGAGAAGGCCCTGAAAACACTACTGGAGCTATGTACCAAGGAGGCCCCCTTCCTTTGCCCCCGGGGCAACATGTAGAAGCAGATAGACGGTGTGGCGATGGGCAGCCCCCTAGGAGTTCTTTTTGCGAACTTTTTCATGGGTACCATCGAGGAAGAGCTCCTAGCTGCCCAACGACCCGCCGTCTACTGTAGATACGTGGATGACATCTTCGTGCAAATCAAGGACCTCCACGAACTACAGGAACTCCAGCGTCGCTTCATGACCTTCTCCGGACTTAACTTCACCTTTGAAAAATCTAACAATGGACAACTCCCCTTCCTCGACATCCTCGTAGCTCTGAACGACCATGGGTTCAAAACCACCGTCTACATTAAACCAACTAACACAGGACAATGCCTCAACGGCGATAGTGAATGCCCCCGCCGTTATCTTCTATCCTCCATCTCCGCCTATGTTAGGAGAGCCCTCACGCACTGCTCTACCTGGGCCGACACCCACCAGGAACTAGAAAGACTATCCCAAGTTTTAGTAAATAACGGATACTCCAACTCCGACATCTCCAGCACCATCAACCACCATCTTGAAAAATGGTACACCCAAAGCCCTCCCAACATTGACCCCCCCAATGAAATTAAGATCTTCTACCGCAATTACATGTCCTCTGAACACAAAAATGACGAGGCCGTCTTAAAAGAAATAATCTCCAAGCATGTCCACCCAACCAACCCGGAAAACAAAATCAAATTAATAATTTATTACAAATCCCCCAAGACCTCCAACCTCGTTCTCCGCAACAAACCAGCCTCCACCAAGATAAAGAGCCCGATGACCGACGATCACGTCATTTACCAACATACCTGTAATTATGAGGACTGTGGACCTCATTCCTATATTGGTATGACGCAGACTCGTCTTTCACGTCGGTTAACTCTTCACCTTCAGGCTGGAGCCATCAAAGACCACTATCTCACCCCTAACCACCCTCACCTCACACACAACGAGTTAGAGAAACACACCACCATACTCGATAAAGAAAGTGACCCAAGGAGATTACCTATACTCGAAGCTTTATATATCCAAGCCTTACATCCCAACATCAACAACCAAACTCTGGACCTTCAGATCCTTCCTTCTGCCAAAAGGCACTACCCTACAGGACCTAACACCTCTCCTCGCCCCCCGGTGCCCTTGACGCAGCCCCCCGCGCTACCTCCTTCAGCTTCGTCTTCTGCAGGCGCCACACAACTTAGGCCACGCCCCTCGACACGCAGCCAATCAGCTTCGACCTCACCTACCGACCACCATCCCGCATCCAGTGCGCATGCGTGAAGCGGTTACCCCCTTTCTCTCTCCCAGTTTATCCTTCCACCAATAGCAGACTTTTGCCCCCTGTTTTCCGCCTCCTCTGATCCTCCACCCTCTATATATACCCTTCCTGTTTACCTTTTATATCATTCCTTCCTTACTTGATAATGCTGGTTGTCCAGTGAAACGCGTCATATATCCTGTATCTTCATGTACTTTAATGTAACCCTGTACCACCATGAATTTTGCTCATCTCCTTCATCTACTTCCTGCCACCCAGCGAAAACTCATCAGAGACCTGGAAACTTTGAATAATAAAATTTCCAACGCAGAAATTGCCATTTCTTTCAACCTCGTATGTATTAAAGAAAATATATATATATATATATATATATATATATATATATATATTGTCACTTCCAGCAGATATGTCAGCTGTAAGTGTTTGTTTTAACTTGTATAATTCACGAGGTCTATTGTGGAGGGCCTTGGGAGAGGCTAGTTGCTGACTATCCCTCTTCCTATCGTCCCTCGTGGCTAGCAGGACGGCACCTGTAGTCTGTGTGGCCGGTTGGCTATTACTATAATTAATTAGTTTATTTAGCCTTTGTGCAATTATTTCGTCTATCATAAGTTTACCCAATGTTGTCTTATGTTTTACTTGATTACTTTGTGTTGCGAGTGAGAACCCAGGCTGCCTAGTTAATTGTATGTTCTGGCAGTGCCTGGTACTCCCCCTTCTCTCCCTCGTCTGGTCGTGGGAACCAGAGCGAGTGTAGGAGCTTCACTCCTGTCCCGTCCCTTGAGATAGCAACATCCTTATCTGTCGGTGTTGGCTTGCTCCGTGTCGTCCCTTGAAAACCGCATATTTCTTTTTGTTCGTTAGTTGATTGGAGCATAGCTGGGGCTGGAGTCATATTGAGCATAATGTTTTATTTTAACATCTTTAGTTTACTATAAATTACTGCATTCACTTCATCTTTGGCAATTTTAAGATATACTGTAAGCTTCACCCTGTTCTTCTGTGCATTCTTTCACATTGTTTAACTGCATTGCCTATTGATATTATATGTATATTTCTCCTTCATTATTGAAGTTGACATTCACAGTGATTTGGAGGTATGCTCAAGGGTAACATATCCCCAACCTACTGGTATGTCAACTCTTGTGTTCCATGTCTTAGGTTAGTGCTCCAGACTCTCCCCCATGTTTCGGCTTTATATTATTCCTAATTCCTAAGCGATTAGGCATACTATGAAGTGTCTGGGAGTCTGGCAGCGTTATGTTTCCTCAGTCAAGTGCAGTCTAGAAGAGAAGTACTCTTAACCTTTATTTAGCGGCGAGCAACATAAGTCGAGTTAAATAAAGCTGGACTATGTGGCGGCGCTCGACATAACTCGAGTGGCAATTTCAGCACGTAATGTGGCTGAGAGAGAGAGACAAGTGGTGGCAGGAGACTAGCGAGCGTATGACTGCTCCAGACCACCGCGGCGAACCTACTGACACAAATCTCAGCTCCCTCCTCCCTCTCTCACTCGCTACATACTCAATTATGTACTGAAAGTACCGAATTACCTGCTTTTTGCACTCGCGTTGCACGGTTATTGCAAGAAAACTATCCATCATACAAGGATCGTTATGGTGTCATTCGAAAGCTCTGTTTATGCCCTTTCAGGGATAGGTACTTGTTTTACGTTCTGGGTCTTATTTAGGCATGAAAATGATCACGTAAACAGCCCTATTTTGGCTAAAAACACCCCGCTGTGCGGTACACATAAATAAACCGCATAGGCCGCTCGTAAGGTGTTAAATATTATACGCATTATCTACCAGACACGGGGGCAATCGATATTTTTGTGTCTCCTTGTTGCTGCTTTAATAAAGCCAAGAGGAAGATAACCATTTTTCCTAGAGAACCTGCATGTCTTGGTGTTTGAGTCAGATATTAAGAGCGTGTCTGTTGGAGGGTAGTACGGTGCTGTGGGCTAGGCTATGTAAGTATCTGGTTGCCCCGGCTGCCCTCGTAACAATATATATATATATATGTATATATATATACAGAGTATATGAGATGGAACGAATGTAAATTTTCCATATTTGCGAATGCGAATGCGAATTTTTGTTTGTAAAATTCGCGAATGCGAATTGCGAATATTTCAATCCTGATTCCATCCTTCAATAAAATAATCAATATCTGGTACTAAATACGAAATCAGTGAGGAAATATGATGGAATATTCTTTATTGACATGCTATTACATGGGATACTTATCGTATGAAGAGAGGTTGAAAGCCTTAGGCTTGCACTCACTAGAAAAACGAAGATGTAGGGGAGACATGATAGAGGTATTTAAATGGATAAAAGGTATAAATAAGGGCGATATAGATGAGCTAAAGAACGGCGATATAACCCGCTCAAATGGTTTCAAGTTAGATAAGTTTAGATTTAGGAAAGATATAGGAAAGCACTGGTTTGGGAATAGAGTTGTTAACATGTGGATTCCCATGTGGATGATATAGGCTGGGTGTGAATGCGAGCTGCCTCGTGTGGGCCGCATGACCTTATGCAGTTTCCCGCGATTTTATGTTCTTATGTTTAACTGTCCAGGTCCAGCACACGTTCGTTTACCGGGCAGTGATGCCATTTTAGTTATTTTTCCTCTAAATCTAGCATGTCTAAACAGCATTCTAGCGGAAGATGTTTTACATTTTTTTTTCTAATAACCAAATTTCATATCAACCCCCAATCACATTTACAACTATGAAATTTATTATATAACGGCAACAATAATTGTCCCTGTTGGGCTTTCAAATCTAAACTAATGGGATATATGGAATATATCCCAGTTTAAGGGTTTGTAGAGATTAGATAAATTAATTTAGAAGGAATGTAAATGACAACACTGTCGGTTAATCATCTCCAACTCACTGCATCAGTAGTATTTGGTACGTTTTTCGATTAATTTGATACTTGTCACTGATTCGATCTGGTAATATTAAATAAAGTTTAGTGGCAACACTGCTCAGTCCTCCTTCATTCCACTCTAGCGGCCACAACCAACGCACATCTACACTTTTATTTATTCGTTTGTGTTAACTTTGACATTTAATATTTTATATTGTTTTATATTTTCCATTGGTTTGGTAAACATATTCGCATATTCGTAGATAGCTAAGAATGGAAATGCGGATGCGAATACGAATGAGAATATTGAAAAACATAGCGAATATTCGCACATGCGAACGGAAGCGAATATTCGGTCCATCTCTAAATTATATATATATATATATATATATATATATATATATATATATATATATATGTATACTGTATACCTGTATATATATATATATAAACATTGCTGGTCCAGCAACCCACTCTTATCCCGGATCGCTTCGGCGATCGGCCCAACATTCTTGACTTATTTCTGAATTTTAACCCTTCTTCTTGTACTGTCAATCTTTTCTCTCCTTTGGGCTCCTCCGACCATAAACTTATCTCTGTCACCTGTCCTTCCTATCTCTTCAGTACGGCCACCCGATCCTCCCAGCCGGCGGTGCTGCCGACTTGGAGGCTCTCCGGCAGTACTTCTTTGATTTCCCATGGAATGACTTCTGCTTCCGTGGCCGAGGACCCTCAGAGAGTGCTGAACGCTTTACCGAGGTAATCCTCTCGGGCAAGAAAACGTACATTCCATTTTCTTTCTTTCAGTCTAATGCCAAAAAAACTTGGTTTACTCACCCTTGTTCTACTGCTGTCCACAACAAGGAGGAAACCTTAAAACGGTACCGACACCTTAAAACTCAAGAATCTCATTCTTCCTATGTTTCTGCCCGGAATCAAGCCAAATCTGTTCTTCGACTTGCCAAGCACTCTTTCATCAATAATAAAAACACTGAACTATCCAACTCTAGCTCTTCCCAAGCTTTCTGGCATCTAGCCAAAAACCTCTCCAACAATTTTTCTTCCTCGTCTTTCCCTCCCCTTTTCCACGCTGATGGCACAACCATCACTTCTTCCTCTGACAAAGCTGAACTCTTCGCTCAAACTTTTTCTAGAAACTCCACCTTGGATGATTCCGGTGCTGTTCCTCCCTCTCCACCCCATTCTCTCCTACTTATGCCTAATATCCTAATCTCTTGTAAAGATGTACTTTCTACCCTCTCTGGGCTAAGTACTAAGAAGGTGTACGGTCCGGATGGTGTTCCTCCTGTTGTACTAAAAAACTGTGCTTCCGTGCTGACCCTCTGCCTAGGCAAACTCTTTCGTCTCTGTCTCTCCTCTAACGTCTTCCCTTCTTGCTGGCAGTTTGCTCTCATTCCACCTGTCCCAAAGAAGGGTGACCACTCTCAACCCTCCAACTATCGTCCAATTGCTCTCTCCTCTTGTATCTCTAAAGCTTTTGAAACTATTCTTGCTTCCAATTTTCTTACGCATTTCTCTTCTCATAATCTGCTCTCAGATCGCCAGTATGGCTTCCTTAGGGGTCGCTCTACTGGTGATCTTCTTTTATATCTTACTAACTCTTGGTCATCCAACTTTCGGGACTTCGGTGAGATTTTTTCTTTTGCACTAGACATATCGAAGGCCTTCGATAGAGTCTGGCACAACTCTTTAATTTCCAAACTATCCTCCTTCCGTTTCTATCCCTCCATATGTGCCTTTGTCTCTAATTTCCTTTCCAGCCGTTCCATAGCTGCGGTTGTGGACAGCCATCGCTCATTTCCTCATCCCATCAACTCCGGTGTTCCTCAGGGTTCTTTCCTATCGCCTATTCTCTCTCTTATTTTCATAAATGATTTTATCAACTGTACATCCAGTCCCATCCACTCATATGCAGACGACTCTACCTTACACTACTCAATTAGTTTCCCAAAACGCCCCAGCCATCAGTGCCTCAAAATCAAATGTAATGAAGCCATGAAACACCTATCTTCTGATCTAGCTACTATTTCCAACTGGGTTAGAGAAAACCTTGTTGCTTTTATTGCTTCCATGACCAAAATTATCCATCTTACTACCCGTCAGGAACCTCCAGAGGACTATCCCTTATTCTTCAACAATACAAAAATCAATCCTTAATCTTCTCTCAATATTCTCGGTGTCTCTTTTTCTTCTGCTCTCACTTGGAAGGACCATATTACCAATCTTGCTAAGGCCGCCTCCCAGAAGCTGGGTGTTTTCAACCGCCTCAACGGGTTCTTTACCCCTGCGCAGCTTCTTGCTCTGTACAGGGGAACAGTGTGTCCTTGTATTGAGTATTGTTCACATGTGTGGGGAGGATCCTCTCACACCACACTCCTAGACAAAGTAGAGAGGAAAGCATTTCGTATCATTAACTCCCGTCCACTCACCAAGTCTCTGCAATCTCTCTCTCTTCGCCGCAATGTTGCATCTCTCTCGCTAATCTATCGCTACAACAATAATCAGTGTTTCTTGGAGCTTTCCCAGTGTATACCACCTCCTCTACGTACGGTACGTAGTACTCGCCTTGCAACACAATCCCACCCCTACTCTGTGCAACTCTCCAACCCATGAGTGAAACGCTATTCTCAGACTTTCTTTTATTCAACTGCTGAGCTCTGGAATTCTCTCCCAGAATCAGTCTTTCCCTCTTTCTATGAATTAAATTGCTTCAAACTCTGTGTGTCCAGGTATTTTAGCTCGAACGTCCCTTGATTTTGGCCCTGCCACTCTTTCAAATCTGGGGACGGCACTTGCTGCAGGCAATTATGCCTTTTGTATCTCTCATTCACATAGAAAAAAAAAAAAAAATATATATATATTATATATATACATATATATATATATATATACTGTATATATATATATATATATATATATATATATATATATATATATATATATATATATCTATCTATCTAAACATACATACATATATATATATATATATACTGTATATATATATATATATATATATATATATATATATATATGTTCCCCTACAAAAACAATCTTTCACACGACCAGAACTTTAACTCACAAACCTCCGTCTGTGAACCCCAAATCCCCAGAAGCTTCACATAAGAGAAAAAGTCAATGACCGAAATTTTGGAGGCAAGTCGAGCGAGCAAAGTGAATTTCAATCTTTGTTTCCTTTGTATTGAATGTGTGAGAGCATTTCTGTCTCTCTGGTTGTCAGGGTTTCATCTTAAATGTGTTTCTTGACTTTGTGAGAGTATGCTAGTTTATTTTGTGTTTTGTGCTGCATAATTATGTCATTTGGGTAAAATATGGCTTGCATTATTTTCTGCATTGAATATACTGTATATTTTAGTTGGTTAGTTAAAATAGGACTGCAGAGGTTTTCAATACTATTGGATTATTAAGCCAAGCCACTGTAAGTCAAGAATAACGTCAGGACTAGAGCCTCTTTTCGAGAACCTCAGTCCATTGTATCTTCTAGGGCATCTTCTGACTAACATATAATTATTTAGTTACTGGGTATTATGAGGTTAGCTGAGGTCGTAGAGTCGATAACATACGTAAAGGGTCTAAGGATTGCGCTAATATTTCCTGATGACCATAGTACGTCTGGCCAGCTTGGATTCGATCGTTAGAATGGAAGGAGGGATGTCAACAAACCCAAAGCAACGTCTATACCCTGTTCCAAATACGTAGTCCAGGAATCGTGAACCCTATCCTCCGTAACACAAGAAGGGCTAGAGCGAATGGGCTGTACAGTTACTCACCCATTCCCTGGCTGACCCTTCTCAAATGGTAGAAATATTAGCTCGATTACTCTTGTCGTTTCTGAGTTATAGAGGTTAATGATCAAGAGTTTTGGCCTGCGTAATTGAAATAGGGTGTAGGTTATGTGCGCATACTTTTCAGTTCATACAACCCCCTAATGCACATACATTGATCATTAACTATATAATATAATTGGATTGAATGATGTCTGTAACCTGTGATATGTGAAGGAAATAATTATTGAACCATAGATAAGAATAGCATAATAGATAATTATACTATGGATTACGTAATTATTGGAATTAACTTGATTTAGAACGAACATCTTCATACACGAGTTACATGAGTTATTGTTTTTTTTGTTTTGTATTTATTTTGATCTCTCTCTCTCTCCCTCTTAAATAAATCCTTACAGTCTGGAACTATGCGTGATCAGTGGAATCTCGCCAACGTAACACCAATGTTCAACAAAAGACAGCAAATCCTTACATATTTAAAGATACTCAACACGGTTTTCATAATAAACACTCCTGCTTAACAAACCTCTTAGAATTCTTCCACGATATCCTCATACTATATGATGAGAATAAAGCTGTAGATATAATATACCTTGATTTTCAAAAGGCCTTTAACAAAGTTCCCCATAGAGTGTTCCAGAGTTCCCCAGGGTAGTAGTTCCATTTCAATTGTTCCTAACTCACTCTAAACTACTGTTTGGACCATCAGTGTTTTGAGGGGTCACTGGACCTGTTGTTGCTTGATATATTTTGTACTCCTTTATACTCTCTCGTGTGTGTGTGTGTGTGTGTGTGTGTCTGTCTTTCTCACCCTCTATTTATCTATCTATCTATCTATTGCCTGACGCCGTGATCCCCGAAGGGGTGGCCACGAACGAACCACCCCCATGCACCTCTGTCCCCAGTCAGTCGACGCCCCTCCCCCCAACCAGCACCGCCTTCGTTCATGTAGTTCCTCACTCCATCCTTCCACCTCATATTCGGTCTACCTCTCCCCCTCTGTCCCTCCACCTCGCTCTCGTACACCCTCTTAGTCATTCTCTCGCTTTCCATACGTTCCATATGGCCGAACCATCTCAAGTTGTTCCTTTTCACACTTTCCAGCACATCTACCTCCACACCACACCTCCTTCTTCCTCATTAGTCTGTCTATCCCTCCATGTAACTCCGCACGCCCTCCTTAAGTAATTCATTTCCACTGCTCTCACTCTTGGTCTGAGTCTCTCAACCAACGTCCATGCTTCGCTTCCGTAAGTCAGTGTCGGGATTACCACACTGTCATGCAAGGACTTCTTCACTTCCATACTGACCACCCTATTTCTTGTTACTGCTTTTAGCGTTCCTACAACCCTCTTCCCCTGTTGTACCCTCTCCCGCACCTCTTCATCCATAGTCCCATCTTTACTCTATTTATCAAGCTTCCATTTAACTGTTTTCGAAATATTTCCCTTGAACCGGAAATTTCGAGTTCTTCTAAAAGTACCTCTTAACCCCTTCACCCCCATTACGTAATTGTCATCATATTCTGGTTACCATTAGACAATCTGCTTTAGTTTGTAGCCTATCTATCCGCCTCAAATGGGCAATTACGATCTTAATAAACCCTCTTAGTAACATAGATTCTTCTTAAACTGCATAAAATCATCTCATTTTAGGTAATAGGTATATAGGTAATCAATTAAATTCAGTACATGAGCATATGTTGTTGTCGAGCTAATACATTAGAGTGTATATGATAAACAAATGGTGCTTCATCATATTGTGTTTATATACTATGAGTATTGTTTATTTTACTATTTCCTTCTGCGCTTAACGATTCTCTTTCGCTTGCTCTTCGCATTTGATTTATTCACAGCGATTGATCGTGATAGTCTGTGTGATAAGTTATTCATCCTACTTCATGTTGATTTTCACTCTCTCTCTCGCTAGGTTTGCTGTACTAACAATTATATTTATCAACATAATATAAAGTCTATTATATGATCCTTCGTATATACGGACTGTCTTCTATACTATTTCTTCGTGGTTCATTGACGTAAATTCAAAAGACTGCAAAAAAAACAAAAACAAAAAAACGCACCGATTAATAACTATTGGTTAGTATGAAGTTCAACATATACACATTTATATTGATTAATTATTTTGTAAAGCCCTGATGTGTCAGTCGTATGTTGGTGCCTGTGTACAAACCATAACATTATTATGTAAATGTCCAGCGAGTTATGGTGGGTTCACACCCCTCTGCACCCTGCCGAAAACAAATCGTAGCAGCGAGTTACGTGTTAGAGCTGATATCACTCCAGTTCTTTGTCTTGCAATTGTGTCCACAAATTTGGATGTGACATTTTCTAAAATATTCAAATATACAAATTATGTCGGCTTTTAAGGTATTTAATTATAAGAATGTTGTAGCCTATAATAATCTACATTGGATGTTTGTGATTTTGTGTGTGTGTGTGTGTGTTTTTTTTTTTTTTTTTTTTTTTTTTTTTGTGGTGATGTCCCTGTTCGGGCTGTTTCGAGTCGGCCACCCCAATTAAAACAAAATGGTGTATGTGCCAGAGTAAATAGATAGATAGATAGATAGTCAGTCAGTCATATTTTTATTTCATAAAAAGATACAAGGTATGCTTTTTACATATTGGTTAAAACACAAAATAGTAATAATACATACACATATTATAGAGTATATACATTCACACACATTGTGTCTATAACATATATATACGGTATATATATATTGTTCCTTCCTTACCGCAATGTGGGCTCATTATGCTACACATGAAATATTCTTGCCTTTATTGCATCAATAGCATTTGTAATTAAGTTCTGAAATCCATATACATCCATCAATGTTTTCTCCACGTCTTTAACAATAAATCCATATACATCCATCAATGTTTGCTCCACGTCTTTAACAATAAATCCATATGCATCCATCAATGTTTTCTCCACGTCTTTAACAATAAATTATCTTTGTTTGAAATATAAAATGTTTTTACTAACAAAGGTACATGGATTCATGAGAGTTCTATGGACATATCTAATTTTTATCCAGTTAAGATAATGCTTAAAATTTAATGTCATCAGGCCACACATATACAGTACATGCATAATGGTTGCTCTCCCAATACTTCACATTCAATATTTTCTTTATGGCTTTATGGTACCCAACTGCAAATTGGTTAAGAGCAATGTAACACTTCTTGTTGAAAAACCATAGTTCAGACCCATACAAATTCAAACAGTAACTTTGAAAAAGATATATAAAAACATTAAAATCAATTGTGCTAAACTTCCTTAAAATACAATTAAATTAATTATAACATTTATTTCTACATCTAACTATGTCTTTATCATTATACAGATTGCTATCAATAATGAAACCAAGATATTTATGGTCAGCAACAGAGTTTAAAATGTTACCATTCAAATATATTTCAGGACCTACTGTACGATCGTTATTGCATTTAAAAACATACAGGCTGTCTTACTCTCGTTAATTGTTAAATCTAATGATGTTGATGACACTTGTACTTTATCTATCAAATATTGTAAACTTTTAGCTGATGTAGCCATTAATACAAGGTCATCTGCATAGGCAATTATATTACAAGACTGCACCCTTGTTTACATGTAGTCAGTTCATTTAAGATAGAGTCAATGTATACAGAAAACAATAATGGTGATAGCACACCTCCTTGTCTAACTCCATTCCTTATTGCCCATTTCTTAGAAAAAGTACCTTCATATTTAACCATTACAGCCTGATGTCGGTAAAAATAAAACAATATATTTACAATAAAAATTAGAATATCCATTGCTAAAAGCTTATCTAAAAGTTTAAAATTATTAACTTTATCAAAGGCTTTAGTAAAATCAATGAAACAGGAATACACATTTGACCCACTACTAGTGTACCTTAATACAGTTTCTTTCAATACCATACAGGCTGAGGAAGTGGAATATTTCTCCCTGAAACCATGTTGCCTATCATTTAAGTTTACATATTTCATTAATTTGTATTGTAGACAGTATTCAAATAATTTCATAAAGTTTGAAGATAACATTATTGGTCTATGATTGTCAATTGATGATTGATTCTTATATTTATCTTTGATTAAAGGCATGATGATAGATAGATATATAGATAGATAGACAGGTAAATAGATAGATAGATAGATAGATAGATATATATATAGGTAATAATCTTACATTACTCTAGTTACCAATAACGGTGCTAAATATGTTGTTCCGACTGTATTAACCTTTTCTGTACCAACATGTCTGTTATATTTCATTCTAGCACTATTTAGACGATTTCATGAAGCTTAAGAAGGATATGCGGTAGGTAACTGGGTTGATTGAGACAGTTCGGTGCCTTATAATGGCTTGAGGTATTTCCTAAACTCAATAATATCGATTAATAGTAGCCAGAATCCAACACAAATGATGTCGACGATATATATATATATATATATATATATATATATATATATATATATATATATATATATATATATATATATATATATATATATATATATGTATATATATATATAAAGCAGGTACGGATTCCAAAGGAAACTGTGTCGATCTCAAAATGTTGGCCATAACAATATTACGATAAAAGCTCTCTTGTAATATTCCCTTCAGGGAGCCCACCTCATCTTTTTTTCTCATTCTCTCCCTCCCTCTTTGGCTTGTATTCATTCGACCCCATTCAGCCTACTGTTTTAAGACATTTGCCCCCATCCAGGTGTCAATGTTTTCCTGGCGAGCGGAAGCGAGCCTGCATATATATATTTTAGTTTTGACAGCAATCTAAATTTGCAAATTTTTAGATAGAAAAATGTCTCCGGCGAAGCCAGATTTCCCCATACAATGCTGGCTCGCTACCGCTCGCCAGAAGCAAATCGACACCTGGATGGGGATGAACGTCTTAAAACAGTTGACTGAATGGGGCCGAATGGATACAATCCAGGGAAAGAGAGAAAAGGAGAGAAAAATAAAACAAAACCGGTGCCCCCCCCCCCCTCCCCTTAAGGGGATACTGCTTGTGTTTTGGTCTGTGTATATATTTAATTTAGTTTCCAGTTTCCTTGCTAGACCTCCATCAAGCTTAAAAAACACTTCTAGACCCCCTTTTAAGATAAAATTGTACATTTTTCGGCCGGGTTCCTTCTAAAATTACAGGCTCGCTATCGTTCGCTAAGAATAAATTAATATTTAATGGCACGAACGAATTTAATGTTGACAAAGAAATGAGGCGAAACGTCTCAAAATCGTCAAACTATATGGGCCGAACGTCTTAAAATCTCAAAACTAATATGGTAAACATGATGGAGAAGGGGGTCCAGAACAACCAACCATCTCCCCTTAGCGCCTGAGGGGGTTAACACTCCAACATGAATAATGGAGGTCAAAGCATGAGAGAGAGAGAGAGAGAGAGAGTATATAAACAAAACTACACTATGACAACAGGCTTTACTCTACAATTTAATACACCATGGGAATACCCAAGCCTCTGAAACGAGAAACATCCAAGCACAATTCAAAACATATATTTGTGTGTACTGTTACGGCTGGATCGGCAATACATATTCGGGATTCTTGATCGTAGGACAGAAATGGCTTAAGTGACAACGACACGCTCGATTCCAGTCCCAAATACTATATGCTCCAGACAACAAAAGCACCAACGCCCTACAGAGTTATCGTCTACGGTAACGAGGTACCTTAACTCGGCGAAAGTGTACAACAGGGGTAGGCTATGAGGCTAAACTCCCTCAGACATTTATAGGTTACGTTATTACTAAAGAAATGCAATACTCAAGAAACTACGTTAATATTAAGCCTCTAATAATGTAGAATAGAAGCAGGCTAAAGGTATGACAGTGAAATGCTAAATGACAAATGTACACGCCTACTTGAAAGCGCGTGCACTACACTAACTGTCCCCTACTAACATGCACTAGCATGTAGCATACAAGATGTTCATGATCCAGTAGATACCTAATAATACACATGGGAGGAACATAAATAGTAGTCACTTACTATAATAATGAATCTATACTTGGAATAACTAAAAGGTTGCAGGCAACAATACTGCGCCGCTAGCCTACTACCGCATAGGCTACTTCGCTTCTCTCACTCTGTCTCTCCTCCGAGTCCGTATGCGCCCTACGCAACAGAACTCCGGACACAGCAGCAAAACGACAGTGCAGTTAATTGATACATGAAAGTATTAATAGTGTTGTCTTGTGTGTGAGTAATGTGTATTGTAAAGTGTTATAGATATATACTTAAAGAGAGCTGCAATGCATAGTAAAATAAAGATATATCCCACTCATCATCCCCATGTGTTCTAGCTAGCAGGCCAAGTCACAGGAACAACGAGTCCCAGCACCGAAAGCGAGAACCCAGGAGAAGACTGTAGAGAACACAAGGACAGATAAATTACGTTACTCTACTATACCGGCACTACGAGCGAGCTGTAGTCTCGGGTGCTACACTCGCTCCTGGTTCGGTATGCAAATCAAGGCTAAGTCCTCGTCCCTCTACAGACAACTCCTGGGCATGGTCGGGCTCTTACACATGGCACCAGTCTAGTCACAAATGGGATGATGAGCAGGGCATATAACTCGTGAACATGTAGAACGTTCACCAACTATCCTCATCAAGAAGATCGCTGTTCACATTAACCCCTTAAATCTAATACATGTAAATATATGCTTGTCCTAAGAGTAATACGAGAGGTGAGTGCTGAAACTCCTTTAGGACCTCAAGGGAAGGTTATGCATTTAAATAGAGAAGAATGAAATGAGAGAAATGTCGTCAGAGAGAAAGAGTGCAACCGTGAGAAGTGGGGAGAGAGAGCAAGGGATGTTAGAATCTCAAAGGTTCTAGGCAACCTGGTCAAAGGAACACACAGCCAACCTCCAGGCAGTGTGCTGTACGACAACATGGGCCCAGCCCAGGCAGGCAACAATGGACTACCAACCCTATCGCGCCTAGCTATAAGGGCAAGGCTGCCAACCAGTCCATACGTCTGGCAACCACCCGGCCGGCAGCGCGGCGTGTTGCTACCCTCTTGCTCTGAAGCCCAACTCACTCTCTCTCTCTGAATTCCCATTATCCTATCTATCAACTTCTCTATTGATACTACATATTAAATGGAAGGTCTCGACATGGCTTAAAACAAAACCCACCACTGGTTAGCACATGACGAGACCTTTGCAGAGATACAAAGAACATAGTTATAAGTTGTCACACTCAATATACATTGCGGCTGACGGTAGCCAGATCACGGGCGGTACAGTGGAGTACCAAGGAGTACAATCAGGTTGCGTTGCCCAGCACTGGGGTGCGTCACAGCCCCCCCAAGATTTTAGATAATCGACCTTAGAAGCATTATCAAAATCTGACAGGCAACCAACCGACCTGCTACCCTTAGCTGCCACTAATTGCAAAAGGTGCACAACAACTGAAGTGTGAATTATACATAAAACACAATATTGCATGCATCATGCTACAACAATAAAGTTACAAAACTAAAAAAAAGAAAGAGTTTTCTCGTTTATTTTATTGTTTTATAATCTTTTTGGACGGCGTTATGATAGCCTAATTTTACTCCTGCTCAACCCACACACCGTGCACGACTATCTTGGATCATCAACCCTTGATAGACAATCTGCTATCACGTTCTCACTCCCGGCAATATGCTGAATGTTGAGATTATACTCTTGGAGCATTAGGGACCACCTGGTCAACCGCATATTCCGATTGTGAAACTGATTTAGGAATTTCAAGGGATGATGGTCCGTATAAATCGTCACTACCGGGCCGTAGGCTGGAACATAAACTTCGAAATGTTTGAGCGACAAAACGATAGCCAGAAGCTCCTTCTCTATAGTCGAGTAATTCCTTTGTGCCGAATTAAACTTGCGAGAAAAGAAGCTCACTGGGTGTTCCAAGCCCTCGGAATCAGTCTGCAGTAACACTGCCCCGGCACCCACACCGCTGGCATCAGTCGCCAGCTGAAAACTCCTGGAGAAGTCTGGGGCCCTCAAAATCGGATGTGTACACAGCAGGTGCTTGACTAGGTCGAAAGCCCTCTGACACTCCGCAGCCCAACAGAACTTCACTGACTTCGACAGTAGATCAGTTAACGGTGCTAAGACAGTAGAGTATCCCCGGATGAAGCGCCTATAATAGCCTATCATACCTAGGAACCGCATGACCTGGCGCTTAGTGGTGGGCCTGGGAAACATATTGATAGCCTGTATCTTGCTCAGGGGGGGGCACACCCGGCCTAACCCGACCACAAAGCCAAGATACTGCACAGTAGCCTTTACAAACTCGCACTTCCTCAGGTTCACCACCAGCCCAGCATCGTGCAACTTCCTAAACAGGGTCTCTAAGTGCCTTAGGTGATTTTCAAAATCGTCATCATATACTATCACGTCATCAAGGTAGACCGTGCAGTTAGGGATTTCGTCACAAATATCGTTCATCAGGTTTTGAAACGTGGCAGGTGCGTTCTTAAGCCCATAAGGCATTACGTTACATTGGTAGGTCTTGCCATCTACCACAAAACCACAAACTTGCTTAGCTCGGTCCGACAGGGGTACTTGCCAGTAGCCTTTTACAAGATCAATTTTAGTAAGGTACTTTGCATTCCCTATCTTGTCCACGCTGTCGTCAACTCGAGGCAAAGGGTAAGGGTTGGTAGTGGTCAAGCCATTTAGCCTACGAAAATCTATGCAGAACCGCACCTTGCCGTCAGGTTTTGGCTGCAACGTGACGGGTGATGTCCACTTCACATAACCTTCAGTGATCATCCCTCTCTCAACCATGTACTTTAACTCCTCCCGTAAAGCTGGCAACTTTACCGGGGGCACACGGTAGGGCACTGACTTGAAGGGCAAATTATCACCGACGTCCACGTCGTGCGTTACCTGAGTAGTGAGACCTGGGTGTTCGGCGAAAACAGAGGGGTATGACCTGAACAGGCCTAGGACAGCAGCACCCTGGTGCTCAGGCAGGTGACTTACAGCTTGCCTAGCCTCTTGTTCAGTATTCCCCGCCCACTGTTCCGCGGAAATGACACAGTCCCAGCTATCCTCCTCAGTAGCATGACTGTCCCCACCTCCTTCTCCACCCTGGCCGCTGCAGGCCAGCACAGGGACAGTGAGAGGCTCTGAGGGGCGTCTCACATACTCTTTCATGAGGTTAACATGACATAACTGATGTTTTTTTCCTACGGTCAGGTGTTGCAACGAGATAATCAAGGTCGGACAGTTTCTTAGCCACCACATACGGCCCAATGAACTTGGCCGAAAGGGGGTGTCCAGGCAAAGGTAAAAGCAACATTACCTCCTGACCCACCGAAAACTCCCGAAGCTTTACCTTGGCGTCATACTGGTGCTTCATGACCGCCTGTGCATTAACCAAGTTATTACCTGCCGCTGCCATGCAACCTATAAGTCTCTCCCGGCTCGCATCCCCATCTTCCTCCAACTCTATGGCACCATTGCTATAACGAGCTAGGCTAGCGTCTTGCAGCTGCTGCTCACTAATGTCCCCGGGCGTCAATGCATCAAGATGGTTTTGTAATAAGACATTACCCCGGCTAGTAGGCTCTACTGCCTTAGTGGCTCTCGCTACAGCTCTTGCCTCACGCGAAGTCTTACCCAACTCTGCCTTGTTACACACCATCTCTGGGCCAGAGTCAACTCCCGTGTTTATTATAGGTCCAAGTACCGAATCACCGAGAAGTGCAGCAGAATCAATGTCCCTTTTCCTGCCCTTATCAACCTTCTCCTGATCCTTCCTCCACTGTCCCCGAGGTTGAGTGCTAGGCTGTGCAGGAGCCGCAGAGCGAGATCGGGTTACCACACAGGCCATCTCATCCTGTTGGCACCTCCCAACCCATTCCCGATTCTCACCATCGACGTCGGCCGCCCTCTCGGCAACGACTAAGGGTGGAGTCCCGGAAGTGGGCACCGCAAAGTCGTTGCCGAGAAGAAGGTCGACGCCCTCAACTGGCAAACACTCAACGATCCCTACATCCAGCTCCCTGCACACCTCTCCCACTCTCAACTCCAACCTCACAAGTGGGTATGACCTCGTAGCATTTATACCCTGCACCACAACAACTCTGGCCGCATTTATCGGTTTCCCTGTGAAGTTCCTCAACAAAGTTTGCGAAGCCCCCGTATCCCTCAGCAAGTCGACCCTCCGTAGTTCACTCCCCCAGCTCACAAACCCGTGTCCCCGATGGCTACAGAAAGTGTCCCGGACAGGTGTCGAGCCTTCCGTACGCTTCTTTACCGCGTGTGCCTCAGCTGCTGACAACCTACCCCGGGCAGTTGCTGCAGCCTTCAGAGACACACCGATACTGTGAACCAATGACACCGGCTTAGCGGGAGTGTTACTAGGGCACTCACGTGAATAATGGCCTAGCTTCTGACATTTGTAACATTTCACATCCCCAATGGGCTTCTTCCCTTGTGCGGGCGAAGAAGGGGCCTGACCTTTAGTAAACGGGAGAGGCTTGTGTTTGTAGGTGTTATTAGGTGCAATGCTTTTAGTGTGGTTATGTGTGTCATAGGATTTGTTATTATCGAAAACTCTGGTGGGTGGGGTATAGCGCCCCTTCTGCCCTGACTCAGCCCTCTGAGCGGCACCGCAACCACGAATCAATGATAATCTGAGGTCTGCCATCTTGGCAGCCTCCTCTACTGTCTTGGGACATTTTTCCTTAATGTTCAGCGTTAGATCGGTTCCAGTACATTTGTAAAACTGTTCCAGATAGAAAAGTTGCTTAATTTCCTCAGCCGACTCTGCGTGCTCGGACCGAAACCAGTTATTACATGCATCTGTTAAGTCCCGTGCGTGCTCCATAAAACTGACGTCGCTCTTCTTATTCACGCCACGGAACTTCAATCTATAAGTTTCGGGTTGCAGTTCGTAGGCCCGGAGCACAGCCTCCTTCACCAGTCCATACACGACACTCTCGTCCAGTGACAGTGCATCGTAGGCTTTCAACCCCTTACCCACTAGACGTGATGAAACTAATGCTGCCCATTTAACCTCCGGCCAGTCATACTCACGACACTTCTTTTCGAAACGAGCAAAAAACTCAGTCACTGCTGTCTCATCAAATGCGGGTACTAACTTAATTAAATGCGAAAGTGAGTCTGTAACCCGGTGCCCACCACCGAGATGACGCCCCGTGGTCTCTACTCTAGACTTCTCGACATCCATTTCAGCCTGGTACCTGGTTGCATCCTGATAGGCTTGGATTCTAGCAACCTCTATGCGTTCTATACTAGCCTGTTGTATCTGAGTCTCCTGCAGCTTAAACTTAGCTAGTTCTAGCTGAAATAACATCTCAGGAGACAGGCCTGGGGGGGGAGAGCACAAAATGGGGGATCCACACCGAGACGTGTTTACGGGTAAGCCAGCTTGCCATTGAGAACCCTCCTGCTGCATCGTGCTAAGACTCGCTGGCTGAGGGCCCAGCTCAGGGGTAGAGTGGAATGGAGGCTTGGAGGGAACCCCCCAAGACCCCACCCCACCAACCGCCCCATCGCCATCACCCAACAAACATGCCACCAAATTCTTCTTGGGCCAACTGTCAGGACAGTCCCGCCCCAAAACCGTGGCTAAACAGCGAAGACCGTAACAATCAATAGCCTGCAGGCGCTGTTCGGTCAAAGGTGTCTGCAAAAATGCCCGGGCATCCCTCTCTCCACTTATAACACTCCCCTCCCTAAATATCTGCTGTACTTGCTGGTCACTAGGCTGTACCGTGTTATCCTCCCCCGTAAATGATGAGTCATTAGACATAGTGCTGGTTATACAATTGCTGTTCATAAACAAAAAAAAGTGCTTATTACTAATTGCAGTCTCGACTCACAAATGTTAAAGATGCTTGAATGACTCTACTCTAGACACCTAACGAAACAATCTGCAAGTCCACCAATACAATAATGACACAATAAAAATTCCTCCAATATGCAAGAAAATTCTAGCCAGCTCTACTAGGTAGCATAGAATAGTTCTCCAAAAAACGTGATAGGATACTACTGAATCTTGTGCAAGGTCGCCATTTTGTTACGGCTGGATCGGCAATACATATTCGGGATTCTTGATCGTAGGACAGAAATGGCTTAAGTGACAACGACACGCTCGATTCCAGTCCCAAATACTATATGCTCCAGACAACAAAAGCACCAACGCCCTACAGAGTTATCGTCTACAGTAACGAGGTACCTTAACTCGGCGAAAGTGTACAACAGGGGTAGGCTATGAGGCTAAACTCCCTCAGACATTTATAGGTTACGTTATTACTAAAGAAATGCAATACTCAAGAAACTACGTTAATATTAAGCCTCTAATAATGTAGAATAGAAGCAGGCTAAAGGTATGACAGTGAAATGCTAAATGACAAATGTACACGCCTACTTGAAAGCGCGTGCACTACACTAACTGTCCCCTACTAACATGCACTAGCATGTAGCATACAAGATGTTCATGATCCAGTAGATACCTAATAATACACATGGGAGGAACATAAATAGTAGTCACTTATTATAATAATGAATCTATACTTGGAATAACTAAAAGGTTGCAGGCAACAATACTGCGCCGCTAGCCTACTACCGCATAGGCTACTTCGCTTCTCTCACTCTGTCTCCCCTCCGAGTCTGTATGCGCCCTACGCAACAGAACTCCGGACACAGCAGCAAAACGACAGTGCAGTTAATTGATACATGAAAGTATTAATAGTGTTGTCTTGTGTGTGAGTAATGTGTATTGTAAAGTGTTATAGATATATACTTAAAGAGAGCTGCAATGCACAGTAAAATAAAGATATATCCCACTCATCATCCCCATGTGTTCTAGCTAGCAGGCCAAGTCACAGGAACAACGAGTCCCAGCACCGAAAGCGAGAACCCAGGAGAAGACTGTAGAGAACACAAGGACAGATAAATTACGTTACTCTACTATACCGGCACTACGAGCGAGCTGTAGTCTCGGGTGCTACACTCGCTCCTGGTTCGGTATGCAAATCAAGGCTAAGTCCTCGTCCCTCTACAGACAACTCCTGGGCATGGTCGGGCTCTTACACATGGCACCAGTCTAGTCACAAATGGGATGATGAGCAGGGCATATAACTCGTGAACATGTAGAACGTTCACCAACTATCCTCATCAAGAAGATCGCTGTTCACATTAACCCCTTAAATCTAATACATTATGCTTGTCCTAAGAGTAATACGAGAGGTGAGTGCTGAAACTCCTTTAGGACCTCAAGGGAAGGTTATGCATTTAAATAGAGAGAAGAATGAAATGAGAGAAATGTCGTCAGAGAGAAAGAGTGCAACCGTGAGAAGTGGGGAGAGAGAGCAAGGGATGTTAGAATCTCAAAGGTTCTAGGCAACCTGGTCAAAGGAACACACAGCCAACCTCCAGGCAGTGTGCTGTACGACAACATGGGCCCAGCCCAGGCAGGCAACAATGGACTACCAACCCTATCGCGCCTAGCTATAAGGGCAAGGCTGCCAACCAGTCCATACGTCTGGCAACCACCCGGCCGGCAGCGCGGCGTGTTGCTACCCTCTTGCTCTGAAGCCCAACTCACTCTCTCTCTCTGAATTCCCATTATCCTATCTATCAACTTCTCTATAGATACTACATATTAAATGGAAGGTCTCGACATGGCTTAAAACAAAACCCACCACTGGTTAGCACATGACGAGACCTTTGCAGAGATACAAAGAACATAGTTATAAGTTGTCACACTCAATATACATTGCGGCTGACGGTAGCCAGATCACGGGCGGTACAGTGGAGTACCAAGGAGTACAATCAGGTTGCGTTGCCCAGCACTGGGGTGCGTCACAGTACGTACCGGTCACTCCCCAGTGATGTTCAGATGACTGTCAGGAGAAATAAAATATAAATGTTCAATATAAACAAATGTTCGATAAGGCCAGGAAACATTATTATAGGTACGTATGTCAACCTTCAAAATTAGAGGAAAACATATATTACAGTAAAAATACTATTAGTCAATTCAGTACGGGGGACATCCTTTTCATTAGATTCTGGAAAATATTAGACGATTTGTTTCAGCTTCTGAAGGACATCTACACATAAAAATGTTACAGACTATTTCAATTATTCTATTTAGCTATCGTATATCCTTCCTAAACTTCATAGAATCGTCCAAATGTAGCTGAAATCAAATAAACAAGACGTCGGCGGTACAAAAGGGGTTAAAGATGGCCAATCACTGCTTTGAAATTAGCTTGGTGTTTCGTGTTTATTGTAAACACCAAAGACGAAATATTTGGCACAGCGAACGGGTGTCAAGACTTAGGATCGTATAGTGGATTTAGGAATTAGTTACAAGACAAGTAAAGGGATTGGATTATCAGCCTAAGGGGGAAGCATTGAGATCGTCTCACCTTTGTTGTTAATTCACTTGCTATATATGGTCTACATATATTATAATGGCCACCAGTTAATATATATAGACTTAGCTGGTTAGTGGAGCATGTTGATGGATAGTAGGTGCTGGGATGTTTAATATATGGGACGATAGATGTGGCCGATCGCCGGTGTTGCTGGTAAGGGTTGTTGTTATTGAGTGGCACCTTTTATAGGGAGATATCTTAGAACGTCAGCTTGGTAACAAGTGAAGCTAGACATGCGCAATCATTCTCGATGCAGCTAACGTTCCTCATATTACTTTAATTACTATATTAAATAGTACTTAATCTGATATACAAACCCAATTAACTTTACATGATACTTTGTGTATAATTATACATAATTATAGATCCCATTTTTAACCAATCCCAACTGGAAATAGAAAGGTCTATCGTGTACACTCATAAGTCACGATATATTCCCGGCCACCAAATATTTACAAATTTTACAATTTGGACTTAAACTAATGTGGACAATTATAAGGCTCCACCACCTATCAATGATTGCCAGAGCCGCGTGGAACCCAAAGCAGCCTGCCGCTGAGGACGAAGATTACTGTCATCTCGACTAGCAGCAGACTGCGCTGGTGAGTCCGCACCGGCAATAGTATCTGCAATAATATCGCCCACATCTTCACATTTCTGTTCAATAGGATACAATTTAGCAATCGGACGAGTGGTAATACCGGTAGAGGTTTTGACCTGCGCGACTCTAACAAGCTGATCTAGGCCTGGAAGTAATTTTAGGACGAGACCTAATCTCCAAAACAAACGAGGACCCTCATTGTGTATCCGGAAAACGTCACCTACTTTGGGCCAAGATTTACCCTTGTTTCTTATTCAATTAGTATGACTTTCCCTTAGAGACAGCAGGTAGTCAGTCGTCCAGCGCTTCCACAAATCATTTGATAATTTACAGACATAATTATATCGCGCGGAGACGTTGTCTACAACGTACAATGAGGGATCCGTGATTTCATCGTCGTTCATCGGTTCAGGAAACAGTCTAAGTCTACGTCCGCTGGCCAACTGTGAAGGGGTAATAGGTAAAGGATTCTCTAAATATCCTGACACATATCCTAATGGTCTGTCATTCACAGCCGCCTGCAGTTCTGTTAGTATCGTAGTCAACTCTGTAAGTGTGACTGAGGCACGACCCAGTTCCTTTTTCAGTCCTGCCTTAACTGTGCCGATTGTTTTCTCCCAGATCGCTCCAAAACCATGCAGCTCTGGCTGGGATAAACCTCCAATCACATTTAAACTTACTCAGATGTTGTTTGAGTTGAGGATCATCTAGTCTTGATTTTAATAATTTGGCAGAACCGACAAATGTGGTGGCATTATCGCTGAGCATTAATTGGGGATAACCTTTACGACTACAGAACCTTTGGAAAATGTGCATGAAGGTTTCGCAAGATAAATCAGGAGCAACTTCTAAATGAATAGCACGCGTTACAGCACAAGTGAACAATACTATATAAACCTTTTCAATAGTACCGCCCTCACCTCTCACAGCCAGTGAGCCGGAGTAGTCCACACCTGTGACCTGAAATGGTTCCACCCTATTAACGCGGAAATCAGGTAGTGGAGGAGATGGCTGCAACCCATAGCTTTTGCCCTGAAAGCGCTTGCACACGACACACTTCCCAGTTACTGACTTCACTGTTTGCCGCATTCTCGGAATCCACCATCTCGTTCTCAGATACGAAACCACATATGCCACCCCATAATGCAAGCACAATTTATGAGCATTGTCTATCAACAGTGTGGTTAACCTGTGTTTGTTTGGAAGAAGGATTGGAAACTTAGTATTATAATCTATCTTAGCCCTTTGTAGTCTCCCTTTACATTTAATGATCCCTTGATCCAAAAATAACCCCAACTGTTTAATAATTCTGCTCTTAACCTTATTGTCAGTGGTGCTAGTGTCAAGTTCCTGTCGCTCCCTATGGTAAACTTCCCTCTGTGCTACATCTATTAAAGTGACCTCAGCTGCTCTTAGTTCCGGTACTGTAAGTATGCCATGATTCTGATCTGACCCCTTCGATTTGGCTTTCAGATTACCCACGTAGCGCTTCACCCATGCCATGATGCGTAATAGTCCCTCATTCGAACTATAGCGAGGCCATTCTATTACATGGGTCTCGTTCGAGGGAGTGTCCGTAGAGGTCGCAAACATTTGTTGAATCACAGGACCTTGTTCCTCCCAATCTGGCCATTGTTCAGGATGGGATAACCAAGATGGCCCTTCCCACCAAAGCCGAGAACTGTGTAGGGAGGAATAAGTAATTCCCCTTGTGAGCAAATCGCCTGGATTAAAGTCGGTAGGGACATACCTAAATTTAGTGTTCGTACATGCCGCTAAGATTTCGTCAACTCAATTATGAACAAACACCGGTAACACTTTCTTACTTGCAAGCCAACATAAACTTATTTGACTATCACACCAGATGACTGTTTCTTTGATTGACAGCTCAGATGCGTAGGCCTCTTTAATGAACGTGGCTAACCTAGATGCAAGTATGCAAGCTGTCAGTTCAAGTTTAGGGATAGTTAAACATTTAATCGGGGCCACCCTAGCCTTAGCCATAATCAAGCGGCACGTATCTCTGTCATCACAGAAATACGCAGCGGCTCCGTAAGCAACTGTACTAGCATCACTGAAAATGTGTAAGGTCACATATCTCGAAAAGGTAACCTGTCTTTCTAAGTCCATGCAACCCCAGAGATCAGAACCAATGTCACACCAGCATTCCCTAAGCGCGTCCGAAAGAGGTTCGTCCCACCCGCAATTTACACGCCAAAGCTCCTGTACAAAAATGCGAGCCCTAATGGTGACAGGTAACAAAACCCCCAGCGGATCAAAAATGCTAGCAGTGACACTGAGCGTTTCTCTTTTTGTGCTAGCTTGTAAAAAATGCTCCCTCTTCTGGAATGTAAACATATCAGTATCAGTTACCCAAGTCATCCCGAGTGTCTTCACCCTATCCTGTACTGTACTTGCGACATTATGTGAGAATAAGGTATCACAGAGATGCGGACTATTTGTAACCCATTCCCTGAGAAAGAGATGCGCTCCCGAGAATATGTCCTTGGCGCTGTTGTATATGGCCAGAAGATCCTGTTCACTGTCATGGGTCGCCTGTAAATTATTTATGGAAAGCCCACGTCTCAGACCATGAACATGTTGAGTAAGTTTATCTACCAGTGACTAATGTTTCAAGATAGTTGCATTTAACAAAAACTGTGAGCAGGTCGTGCCAAAAAGAACCACGCGAAACCTATAGACCAATACTGGACTGTCGATATCCAGCGGATCACCGGGCCACAGAAACCGCGTGCAATCCATGTCATCCTCGTGCAACTTGAGCATAAGAAAGGCCTTCTCAATGTCGCTGACCCAAGCATATTGGTTAAATCTGAACCTTAACAAGACCTGGGTTAGGTCAGCGACAAGAGAAGGTCTTGTAAACAGACAATCATTGAAGCTCAGCTTATTTGTGCTTGTCTTTGCTGAACAGTCGAAGACTACCCTCACGGGTGTGGTCCGACTGTCCTTTTCAACACAATGATGAGCCAGATAGTGAGTCTGGTTAGTGCTGTCAAGGTTATCTACTGACACTCTCTCAATGAAACCTCTTGCTATCTGATCCCGAATGACACTTCCATATTGCTTGCAGTATTCCGGGGCCCGTATGAACTTACGCTGAAGACCTCTAAGTCGTCCCAAGGCTAGCCCATAGTTGCTCGGAAGTAAGTGCTTGTTGTCTCTCCAGGGCAACTGAACAGTGTACTGATTATTAACACGAGAGTACTGTATTGACTCATTGAATTTTGACATGACCAATTTAGCCTCCAAGTCTGCTTCCTTAGAAGCAATGCCAATATGGTCCAGTTCCCATAGTGCACCAATATCTTTGTGTTCCCAGTGGCCCCCACTGTCCTATAAGTTGGTATCCACCGGGCTGGTAGCAACTTTCAGAACTGTGACCACTTCGACAGTGGTTTCTGAACCTTGGGCGTGGAACGATCCACTCAAAAAATACCCGTAAATTGTGGGCAGGAGAACTATCCCATTAACCCTTTTAAAGCCTGGGTGTACAAACTTATAATAATTATCCGCTCCTATCAGCATATCGAGTTTGTTTGAATGAAAGTCATTGTCGGCTAATTTCAACTTTTGTGCAGTGAGTTTGTCAGTGATACAAGTAAGTCCCTTGTGAGCACAGTAACTAGGAAGCTGATCGACAACAATGGCTTTCATATGGCGCCATCGCCCTTTGTGTCGATAGTTTAGTGCAACAACATCATAAGTTGCATCCTCCAGCGAGCCTGTGAACCCCTTAATTGTAGAGTCTCTTTACCAACTACTGTATGTTGTATTAACTCCAATGAGGACTTCAATATAAAGGACTTTTGTGAGCACTGATCTAGTAAAGCACGAAGTTGTGTAACATAAGTCTCCCTACCTTTTAATAGTACCTTTATTGTGGGGAGTAATGCCATTTCTTTTTGAGTAGTAACCGACATAGTAACCGGGTGTTCCGAATGAGCTTGTGGCGACTCCTGGCCCCTATTCGGACAAAGACTATGGTAATGTTTGCCCTGACAATGTTTGCACGGCTCCACTTTTGGGTTGGTGCACCCATTTCGACCATGGTCTCTATCCAAACAGCCAACACACACCTTTAATACCTTCGCCCTCTTTATTTTGGTTTGGGCATTAGGATAATTGAAACATTTAAACCAGCAGTGCCCTGACTTGCCACACAGCTTACAGCCCTTATCAGAGCCATTGCTTCCTGCCTTGTAATGTGCTACCTTGTTTTGTTGAATAGTAAAAGCAGCAGTAGGTTTATATTTTTCTTGTGGAGGCAGGCCAGCCCCCTCCATGTTACAAATCTCCTTCGTATAGGGTCCGAGTGACCGCACCAACCTGTAACCAGTCATCCTTCAGTTCTCGCCGAATAGTCTCACACAAAGGAGATGGAATCTTATTTTACAACATTACAGCACAAAAGTCCTCCAACGTCACATTGCAAGATTGAAGCGACTTTAGTGTGCATTCAGCAGCCGCATGGAAATGTCTAAGGTCCTGCGCATCATATCGAGGACCCGGAATCTCACAAAAGGCGGTAACGTGGGCAGACTTGATGCGGTCAATCTGTCCGTAGGTCTCGAGGAGAAGTTGTACGGCAGGAGTATAACTTGTGTTCTCTAATCTAAATCCGGCTATGAGCTGCGAGGCCTCTCCCTCTAGCTGACCCCTCAAATATGTGAATTTCTGAATATCTGTTAGGTCCTGATGCCCATGAACCGAACATTGGAATAAATCCCAAAATCTGGTCCACCGGGCAGGATCACCACCAAACTTCGGGAGGGTTAAGGCTGGTAATTTTACTACCGACTTTATAGCCTCTCTGCGAGAGACCTCTGTACTTACCGGTCTACTATCCAAAGGGGCTAATAAGTTTTGTACCTGTTCCTCATAAATCATATCATTAGCCACTTCTTCATTTAAATCTTTCTCAGACACTAACAATAGATATATTTTCTCATTGAAAGAATTGATGCTGTGTAAAGCTTTGTTGATACTGACTTTTTTAGCAACTATTTCATCGTTTGAGGCTTCGTTGAGGAAAGTGGTGAAATCCTTAGTTAATTTAATAATGCCTCCTTTGGTGGCAGCCCTCAACCTCTTCAGCTTGGTGATGTCCATGTTTAAAGAGAACCCAACATGTTACCAGTCAATTCACAAATTTATAGGGGATAGGCGAGTCAGGATGGACGATGAACGATGATAAAATAAACTATTAGTCTAATAAACTGAAATAAATATAGGCTAGCCTATTCCTCGTCAAAATATCGCGCCGCCCTACTGACGATTAGGTTATAGAGCTTGTGCGTCCCCCAAGGGCCTAAATGGACGCCATCATATGCCAATTCCTCCTTACCCATCTCCATACGGTTGAACCTTGACTTGGAGAATGGGAATTTCTGATGTAAATGTCTGTTGACGGCATTTTTTATTCTGTTATATTGCTCTGCACTGAGGCCCCTGGGAGAGGTACGAGACTCTATTCCCACGATTTTACAATGCCCCCCTGTTCTATCCTCAATATGTTTAGCCAAATAATTTATTTTACAGGCTAACTCATTAACTACCGTATCGCCAAAAATATCGTTACCTCCGACAATCAAGAATGTGAGATCCGGACGAAACTTTACAAGACTATCGAAGGCTGGCGAATTACGGATTGAATCAACTGTGGCCCCACTTTGTGCCAGAAAGTTCAGCTGGAAGCCTTCACGGAGTATTGGAGATGGTGGCGGTTCAAATCTATTGACATACGAGTGTCCAGTCACCGCAACTTTAGGTAACGGGTGTTTATTGTGCGATGGTGACGGCTCAAAATTCTCGCCAATACCGCCCCAACCCCGCGCTGCCTCCCCAGACCCACGAATCATTGGCCTAGCACTAGAAAGTAGAAACCAGGGATGGTAAAAGCAGGCCCAAGAAGACGCCCAGCCACAATTAGGCCTAGGTTAAACACAAAAATGGGGTACAATATATAAATTAATAAGGTATATAGGCTATACTTAAATCCTGGTATACGGCACCATACTTTACTGTCAAGACTTAGGATCGTATAGTGGATTTAAGGATTAGTTACAAGACAAGTAAAGGGATTGGATTATCAGCCTAAGGGGGAACCATTGAGATCGTCTCACCTTAGTTGTTAATTCACATGCTATACATGGTCTACATATATTATAATGGCCACCAGTGAATATATATAGACTTAGCTGGTTAGTGGAGCATGTTGATGGATAGTAGGTGCTGGGATGTTTAATATATGGGACGATAGATGTGGCCGATCGCCGGTGTTGATGGTAAGGGTTGTTGTTATTGAGTGGCGCCCTTTATAGGGAGAGATATTAGAACGTCAGCTTGGTAACAAGTGAAGCTAAACATGCGCAATCATTCTCGATGCTGCTAACTTTCCTCATATTACTTTAATTACTATATTAAATAGTACTAAATACTTATGGTATAAAATATTCTCAAATTAACTCTTTATAGAATAAATGTACACCATAGCCTATACCTTAATTACCCCTTATATATTATTCATCTGATATACAAACCAAATTAACTTTACATGATACTTTGTGTATATACAGAATTATAGATACCATTTTTAACCAATCCCAACTGGAAATAGAAAGGTCTATCGTGGACACTCATAAGTCACGATAACGGGTTCACAATACTGTATATACGGGACACCCATACTGTAAGAGTGTAAGCATTCAAGCAGTGTATGAAGTGGTAAGAATGTATGTGTTGCATTTACTGACAATATTGGTAAACTCCCTGACTGTGTTTATGTGGTAGGAGGCAGAGACAATGTTTGTGTTCATATTTGTGAAGCACTGCTTTCCATCATTGTCAACCAATTGCTCACTCCTTAACTAACCGTGTCCGTTCACCTCGCGGTTCGTTAACCCTGGCTTCGACTTCCCTTGAGCCAAGGGGGTACAGAAATAAGGGATCATGACTGTACCTACTAATACAAAATAACAAATAAGTACAAACTTGCAAACCCTTTAAAACACCTTAAAGACGACAAGTAATGAAACCTAACCAAATTATATAAAAATATAGAATGAACAAAATGAAACAGTGGGGATAGTTACTGAGTGAAAAAAGGGATTGCGGTGGCACTGTTGTTTGGGCTGGGTTGCCATTTATTAATAACATTATATTCGGCTGTGTTCATGGGTTCCGGAGTTCTCAAGAAGGTCCTCCAGTCCTGGCATTATTCTTGACTAACAGTGTGCTGGCTTCATAATCCAAAAGGGGTAATAGCCTCTGAAATCCTATTATATATTAACCCTCCCGCATTCTTACGACGCGATCGAGTCATAACGCCTCCCCTCGAAGAGTGGCCGTATGATGCAATCGCGTCATAATGCCACCTGTAAGTTAGAAATATTCGCCAAAAATAAGTTTATGACTCGATTATGACTCAATTTGGACTGGTAAGTTAGGCATTAGTAAGTTACAAAAGGAAGTATCTAGCAACCCCATAGCGTCCCTCTCTGAGGAGCCCGGGCCTTTGTTAAGTCAGTAGTTTCCCGGCCCCCAGACTGAGAGGCAGGGTCCCGGCCCTTTAAATTCTGGGCTCTCTCCCTCTGGCCCACCATGCCTAGCTATAGGCAGGCAATTATGGATTATTTCATCTACCCAGTGAAAGTGTTTAGTGAATAATTCGAACTATATATGTATATATATAAGATGTTACTTGTGACTTTTAGTGACTGAGGGGAGTGAATCTTGGTTAACCCCTTGAGTATTGATGCAGTTTTGTCTAGGTATCATTGATGACTTTACACTATTATTTGCTTGAAAGACTTGAAAGAATATATTTATCAATAAATACTGCCTACGAAATAAATACATTATAATCACGAAGATGTCACAGGAATGCTTACAGGAAGCTTACAGGAAGTATGGTAAGTACTCTATGGAATTTTAGTTATATTACAGTATATATTATATATATATACAGTACATAACAGCCCCAAAGTCCCGAGCAAGCCCAAGGCCCATTATCGAGTATTTATATTATTATTATATTTTGTATTTTATTTAAATATTGATTTATTTGATTTATTATTGTTTTTATTAATTTATTTCATTTATTTAATTTTATTTATTTGTTTATTTTATTTATTTTATATATATACCGGTATATACCGTATATATATATTTTTTTATTCCTGTTCCCCAGGGTGTCTAGCAGATCAGCCCCGAGGTCCCGAGCAAGCCCAAGGCCCATAATCGAGTATTTATATTATTATTATATTTTGTATTTTATTTATTTCATATACTGTATATATACAGTATATATATATATATATATTTTTTTTTTATTCTTGTTCCCCAGGGTGTCTAGCGGATCAGCCCCAAGGTACCGAGCAAGCCCAAGGCCCATAATCGTGTATTTTATATTACTATTACATTTTTATTTTATTTATATATTTATTTATTTGATTTTATTTATTTGATTTTATTTATATTTGTATTTAATTTATTTTATATATATATATACCGTATATATATATATATATATATATATATATATAATATATATATATATATATATATATATATATATATATATATATATATATATATATATATATATATATATATATTTTTTTTTTTTATTCCTGTTGCCCAGGGTGTCTAGCGGATCAGCCCCAAGGTCCCGAGCAAGCCCAAGGCCCATAATCGAGTATTTATATTACTATTATATATTTATATTATTTATATATTTATTTATTTGATTTATTAGTTTTTATTTATTTTATTTTATTTATTTCATTTTATTTATATTTTTATTTTATTTATTTTATATATATATACTGCATAAATATATATATATCTATATATATTTTTTTTTTTTTTTTTTTTTTTTTTTTTTTACGAGACAATGAACGGAGGAAGGAAAAACACAGATAAAACAAAAAGGTCCATGTGCCTAAAGGCATCCTCCATTCATAAAATGTTTGTAACAACTGGATTTAAACATTTGTTGATTGTAAGTTTGTGGAAAGCAATTCGAGGGAAGTGAATTCCAAAGAGTAGTAGCTCTGGGGATAAATGAATTCTGATAAGCAGAAGTTCTGCATTGTGGAGGAGAAAGTGTAAATTCATGGGCGCTCTCAGCTGCCCTAGTTCTACGGGGAAAGATGTGGAGAGGCGGCACAATTGAAGCAAGTTCCTCGGAACAATTGCTGTGAAAATATCTGTAGAATAATGCAAGGGATGCAACGTTTCTTCGTATGGCTAATGTAGGAAGGTCCTGTGTGATTGCAGGGTTATTGATTAATCTAATAGCTTTATTTTGAATTTTGTCCAACTGCCTCAATGCAACCACTCCACTTCCACCCCACAGAGGTGAACAGTAATCCATCTGAGAGCGCACATGACTTTTATATATTACGGCCAACTGCTCGTCAGTGAAGAATTCTCGAACTCTGTACAGGAGTCCCAGTTTTTTAGAGGCATTCTTAGCAATGCTTCTAACATAATGTGTCCAGCTCAAGTTAGTAGTTAATGTTACACCGAGAATGTCAATACTAGGGGAAGTGGGAATATTTACATCATTAAAAAATATATGGGAGTCAGTGAGATTCTGTCAGTTAGAAAATTGAATGTACTTGGTTTTCTGTGCATTAAAGGAAACTAGATTCTCTTGTCCCCATTCATTAATTCTAGAAAGGTCCTGGTTCAGAGAAATTGCAGTGTTTATTTTTGAATTTATAAGATCGGGTTGGGTGAAAGAATTGGTAAATGTGAAGGAACTGTGGAGTGTTGAGTCATCTGCGTAGGAATGTATTGGATTATGAGTGGTAGATATGAGATCATTGATATGAATGAGGAACAGAGTTGGGGCCAAAACTGATCCCTGGGGAACACCAGCATTTATTGAGTGAAATTGAGAATAAAGGCCATCTACCATTACACATATTTTTCTGTTTTGAAGATATAAAAGAAATTAGTGGAACTAATGATGCAAGGCCGTAGTGTGACATCTTCGACAATAAGGATTGATGCCAGACTCTATCAAATGCCTTTGATATATCCAGTGCTATTGCATGTGTTTCACCATGTTGGTCTGTAGCTTGGTTGATTTGATGCGTAAGAAGGCAAAGAATGTCTGCAGTTGATCGACATTGTCTAAAACCATATTGCCTATCACTGATTAATTTATTATTCTCCAGATGCTTAACCCGTGGAGCCCCGGCTAGTTTTGTAATGTTTGCGCACCAGAACCCGGCCGGTTTTCAAAAAATGGTTTTATTCCAGAAACAATAGCGAATGGGTTAGGAATGAAGGAAAAACCACGAAAAACCGCTCAAAAAGCTTAAAAAATGGTCCTACAGAGCCCCCGAAAACGGATTTTATAAGAGTAAAAAATTGAAGGCAATTATCCCAAAAAAACAGGTTTTTGCGCGCTCGCGCGCACGCACGTGGACTTTGAGAGTTTTCAACCATCGGCACGGTTGCGTGGGATACGTACACAGTTCCCACACAAATCTGAGCCCTCTTGAGTGGCTACACCTGAGGTTACGGTCGGCGCAATTAGGGTGACGCGCCAGGCGCGTCTCTGGGGCTGTGCGTTACATACATCGCCGACGCGTCAGGCGCGTCGCTGGGGCTGTACGGGTTAATTATGTGATTATTTAATATAATTTCAAAAACTTTGCCAAGAGTGGAAGTTATAGCTATTGGTCTGTAGTTTGATGGATCTGAAGAGGCACCTTTTTTAGGAACTGGATGGATGTTTGCTTCTTTCCAGGGTACTGGGAAGCATGAGGTATGAGTACACAGACGGAAATATTTTGCCAATACAGGAGCGAGCACCAAGGAGCAATTCTTAAGTACTATTGGAGGAATTTCATCTGGACCAGGAGCCTTATCTACTGAGAGATTCTGCAAAATAGTTTTGACATGTCTGGTGTGGATCTTAAGTGAGGGAATTTCAGGTGAATTAAAATTAAGTACAGGGACATCTTGATTTATTTCATCTAAGGTTGAGTTGGTGGAGAAAATATCTGCAAGAAGGTTAGCTTTACCTCGTGGGTCACTTACAAGATTGCCAGTCGGAGATTTTAATGGTGGAATGGATGAAACAGTAGTGAAGTTGGATTTGAATGAGTTAAGATTAGACCAAAATATTTTGTTATCATTTGGATTATTTAGAAGTTTATTTGCCTGCTTATGGAGAAAGTTTGATTTAGTTATGTTTAATACAGTTTTGGCATGATTTCTGATGTTTCTAAAGTAATTAAAGGCTTCATGTGTTTTTGATCTTGTGTATGCATTGTAGGCTATTGCTTTTTGTTCAGTTACTCTAGCACAATTATGGTCAAACCATTTAGGTGAATTAGATCTTTTACTGTACTTTTGATGAGGAATAAAAGTTTCCATTCCAATTTTTACAAAATCTTGTATGTGGCTCAAGGTGGAGTGTGCATCATTAGAAAAGAAAGAGGTCCAGGGAATATCAATAAAGAAACCTTGAAGACCCTCCCAGTCTGCCCTATCGTAATGCCATTTAGTCACCAAAACAGGTTCAGAGTGGGAAGGTGTGGTAGGTGATAGACAGGTGGCCTGTATCAGACAGTGATCAGAAGATCCAAGTGGGGACCTCACTGTAACATCATAATTTTCTGAATTGGTTGTTAAAAATAAGTCCAGTAGGTGGGAATTATGATTAGGATTATCTGGTACACGGGTGGGTTGGTTGACTAGTTGAATGAGATTAAATGAGTCTGCAAATAGCTCACATTCAAGACCAGCATCATCAGTCCTGGCTGAATGAGTGAGCCATTCAACATTATGGACATTAAAATCACCCAACACAGTGATTTCAGAAGAAGCATTTAAGTTGAGGACACTGAGTTGTGAGGACAGAGAATCAAAAAGACTTTGCTCTGGAGGAGTATTTGGGGAACGGTAGATGCAACATATGTATTTAAATTTACCAGCAGAAATTAATTTGTATATAGAATAATCAAAATAGGGACAATTGAAACTAGTAACCTCCTCCAGGCCAATTTCAGATTTTGCGAAGCAACATACACCACCTTTAGGTCTGAAATTTTGGAGCAGTTGATAACCTGGAAAATTATATCTAGATGTGTCAGATGTGGATGTTACTTGAGTCTCTGTCAAAAAAAGGAGAGTAGGGGATTCTGCTTGAAGAAATTGGTGTACAGAATTGATGTTAGAGTGAAGTCCCCTTATATTACTAAAGAAATAGCTGTACTGACAAGCAGCTTTGGGACGTTGCAATGCTCTTGACACAGTCGCATGATGATGACCGGGAGGGCCCTGTGTCAATAACCCAACCCTGCCGGGGGTGGATATCCGAGGGACCACCAGGTTTGCTCTTAACAATTGTACTGCCATATTTATAAGGTAAGTGTATGGTGTTACATGTATGATATGTAGTGGGAAGAGTAGTATTTTATGGATAGAGGATAGCGATGTAGGGCAATGTCGTGAAGTTGGATGTGTATGTTATATAAAGAGGGTTTTCCTGATACCCCTGATGTGTGAGGCAGAAAGATATGTATCCAGCTACCAAGGCCTGGGAGAGAAAATGGAATTCAGGCTATTCCCCGAGTCTCCCGAAACCTTGGCGGTAGTACTTCCCTGGGCGGGGCTGCCTACCCCTACTACCTAAAATATATATAATATATATATTTATGACACCTTGTATGTATATATATATTTATGTATATATATAGATACCCACACACACATACTCACATTTTTGTTATATATATACATATATATATATATATATATATATATATATATATATATATATATATATATATATATATATATTATATATTTATATATTACTTTATTTGTGTGTACAATATAATTATTTCTGAATTAATTACTTGAAGATAACCTGGCTTTCTTGTTTTGTTTTTTCAGTGTCAACCCAGGAGCCATTTCCCTTCTCGTTGGCAAGGGTTGTGGCCCTATCAGGTAAGTAAAATTGACTACCTTCATGACTGAGATGTGTTCTATGAACATTATACAATTATTGGCAAGGAAAATTATATAAAAGTGTTGTACATTGTGGCAAATATATACAACTGTATAAACATTCTCATATATTTACATAACAATAACAATGCATGGAAACAATTGTGCATAGCTTGCGAACCAATTATGCTATATTATTTTGGTTTTCACCATTAGAAAGATCACAATTTTCCGATTCCGGTGATATAACCAGTTATATACGTATCCAAGCAAATAACGCAACAACGAGGTGGGGACAAGCTCGGAACCCGGCTAGCGTCGGCGGAACAGAGACGGGTGAAGCGTAAATATTCGCATTTTGGCTCTTCATTTCAAATATTCATAGCGCAAAAAGTATTTGTCCTAGGAACTTCTAGTTTGTTTTATATTCATCAGCATTATTTGGCGTATTCATACATCCTAAATTTAAGACCATACACTTCGTAACAATGAAATACATCGAAAATGTTATAAACCATATCAATCAAAATAATTATTTTTTGTTTTTTCGGTCACTGCTTGAGAACTATTGAAGATAAACAATTTCTGTTTTCAGATTTGGAAAGAGGAGAAAACATGCTATTATTTGAGCAAATAAAAATATATGGTCATCACTCACAATTTAGAGATAAAATGGTGTGAAGACAATTGCATTGGAAATAATTGTATTCCGGACTCATTTACACTTTCATATTATGATTTATTTAAATTTTGTCTTGTTTTATCATGTACTATAAATATTCCTCTTTCCATTGACATATGATAGATCACAATAAACAGCATTCTGGTGGATGAAAATACAGAAAAACACAAGGCTTCGAAAACTCACCCAGCCTGGTATTTCATGGCAAAATAGAGAATGTCTGACCATAAGTTAGATAATTAAGTTGCCGGAGCTGGGAGAGTTAACTAAGGCCGCGCTGCCAGTGTTTCTTAGGCTAGGTTGCAATTTACGAATAAACTAAACATATGATGTGATATGGTGAAAAGGGACTGAAGTTCTTCAAATGTGGCTCCAGTCTTGACGTTATTTCTTGACTTACAGAGTGCTGGCATAATTATCCAGAAGGGTTGATAACCTCTGAAGTATTACATAAACAAGCTAAAGCGGGAAGTTAACATCCTGAAGTTTGTGGAAGAGAAAGGGTGATCAAACTGGTGAGACTGATCGCGAATAGAAGAGAAAGAGGAACTAGAAATGTTTCCCCCTGTGTGAATGTATTTACCTTGGTGCTGCTGATTACGGTGAACCAACCAACGAGAGGAACAACCCACGTATCTACCTTTACAACTAGAACAGGAAAATTGATAATCCACATTGGACTGCAAGTTAGTAGAAAGATAATAATATAGTTTGGGTAAGTTATCTAAGGTGTTATCATTATCAAACACTAATTTGGAATTAGTTTGGGGCTAGCGGTTGCAGAGAGTTTTGTGGAGGGATTGCCTAATTGCATAGCTCAATTGTCCCGAATATGGAAGCCTAAATGTCTAGCATCCTTTGTGTGGCTTAACCCTTATTTAGCGGGCTAGGTGGTCTATTTGACCGTAGCGCCCAGCGTTTTTGTTTTACCCTAAATAGGGTTGTTTACGTGATCATTTTCATGCCTAAATAAGACCCAGAGCGTAAAACAAGTATCTATCCCTGAAAGGGCGTAAACAGAGCTTTCCATTGACACCCGAACCATCTTTGTACGACCACTGGTTCTCTTGCAACGATCGTGCAACACGAGTGCAAAAACCCTGTAATTAGGTAATTTCCCTACATAATTCCCTGTGTAGCGAGTGAGGAGAGGTGGAGGAAGTTAGAATACAGTTCAGTTGGTCCACCGCGGTGGTGGGGGACGGTCATACAGTTGCTAGGCTCCTCACACCGCTCAGCTCTCTCTCTCAGCAACATTACGTGCTGAAAATGGCGCACAACATAAGTTGTGAACCGCCACATAGTCCAAATTTATTTCGCACGACATAAGTTGCGCGCCGACAGTTAAGGGTTAAACTGGTGGTGATGGTGGGGGTGGGGGTGGGGGGGGAGTTTAGAGTCAAGAATATGGTTACAAAATGTATCCAAATTATGGGAGATGGTATTTATATGAGACAGCAAGAAAATTATGACGAATCGAATGAGGATGTCTAGGAAAATATTAATGACCTGTAATATATACTGTATATATACTGTATGCTGTATACTGTATACATATCTGTCTACCTATCTATCTATTAAAATCTGAACAATGCATGTGTTCACCATAATACAATCAGGAACAAAAACACCACCACAACAATTGCTCACAACAAAGTTCAAATTACACACTATTAGCACAAAGCCTTATTTAACACTTTAAGCTACAAGGTATTTACACTGCAGTCTAACAGTAATGAAAAATAAATTGTTTGTTAATCTACCTTGGCTCTCCACTGCCACCTCAACCCCCCACCCCCTTCCCCTCGCCCCCTAACTCCAAGCCCCCCCCCCCCCCCCCCCACCACACACACATTCATAATTAGCTTAACCCTTTGAAGATTATGATGCATTTTGACAGTTTATTCTGGCTATAATTAGACAATTTTATACTTAGGAAGGATCTGTGAGAAACAGAAGGGTACAGACGGTCTCAATTACCCCTCTGACTTCCATAAACCCTTCCTAAAATGAATAATATCATATAATAATAGCCGGAAAACAGGCGTTAAACTCAATAGACAAATAGACTCTCCACTGCCACTTCAGCCCCCCCCCCCCCTCACCCCCTGGACCCCCCCCCCCCCAACGCACACACTCGTTCATAATTAGCTTAACCTCTTCAGCACCATGACGTCTGTTTACCATTGATTCTGGCTTTAATTAGATGGTTGTATGCAGTTTAAGAAGGACCTATGTTACTAAGAGGGTTTATTGAGATAATATTTATACCCTTTGAGTCGCATAGGTAGATTACAAACTAAATAAAATAGTCTAATGATAACCAGAATACGAGGAGACTTACGTAATGGTAGTGAAGGGGTTAACCTTTTCATTACCAGAATACGAGGAGACTTACGTAATGGTAGTGAAGGGGTTAACCTTTTCATTACCAGAATACGAGGAGACTTACGTAATGGTAGTGCAGGGGTTAACCTTTTCATTACCAGAATACGAGGAGACTTACGTAATGGTAGTGAAGGGGTTAACCTTTTCATTACCAGAATACGAGGAGACTTACGTAATGGTAGTGAAGGGGTTAACCTTTTCATTACCAGAATACGAGGAGACTTACGTAATGGTAGTGAAGGGGTTAACCTTTTCATTACCAGAATACGAGGAGACTTACGTAATGGTAGTGAAGGGGTTAACCTTTTCATTACCAGAATACGAGGAGACTTACGTAATGGTAGTGAAGGGGTTAGCCTTTTCATTACCAGAATACGAGGAGACTTACGTAATGGTTGTGAAGGGGTTAACCTTTTCATTACCAGAATACGAGGAGACTTACGTAATGGTAGTGAAGGGGTTAACCTTTTCATTACCAGAATACGAGGAGACTTACGTAATGGTAGTGAAGGGGTTAACCTTTTCATTACCAGAATACGAGGAGACTTACGTAATGGTAGTGAAGGGGTTAACCTTTTCATTACCAGAATACGAGGAGACTTACGTAATGGTAGTGAAGGGGTTAACCTTTTCATTACCAGAATACGAGGAGACTTACGTAATGGTAGTGAAGGGGTTAACCTTTTCATTACCAGAATAAAGGTAGCATCACACCTTGTTTGAACACAAGTTAATTACACCGACTGAAAACAACGCTTCCTTGTTTATTATACGTGAGACAACAAATGCAGGAGGGAAGGGGAGGGGGGGAGACATGAGAGACAAGGGGGAGAGGAGAGAGAAGAGAGAGTACAAAGGAGTACAAAGGAAATCAAGCAACAACATTTTATAGTGACCCTTCTAGGCTGCTATTCCTCCAAAACACTGAGGATCAAGTGTCCAAACAGTGGTTTAGAGTGGGTAAGGGAACATTGGAAAGGGAACTACTGCCCGGGAACTAATGTCCGTGGCAGCATTAGGAAGTTAGTAGGGGACAGATTGGTTAGTAACTGAGGGCAGGATAAAGTAAAGTTATTCATTTACAAACGCAGTCGGTCGCGGGTTTGATGCGAGATATTTGTCTAGGCGAAGTTTAAATGAATCAACGGTGCTACAGTCTATAACATCTCGGGGAAGCCCATTCCATAAGTTGACAACTCGATTGAAGAAGAAATTTTTAGCTTCGTGTGAGTTAAAAGATTTACCAATAATTTTGCACCCGTTTCCCCGCGTGTAATTAGATTGGTCGATAGTGAAGTACTTACTACAGTTCATATTGTCGATGCCTTTGATGATTTTGAACACTTGAATTAAGTCGCTTCTTAAACTGCGCTGGGTTAAAGGAAATAGATTTAATTCTCTAAGACGCTCCTCGTATGGTTTGTTCTTTAGGCTAGGTATCATTTTGGTAACTCTACGTTGAACTCACTCGTTCTAGCTTGTCTATATCTTTTTGGTAATAAGGGCACCAGGATTGAACGCAGGATTCCAGAAGAGGGCGGACTAAGGAATTGTAAAAGGTTAGGATAACGTCTTTGGATTTATGCTCAAATGACCTGCCTATAAAGCCAATTATTTTGTTTGCCTTTTAACAACTTCTGAACATTGTTGACTCGGTTTTAGGTTACTCGATATTGTTACTCCCAGATCGGTTTCTCTGTTTACATTCTTAAGCTGAGTGCCATTCATCAAATAGTTTGCTCTCTCATTTTGGTATCCGATATGTAGTATATACTTTACATTTATCTGCATTGAAACTCATTTGCCAAATTTGGGCCCAACATGACAACATATCTAGATTGTGTTGCATATCGTCAACTTGTTCTTTTGAGAGTATGCTATTTGCAATTTTTGTATCGTCAGCAAATTTTTAGATTGTACGGGTGAGACCCTCATCTATGTCGTTGATGTAAATTAGAAAGATAATTGGTCCTAGTACCGATCCCGGGGGTACCCCACTACTTACATTGGCCCATTTAGATGTCTTACCGTTTATGACTACTCCTTGCTTTCTGTCGCTGAGCCAATTTTCTATCCATTTCAACATACCGTCTTGTATTCCATGCGCTTTTAGTTTTACCAGTAAACGTTTGTGGGGAACTTTGTCAAAGGCCTTTTGAAAATCAAGGTATATAATATCTACAGCTTTACTCTCATCGTAGAGGTTGAGGATATCGTGGAAGAAGTCTAAGAGGTTTGTTAAACAGGAACGTTTTTTTTACGAAAGCCGTGTTGAGTATCTTTAAGTATGTTATTTTCCTCTAAGTGATTTACGAGTCTGTCTCTTATGAGTGTTTCTAGCATTTTACATACAACTGAGGTTAAGCTAATTGGACGACAGTTACCTGGTACGGATTGGCTGCCTTTTTTGAATATCGGTGTTACATTGGCTAGCTTCCACTGATCAGGCATAGTTCCAGACTGCAAGGATTTATTGAATAGCAATGTCAGTGGTTTAGAGAGCTCATCCTTAGCTTCCTTTAGGACTCTAGGTGAGATTGTACCAGGTCCAGGCGTTTTATTTACCTTGAGTTTATCTAAACAATTCAATACTTCTCTCTCTGTAACGGTGATATTGCTTATAACATCTGAATTATCAATCTGAATCGGCGATGGTGTAGGGATATCACTGAGGTCTTCCATTATAAAAACTGATGAGGGAGAGGAGAGACAAGGAGAAAAAGAGTCGGACAGAGAAAAGGTGAAGAATAAATTAAATATCAAAGGAAAAGACAAACTAATATTCTTTTCATGAACTGTAATTTGCTTCAATAGTTCTGGCTATTTTTAGACAATTTAATTCAGATTAGGAAGGGTAGCCTATGTGGAAGTCTGAGGTTGAATTCAGAAATCCTTTACCCTTACATTTCCCGCAGATCCTTCCTAAGCTGTTTAAATCGTCCAATGATAGCCAGAATATATTGTCAAAACCCGTCATGATCCTCAAGGGGTTATTCTCACGCAGGAGGAAAGGAGGAGAAAACACGAAGAAGAGAGAGGATGATAATATACATAATAAAGCAGAGGGTGGAGAGAAAAGGTGATGAAGAGGAGTAGAAATCAAAGTAAAAATCAAACTAAGGTAATATTCTAGCAATTGCTCTAAATCGTTTTTAGCATTGATTTTTTTGTAATTCCCTAGTTTTCCTTCATATGTTATGTTTTGTGATATTTATAATTGGTGCAATTAAGTTGTTTATTAGCCTAGCCTAGCAACCTAACCAAACCTAACCTAGCAACCCAACCTAACCTAACCTTGTATGATTTTAAAACATAAATTCCCCAGTATATAATATAATACATAATTAAAGAAGGAATTACACAGATGAACAGAAATAATTTAAATATCCAAATTGAGTTGGAGCTACCGCTAGAAATATACTAAAACTTATAATGTATGTTCTGTCAAAATAGAGGAGAGAATTGTTGATAACAGATATGCAGAGCGAGCTGCGAATAGACAATAGAAGTGGAAGGTAGAGGAGTAAATCAGAGGAAGATGGGGGAGGGAGAAGAAGAGAGAGCAAGGCGAAGAGAGAATAACATAGAACTAGAAAGGGAGTTGAAGATTGAAGAGGAAGACGAAGGGTTTGCTAGGAAGAGAGGAAGAAGACAAAGTAGAATATAAAACTAGATAAGAGATAGTGATGAAGATGAACAGAAGAGAGGGAGAGAACAAAGATCGTGGAAGGAAAGCAGAATACAAAACAAGAAAGACGAATGAATGAATGCAGAGAAGAAGGATTGTGTCATGGGATTGTTTTGTTGTCTATGTGTATGAAGGAGACAAAAGGTAGGTTGCCTGTACCGAGTGTCTCCCCCAAAGCCAAAAGAGTGACAGAGCCAAATTCAAGGGACATTGGGGTCAAAATGACTGTACACACAAAGTTTAAAGCAGTGTTGTGGCTTCCTCAAAACAAATGACAGCCTACATAGTCTTGTAAGGGATTACTGATTTTCGAAACTGAATATACAAATATGTTAGCTACGAATATGGCACTAGGGCAAAACAAGCAACAAAGACACGTAGTTTGAGCGGAATTAGCGGGAAAATAGCTGCCTGGGCGTATCTTACCTATAGAAGCCGCCGCACCAAAAGGGTTATACGTCACCTTAGCGCCATATCCATAGCCCTGACTGAATTAAGATGAGTCTAATAACAAAATCATGTACAATTCTTCCTATAATAATCTACTTCATTCATTTGTAGCCCTTCTGGCTTTGGAAATATTGAGCTGGATTTTCCTGTTTACTTTGAGTGTATATTCAATTATTCTTTCTCCCTCTTTCATAATTTAACTCTCGCTAGAAATCAAGGACATACACCGCTACATCATCCAGTTTTGTGTTTAGAAGACAGTAAGAGTTATGGCTTGTAATATGAATTGAACCTCACATTCTTACCTGGTATAAAGCTGTCATAAATACATGTGGAAGTGGTCTTGTTTTCCTTGAATTTCAGCTTCTAAAATACCTCTTGCTTGGACAAAGACCCTCTCACAACCGATGCCTGTAGCAAACTGATAATAGTATAAGAGGGAAGATTAGAACATTATGGAAACGTCTTTCAATAAGCAGAGCCGCTCGATACTACCAACTCAGCCGGTAATACCAAATGTATGGGTACGTCGACTACAGTAAACCTATTCTTATATAGGATATACCATTATTTCACCTGCAGTGAATTGGGTTAATAATTCTTCCTATAGTAGATATAAGGTGTATTGATATGCACAATAGCTGGACGACAGATGTAATTATATCTTGAAATGGTTATGAAAAAGCTTGCAAAGTGTTTGTTTACTATATAAGGAGAGTGCAACTGTTTAAGCCATTTTTTGTTCTTTCCTTAAACGTTTCATTAGACACTGGCAAGATCATTGATAGTAATAGCCAAACCCTCTCTTTCTCTCTCTCTCTCTCTCTCTCTCTCTCTCTCTCTCTCTCTCTCTCTCTCTCTCTCTCTCAAAATACAAAAATAGGAAATACAGTCCTGAACGAAGATGATAGAAATGCGTTGCAATCTGATTTAAACAAGATATCAGAGTGGTCGAAAAAATGGCAGATGCCCTTCAATGTCGATAAATGTCAGGTGCTTCAGGTTGGTAGCAGAAATATGAAATACAAATACGAAATGAATGGCAAACAAATAAAAACCGCAACGGTAGTAAAAGACCTAGGGGTACTAATATCTGAAAACCTAAAAACTTCCGACCAATGTATAGCAGCTGCAAATAAGGCAAACATAGCATTGGGCTTTATTAAACGAAAATTTACATATAAACATGAAAACGTAATAGTGCCACTGTTCAAAAGTATGGTGAGGCCCCACCTTGAATATGGTGTGCAGTTCTGGTCACCTTATCTGATCAAGGACATTGTAAGACTCGAGTCAGTACAGCGTAGAGCGACGAAGATGATACCCTCATTAAGAAATAAACCATATGAAGAAAGACTTAAACGATTGAACCTGTTCTCATTAAAAAAGAGGAGGTTGAGGGGTCAGCTTATTGAGTGCTTTAAGATACTAAATGGTTTCGACAAAGTCGATGTAAATGCACTGTTCACATTAAACAATACTAATCAAACTCGCGGAAATGGAATGAAATTAAAACCAAAAAGGCAAACCTAGATGTCACAAAGAGTTTCTTCACCTACAGTGTGGCGACAGAGTGGAATAAACTACCAGCGAGAGTGGTAGAGAGCGACACAATAAACGCTTTCAAGGGAAGGCTTGACCTCTATCTGCAGAGGGCTGGGGTGATATGAAAAAAAAAAAAAAAAAAAAATGTATGTATGTGTATGTGTGTGCACTGTACAGTATGTATATATACTGTATATATATGTATGTATGTGTGTATGTATGTATGTGTATGTGTGTGTGTGTGTGTGTGTGTATGTGTGTATGTGTATGTATATGTATATATATAATATATATATATATATATATATATATGCATATATACATATATAGTTTGTAAGGCCAGACTGCCTAGTAAGGACCTTGAGGTCTGTGTGGTCTGTGTATCTATGTAGCTCTATGTAGCTCTCTCTCTCTCTCTCTCTCTCTCTCTCTCTCTCTCTCTCTCTCTCTCTCTCTCTCTCTCTCGTATACACACTGTACCGAGGATATAATATAGATGTCGGTATTGAATATCTCCCAGACGCTCGCCGCCTCCAGCAATAATTGAAGGAGAAGGAAAAGCAATATGAACAATATGAATAACACTAAGCGGAGAGAGGAGATGAAACAAAATACAATAAGAGGGAAACGCAGGAAGGGACACAACAATATAGATGAAATGAAGAAAGACAAAATTGAAAAGAAATAGAAAAGAAGTAAGCTGATCATATACTAATTGAATAATGATAATGCATGAGGATAAATCAACTACTAATTATTATACAGCTTGTAGAATGGTACGCGATGATATACCATTGCATTTATCGTTACTACATTATATATTATTGACGAGTATATGCGAATAATATTTGTAGATGATGTTCGTGGAAGATCCTTTAAAAATATACAATATAAGACAAACAGAGAATCGTAAAGAACAAATTATGTTATATTACTAAAATGTAGATGGAAAAAGAAGAACAGGTGGGCAGATAATAAACGTAAAATAAGGGAATCAAATATCACCAAACACATATATACATTAATATAATTCAGTATGATGAAAATAAAAGCAGTGTAAAATTATGCACTCCGTAGAGGGCAAACAGCGTCATGGTGAACCCGTTCTGTACATGCGACGTCTTTTTGTGTAATTCTTGCTATAATTAGACGATGTAGTTTAAGAAGGATCTGTGGTATTAACAAGGATTGAGATAGTTCGAAGGCTATTAATTGCTGGAGGCCTTTTTAAAACTGAATAAAATTGTCTCTAAAGAATCCAGAATAAAGTTACAAGGACAACACATGTATTGAAAGGGTTTACTTTACTACGGTAGCAAAAGAGATTAAGTGAGATAGTTCGAAGCATATTTGATGGAGGCCCAAATAAAATTGACTAACATCGTCTAATAGTATCCAGAATAAAGTTACAAGGACAGCACCGGTACTGCAGTGGATAATCTAATGAGAACCGAATTCCCCGAGCATTAAAACTCCTTCCTTAGTAGCACTTTTTTGGCGGCGCCCGGCTATAGCCGAGTGAGAGAACCAAGGACTATGTGGCGGGGCCCGGCTATAGTCGCATGCAATTTTTAGCACGTAATGTGCTCTCAGAGAGAGCGGAGCGGTGGGAGGAGCGTAGGTTACCTCATGACCGCTCGCCATGGTGGCCGTGGAGCTACTGAGATGTACTCCGCCCTACTCCACCCTCCCTCACTCGTTTCACACGTAATAATGTAAGGAAATGACCGTATTTTACCGATTTTGCCCTTCGGTTGCACGATCATTACAAGACAACCAGTGATCATAGAAGGATGGTTCTGGTGTCATTGGAAAGCTCATTTAACGCCCTTTCAGGAATACATAGTTGTATTACGCTCTGGCTCTTGTTTATGCATGAAAACGACCACAGAATCAAGCTCATTTACGGTAAAAACCCCCGCTGGTCGGCACAGTCAAATATACTCCACCACCCGGCTCTTTGAGTGTTAACTGTTAATATCCGTAATATGAAATAATATTTGAAAACAAAATAGATCATTGTGGAAGGACATTTAAATAATAGGACTGAATCATAATGGTATTGATGATAATTATTAGAGTATATATACAGTATATATACAGGCATATATATATATATATATATATATATATATATATATATATATATATATATATATATATATACTGTATATATATATACATTTTTTTTTGTAATACAGTATATATAAAATATTATTATAATGTATATATAATGATATCCTTCTAATTTTGTCAGATACTTCCAGAGATGAACTATTAAGTAATTTTCAGTAATACAAAATACAAAAACACATGTAGCCATATTGGGACATTGTTATGTAGATATGGGCCATTAATGCCGGTTTGTTAACGTTTTTAATTGTAATGTCTAACCCCGTTTGTTTTTCGTCAATATAATGAGGATCTGGTAGGCAATTAAATAGTGTATTATGAAGCAAGATATCAATACTTTAAATTTACTCCAAGACTTCATTATATCGTTCTTCACCTTCCCTTGTCATTGAGTTGAATATTTCAAGAAGCCCACGAACCCGATTTTAAACTCAATATGGGTGATAATTGATTTGATATTTTCATGAAATACTGATAGCATTCACCATCATACAACATTTAGCATTGTCGCTATCAATTTGCATTACATTGAAAATGGGTTAAAACGTCTGACGAGAAACATATAAATTCCCTCCTTGCAATAGCAGTGTTACGTGTTTTGCCATAATTTACCTTTTGTGTTCTCTAAATTAAAGAAATGGATATAACCGAGTACTGGATGATGGAGTGTGGTATAAATACTTTAAAGAGGCATAACAAACTCCTCTGTAACTTTCTTCATCTGACCATAGCGAGGCATTGCATGTGCGATTGTGTGTGTTATTTGTACTATTCAACTCGTCGTCAGTCACGGGTAAATGAAGAAAGCTACAAGGTATTTGTTGGAGTCTTTATGAAGAATTGATACGATATATCATACACCACTTATTTTCTTTTATACCATTTCCTATGAAGGGAAACCACTTTTAAAATGACGAAAAACGCATATATTTCGAATTTAATGGACCATAACTGAAAAAAAAAAAAAAAAAAAAAAAAATAATAATAATAACGCCCCCAAAAGCCTATGTCTATAGAAAGATGTATACTCAGAATGACTTAATCTTTAATTTCTTGAGGTATTAGCAACAAAACTCACAGGGCACCCTGCATATAATACATATTTAGTACTTAAGGAGGTAGTTCTTGTTATTTGGTCTATGTATTTATATATTAATGTATTTTTGAATTTCCTCGCTAGACCTCCAGCAAGCTTTGAAAAAACACCTCTTAGATCCCCTTTCAAGATAAATTTGTACATTTTTCGATAGAAAAATGTCCCGGCCGAAGACCGTTACCTTCTAAAATTTCAGGCTAGCTATCGTTAGCCAGGAAAAATCGACACCTAAATGGCACGAAGGGTCTTAATATTGATAAAGAAATGGGGCGAAATGTCTCAAATTCGCTAAACTTATTGAACGAACGTCTTTAAATCTCAAATCTAATATGATACACATGAGGGAGAAGGGGGTCCAGAAAAAGCGACTCCCTCCCCCTTAAGAGTGCAAGTAAAGGATAGGAAGCAAAGTTACTAACTTTGAGTGTCTCCTGTTGAACACTCCTTGACACAGCCAAAGATTCGTGGGGAGAGGAACTCAAGGAGTCAGTTAAACACTCCTAACTTTTGGGAACCTGACTTAGCAGGATGTGACATGTGACTGAGAGAGGAGGAAGGAGTGGAGCTTGTTTGTTTAAGAGGGTAGTGGTTATAATTTAGTTTATTTAGTTATGTATTTTGTATTCTCCTCGCCTGACCTCCATCAAGCTTAAACAAAAAAAACAAAAAAATCCCTAAACCCCTGCAAGGTAAATTTGCAATTTTTTTGGTAGAAAATGTCCCGTCCTAAAGCACAGGCTCGCCAGGAATAAACATACACATAAATGACACGAAAGGTGTTATGCAGTTTTGCCTTTTGTATCCTTCATCCATATTGAAAATATTTATATATGTATAATCTAACTGATCTATAAATTCTCCAAACACCTCCCAATGAAATTAATTAAAGTATGTGATCTTCCTGGGATTCGAAACTGGGTTATATAAGAGAGCTGAAATGTTGTCAAAGATTCGCTGCCACCGCGAATACCATACCTCGCGAAGTATAGGCCTACACCTATAATAAGTTCATGTCAATCGTGATGTAAGATGCTAGGGAGCTGCGGGGGCTTGATCTCGTACACATTGGGGATTATGGCGTCCTTTATGGAGACATATCCAGTTATTAATGATGTGGAAAATGAGGAGGAAGTGGTGACGGGCAGGATGAAAGAAGGAAAAGGACAAGAACAAATAAAATTGCTTTTGTTTTTACTAATTGTATACATCCTATAATTACAGTTAATTTTACACCTTCTGTACCGGCGACGTCTTTTACACCTTCTGTACCGGCGACATCTTTTACACCTTCTGTACCGGCGACGTCTTTTACACCTTCTGTACCGGCGACGTCTTTTACACCTTCTGTACCGGCGACGTCTTTTACACCTTCTGTACCGGCGACGTCTTTTACACCTTCTGTACCGGCGACGTCTTTTACACCTTCTGTACCGGCGACGTCTTTTACACCTTCTTTTGTACCGGCGACGTCTTTTACACCTTCTGTACCGGCGCCGTCTTTTACACCTTCTGTACCGGCGACGTCTTTTACACCTTCTGTACCGGCGACGTCTTTTACACCTTCTGTACCGGCGACGTCTTTTTCATTGTATTCTGGTAACTATACGCCGATATTATTCAGTTTAGGAAGGGTCTCTAGCAATTATAAGGCGACAAACTATCTCAATCAACCCTTTTAACTACCACAGATCCTTCTTAAGCTGCAAATAATAATTTAACTATAGCTTGAATAAAATATAGCAGACGTCACTGGTACACAAAGGGTTAACTATTATTGTTTTATTAGTCAATTATAATAATCAAAGGAGTGGTGTTGTTGACAGGTACATATATTTAGAGGGAATGGTTCATTTATTGGTAGAATTGTTCATGTATTTATTATTTGTCTAGTCTCTTCCCTAGCCCATCAAACTTAATTAAACAACCCCAGGATACCCTCTCAAGATATATTTGTAAATTTTTCGGTTGAAAAATGTCCTGGCCAAAGGATGGCGCCCTCTAAATTACAGGCACGCTATCGCTACGTGATCACAAGTCGGAGGGGGTGGTGGTGGATGGGATATAATTCCAAATGAAACCACTACTTTTAAGCTCCTCGGTGGTCTAGTGGTTTAGGTGCTGGAGTGCTGCACTACTGAGCTGGGTTCGAACCCTACCTGGGGAATGGCACAAAATATTAACTAATGGGGCTAAGCATGAGGGTGATGGGGGGGCCAGCAAAGCCAACAATCACCCCATAAAGTGGGAGATAGATAGAGAGAGAGAGAGAGACTGACTGACTGTGTGGATTTAGTCAAATTTTCATCGAAAACAAAATCAAATTAGTAAAATTTTCATTGTAAAATATGTGCGTATATATACAGTATATATATTGTTTTGGCCACCTCCAACATCAATATACATCAACAGCTTACAGCACAATACTCGGAATATATAATAAGACTAATAACTGTAATCTGTGAGCGACGTTCCAGTGGTTATTTATTATGTTTATTTTAAATGGAGCTGATTACACTAACGGAGATGCTCAAGGTAATTAGAGCCTTTTTTTTTTTTTTTTTTTAAGAGACAATGTACGGAGGAAGGAAAAACACAGATAAAACAAAAAGGTCAATGTGCCTAAAGGCATCCTCCATTCATAAAATGTTTGTAACAACTGGATTTAAACATTTGTTGATTGTAAGTTTGTGGAAAGCAATTCGAGGGAAGTGAATTCCAAAGAGTAGTAGCTCTGGGGATAAATGAATTCTGATAAGCAGAAGTTCTGCATTGTGGAGGAGAGCCTGGGAAAATACAGCATTATGTATTTTAGTTAGCTAATATGATTTTCACTTTCGTCAAATATTATAAACTGTTTAATTTAGAAAGCAAATCTATAAACAACAATGATAAATACATGTATGATCTTGAAAAAAGTCATCTAACATAGAGATCTTCCTACAGATCATAATTATTAACACTAGAAAATGTATTTCCCCCCATTATATTTAGGACAAAATTAGGCTTAGGTTGATGTGTAGCATATTTACAACTTCTGAGAGTTTGATGTCAAATATTGTATAATTTTGAGCACCCGATTTCTATTCCTAAATATCGTGCAGGGCGGATATTCAATATGAATTCAAGGGCGGATGGCATTTACTGACAGTCTATATAGATCGATATGGATTCTGAACTGCATTATTACCACAGAACTTTCAGACAATGGAGTCCAATCCGGTAATACGGTAAGGCTAAACAATCATGTTCCATCTTTAAATTTTTGTATGTATTATCCTTTATAGACGAGAATATCTTAAATATATAATGTACCTACGTGTGAGTTCAGGCCTTTGTTTATGTAGTTGCCTTTTCTGGAACCCCTTCCTCCTCATGTTTAGACCCATTAGTTTTGAGATTCCAAGACGTATGCCACATTAATTTGTCGATTTTAAGACCTTGTTGCACCAATTCCTGTCGTACCCAACGCTTTTATGATCCAGAATAGTTCATAGCCAAGCTCATTCGTACCAAACGTTTGTTCCCGAATGGTTTGTACCATAATTGAAATGTATGACGTTTCACATCCAGAGGATATATAATGTTCAAACCATTTCTTACTCAAGATTTACTTACATAGAAAGCGATTCACATTTATAGCTTTCCGTGCACAAGATGTTATGTATACTCGGATGCCGTAATTTCTAGCCCACTCATAGGAATTCCAGGACCCTCTATGTTTGTCTTTATGCAATTGTAACTATCTGGGTTGATTTTTGGATATAACTTGTTTTTCATTAAATAAATTATATAATTTAGTACTTTGATGTATAAAAAACTATATTAATAAATTCGTTTCCAAAGTCAAACTTCCATAATTGAAAATAGGTGAAATCCACGAATATTTATAAGTGGGTTAGAAACTATGGTATCCGAGTGTACTAGTGATGTATCCCATACACAACTATTATGAGTTGGTTAGAAACTATGGTATCCGAGTGTACTATTGATGTTTCCCATACACAACTATTATAAGTGGGTTAGAAACTATGGTATCCGAGTGTACTATTGATGTTTCCCATACACAACTATTATAAGTGGGTTAGAAACTATGGTATCCGAGTGTACTATTGATGTTTCCCATACACAACTATTATGAGTGGGCTAGAAACTATGGTATCCGAGTGTACTATTGATGTTTCCCATACACAACTATTATGAGTGGGTTAGAAACTATGGTATCCGAGAGTACTATTGATGTTTCCCATACACAACTATTTTGATGGTGTAATGGTTATTGCGTGTAAGTTCTGTAAGTGATATGTTGGGTTCGAATCCTGGGTGAATCACATGTTTTCATTAATTTCATAGGGGGTGTTATTGGTGTAAAATATATATTACCGTAAACATATTTTGTTTTGCCGCATTTGGTTTGCATAAAATATATATTACCGTAAACATATTTTGTTTTGCCTCATTTGGTTTGCATCAAATATATATTACCGTAAACATATTTTGTTTTGCCGCATTTGGCTTGCATCAAATATATATTACCGTAAACATATTTTGTTTTGCCGCATTTGGTTTGCATCAAATATGTATTACCGTAAACATATTTTGTTTTGCCGCATTTGGTTTGCATCAAATATATATTACCGTAAACATATTTTGTTTTGCCGCATTTGGTTTGCATCAAATGTGTCCAAGACGTTTCTTATCTTATATCCTTAAGGGGGATGGTTCACTTTTTGGAAAAAACATTTCATCTAATTATTATGATTCTAGTTTCCTCCCTAGACCTCCATCAAACTTAAAAAAACAACCCAAGGATCCCCTTTCTAGATATATTTGCATTGTACAGTACATTTTTCGGTGGAAAAATGTCCCGGCCGAAGGCAGGCTCTTCTTAAATTACAGGCTCGCTAATGTTCACCAGGAATACATCGACACGTAAATGACACGAAATGTTAATATTGACAGAAAAAAGGGGCGGAACAAAGAACAGCATCTTTGTATTTTAACTTGACATAATTACAAAATATACCTCAACAAAATGAATCACACCTCTAATAGCAATGTTGTGTTCATGTGTGTTGAGGAATATATCTGGGTATTACTAAGGCCATACACAAAGCTGAAATTATGGAGGTAGGATGGGAACTTTAGCGTGAATTATACCCAGTCATTATACAAGGTTCGCGGGGCCTAGACATATCTTTATAAATGTGGTAAAACAAATCACCATCCTCGTATTATAATGTAAATCTTGCAAAATAAATTATTATATATTGAATTGCTAACATAATAAGCAATGTGAGCCTAGTTCGTCAAACAAAAATTAGTTATTTTATTCCATAAACCTTTTTCATCTAAAACAACTAATTTGCTTTGGGTGATATAAGAGTAAGTAGGCTACTCTTATATCACCCAAAGCAATAGGAATTGGTTGCATTATTTATAATATAAATGAGGCCACTACCTAGCCTATCCCTTAAAAGATGCGATGACGCATTTCGTAGACGATTATATTCATATTAGGAATGGTATGTGTCAGTCAGAGGGTTAATCGAGATAGTATTTACCCTTACAATTCCCACAGATACTTCCTAAATGTTATGAAATCATCTATTATTAGCCACTGTCAAAATAAGTCATAATCTTCAAAGGGTTAACTGACCACTGACATCAGATTTCGTCTTGTACTTTATTCAGATTTAGCGAGAAAACAAATTATCACAGAGAGTTACATATAGTTACATAACGTTACACAGACACACAGACTGCAGAGACCATGCGGCCCCTAGTAGGCAGTCTGGACTGGTATTCGATTTATCTAGACCCCCTTCTCCCTCATGTTTAGCCCCATTAGTTTTGAGAACATTAAAAAATACGTTAACAAATAAATGTATAGACCAAGAAACAAGCGCTACCCCCTAAATTCTAGCAACATTTGCTACTAAGTGGAGGATGAGTCTAGCAAAGCAGAAGCCTCCCATCCCACCAACCACTCAGAGAATATTTGTCTTGGTCCAGACTAAACACCTACTTGTGTGACACCAAGCTGTTTCCTGTCAATCCGGATTATCTTTATAGACTAAATGATTTCCAGTGGTACCCATGGCTCTAATAATTAATGTGTTGGAGATTGTAGCACAATTTACCATTGTATTCTGGTTATCATTAGACGACTTTAGACAGTTTAGCACCCCTTATTCCTGAAAGCTGTTATAGCAAGATTGGTAATATGATCTTTCCAAGAAAGGAATAGACTTGTGGAAGTTCGTGATGGATAGATAAATGAAGAAATTTCGTTTTCGAAGCATTGAAAGTATATATACTGTATATATATATATACATATATATATATATATATATATATATATATATATATATATATATATATACTGGGTATATATATATATATATATATATATATATATATATATATATATATATATATATATATATATATATATATATATATATATATACTGGGTATATATATATATATATATATAAGGGCAAGCAACACCAAGGTAAACACGAACATCTTTATTCTGGTACCGGTAACGTTTCGACATTAACATATGTCATCATCAGACCTAAAGCAATAAGAAATACATTTATTAATACATTATGTTGACATTTAAAGCAAATATATTTGTAATAATAATTTAGAAACACATAAAAAGTTAGAAATCGCGAAAAAAGAGATAGAAACAAACACAAACAACAGAAACAGCTAAACCATATGTGAACTACGTGTAGATATTGTAGGCTAAACTGTACACAATACCTTAGAAACATAATAGGTTGGAGGAGAATTCGTGGGTGCCCAAGGTGGGCTTAAGATGGTGAGTGAGGAGGGACTGCTATTAACCGGGTGGTGTCACCAGAACAACTGAAAATTACTGAAAAATCTTATAGAACTGGACTTCCCATTCCTAAACCATCCTTTTCAACCATTCGAGACCATTGTGAACCTTTAGGCCATTCCATTAACAAAAAAGATGTTTCAGTAATTTTCAGTTGTTCTGGTGACACCACCCGGTTAATAGCAGAGTCCCTCCTCACTCACCATCTTAAGCCCACCTTGGGCACCCACGAATTCTCCTCCAACCTATTATGTTTCTAAGGTATTGTGTACAGTTTAGCCTACAATATCTACACGTAGTTCACATATGGTTTAGCTGTTTCTGTTGTTTGTGTTTGTTTCTATCTCTTTTTTCGCGATTTCTAACTTTTTATGTGTTTCTAAATTATTATTACAAATATATTTGCTTTAAATGTCAACATAATGTATTAATAAATGTATTTCTTATTGCTTTAGGTCTGATGATGACATATGTTAATGTCGAAACGTTACCGGTACCAGAATAAAGATGTTCGTGTTTACCTTGGTGTTGCTTGCCCTTATAAGACTCTGCTTCCCCCAAGGAGAATCTATTGCCACTACTATATATATATATATGTATATATATACACATGTTTTTTAAAGACTTTAATTACCCCAACCTCCTCGAAATGAATATCTAGATACCTTTTGAATGCATCAATTGTTTTAATTTGCACCACTTTCCCCGGCAATTTGTTCCACTCGTTGACCACACAGTAAGGAAAAAAATGCTTTAATTGTGGCATTGAGTTTGGCCCTAGTCCTGGTGTTTAGTTTCATCCCGTTTCCTCGAGTTGACTAATATTATTGCTTGTGAACAGTGACTCGGCATCAGTGTTATCAAAGCCCTTGATAACTCTTGATTAACACTCGATTAAGGGGAGATTTTCACTTAAAGGGATTTTTTCTTGAGCCTTCTTCTCCCTCTTGTTTAACTCCACCTCCAGGGGAGGTGTGGTGGAGTGGTCATGCCACTGGATTGGTAATCCAATGGACCCGGGCTCAAATCCCGATATGTCAATGGGAAGATATTATTGGGATTGAATTTGTGCTGTACCTAGTATCAGTGCATTACCACAAAGCCCACCGAAATGCCAAAAAAATACCCTCATTGTTCCCTGATTAAATAACACTGTATGAATATTCCCATATTCAAAAATATGTTACAGGGGGACAATGCCTAGTGAGTTCACTGCTCAATAGGTGGCGTTCTGAGAGTGAGGGTCTGAGTCTGGAGGGTGAGACAGTGAAGCACTTGAACGAAGCAACCAGCCGCTTCAAAGATGGAGCTGCTTCGAGCCATGAATGGGTGCTTCACATGTCTCACTCCCCAGACTGGAACAAGACCTCACGGTCTTCACCGTGTTGAGTGGTGGAATGTACAGGCTCTCAGCCTATGCCCGAAAGGGAGTAGTTGGAATATAGAAAAAACAAAACAAAAAAACATTAGTTTTGAGATCCTAAGACGTTCACCCCGTTAGTTTGGTGATTTTAACCCCTTCAGACTCATATGACGCAGAGGTTGCCAGATTAGCAATAAGAAATGGTTATGTCACTCTTATAATTACCTCTCCAAAATTAGTTTTCTGCCCACAGCTAACTCAAAGACAACTGCAGAGGTTGAAGTAACTAAACTAAGGGTTTCTAAATACCTCTGATGGTAACAAAGGCTTTAAAGTATCCCCAATAGGCTCAAAATCGCGTCATATGTCGGAGAGGTTTAAGACATTTCGCCCATTTTTTTTCAATTTTAAGACCTTTCGTGCCATTAAGGTGTCGATTTTATCCTTGGCGAGCGATAGCGAGCCTGTAATTTAGGAGGAATCGGCCTTGGGCCGGGAAATATTTCTACCGAAATATTGTACAAATATATAGCGAAGGGGGCTTGGGGTTATATTGTACAAATATATAGCGAAGGGGGCTTGGGGGTATTTTTAAGCTTGATGGAGGTCTAGGGAGCAAGCGAAAACAATTATATGGACAGGTAAAAAAATAAAAAAATAAAAAATAAAATAAAAGATAAATAAAAAAGTAACTAATATACCGTGCCCTTAATTGAGTGTACAGTGTACACGCTCTATCAGATATAACTTATCTTATCTTTAACTTTATTGAACGATAAGATAGAACAAGCCACTCAACAATAATACTCCTACTGTACCGGCCACGTCTGTTTAACTCCTTCAACACCATGACGCCTTTTTACCTTTGATTCTGGCTAAAATTAAACGATTTTATGCAGATTAAAAAGGATCTGTGTTAGTAAAAAGGGTTAAGTGAGATAGTTCGAAGCCTGTTGCTTGCTGGAGGCCTATTGTTAACCTGAATAAAATAGTCTAATATTAGCTAGAATCAAGTTTAAAGGACGGCACCGGTACTGAACGGGTTAACCCTTTGAGGATCGATCACTCACTTCTTTTCCGTTTTCTGGCTATTCTTAGACGATTTTATTCAGCTTAGGATGGGTATTAAGAGAGTTCAAAGTTTGTTTAATATATTTCTCTCCTTTTCTCTCTTTCCCGGGCTTATACCCATTCGGCCCCATTCAGCCAATTGTATTAAGACGTTTATCCCGATCCAGGCGTCAATTTCTTCCTGGCGAGCTATAGCGAGCCAGCATTGAATGGAAAAATCCGGCTTCGCCGGAGACATGTTTTTGTCAAAAAAATTACAAATTTAGCTTGCTGTGAAAACATGCAAGTTTGGCGGGTGCCCAACCCCGAAAGGGGTTAAAATAGGGGAGCTATCCCCCCGCCAAAGGCGGTTTTCTAGGGCCTTTCCTAGCTGATGCTGAGAGGATTGGCTTCTAGTCCTGTGGTGATTGGCTGGTCTATCAGAGTGAGAACTGAGCGATCTCTACCATACCCATTGCTTACTCTGACTGTTCCTTTTACTTATATATTTTCTAGATCTCAAGTGTCGGTGTCTCTTCCGTGGATTGACCTCCCAATCTGCCCTGATTGGAAGCCAAAGCGTCACATTTTTCCTTTGCCCCTCAACTTTCTCTTCATAATTGCTGAGGCGCACAAGTCCCTGGGTGGGGCTTTGGTTTCCCGGGCGTTTCCGAACCCTCTTCTTTTCCCCGCCATGAAGTGACTTCGGTCACCCAGGCTTTATTGTGGTAGGCAGGGAGGGTTCTGTGGGGCGCTCAGTTATGGCCTTGGCCTTGCTCGGGGCCTTGGGGCTGTTCGGCCAGGCAACCTAGGGAACAGCAATAACAACAACAACAAATATATATGCTGGCTCGCTACCGCTCGCCAGGAAAATATTGACACCTGGACGGGGATAAACGTCATAAAACAGTAGGCTGAATGGGGCCGACTAGATACAAGCCAAAGGGAGAGGGAGATAAAGAGAAAAAAACACGAGGTGGGCTCCCTTAAGAAGTATAGAGGGTTGATTGAGATAGTCTTTACCCGTTTAATGTCCACAGATTCTTTAATAAGTTAGAGGGTTGATTGAGATAGTCTTTACCCTTTTCATTCCCACAGATCCTTCCTAAGCTGTATACAATCGTCTAATGAGGGCCTGAATAAAGGATCCAAACGCATCATAATTCTCAAGGGGTTAATTAAAAGTGTTTATTGAAGTCAACCAGTAGACCATGTAAGGGGATGGGGGCGTATTGTTGTGTTCAGTTGTATATAGTGTTTATCAATGTATGTTAGTTTCCTCCCTAGATCTCCATCAAGCTTAAAAAAAAAAAAAAAAAAAAAAAAAAAAAAAAAAAACACCCTCCCATAATGTTTACTCAGCGGTGGTAACAAAACAATTCCCATTTATCTGCATGACATAGATAACAGATTATATGTGACCACACACACACACAAACACGCACACACACACACGCACACACACACACACAAACATATACACACAGCCCGTAGCCTAGTAGGTAGAGCTCTCGTCTCACACACGGGGGGTCGGGAGTTCAATCCCCGGCCGGGCGGAGACAAATTGGGCTTGTCTCCTTTCATGTGTTAGCCTCAGTTCACCTAGCTGTAAATAGGTACCTGGAATAAGTGGACGATCTGTGACGTCGCATCTGGGGTTGGCAAAAATGGTACAAGGCGAGATGGGTATCATATGGTTCACCTAAGCTGATGGCTACCTAAACCTTCGGCGAGACGGTACCGTCTATAGTGAGAATGGTACCATACAGATCCACCCTAAGCCTTCGTTTCCGATGTCGCCAATTGGCTAACAATACAGACTACACACACATCCACAGCCATTCCAACGATACATATAACACCTACACATATAGGAGGCGGGAAATAACGAGCATGCTCACTCCCGCAATACAACTAGAGTAAGTACAACTAGAGTAAGTACACACACACGCACACACACACACACGCACACACACACACACACACACAAACACGCACACACATACACACACACACGCACACACACACACACACACATATGAAGAGAGATTAGAGAGATTGAATTTGCCAACTCTAAGTGAGAGAAGAGAAAGAGGGGATATGATTATGATGTATAAATGTGTTAGGGGATTGGAAAGGATAGACAAGGAGGACTTTATCGAGGGAGATAAAGGGGGGACTAGAGGACATAGTTGCAAGTTAAAGAAAGGCAGATGTAAAGGAGATGTGAGGAAATTCAGCTTTCCATATAGAAGTATTAATATGTGGAATCAGTTGGATGATGTAGTGGTGGGTGCGGGAATATCCACATTTTTAAAGGCAAACTAGATAACAGAATCTTTGGAGGCGGGACAATTCGAGCCTAAAAACTCAAATCCTGTATACTACAATTAGGTGAGTACAATTAGGTGAGTACACACAAACACGCACACACATACACGCGCACACACAAACACGCATACACACATACACACACGCACACACAAACACGCACACACACACAGACACACAAACACGCACACACACACACACACACAAACACGCACACACACACATAGTAAATGTGTATGTGCCGCCACTAACTGCAGCCTGGACCAGTGAGGAACACGAAGCAATGCTGAATGAAACTTTAATAAATCTGGAGTATGTTATCAAGGAGGCAGAAGATAGGAACACAAATATTATTATTACCGGAGACTTCAACAGTAGGAATATTGATTGGTCAACTTTAGAGTGTCCTGAGAGAGAGAACAGTTGGCGATGTAGACTACTAGAGTTGATGACAACATACCTGTTGCATCAACACATAGAGGAGCCAACAAGGGTGAGAGGGAGTGATACCCCTTCATTATTAGATCTGGTTTTTACGAGATGTGCCAATGAGATATTTGAGGTAAGTTATAAACCACCAATAGGTAAACGTGATCATGTCGTATTAGACTTTAATTTTATATTGAAGTATGACTTATTACCAAGTAAAGAGGAGTTCAAGAAAGACCGGCTGGATTATCCCAGAGGAAGATACGACCAATTGCGAGAGTTTTTCCAAAACTATAATTGGGAGGATAAAGTATTGAATAAATATGAATCCCCGGACTGCCAGATGTGTTTGTTAATTTCATTAATCGAGTTTAGGAGTAAAGTTGGTTAGTGGAGAGAACATAATAATGAATGAGCAATACGAAGCCTTCTGTGACATATGCAAACAAGGTGCTGACATATACATACCAATAGCCAAGGATTTCCCTAAAGCAAAGAATGATTGGTTTGGTGCTAGATGTTATAAAGCTAAAGTTGAACGAGATAGGTTATGGAAACGCTATAGAAGACACAAGAGTGATCAATCTTACGAGAGGTATAAAAGAGCAAGAAATAACTACACCAAAGTGAGGAGACAGGAGGAGAAAGATTTTGAGAGAGGGGTGGTTATGAAGAGCAAAGATGATCCCAACATATTATATGGATTCATAAATGAGAGAACTAAAGTGTAGGAAAAGATCCAAAGGATCGTTCACAATGGAGAAATATTTGAGGAGGAGGAACAAGTGGGTGAGGTTTTTAATGCAACATTTCAATCGGTGTTTGTTCAAGAAAATTATGATGGTGATGATGCTTACAAGAATCCAATACAGAGACCAGTCATGCCCATGAAAGATATTATAATAAGAAGGGATGAAGTAAGGGACTGCATGTTATACCTAAATAAAAGAAAGGCTATGGGGCCGGATCAGATTTCTGGGTAGATGTTGAGTGAATGTGCAGAGGAACTAAGCTTTCCCATAACAGATATTTTAAAAAAAATCTTTGTCCCAAGGCAAGCTACCTGAGGTGTGAAAGGCTGCTGATATTGTACCGATATACAAAAAAGGACTGAAAGAAGATGCAAATAACTACAGACCTGTGTCTTTGACTAGTGTTGTAGTAAAACTGCTTGAGAAATTGATCAGGAAATTTTTGATTTGTCACCTCGAGGAGAACCATTTACTATCGGACTGTCAGTTTGGTTTTTAGGTCGATTAGGTCATGTGTGTCAAATTTTCTGAGCTTCTATGACAGAGTGATTGAATTTATGCAAGAACGAGACGGATGGGCAGATTGGGTATTTTTAGATTTTACAAAAGCTTTTGATAAAGTACACCATAAAAGGCTTCTATATAAACTTGAAATGTGTGGAGGAATCACAGGTGGACTCTTAAAATGGATGAAGGATTTCTCAACCGGGAGGAAAATGAGAACCATCATAAGAGGGAAATATTCATCATGGAGTGATGTGATAAGTGGAGTGCCCCAGGGCTCAGTGTTGGCCCCATTGATGTTTTTAATTTTTATAAATGATCTGCCTCTTGGAATTAGCAGCTATATTAACATGTTCGCCGATGACACATAATTAGTGAGGAAAGTGGTTGATAACAATTGCTGTAAAATGCTTCAGGATGACATCAATAAGCATCATGAATGGAGCCGAATGTGGAAAATGGAGTTCAACATTGATAAATGCCACGTGATGGAGATTGGAGACGGCCAGGGAAGACCCCATGGGTAGTACAGTATGGGCGATGTAAGGTTGGAAAAGTCAGAGAAGGAAAAAGACTTAGGAGTTGTAGTAAACAGGAGGTTAGATCCCGGTAACCACATCAATAACTTGGTAAATAAGGCATATTTGTGGTGGGCAAATATTAGGGTAGCGTTTACATTCCTAAATGAAGACATGGTGAAGATATTAATAACACAGTTTTTAAGGCCTAGCCTGGAGTATGCAGCGGTTGTATGGAATCCACACATGAAAAAACACATTAGTAAGCTCGAGAAAATTCAGCGTGTGATCACAAGATGGGTGCCAGGGTTAAAAAACTTACAATATGAAGACCGGCTGTGCCACCTGGGGATTCCCTCACTTGAACAGAGAAGGGAGAGGGGAGACATGATAGCTTTATTTAGGTGTGTTCACGGAAAGGAATATATTGATCAAACACATTTTGTTTGGCCAGCGGTGGGGAGGACGAGAAGACATGACTATAAACTGTTGAGGAGGTGAGCTAGGAAGGACGTTAGGAAGTTTGGTTTTCCAGATAGAATGGTTGAGAAGTGGAATAAGTTACCAAACGACCTAGTGTGTGCACTAAGTATTCAAGCTTTTAAAGTAAAATATGATAAGTTAAAGACTGACGGGACACTACGAGAGTAATCTCAATCCTGTAAAATACAATTAGGTAAATACAATTAGGTAAATACACACATACACGCACACGCACACACACACACACACATACACGCACACGCACACACACACACACACACACACACACACACACACACACACACACACACACGCACACATATGAAGGGTTTATTTTTCGGTCTATTATTTCACGTACCGGGTATTTATTATTTTTTTAGTTTCCTCCCTAGAGCTCTATCAAACTTTAAAAACATCCATTAGATCTCCTTTCTAGATTAATTTGTACATTTTTCGGTGATGTGTTATCCACTGCCACAGCATATCAAGATTCATTTAACATTAAGGGGCTAGTGCTGTTTTTTTAGCTACTTTATTATTTATGTATTTATTGTATTTTGAGTTTCCCCGCTAGACCTCCACCAATCTTAAACAAAAAACCTATACCGGTATCCTCTTTATTAGTTATGTATTTATTGTATTTTGAGTTTCCCCGCTAGACCTCCACCAATCTTAAACAAAAAACCTATACCGGTATCCTCTTTCAAGATATATTTGTACATTTTTCGGAAGAAAAATGTCCCGGCCGAAGACCGGTTCTTTAAAAAATTACAGGCTCGCTATTACTTGCCAGGACCAATTCGACACCAAAACTGCACGAAAGGTCTTAGTATTGACAAAGTAATGGGGCAAAAAGTCTCAAAATCGCCAAACTAGTGAACGAACACCTTAAAATCGCAAAACTAATGGTTCTAAACATGAGGGAGAAGGGGGTCCAGAAAAAGCGACTACCACCCCCTTAAATAGTTTTTATTATACTGAGTAACAACCATAAATAAATATTAAATCCTTTATTGTCCGGGTTGTCTCGCAACGAATTTGTGTGACGTCAACGATTTTGACCGTTAAAAACCCTTGACAAGTTTACACTCGGCGACGATGCCGCCGATGGATACGACGTAATCGGCGACATTATGCGACGACATCGGCAAATTGAGCGATGGTTCGCCGATGACCTCGGCGAGAACTGTCACATTTGAATAAAATACTGCGAAATAATGCGATGGATGAAAGAATCCTCGGCGTATGTTCTGCGACGTCTTCGGCGAATTAAGCGATGGTTCTTCGGCGGATACCTCGGCGAGATTATCCGAAAACTTTTTGCATAAATATATTTCATGGCACAAACATAAGAACATAAGAAAACGGGAGTGTGCAGAAAGCCGATCGGCCCATACAAGGCAGATCCCTGCCACACCCAACCCCATTTACAAGGCCTAATTATAGACCCAACTTACTAATGCCTTGAGGACTGACCTCACCAAAACGGTCAGAGATCAACACAAGATTACGGGGGTCTGCAGAGCGCCGATTGACCCACACCAAGCAGATCCCCCCCTCATACCCAACCAATCTCGTCGAAAATTTACAAATTTATCTTGAAGGGGGGTCTAGAGTTTTTTGTTTTAAGTTTGATGTAGGTCTAGTGAGGAAACTAAGAAATAAAGGAATGAATGACCAAACAAACGGTCCGTTTCCCCTTAAGGGGGGATGGGCGTAATATTTGCTCATTTATATATTTGTTTATGATTTATTTAGTTTCATCCCTAGACCTCCTTCAAGCATATAAAGCACACACCCCCAACACCCTCCTTCAAGATCAATCCCTAGACCTCCTTCAAGCATATAAAGCACCCACCAACACCCTCCTTCAAGATCAATCCCTAGACCTCCATCAAGCATATAAAGCACCCCCCAACACCCTCCTCAAGATCAATCCCTAGACCTCCATCAAGCATATAAAGCACCCCCCAACACCCTCCTTCAAGATCAATCCCTAGACCTCCATCAAGCATATAAAGCACCCCCCAACACCCTCCTTCAAGATCAATCCCTAGACCTCCATCAAATATATAAAGCACCCCCAACACCCTCCTTCAAGATCAATCCCTAGACCTCCATCAAGCATATAAAGCACCCCCCAACACCCTCCTTCAAGATCAATCCCTAGACCTCCATCAAGCATATAAAGCACCCCCCAACACCCTCCTTCAAGATCAATCCCTAGACCTCCATCAAGCATATAAAGCACCCCCCAACACCCTCCTTCAAGATCAATCCCTAGACCTCCATCAAGCATATAAAGCACCCCCCAACACCCTCCTTCAAGATCAATCCCTAGACCTCCATCAAGCATATAAAGCACCCCCCAACACCCTCCTTCAAGATCAATCCCTAGACCTCCATCAAGCATATAAAGCACCCCCAACACCCTCCTTCAAGATCAATCCCTAGACCTCCATCAAGCATATAAAGCACCCCCCAACACCCTCCTTCAAGACCAATCCCTAGACCTCCATCAAGCATATAAAGCACCCCCCAACACCCTCCTTCAAGACCAATCCCTAGACCTCCATCAAGCATATAAAGCACCCCCCAACACCCTCCTTCAAGATCAATCCCTAGACCTCCATCAAGCATATAAAGCACCCCCCAACACCCTCCTTCAAGATCAATCCCTAGACCTTCATCAAGCATATAAATCACCCCCCAACACCCTCCTTCAAGATCTGTTTATACATTTTTCGATAGAAACATATCCTGGCCGAAGGCCGGTTCTTCAAAAAGTACAGGCTCGGTATCGCTAGCCAGGAAAAACTTGACGCCTAAATGACACGAAAAGTCTTAATATTGACAACGAAATGGTGTGAAATGTCTTAAAATCACCAAACTAATGGGCCGAAGGTCATAACATATGAAAACTAATGGAGTTAACCATCAGGAAGAAAGGGGACCAACAAAACGACCCATCTCCCCTTAATTCGGAGATTGGCGATGTCCTTGCCGTATGTTTACGAATTACGGCTTAATTGAGCCCACCTCGTTTTTTTTTTCTCTTTCTCTCCCTCTCTCTTTGCCTTGTATCCGTTCGGCTCCATTCACCCTACTGTTTTAAGACGTTTACCCCCATCCAGGTTTCAATATTTTCCTGGTGAGCGGTAGCGAGCCAACATATATATATTTTTTTGTTTTGAGAGCAAGCTAAATTTATACATTTTTCGATAGAAAATTTCGGCGTAGCCGGATATCTCCATACAATGCTGGCTCGCTATCGCTCGCCAGGAAGATATCGATACTTGGATGGGGATAAACGTCTTAAAACAGTTGGCTGAATGGGGCCGAATGGATACAAGCCAGAGAAAGAGAGAAAAGGAGAGAAAGAGAAAAAAAAACAGGTGAACCCTCTTACGAGAGGTGCATAGAAAAAAGGGTTGACAGGTTCACTATAGGCCTAATCCTTTTTTTTTACCCACCACGCCGAAGGTGCTCTTTGGCCTCGGCGAGGTGTTTTCCGAGCATTCATCTACGTCGCACGGCCCTTCGCACGCCTCTGCGAAGTATACCCGTGGCGGGTATATTCACGGCGACGCTTTTTTTTTGTGCGACACCCTCGTCGATGTCTCGCCGATGTCGCCGAGGATCTCCGAGGGCGTCGCCGATCCCTCGGCAATGTTCGACGATGCTTGCGAGGGTTCGGACCCCTCGCAAGTCCTCGTCCCAAATTTTGAACAATCCGAACATTTGCGATGACCCGCGAGGGCCCTTGCGAGGCCTTGCGAGTCAAACGATTATCATGCGAGGGTTCAAGATTTTGTTGCGACATGTCACAGAATGTGCCCATTTCTTTGTTCGGCGATGAAAATCGTATGAAATCGCATCAGTGGGAAAGGGGCATTAAGGGGTAGGCTACCAACAGGACATAGTTTCTCTGCTGATTATATAGGGGGTAGAGGAGGGAACCCGTGTGTCACGACTTATGGCAGTATGACACAAGGATTATATAGGGGGTAGAGGAGGGAACCCGTGTGTCACGACTTATGGCAGTATGACACAAGGATTATATAGGGGGTAGAGGAGGGAACCTGTGTGTCACGACTTATGGCAGTATGACACAAGGATTATATAGGGGGTAGAGGAGGGAACCTGTGTGTCACGACTTATGGCGGTATCACACAAGCGATTTTTCTGTCAATTTTTTAGTGGCCATTGCTGTCTGGTATCTTCAAAATACAAGTTTCATATGAATTAAACTACCTAACATAATCTAACTTCGATCTAGTTTCCGATTTCCATGCACAAATATCCCTAAATATCACCAGATAAAACTTGCTAATGGAAAATTGATGGAAAAAGCGCTCGTGTAACACTGGCTTTATGCACTTAGCTGTACAGTCGGCGACAAAAGTCCTGCGCCTCTCCTGCCTCACCGTGACCCACAATATTCATAGAATCGAACATTTTTGGTGTACAAAACGTGCATATATCTGATACACCAGATGGTAAACTATGAGTGTGCTGAGGGGACAGGGTGATGGGGGAGAGAAGGGGTTAGAGCTGTTCGGCAGGGGAGGCGACAGAAGTTTTGCTGCCGAGAGTACATGTCACAGTGAAGTGTTATCGTAGTGTTTGAATGGTTGTGGATGTATTCTGTAACCGGTGTAATCAGCTGACCAGGAGGTATAGCAATATGACACTGATCTACTGCACCTCTGATGTCTGTTGACGTTTATTACATTTTGGCTGTTCTTAACCCAGCAAGTGCAATAAGCCTCAGGGAAGAATGTGTATAGTGAATGCGATAGGTTTCACGGAAGCAAGACCATGAAAAAACCCTTCCAAAATGCCCCAGAGGCTCTCAAAACAAAGGAATATGTCATTAGGTGAGATAATTCCCCTCTACTACTTCCTACCACGTGTCCATATGTGTCTCAACACCCCTCTTCCCCTCCTTTTCCCTCCCTCCTCAATTATCACCTATTTTTCCTATTATTTTCATCATTTATCGGTTATTTTTCACGCAAATTATTCTCATGCGGTCTCGAAGATATGTGCAAGTCATTTAAAGATCCTCTAGAACTGTGAGATCTCTTCCGCGGCAGTCAGTGTGTTGGGAGACATTGCAAAGGGAAAATATGTGTCTCTCGCCCCACACTATTACCGGGTGGTCAAAATATAAATTTTTCACCCACAAAATGATATTCTTACTTATATTATCGCTCTTCAAGGTTCATATGTTCATAATATAAGTAAAATAAATGCACATGGAGAACAAACAATGCTTTTCATGGTAAATATATCAATATATGTCAGAATCAAGGTATTATAATTACGTCTGTCAACAGGCAATTACGCGTTCCTTGGGTTAATCAATTGTATTACGGTGTATTTGGAATCGGTCTGTGGAAAATACTGTTAGATTTTACAACTTTCTTTGCCTGAGGTCCTTCTTAAGTTTAGTAAAGTCATGTAATGTTAACCAGAATAATATTAAGAATAGCATCTCAATACTGAGAGAGAGAGAGAGAGAGAGAGTGAAAATCTTCTTTCCTTGTTAAATACACATTAGATATCCTCTAACAACTCCCTTTTCATAACAGTAGTGTCTGGCAACTCCCCTTTCATTCTTTATCTTCTATATTACCACCCCCCATCCAACCCCCCACCCCTCGGTCTGCCACTCACTGTTGCCAATGTAAGCACTTTATCGCTAGATCTACAAGTCTTTACCATTCATCTAGCTGTCATTGTATGACATCTTGTGGCATAATATAATACTAGACCCATATCCCTGGTGATGGTAGCAATATTATCGTAATTTACAGATACTTTACTACTATTCCCTGCAGCAGTCTAGGTTTTCTACTATTTAGCGATATTCTAGCGGCTAGCGGACCCTGTGACCTTGAATTGTCATCGCTGTGATAACCAGATAAATTTGAGATAGAGCATATAATACACAGTGCCAGTGAGTCAGTCTCGTGAGGTATTGAGTGTTGTTGGGGGAGGTTGTGTCGCATTGTGTAGCAGTGGAGGCAGATAATACTTCCTATCCTTATACGGTAGGTTTATATTCGTGTTTAGGGTCCGTATAGCCTATTATCAGGCAATAGAGTGATTATGAGAGATTTGCCGTAAATATTCCTAGCCAGTTAAGGCCATATGCTAGTGGTTATTACAATGATGAAATACGGCATCATTATTGCAATACCTCATTGCAATTACAACCTCTAGCTTAGCATAATTATTGGTTAGAAAGACGGTAAAACTATATAGTTATTAATTTCGTTAACCCCTTCCATACTGATTATGTAATGTTCATAATATTCTGGTAACTACTTGACGATTGTGTTCAGCTTAGGAAGGGCACCTACCAATTAAAAGGCCAAAGTCTATTTTAATTAACCATTTTAGCTACCTTATATCCGTCCTAAGCTTCATAAAATCGCGTAAATGTAGCTGAAATTAATTACAAAAGACGTCGCCAGTACAAAAGTGGTTAATGTACATGAAGGAGACAAATGGCAGAGCTACCTGTAACAAGTGTCTCTCCCAAATTTGAAAGCGTAATAGGGAGCCGAATTTATGGTACTTTTAGAGTCAAAATGTCTGGACGCAAGGAGTTTTAAGCAGTTTAAGTCATAGGATGAGGGAAAGACAGAGTGAGGGAGAGAGTTCCAAATGTTACTGGAAAAATTGGTTCACTCATGGGATAGAGAGTTGGACAGAATAGGGGTTGGGGTGTGTTGAAATGCCGGTGCTCCCCAACGACAGTAGTGGAAGTTGTCTAGGAGTACATATGGGATTAAGGGGGAGGTATTATATTTTTCTGGCCCCCTTCTCCCTCATGTTTAGCATAATAGCTTTGAGATTTGTAGACGTTCGTTCCGTTAGTTTGGCGATTTTGAGACCTTTCGCCTAATTTCTTTGTCAATTTTAACACTCAACGAGCGGCTAGGTCGGTAAATTCTACTACCTGCCAAGCGGGTGGTTTTACCCTAAACGAGCTTATTTCTGTGCTCTTTTTCTTGCATAAACAAGAGCCAGAGCGTAATACAATTATATATCCCTGAAAGGGCGTTAATTGAGCTTTCCAATGACACCTAAACCATCCTTCTACGATCACTGGTTGTCTTGCAACGATCGATCGTGCAACCGAAGGATAAAATCGCTAAAATACGGTCATTTCGTTACATAATTACGTGTGTAGCGAGGGAGGCAGGGAGGGTGGATGTGTGTGTAGCATATGTCAGTAGGCCCACGGCAACCGTGGCGAGCGGTCATGAGGCAATCTATGCTCCTCCCGTCGCTCGTCTCTCTCTCAGAGCCAATATTGCGCCAAAATTGCACACAGACATAAGTCGGGCCCCGCCACATAGTCCTTTCTTTTCCATACGGACTTAAGTCGGGCCCCGATAGTCAAGGGTTAAGACCTTTAATGCCATTTAGGTGTCGATTTTTTTCATGGCGAGCGATAGCGAGCCAGTAATTTTAGAAAGATTTTGCCTTCGGCTGCGACATTTTTTACCGAAAAATTTATAAATTTATCTTGAAATGGGGTCTAGGGTTTGTTGTTTTAAGCTTGATGGAAGTCTAGCGAGGAAACTAAAAAATATACATATATATATATATATATATATATATATATATATATATATATATATATATATAGGCCAAATAACAATTAGCACTACCCCCTTCTCTACCGGCTACTTCTTTTTAATTCTAACTTGGCTACATTTAGACTATCTTATGCAGCTTAGGAAGGATATATGGTATGGTAGCTAAAAAAACGAATTGAGATAGCCTGTAGCCATTTAATTGAGATAGCCTGTAGCCATTTAATTGAGATAGCCTGTAGCCATTTAATTGAGATAGCCTGTAGCCATTTAATTGAGATAGCCTGTAGCCATTTAATTGAGATAGCCTGTAGCCATTTAATTGAGATAGCCTGTAGCATTTAATTGAGATAGCCTGTAGCCATTTAATTGAGATAGCCTGTAGCCATTTAATTGAGATAGCCTGTAGCCATTTAATTGAGATAGCCTGTAGCCATTTAATTGAGATAGCCTGTAGCCATTTAATTGGTAGACATCATTCCTAAGCTGGATAAAATCGTCTAATAGTTGAGTATAATGAAAAAGATGTCACCGCCGTACTGAAGGGGTTAAGGAACTATTTCTTGTCCATGAAGGTTGTGCGTATTTAGCTAAAAGGTTATGCCTAAACCTTTTAGCTACCGTAGGCAGAACTCCCTGTATCGAATGCCTCCCATTGAGTTGAATGAGTGACAGGGCCAAAATAAAGGGACGGTCGAGCCCAAATGCCTGGACACACAGAGTTTGAAGCAATTTAAATCATAGGAAAAGGGAAAGACTGATTCTGGGAGAGAGTTCCAGAGCTCAACAGTTTAATAGAAGAAAGACTGAGAATAACATTTCTCTCTTTGGTTGGAGAGTTGCACAGAGTAGGGGTGGGATTGTGTTGCAAGACGGGTCCTACATACAGCTGAAATATATTCGAAAAGACGTTGTTGGTACTGTTAATGGGTTTTCTATAAATTTGTGGAAAAGGTAATCTTTAGGACCGACAGTAGTTCCATCGATCATTTTAGGCCTAATAGGTCCTCTAGACCATTATACATCAGTGCTATTCTGTATATGGCATTTCGAGCTGAAATGTATAATAAGGGATTTATATAATACCTTAATAATAGTCTCCCTATAAACGGCATGACCACCATCTTCGCTACAGTCGTATGTCTGGACACTGTCTACTTACTTGAAAGTGATGTGAAATAATCAACCAATAGCAGTGGAATTCCCTGGATGACGTCATACCCATTTAGCCAATCACCTGTCACGCGCAGCTGTGCATATCCCATAATGCAATATATTGGAGAAGAAGGTGAGTGTGGCTGACTAGTGATTAGTGTGCCCACAATGGCGTCTTCAGCTGGATGACTCTCATACGTCTTTCGATGTTTTGTGTTTGTACGTGATTATCGTTCATATCCAGTGGATTTATATATTGAGGACTTTCGGAAGTGAGTGTTTACCTATTATCCAAGGACAGTCGGAAGTAAGTATTTACCCATTATCCAATAATAGGGTCAGTTAGGGAAAATTATGATTTTGCCCCCTGCTGTCTACATAGATGAGGATTTCAATAAGTCCTGGGGGGATAAACAACTTATTCTGTATCACACGGCAAAAGGTTATGGCCAAATACAGCTTGTTTTTCGGCTTTTATCTTCTTCAATCCCTCATTTTCCCTGATATGCATAGTCCTCCCCACTAGTAGGGGGCGTATTTTTAGATTGTTGGATAATGGGAAAATACTATTTTCAGCTTCTCTTCAGTATATGACAACACTGTATCTGAAAGAAAAACGCAAAAAAAAAAAAAAAAACATGCTGAAATCACTGTCGGTCCTAAAAGTAACCTTTACCGAATTTGTAGTTTCCATACGATTTGAGGTTTTGATTCCTTAGCTTTACAAGTGAATCTGAAAGCGAAGGTAATTAATATAACTAATTAAGTCTACTTGTTCCCTTTAATTTACCGGTAATCAGATGTTGTGGCAAAATTCAATTATCAGTATTCTCATTCAGTAAACCAATTTGAATGTTGAGCGCAAGGTGTATCTTAAACTTGCCTTTGTTTTTTTAGAGGGATTGTCTTGTAATGCCATCCTCAAAGTTATCGTATCCTACCTAGTTATTAGTTAGTTAGGTAGTTAAAATAGAACTTCAGAGGCTATCAACCTTTCTGGAGTATTATGCCAGCACACTGTAAGTCAAGAATAGCGTCAGGACTGGAGCCCCTTTACGAGCCCCTTGTCCGACCTACCTATCTGGCCAGCTGGTATATAACATCGGATAGGCTACTTACCCTTGGAAAGCGAACTAGTGTTGTTGTGATGTTGATTTTGCAATATGATATCCAGGAGAATGTTGGGTCACTATTACAAGTTTATTATTTTCTACATTAACACCTCTTAACCATTAGTTAAAACTAGTTAAAATAGGACTTCAGAAGCTATCAACCCTATTGGATTACTATGCCAGCACACTTAACACACAAAGAGCGGGTGGTAGGGTATTTACACTGTGCCGCCCAGCGTTTTTTTTTTACACTAAATAGGGTTGTTTCCGTGTTCATTTTCATGCATAAACAAGACCCAGAGCGTAAAACAAGTATCTATCCCTGAAAGAGCATAAACAGAGCTTTCCAATGACACTCGAAGCATCCTTGTACGACCACTGGTTCTCTTGCAACGATCGTGCAACACGAGTGCAGAAAACCTAAAATAAGGTAATTTCCGTACATAATTCCCTGTGTAGCGAGTGAGAGAGGGAGGGTGAGGGTGGAATAGAGTTCAGTACGTCCACGGTGGTCGTGGGGAGCGGTCATAAGGTTACTACGGTCGTCCCACCGCTCAGCTCTCTCTTTCAGCAACATTACGTGCTGAAAATGGCACTCGACAGCTGTCGTGCACCGCCACATAGTCCAAATTTATTTAACTCGACAGATGTCGTGCGCCGTTGGTTAAGGGTTAAAGTCAAGAATAACGTCAGGACTGGAACCCCTTTTCGAGAACTCCAGTACTTTGTTCTTAATCAGAATAATCTCTAAAGATATACTATAATAATTATCCACTATGAACCGCTTCTGTCCAGCTGATGGCAAATTTAATTATTTAGCAGCCGATATATACATACTTAAGGGGGTAGTGCTTGGGTTTTGGTCTATATATTAATTTATTTATTTATTAGTTTCCTCGCTAGACCTCCATCAAACTTAAAATAGCAACCCCTAGACTCCCTTTCAAGATAAATTTGTACATTTTTCAGTACCTTCTAAAATGACAGGCTCGCAAACGCCCACTATGAAAAAATCGACACCTAAATGGCACGAAAGGTCTTAACATTGACGAAGAAATGGGGCGAAAGTTCTTAAAATCGACAAACTAACGGCACAAAAATCTTAAAACCTCAAAATTAATAATTATGCTAAACATGAGAAAGAAGAGGGTCCATAGAAAGCGAGTACTACCCCCTTAATGAAAAAATATGAAACTACCATATGTCTCTGCATCATCTTATAGCCAATGTTTTCTTCATCTGCAATATATAATCGTTACATGAACTTCGTAATAGACAAGCATTTTTTTGTCTATGTGAATGAGGGAGACAAAAGGCATAACTGCCTGCAACGAGTGCCTTAAGATAAGATAGGCAGTTTTTCTGGTCCCCTTTCTGCCTAATGCGTATCCCCATTTGTTTTGAGAATTTAAGACGTTTGTCCATTAGTTCATTGATTTTAAGACCTTTCACCCCATTTATTTGTCAACATTAAAACTTTTCGTGCCCTTTAGGTGTCGATTTTTTCCTGGCAAGCGAAGCGAGCCTGTATTTGTGGAGGAACCGGTCTTTGGCCGTGTAATTTTTCTACCGAAAAATGTACAGATTAATCTAGTAGGGGGATCTAATTGATGTGTATTTTAAGTTTGATGGAGGTACATGGAGGAAACTGAAACATAAATGAATATTTGAACGACTAGACCCCCCAAAATAACCACTGTCCCCACTATAGGTAGGCTATATTGATGGTTATAAACTCTCCTGATATAAGGATGGAAAGGTAAGCCACCATCAATATACCGATGATTTTATATACCACTTTAATACCCTTTATATACCGTCGATTTATGAGGGGGAATGGTTTATTTTTTGGTTGATTATTTCATATATTAAATATTTGTTTTTAGTTTCCTCCCTAGACCTCTATCAAACTTTTAAAAAAATCCATTAGATCCCCCTGCTACAAAAATGTGTACATTTCTCGGTAGAAAAATGTCCTGGCCGAAGGCCGGTTTTCCTAAAATTGCAGGTTCACTATCGTTCGCCAGGAAAAAAATTGACACCTGAATAACACGAAAGGTCTTAGTATTGACTAAGAAATGGGGCGAACTGTCTTAAAATCGTCGAACTACTGGGCCGATCGTTATAAAATTGGAAAACTAATGGGGCTAAACATGAGGAAGAAGGGGGACCAGAAACACGACCCATCTCCCCTTAACCTAACAAGCGCTAGCCTAGGTTATTGAACACCATTGCTCCTTGCTAGAGGTTGATCATTTTGGCGACCCTTACCAATTTCGATGAAAACCACCTCAGCGTGTAGGTAATGCAACCGCGCATCAAGTCATATATATATGTGTACCAAACAAAATCTTTTGGGGGGGTGGGTTGGTCGTCCGTAGTTGAAAAATGTGGCGCGAATGACATCGCGCGGCAAGAAAAACATCGAGCGGCAAGATTTACCCGGGCGTATATTCTGCCGTCTCGGGGTAAAACCAAGGGGAGGGGAGGGTGTGTTGATGTAAATATTGCATATACTGTATATCGTAAGTTTAGCGCTTTCAAGCCTTCTAATGTACATGTACTGTACATATGTAGGCGACCCATCTGAATATTACATAGCAAGAAATAAGGCGCATATAAGCAATATACGATATATAGAGGCGAAATTGTAGCGTGAGAAACGCTTAATGAATGACAATAAAGGAAAGGAAGGAGGGAGAAGGGAGGTAGAGGCGCCCGAGGGCAGGGAAGTCACGGGATTCTAACCCTTACAGCCCAATGTTATGGTCTGGGAGACGGGGGTAGGAGGAGGAGGGAGGGAGGGAATGAGGGTGGTTGATATGGAGATTTTGCTATATATCGCTCGTTTAGATGACTTTCATGCTTTTATTTACGCATACAGACATTGTAGTACACCCGTGTGAAGAGTGGACACCAGTAACTATGGCAAAAACAGTATAAGAGCAATACATCATACGGTATGGTATTATACGAGAGGGAGAGAATGGTAAGTCTGGGTAGAGACAGTGTCACGTTACACTCAGCGATAGTGGGTTGGAAGCTTGCCATACGAATACTGTCGTATGTTATTTATTACAAGTACTATGTATTATACATGTATGTTTGAGAGTTATGTTGTGTATTTTGTATGCTATAAATAACAATAACCTCGATGAAATACGAGAGTAATAGTGAAGGTTACTGAGAGAGATGGAGGGTGGGTCAATTTTTGATATGAAGACAGTGGTATTGTATTATTTACAATATAAATGTGGTTTTGAATGTGATCTTATGCAATTTGTATGAACAATAAATTTGATATCCTAGAATTAGGCCGAATGCGAGAAGGAGAGAGAGAGAGAGAGGAAGGGTTGAGCCTGGTTTGTGACTTGGCCTAAGTATATATACGGCGGCTAAAAATACACTGGTGTCAGATAACACTCTTGATACTGGCTGGGCAAATTGCCATATGCACAGTGTTGTATGCTTTTACAAGTAATATACATTATACATGTATGTTTGAGAGTTATTGTATGTTATAAAACCTCGATAATACTAAAGTAATGGTGACGGCGAGAGAGAGAGGGATGGTGGGTAAGTTTTGGATACGAAAACAATTGTATTGTATTATTTACAAGTAGTATACAATACAAATTCATTTTTTTTATTTCTATTGTATCTATTATGTATGCACAATAAAGAAAATATATATAAATCTACAAGCAAGCAAGCAAGCAAGCAAAGCAGTGAGAACTAAGGCGAGAGAGAGAGGAAGGGAGGGAGGGAGGAAGGGTTATCAGAATGACCGTGCGATAAACTTGTGTCACACCAGTGAGGACTGTGGCACGGCAATTTTGTATATGAACACAGTTGTATACTGTTTCGTTTACAAGTATTGAACAATATACAGTATTAAATGACTATAACATCGATTTACACCTGTAAATCGATGTAAAACAATTTTTTTTTCGCAAGTGTCAAGTCGAGTCTACAGACCAACTTTTCGCTGTCATATAGTATGACCAGCTGTGGCCTAGTCGGTAAGGTGATGGAAAGGGAAACTGAAATAATGCCAGGGGAGTGGGTTCGAATCCAGGAGTGGGTTATGGAGAAGGTTTTTAGAAGCTTAGGCAAATTTAGATATGTATTGATTTTTTTACAAACTCATGTCCTTGTATTCAAGCAATATGAAATATTCATAGAATAATTCATATTGCATGGATACAAGGACATGAGTTTGTATTTTTGCTTTTTTTATTCAGTTTATGTTTTTTGTTATTTGTTTTTTATATATATTATTATGTTCTCTCCACCAACCAACTTTACTCCTAAATTCGATTAATGAAATTAACAAACACATGTGGCAGTGCGGGGATTCGAACCTACGATGCTCACACCGAAAATCAACACACTTATGCATTGCACCACGAAAACAGTTTATAAAGAAGACTTACAGTACATTGGATAATAGTTAGCTATACAATTTGTTTTATTACAAAATACAATATATTTCAGTGATAAAGTAATAGTTTGATATACAATTATTGTTATTACCACATACAATATATTTGAATGATAAACAAAAATTATATATTACATTATTATGGCATACAAATACAAATAACATTATGCTCAGAAGATTTACATATATATATACATTATGATGCATTGAGGTAGGCGTGGTTCAGGTAGGTCAGGTCAGGTGAGGTCAGGTGAGTCAGGGCGGGGCAGCAACACTCAGAATTTTTTGATGGTGTGATAGTCACGGAAGCAAGCACCCATGCATAGGCCAAGTTTGCATTCATTGCAAATAGTGTTGACCTTGGTTTGCTTCCTGGGGCGTCTCCTGGTGTTAGTGCAGACGTGACATTTCACCCGCCTTCGCCGACCGCCAACAAAGTCTGTGTGTTCTGGGAAATGCCTCTGGAGACCTGGCTGCATGCGATCAGGTAGATGAGGAGCTCGCCAGCCCACATGTGCTGTTGTTGGCTCGCCATAGGTCTCCAGAAGCTGGTAGGACACGTTGTACACAAACTCACGAAACTTTAGTTTCTGGTTCCGGGCCATGCCTTTTTTGACTAACCACATGTTGAATGCGTTGAGCATGGTGATGTCGATGATATGGAGGAACAACTTGTGGTACCATCTCACAGTCTTCCTCAGATACTCAACTCCAGCAAGTTGGCAGTTGGACTTGTCAACCAGGTGCATATACTTGGTGTAGTCCACTACCATGCCAGGTTTCTGAATGGGTTTTTTCGTTCGGTAGTGAACTTTACCTGAGTCAACCTGTGCGCCTGTGTGGACAGTTGACAGCAGGTGAACTTCTCGCTTGTCCTTCCACTTGATTGCCAGGACTTTCCCCGACTTCTCCATTTTCTTATATTTTCCTTGTCCTCTTCTTCGCCGTCTCCGTTCTCGTCGTTCACGGTGTTCTTGGGCTAGTTCGTCACTGGACGAGGGGTTGTCACGTGGAATTGGCTGACCGATGAACTAATTGGGCATGAACTTCCTGGTGCATCTGACAATACCACATGACCCCGTTTTGTTGTCATGTAGATACTGGCAGAGAACAGGAAAAATATACCAATTATCGGTGTACAATGTGAGCCCCTAGCCCATGTAAGGTTCCATAATTTTCTTTACAATGGTTCCAGACATGCCCAAGGGGTCATTGGCAGCGACTTTTGGCACGTCTATATTAGTGCCTGTATAGACGATCATGTCAAGCACTATGCCGATCTCACAATCGCACAACACAAACAACTTGATGCCATACCTATGCCTCTTCAGGGGGATGTACTGTTTGAACACTAGACGGCCCTTGAACAGTACGAGTGGCTCATCAATCACCATATTGTGGAAAGGGGTAAAGTGTCTCTTGTACCTCTCCATCAACATGGTGAAAACATCCCGAATTTTCCATATTCTATCAGCATTGTCTGCAAAGTGCATAAATCTTAGCAGAAATACAAACCTATCACGGCTCATATATTTATTGAAAACTGGGGTGGCGATGAGGGCGTCGTGTTTCCAATAGTGTTGCAGTACATGTTTCCTGATCAGAGGCATCAACATCAACAGTGCCAAAAAAAAATGTGAACTCTTTCACTGTTGTATCTACCCAGGCTCGAATTCTTGTCCGGGGAGAAATCACATCAATGCGGTCTTTCACCCACCTATAGTAGGCGTATGTTTAGGCCACAATGCATGTGATGAGCTGCACGTCGAAAAATGCAAGGAAAAAATAACTTTCCTTTGCATCTTCACCACAGGGCCAAGTTCTAGATGACCCAGATTGACTTGCATCAAAGTGGTGCAAATCAGGCTGGAAAGCGACCCCGTCAGACCATGCAAATCTGTGGACGTGGGCATCCGGGATAGGTGGGTCGTCTTCCCCGTCAGCGACACCGTCAGATAGGTCACTGTCATGGTCCCTGTACAGCAGGTTGTCTTCGTTTTTGTCATCAGACGAAAGTCCTTCATCATCCGCGTCGTGCTCAGACTCGCCGTCACTGTCAACGCCCCACCCCATCTCCCTTGCATCGTCGTCGTGAAAGTTCTGACTTTCCTCGTCAGACGGGAAAAGCAGGGCATCATATTTTGATGGAGTCAAGGGTTTAGCCTTCCTAACTCTCTTGGGTGTCTTGTGGGCACTGGCGACAGAGGTGGAAGGGGTAGAGTCATCTACGGCAGGCACTTTTCCCTTAGCTTTCGCCTTGCCACCCACTTTCCTCCCACTTGCACTGGCAGGGGCAGTGGCGGGGGTGGCAGGGGCGGATGGCGGTGGTGGTGGTGGTGGCGCGGTGGTGGTAGAGACAGATGGTAGGTTTTCCGGTCGTCCCTGTTGAGAAACCATGCCCTTCCCTCTCCCCCCAGTGGCCCCCGCACCTCCTGCATCCCTAGGGTGGCCTTGTGTTGCAGCAGAGGTCCCTGCTGTAGTAGAGGCAGCAGCAGAAGTGTTGGTGGTGGTGGTAGCCTGGGTGGCAGTGGTTGTGTCAACAAAGGTCAATGACCTTTGCGCACGTGTAGTGGTAGTCGCACGTGCTTTACGTGCCTTTTTTGGTGGTTCCTCTTCGTCAGAACTATCAAAAGAAGTATAGGTATATAGGTATGAGGGCCTCCTGGTAATTCTCTGGCTTCCAAGGGCGCTGACACTGTCCAAAGCAGGGCTGGCTGTGTCATCAGGTGGCGTGGGAGAGCGACTTATAGGCTCCATGGCAAGTGCTTGTGTACTGCTTGCCCGCGCACGGCTGGGGTGTGCCGGGTGTTGGTATCGAGAGTTGCCAACCACCACTACTCGCACACCACTTTGTTGCCGCCTGACTCATAACCCCCGGTTTTCGTATGTGTTTAAAAACCCGGCTCATATGAGGACGGTTGCCGTCCACCAGTACGGACTCATATGAGGACGGTCGCAGCCCATAGGTTAACCCTTGATCCACCTTTGAGAGAGAGAGAGAGAGAGAGAGAGAGGACATGGGTGTTGGTGCTTGGGGTCAAACGAAAGCCGAGTCAATTTTTGTTATCAAAACACATTTTTGAAAGTGATTTAATAGCCCCCCCCCCCAAAAAAAAAATGCTATTTCACTTTAGTTATCTTGTATTCCTTTTCATATTCATTCATATTCACAAACAGCAGATAGGGTGAAAGTTGAACTGAATGAGGAGTTTACAGTTCGCGTCAGAGTTCACCAGGGCTCTGTGTTAAGCACTTTCCTCTTTGTTATGATTTTGGAGGCACTATCTGGTGATTACAGAGTTGGGCTCCCCTGGGAACTGCTATACGCAGATGACATAGTACTTATCACAGATAGTGCTTGGGCTGACGAGGCCAAGTTCAGAAGATAGAGAGAGGGCATCGCAAGTAAAGGGTTAAGAGTTAATATAAATATAACCAAGGATTTTTACAGTAGATTAGGGCTGGGAAAGGTAAAAAAAAGTGGTGCATACCCATGCTCAGTATGCAGAAAAGGGGTGGGCGCGAACTCAATATAGTGTAGCGTCTGTCGCAGCTGGGTACATCACAGGAAGAAGTGCTGCACTAGAATAAAGGGACCTCTACCAAGGAAGAAGTCCGAATTTGAGAAATTTATATACATAGTATGCAAAGGTGAGCTTGTATTCAATGACCGGATTGAGAGTGTTAACTTTGGCAATGAGGCACTGGAGATGATGGATGAGTTTTGCTACTTGGGTGATATCATCTCTGCCGGTGGTGGGGCCGAGGCCGCCACTATCGCCAGAATAAAATGCGACTGGGGAATGTTTAGAGAACTTTTGTCACTGCTCACCATGAGGAGACCCCCCCCCCCCCACCTTGAAGGGAAAGGTTTACGCTTCATGCGTATAAGTGCAATGATATATGCTTCAGAAACGTGGCTCGTCAAAGCGGATGATATCAACAGAATGGAACACAATGAGATGAGAATTGTGAAATTAATGTGTGGTGCCAAACTGCAAGATAGTATATCAAGTGAAGAGCTAAGGAGAAGGTTAGGTATCAAGAGTATCAGTGATGTGATGCGTAGTAGCAGGCTTGGATGGTTTGGGCATGTGGAGAGGATGGATGAACAAAGCTGGGTGAAAAGATGCAAGTCCATGAATGTGGAATGAAGGACGTGGGCTCGGACTTTGCGGTCTGATATTAAATCAAAGAACCTGACAAGTGAGGTACATCTTAACAGGGTTGCCTGGAACGCCGCCATTAGGACGTGAGACCGGAGCCGCGCTTCGTGTGGCTCCGGTTTGACACCTTGTCTTTGTGGCAGCGGTGGTGTTGGCTGGACTGTGGTATTTATGATAAACAAATCAGTTACTAATCTATACACGTTCACAACCTGCTAAACTTATTAACGTTTTACTTCCCCAGGTGTTGAGGTTGTTGCAGGATGTTGGGTACGTAGGTGTTGGTGGCAGCGGTGGTGTGGGCTGTACTGTGGTATTAATGGTAAACAAATCAGTTACTGATCTATACACGTTCACAACCTGCTAAACTTATTAACGTTTTACTTCCCCAGGTGTTGAGGCTGTTGCAGGATGTTGGGTACGTGGGTGTTGGTGGCAGCGGTGGTGTTGGCTGGACTATGGTGGCTCTCTCGGCGTCACCACCACCACTGGGCCGACCTGGGGGTACCATCGGAACAGGGCCTACCCTTCGTCGGATCAAGCTTGGATATGCTTATAAACAGGAAGCTTATGTGGGACATACATCAAGAGGTGAATCATTAGTGGTTTCATAATATACATACAGGTCTCCCTCACTATCAGATGCCCCAATTTACGATATCATTATAGGTTTTTAGGTGTTTGTGTTTTGTCTGGTCAGAGAACATATCCCCATTTACCCCATTCATTTTAGGGTTCGCTATACGATCTTTCTATTTAAGGTGGGATGGACGAATTATATTCCTCCCTTCTATATTTTGTTTATCATATTTTTTGTTTGCTCCTTAGACCTCCATCAAACTTAAACAAAAACAGCCCCTAAGACTCTCCTTCAAGATAATATGTACATTTTTCGATAGAAAAATGTCCTGGCCAAAGGCCGGTTACTCTTAAATTACAGGCTCGTTATCGCTCGCCAGGATAACATTGACACTTAAATGACACAAAAAGTCTTAACATTGACAAAAAAAATGGAGCAAAAGGTCTTAAAATCGCCAAACTAATGGGCCGAACGTCATAGAATTTAAAAACTAATGATACTAAACGTGAGGAAGAAGGGGGACCAGAAAAACGACCCACCTCCCCCTAAGATATATCGAGGGAGACCTGTCTTATATTATATATACTGTAGGTCCCACTGATTCAAGTGTAAGACCTGTCTTATATATATACTGTAGGTCCCACTGATTCAAGTGTAAGACCTGTCTTATATTATATATACTGTAGGTCCCACTGATTCAAGTGTAAGACCTGTCTTATATTATATATACTGTAGGTCCCACTGATTCAAGTGTAAGACCTGTCTTATATTATATATACTGTAGGTCCCACTGATTCAAGTGTAAGACCTGTCTTATATTATATATACTGTAGGTCCCACTGATTCAAGTGTAAGACCTGTCTTATATTATATATACTGTAGGTCCCACTGATTCAAGTGAAAGACCTGTCTTATATTTATATACTGTAGGTCCCACTGATTCAAGTGTAAGACCTGTCTTATATTATATATACTGTAGGTCCCACTGATTCAAGTGTAAGACCTGTCTTATATTATATACTGTAGGTCCCACTGATTCAAGTGTAAGACCTGTCTTATATTATATATACTGTAGGTCCCACTGATTCAAGTGTAAGACCTGTCTTATATTATATATACTGTAGGTCCCACTGATTCAAGTGTAAGACCTGTCTTATATTATATATACTGTAGGTCCCACTGATTCAAGTGTAAGACCTGTCTTATATTATATATACTGTAGGTCCCACTGATTCAAGTGTAAGACCTGTCTTATTTATATATACTGTAGGTCCCACTGATTCAAGTGTAAGACCTGTCTTATATTATATATACTGTAGGTCCCACTGATTCAAGTGTAAGACCTGTCTTATATTATATACTGTAGGTCCCACTGATTCAAGTGAAAGACCTGTCTTATATTTATATACTGTAGGTCCCACTGATTCAAGTGTAAGACCTGTCTTATATTATATATACTGTAGGTCCCACTGATTCAAGTGTAAGACCTGTCTTATATTATATATACTGTAGGTCCCACTGATTCAAGTGTAAGACCTGTCTTATATTATATATACTGTAGGTCCCACTGATTCAAGTGTAAGACCTGTCTTATATTATATATACTGTAGGTCCCACTGATTCAAGTGTAAGACCTGTCTTATATTATATATACTGTAGGTCCCACTGATTCAAGTGTAAGACCTGTCTTATATTATATATACTGTAGGTCCCACTGATTCAAGTGTAAGACCTGTCTTATATTATATATACTGTAGGTCCCACTGATTCAAGTGTAAGACCTGTCTTATATTATATATACTGTAGGTCCCACTGATTCAAGTGTAAGACCTGTCTTATATTATATATACTGTAGGGTCCCACTGATTCAAGTGTAAGACCTGTCTTATATTATATATACTGTAGGTCCCACTGATTCAAGTGTAAGACCTGTCTTATATTATATATACTGTAGGTCCCACTGATTCAAGTGTAAGACCTGTCTTATATTATATATTACTGTAGGTCCCACTGATTCAAGTGTAAGACCTGTCTTATATTATAGATACTGTAGGTCCCACTGATTCAAGTGTGTCTCCCACTGATTCAAGTGTAAGACCTGTCTTATATTATATATTACTGTAGGTCCCACTGATTCAAGTGTAAGACCTGTCCTCTTATATATTTATATACTGTAGGTCCCACTGATTCAAGTGTAAGACCTGTCTTATATTATATATACTGTAGGTCCCACTGATTCAAGTGTAAGACCTGTCTTATATTATATATACTGTAGGTCCCACTGATTCAAGTGTAAGACCTGTCTTATATTATATATACTGTAGGTCCCACTGATTCAAGTGTAAGACCTGTCTTATATTATATATACTGTAGGTCCCACTGATTCAAGTGTAAGACCTGTCTTATATTATATATACTGTAGGTCCCACTGATTCAAGTGTAAGACCTGTCTTATATTATATATACTGTAGGTCCCACTGATTCAAGTGTAAATTACCAAGGTTTAAGGGGGCCCACCTCGTTTGTTTTTGTATTCTCTCTCTCTCCCTCTTTATCTGGGTTGTATCCATGGGGCCCCCTTCAGCCGATTGTTTTAAGACATTTATCCCCATCCAGTTGTCGATTGTTTCTTGGCGAGCGGTAGCGAGCTAACATATTTTTTAGATATGTTTTTGACAGCAGGCTAAATTTGTACATGTTTCGATAGAAAAATGTCTCTGGCGAAGCCGGATTACTTGACACAATGATGGCTCGCTATCGCTCGCCAGGAAGAAATCAAAACCTGGATGGGGATAAACGTCTTAAAGCTGAATGGGGCCGAATGGATACAAGCCAGAACAAGAGAGAAAGGGAGAGAACAAAAAGTAGGTGACCCCCCATAAACCAATAGACCCTAGTTGGCCCCTTGAGGAATATGCCTCATTGTTAACCCTTTATTCTGGTTAGCATTAAGGGAGAGGTTGTTGCTTGTTCTGGACCCCCTTCTCCCTCATGTTTAGCATATTTGTTTTAAGATTTTAAGACGTTCCTTCCGTTAGTTTGTCGATTTTGAGACCTTTCGCCCCATTTCTTTTTCAATATTAAGACCTTTCGTGTTATTTAGGTGTCAGTTTTTTTCTGGCGAGCGATAGCGAGCCTGTAATTTTAGATGGAAACGGCCTTCGTCCGGGACATTTTTCTACCGATTTTTGTTTACAAATTCATCTTGAAAGGGGGTCTAGGGGTGTTGTTTTAAGCTTGATGGAGGTCTAGCGAGGAAACTCAAACATATAATAATATATCAATATATAGACCCAAAACCAAGCACTACCCCCTTAAACAATTTCATACAGCTTAGGAAGGATCTGCGGGAGTTAAAAGGGTAAAGACTGACTCAAGCAATCCTCAGACTTTCATAGACTCTTCCAAATCTGAATATAAGAGTATTTTAACCCTTAATTAGCGGCGAGCAACATAAGTCGAGTGAAATAAAGGTGGACTATGTGGCGGCGCTCGACATAGGTCGAGTGGCAATTTCAGCACGTAATGTTGCTGAGAGAGAGAGACAAGTGGTGGCAGGAGAGTAGCGAGCGTATGACTGCTCCAGACCACCGAGGCGAACCTACTGACACGAATCCCACCTCCCTCCTCCCTCTCTCACTCGCTATATAAGGAATTGTATGGGGAAAGTGCCTAATTACATGCTTTTTGCACTCGCGTTGCACGGTTATTGCAAGAAAACTAGCCATCATAAAAGGATCGTTATGGTGTCATTCGAAAGCTCTGTTTATGCCCTTTCAGGGATAGATACTTGTTTTACGTTCTGGGTCTTATTTAGGCATGAAAATGATCACGTAAACAGCCCTATTTTGGCTAAAAACACCCCGCTGGGCGGTACATATAAATAAACCGCATAGGCCGCTCTTAAGGTGTTAAAAAGCCAGAAAATATAGAAGTAATAAATCTTATAATTCTAAGAGGGTTAACCCCTTCAGTACCGTCGATATATTTGTTATCATATTCTGGATACTACAAATCAATTATATTCAGTTCAGGAAGGAGCTCTAGCAGTTGTAGAGGCTTCGAACTGTCTCATTCAACCCTTTCAAGAACCACAGACCCTTCCTAAGCTGCATAACATTGTCTAAATCTGGCTAGAATATAATATAACAGACGTCGCTGGTATAGTCGGCCTAATAAGTCATGTCTCGGCACCATGTATGTTTTGATCAATAATTGGTATCAGCAATATCGAAGCTTCATTTGTTCATATCAAGTGAAATATACAAACATGTTCCTACACTTACCCACCAAATTCAACATCTGACAGACATTAATACAGCACAGAGCAAGCCTAACGTAAAGACAGCTGGGACATGACTTATGAGAGCGACTGTACAGAAGGGGTTATTGCTCACCATTATATGTTGTATTCATTAGGGGTACTGCTGTAAGTAGGGCTGGTCCTATCCAGAGTGAAGTTTGGCATTCTCTACCCAGCCTTAAAGGGGGGTGACCTGCTGATTTTTTCTCTCTGGCTTATATCCATTCCGCCCCATTCAGCCTACTATTTTAAGACGTTTATCGCCTTCCAGGTGTCGATTTATATCTAGCGAGCGATAGCGAGTTACCATATTTTGGATAATGAGTTAGACAGCTGGCTAAATTTGTAAATTTTTCGATAGAAAAATATTTCCGGCGAAGCCGGATTTCTCAATACAATGCTGGCTCGCTTTCGCTCGCCAGGTAAAAATCGACACTAGGATGGGAATAAATGTCTTAAAACCGTAGGCTGATTGGGTCCGAATGGATACAACCAAGAAAGATAAAACAGTTTCTGTCTGTCTCTTTTACTTCCTACTTTTCCTTCAGGGGGCAGGGGGCTAGGAATCCTCCTACCCTTGTAAATTTCTCCTACTCGACGAGACAGAGAAAGGGGCGAGGGAACGCGAAAGTGGTCCCGGACACTAAGAATTGGAACGTTAAAGGTTTCTGTTCGGGTTCGGTCTCGGGTCGGCCACCCCCAGCAATGGGGTATGTGTCTGAGTATATATATACTGTACATGACTACCCAGTCATATCATTGAATGCAGTACTGTTGAAGCTTTCAAAATACGCTCTTAATCCACGATTAACTGCGTTTACAAATGAATAGCAGTACTTTTTATTGAACTACCGTTATATTTGTCTCACATAGTTTAGGTAGTTTAGCTACAAGCAGTCTCGAAAGGATCAATGTATCTGTTGTTGCTTGCTTTCCTTTGTACATATAAATACATACATACATACTACTGCAAGTACTCACAACGATAATTAATGGTACATCTGTGCGTTATGTTTGTTATCTTCAACTATAAGTAATGTACTGAGTAATAATAGTAATGGTATTGATCATTAGTAGGATGGTTATAATTATGTTTGTTATCTTCAACTATAAGTAATGTACTGAGTAATAATAGTAATGGTATTGATCATTAGTAGGATGGTTATAATTAAATATTTAACTGTAATTATCAATTTCAGACATACAACCGTCATAGAGGATCGAAATATTATGGTTTCTACGAAGTGACTAAACCCTCCTTGATGATATCTGATCCAGATTTATTGAAACGAGTACTTGTGAAAGATTTTGATCATTTCGTTAACCGACGTTCATTTGGAGAGAATAATGACTCTATTACGTTTGAAATGTTGAGCATGAAGACTGACCAGGAGTGGAAGGTCCTTCGTTCCATCATGTCACCAACTTTCTCCTCCGGCAAGATGCGCAGAATGTATCCACTAGTGTGCAGTATTGCCGACACACTCGTCACCTCTTGTCTCAAAGATGTGCTCACTAATCCGGCTCTAGATATGAAAAATAAGTACGGCAGGTTCACCATGGATACGATTGCATCCTGTGCCTTTGGAATTGAGTGCCATTCACTCACTGAAGAAAAACCAATCTTCGCTCAAAAGGCCGAGCAATTTTTCACCTTTACCGCTTTTGCAATGTTAAAGATGTTCATGATGATACTGCTACCATTAAAGATAACCAGAGCCCTGGGACTAAGCTTTGATAGTCCAGCAATCGGCTTCTTCAAAGAGGTGACCGAGAAGACCATTAGTGAGCGGCTGGCGGGACAGAAACGAGGCGACTTTCTGGACCTGATACTGGAGGCCCGGGAGGCGGAGGGGAAGGAGGATGAGGGGGGAGCTACTAAAACCACCACCCCAGCCAAGAAAGGTCTGTATTATTTTTAATTATGATGACGCCCTTTATGTCACTTTATTCTGGATACCATTAGACTATTCTATTCAGACTTTCTGGATCTAGTATTTGCTTCATTCCGGGCAGAAACATAGGAAGAATGAGATTCTTAAGTTTTAAGGCGTCCACTTGAATGCTTCCTCCTTATTGTAGACAGCAGTAGAACAAACGTGATTAAACCAAGATTTTTTTGCATTAATCTGAGAGAAATAAAATGGAATGTATGAGTCCATGCCCGATAGGATTACCTCAGTAATGCGTTCAGCACTCTCCGAGGGTCCCCAGCCACGGAAGCAAAAATCATTCCATGGGAAGTCAAAGAAGTACTGCCGAAGAACCTCCCAGTCGGCAGCGCCAAAGTGCCACAAGGGCCGCCGGCTGGGAGGATCGGGTGGCCGTACTGGAGAAATAGGACAGGTGACAGATATATGTTTATGGTTGGAGGAGCCCAAAGGAGGGAAAAGATCGAATATATAAGCGGAAGGTTTAGACGTTAGAAACATGTCCAGAATGTTGGGCCAATCTCCGAAGCAATCTGGGATACAGGTGAGTTGCTGGACTAACTGCTCTAGGTCATTTAGGATAGAAAAGATGTAGGCTTGTTCACCAGGTTGGTCAGTGGAATGAGAGGAAAGCCATTGGCGGTGGTGAATGTTAAAATATCCTAAGATTGAGATTTCTGAGAAAGGAGAGATGAATAGGATGTGTTCCACTTAAGAGTTTAGATAGTTAAATCATTTGGGGAAGTCAGTGGAGTTAGGGGAAAGATAGACAGCAAAGAAATATTTAGTATGAGAGTGACAGCATAGTTTGAGCCATAAAGTTGAGAATTCAGAGGAGTCGAAGTCGGGAACATGAGAGCAAGTGAGTTTGTTGTGTACATATACACAACAACTGCCTTTGGCTTTGAAATAGGATAGTGATAACAGGAGGGTACAGAGAAGGATTTGCTGCCAAAAAAAACTTTCAACAATTGTTCTCCCTTGTCTTTCCCTTCTCTTTTCCACTCTGATGGCACTACCATCACCTCTTCATCTGACAAAGCTGAACTTTTCGTCCAAACTTTTACTAGAAACTCCATCTTGGATAATTCCGGTGCTATTCCTCCCACTCCACCCCTGTTTCTCCTACTTATGCGTAATATCCTAATATCTTCAAAAGATGTACTTTCTACCCTCTCTGGGCTTAATACTAAGAAGTCCGGATGGTGTTCCTCCTGTTGTACTAAAAAACTATGCTTCGGTGCCTAGGCAAGCTTTTCTGTCTCTGTCTCTCCTCTAATGTCTCTCATTCTTGCTGGAAGTTGATTTAATTCAACTTGTCCCAAAGAAGAGTGACCGCTCTCAGCCCTCCTACTATCATCCAATTGCTCTCACTTCTTGCATCTCTAAAGTTTTTGAAGCTATTCTTACTTCAAATTGTTTTAAGCATTTCTTTTCTCATAATCTACTCTTAGATCGCCAGTATGGCTTCTTTAACTGGTACAATCCCAGCGACGGCAGAGAGCCATCAGTAGATAAATCACTCCCCAGTCCCAGCAACGGCTGCAACCCGTCAGTAATATACGATCCTTGTAACTGCTAGTATCAGGCAGTGCCTGGTACCACAACATTTGAGAACTGCTCTAAGACCTTGGCAACACTTCCCAGCTTATATCTAAGCCCCTACAGGCTAGGAGAAGCAGTATTCCTCCATCTTTTGAGGTGGGAGGTTGTTATATCTTGCCTATGAAGCCATTTTGGCCACATTGCTTGGGACTGTGGTGTACATTTATGCTAGTACCGTATGGTACAGTAGGGGTTATTAAGGGTTGCTCTACTGGTGATCTTCTTCCATATTTTACTAACTCTTTGTCATCCTCTTTTCGGGACTCCGGTCAGACCTTTTCTATTGCACTAGACATATCGAAGGTCTTTGTCGTTAGATTCGGGCACAAATCTCTAATTTCTCAACTACCATCCTTTGGTTTCTATCCCTCCATCTGTGCCTTTATTATAAATTTCCTTTCTGGCCATTCCATAGCTGCGGTTGTGGATTGCTGTCATTCACTGCTTTATCCTATCAACTCCAGTGTTCCTCAGGGCTCTGTCCTATCTCCAATTATCTTTCTAATATTAATTAATGATCTTTTTAACTGTACCTCAAGTCCTATCCATTCATATGTTGATGACTCTATCTTACACTATTCAACTAGTTATGCAGAATGCCCCAGCATGTAATAACTCCAAAACTCACGTTAGATGGCCTTGACATGCCTATTTTCTGATCTGTCATTCATTTCTAATTACTTTCAATGCTTCCAAAACCCAATTTCTTCATTTAACTAACCGTCAAGAACTCCTAAAGGTATATCCCTTATACTTCAACAATACAACAATCAACCCTTCATCTTTTCTCAGTATTCTCGGTGTCTCTATTTTTTCTGATCTCTCTTGGAAAGACCATATTACTACTCTTGCTAAAACGGCTTCACAGAAGTTGGGTGTGCTTAACCGCCTCAAGGGGTTCTTTACCCCCACACGGCTTCTTGCTCTGTACAGGGGCTCAGTGCGTCCGTCCATGTATTGAGTATTGTTTGCATGTTTGGGAGGATCCTCTCACACAGCACTACTAGATAAAGTAGAAAAGATCGAAAGCCTCTTATCTCATTAACTCACATCCACTCACTGATTCTCTGCAATCTTTCTCTCTTCGCCACAATATTCCATCTCTCTCGCTATTCTCTATTACAATAATCAATGTTCCTCAGATCTCAAACAGTGTATACCACCTCCTCTATGTTGAGCACGTATCACCAGTCTTGCAACACAATTCCACCCCTACTCTGTGCAACTCTCTAACCCAAGAGTTTACCAATATTCCCAGTCTTTCTTCTATCCAACAGCTGAGTTCTGGAACTCTCTCCCTGATTCCATGCATAAAAGCACTCACCGAGGTCATCTGGGAATCTTTGTTTACCCCAATAACAGGGGTAAATATGGGGGAGAATGCCGTCGATACGGTATCGACGCAGGGGCTGAGCGTTACATAAATTGCTGTCGAACACGTCTCAACGCTGGGGTTGGAGGGGTTAACTAACTAAATATTATTTCAGTGTTGACGGACCGTTCGATAGTGGCTCAGTGTGTGTTGTTCCTGGTGGCGGGTTATGACACTACGGCCTCCACTCTGGCCTTCACCTCACACCTCCTGGCACAACACCCCAAGGAGCAGCAGCGCCTTCGTCAGGAACTGCAGGAGTTGGTACAGCGGGAGGGGGAGTTAACTTACCAGGGGGTTATGGAGGCCAAGTTCCTAGACGCCTGTATCAACGGTCAGTCTGTAGAACTACTAATATGTCTTTATTAAAAGAACAAAAGAAAAATATGTATTAGGTAAATAATTAATGAGAATATTCAATTCCGTTGTAATAGATTCGAAAATTTAAAACCACAACTATATATATATATATATATATATATATATATATATATATATATATAATTATATTTATATATATATATGCATCAAGTAAGCTATATCTCACAAATACATGTGAGCTACTAAATGTTTAACTCCCAGCCGGACTCGAACCACCGTAAGTCATAACGAGAGTTGATGCATTAATCCACTACACCACTGTGTGATAAAGGATACTTAACCTTTTCCAATATATATTTAGGAGAAGGTAAATCCTACTTGGAGAATATATTTTAATTCATACACAAGTTGTACAATCCATATTCCAGGATACCATACAGGGATTTTCACAAGTTTCCCCACGCATCTCGAATTATAGAGATTTTATTTTATTTTCTCCCAGCCAAACACAATAGTCATGAATATTAAGTATATCTTACATACTGTATACACGTGAGCTAGTCAATTTTAATATATTCCCAGCCGGACTCGAACCAACGAAAGTCAGAATCGTACGACTTGTTTCATGAATTGAAATATATTTTCCAAGAAGGATTTCCCTTCTGAAAATAAATAGGTAAAGGTTAAGCTTCCTTTACCACACCGTGGTGTAGTGGATTAAAGTATCGACTCTCTTCTTGACTTTCGGTGGTTCGAGTCAGGCTGGAAGCATATAAACATTTAGTAGCTCACGTGTATCTGTGAGATATACTTTATATATATATATATATATATATACGGTATAGGCTATATATATATTGTCCCAATGACCAGGGTCTTTTAGGAGTAACTAGACGGTTACGTTAGTGGCGTCTGACTGTCCTGGTGGTGTAATGGTTAAGGTGGCAAAAATATGTGTGTGATAACCCGGGTTCGAATCCCGGTGGATCATATATACTTTAATTAATTTCATTGGGGGTGTGGTGGTGAGATTAATAAAAATAATATTATTAGTAGGTTTAGGGATATTTCTTCGAGAGGCCGGTCTATATGATCTGTGCCCCATGAATATTCTTTCCTCTCACTTAAACAGTAGGCTACCATAGTGCGGTTGGAAATATGAACATGATTAGATTAATATCCAGTATTCGAGAATGGATAATAAGTCGTAGGCGTGTGCATAAACCTTTAACCGTCCTGGTGGTGTAATGGTTAAGGTGGCAAAAATATGTGTGTGATAACCCGGGTTCGAATCCCGGTGGATCATATATACTTTAATAAATTTCATTGGGCTACCAATGGTGGTGAGATTAATAAAAATAATATTATTAGTAGGTTTAGGGATATTTCTTCGAGAGGCCGGTCTATATGATCTGTGCCCCATGAATATTCTTTCCTCTCACTTAAACAGTAGGCTACCATAGTGCGGTTGGGAATATGAACATGATTAGATTAATATCCAGTATTCGAGAATGGATAATAAGTCGTAGGCGTGTGCATAAACCTTTAACCGTCCTGGTGGTGTAATGGTTAAGGTGGCAAAAATATGTGTGTGATAACCCGGGTTCGAATCCCGGTGGATCATATATACTTTAATTAATTTCATTGGGGGTGTGGTGGTGAGATTAATAAAAATAATATTACTAAAGCAGCAGTGCCAAGTCTAGTATTAGAATGTCCTGGTATTGTGAGTTTCACTCCGATACCCTTCCAATTACTCATGCCTAGTTTTGCCGTGCCTCTAAGCATTTTTGTCTCAATAAATATTTGGGTAGAATCAGCCAATAGAGTGTTACTAGTTTCGTGTATGAAGTTATGTTTTAAGGGCAATGCTGTAATTTTGATGCTAGGTGTGGTAATGCCTGGTTCACACATTGGCGAGTCAGAGCGCGAGGCCAACGCGAGTCACACTCGCCGCATACCGCCGTTGATGGAGCCCGAACCCAACGCGAGTAGCATCTGATGCGAGTAAACACGCATATAACACGAATGTAACACTAGTTTACACAAGTTTACATGAGTTTACACGAGTTCACAGGAGTATCCGCGAGTGTCGGCGAGTGTAACACGACCCCAACACGCACCGCCGAAATTTGAAAAAATAACGGTTACATTCCAGGGTACGAATAGTGCGAGTCTACAGGAGTCTACACAAGTGTCACAGGAGTTTACATGAGTTTACACGTGTTTACACGAGATGAACGCGAGTCTACAGGAAGTTAACAGGAGTGTATGGGAATCTAACATGAGTGTGTGCGAGTGTTGGCGAGTGTCAGGAAACGTATAAAGAGGCCCCCACTGGCACCATTTCTCACACCACGCAACACCACCACGGATGGACGTACGTGTTACTCTGCAGGATACAGGCCAACCAACCCACCCACCCACCCACCCACCCACCCACACACCATGTCCATCACGAAGTGCAGAGCGGCAGCTGTGGTCATACTCATGCAGATGCAGATGCATCTCGTAGACCTAGAGGAGCTGGAGGAGAAGGAGGCTGAAGAAAGACGTCAAAGGGAAAGGCCACGAAGGACAGTTTGGGCTAGGAGGTGGCTACTGAGACGGCCACAGTTCGGTGTGTACGAACAACTTATGGAGGAGCTTGAGAGAGAGGACCCGAAAGGATTCCGGAACTTCCTACGTGTGGATGTCCACATGTTTAGGGAGTTGGTGTCACGTGTTGGGCCTAGGGTAGAGAAGTAGGACACCTTCTGGAGGCAGGCTTTGTCACCTGGGCTGAGGATTGCAATCACACTCCGCTACCTGGCCACTGGTGACTCATATCCTAGCCTACAGTACGCGTTCAGTGTGGCCCGGAACACCATCTCCCTCATTGTGCCTGCAACATGCGAAGCCATCATTGCAGAATACCAGGAGGAGGTTATACGTTGCCCCAGGACACCGGGGGAGTGGAAGGTGGTTGCCAGTGAGTTTGCCAAGCGCTGGGATTTCCCGCATACCATTGGTGCCATCGACGGAAAGCACTGCGCCATCAAATGCCCTCCACATGCCGGTACGGAATTCTACAACTACAAAGGCTTCCACTCCATACTCCCTACTTCCTGGTGGGTAATGACGCCTTCCCCATGCGAAGGTGGTTGATGAAGCCACACTCTACCCGGCGACTGACTGTACCTGAACGGATCTTCAACTACAGACTGTCACTGGCCGCCACCTTCTCCTTGGTCAAAGGCATGGTGCAGGGCAGGCAGGTAGGGCAGCGTGGTAGGGCAGGCAGCGTGGTAGGGCAGCGTGGGTCGATGTGCGGCACGGGTCGATGGGTCCTTGCTGGGGTCACGGTGGAGAGTGGAGTAGGCAGCGTGGGCGGTCCTTTTATAGGGGGTGTATGACGCGGTGGTGCCACCTACTCGCGCGGTGTTGCCAGCAGTCGCACACCGCTCGCGTAGACTCACGTTGGTTTCGCCGTTCCTCGCGTAGACTCACGTTGGTTTCGCCGTTCCTCGCATAGACCCGCGTTAATATCGCGTAAACTCATGTATACTCATGTTGGTTTCGCATAGACTCGCCACACATATTGTGAAATTCAGACCACCACGTGGGTACTCTCGTTTACGCGTGTTACACTCGCGTTACTCCGTGTTAACTCGCGTTAGGGTCGTGTTGACTCCTGTTTGACTCCTGTTAAACTCGCCTTTGCCAATATTGGCACCCACATGGTTATTTGCATAGAGTGTTGACTCATGTTGTACTCGTGTAGACTCACGTAGACTCGCGTAGACTCATGTAGACTCGCGATCATTTAATGTCTAAATAGTACAACGCGAGTCTACATGAGTGTCACGCGAGTCTACATGAGTGTCACACGAGTCTACAGGAGTGTACAGGAGTCTACGCGAGTATACGCGAGTCTACGCGAGTCTATGCGGTTTGTCGTCCTAGTCCCACTTGACTCTCCAAATTTCATGCATGCATGAAATCTTTGCCCGCGTTCGCGAGTGTACGTGGTGCAGCCCGAGTCAACGCGAGTCTGTGCGAGTCTCGGCGAGTGTCGGCGAATTTGGGATAATCATTGGCGAATGCAAGAATTTCATCACTCGCGTTGGCCTCGCGCTCCGACTCGCCAATGTGTGAACCATGCATAAGGTAGGAAGAGGAGGGGGGCGAGGTTGCTCCCATCTCGGGAAGGGAGGTAGGGGGCGGCCAGCTTGCCTGCCCTATCAGTTTCATTTAATTATGTGATCATTGCAAGTTTAGTTGTGTTGCAATATCAAGATGTACTTTATTTTATCTGCCACACTGTTTTAGTTAATTTGTTAACACAGGAATACTATAGTATAAGTTATTCTTGTGAAGTGTCTTAGTGTTATCATATCGTGTGGTGATATATTGCAACTCCCTTAGTTTGAGCCTGGCTCCCGCTAGCATCGCCAGGGCCAGCCCTCACCATTCTCTTGTGGGCGGTCAGACAGTATAGGGGGTGGTACACCAGTCTGCCCCTGTTTATTTTTTCCTTGCTTGCATAAGAGTAACGTAACGTAATTAACAGAGAATCCTAGACATCCAGTTCTCCCTTGTTTATTATTCATTTCCTCTGATCAGCATTTTACTATCTTTCCATTTTCATCATAGATTCTGAACCTTCGGTGGCTACTTCGGAATTCGTGATAGGGAAGAGCTGGTAGGTTTGCCGGGGTCCTTTCTAATAAGCACCGTTAATCCCATAGACAGTCCACACACACACACATCCATAATCCCTACATATTTTTCCCAGTGTTCGTGCTTAGGGCCCGGTAGCAGCCTTGACGGTTCTGCCCCAGCTATTGGTTGTTCCCTATCTCGGGTTTCGAACTGAGGCAACGGAGTGTTTAATATTAATAAGGAATCCAGCTTCAGTCTGGACCACCCCCATAGTTAACTGAGTGTGGGAGGTGGACTCTAAGAGTTCATAGTTTCGGGCGGTTACTCACTGGGGGGCCCAGGTTGAAGCAGGATATATTGGTGTGATATTAGAGGTGGTCAGGGCAACTTGCTTCCACTAATATCACCCCGAGGTTAGTAGTCATATTAGGACACTGCCTTGTATTGTTAGTTCATTATATGTATGCAATATTATTATGTGCAACTCTCTTGGGTTGAGAGTGGATTCCCGTTGGCTGGTTTGCGCACGGTATAGTATTGTCGAGGGCGCGCATAGCCTGTTATGCTCGAAGTACACCTGCACTCCTTTTTTCGTTGATGTCTGCTGGTAGCCTATATGTATTAAACTGATTATCCAACCCAGCATTGCTAATCCCGGTGTTGGTTTCGAGTTCTCGTAGCTAGCGAGTTACATGAATATTTCTGTTCTACTTATTATTCAGGGTAGGAGCAGGGCAGTGTGCACCTTAAGCCCTGAGAAGAGCCTGGAAGCGTTCATAAAGCTCTTACCTGTTGCGTCGTGGTGTTGTTTGGCAGAAAGACAAGGTGCATTGGCATTAGGCATTATTTTCGTATACCGTCTCTAAACAACTGAGGTCCAGATTCGTAACAGTGGCGACCTTGCCTAGGATAATCAGAATAGTACCAGCAGTATTAATAAGATTTATTTTGATCAGAGGATTTTTTTTAGAATAGGTGTCTAGCATTTATATTTTTTTATGTCTGAACATCAAGCAAGAGAGGAGGGGGAGAGTGTTGTGCCGTTGCATATTACCAGTGAGGAGGATGCGAGAATGTTTCTTCGGAGTTCTCCAGAATGGGCACAGATGCAGTTGAGAAGTGTGGAGTAATTGAGGTTGATTGCATCAGTGTTGGGAGTAGAGGGGTCTCTTCTTACCACTAGGGAAGCATGTCAGCAGTATATATGGCAGTATTATTATGATTCAGAGGGGGCTGAGCAAACAACTGTGCCGGCAGGAGGCTATATCACACCTGCGCACTCTCCGCCGCGCACACCCAGTCCTTTTAATGGGAGCATAACGTCTACCCAGTTTACATGTCCTACTGTCGTTCCCCTGTTGTTGCCTGAAGTGCCCTCTGGTGTGCCCCAACTTACTCAACCCCATTTTTATCCTTTACACTCTACTGCTGCCGCTGGCTGGGCGGCACAGAACCAGGTTACACCTCCTCCCCCATTTATCCCAGTCGGACTTTCTACGATTCAGCCACGTCACCGTCCCGCTTATGTTCCTACACCACCCCCTACTTTTGCCCCGGTAGGGCTATCGAGTGATGCTCTAATACAATTGAAGTTAAAGAAATTGGAAATGCAAGAGAGAGAGAGAGAGAGAGAGAGGCAGGAGAAAAGAGAAGAGCGAGAGATGCAGGAGAGGTTAGAAACTCAGAGAATGTCAATGGAGTTACAAAGAACCAAAGTTAAGGTAGACGGGGGTAGGTACACAAGGGTACAAGGGGGCACGGTACACAGGGAGGAATCTAGCGAGTTAAAGTTGTCTTGTAGCCTGAAGCTCGTTCCCGCTTTCGACGAGGACAAAGTCACTGAATGGTTCCAGCGATTTGAAAAGAAAGCAAGGGAGTTCGAGTGGCCACGGGAACGCTGGGCGGCATTGGTGGCAAATGTTCTCAAGGGAAAAGCGCTCGAGGCATATGATAGGATGTCAGTGGAGGACTTAGCTGAGTATGACAATTTAAAGCAGGCTATCCTTAAGGCTTACGAACTCAGACCAGAAGCCTATCGGCTTAAATTTCATAATGCAAGGAAGAAGCCTAATCATACTGTGATGTCTACCAGCGTTGGCAGAATGGCCTCTCGTTAGCCACTAGCGCTCGCCAGGGATATCGAAATGGGCTACAGTTATCAGAGAATGTTGTTCTTTCTTTCCTAGTAATCGCATTGGCACAGACAGTCCAGTGGTGGTCTTTGTTTTCGTCTGTGACAACGGGTTATATTTTATATCAACAGTAGTGATAATAGTACCAGCGTGGGAATGAGATAGACTCAGAGTGAGGAGGTAGTGTCTGGCTTTGTCCTGTGGCACTTGCTGTCTTGTGACGTCTCGGCCCGTGATTGGCCGACCATCGCGCCTTTGCGAGCTGCTGTGTAACTTCCCTTCTCCATGAGGGTCCCTAGGAGCTGTCCTCGTCAGGACAGGCTTGGCGCGCATGCTTCTAACATCCCTTTGCATACTCTCTCCTGATCACCACCTTTATCACTGTTTCTCTCACTCGATTCTCTCTTTCCATACTCTAACCTTTATTAACTGCACAACACTCCCCTTGGGTTCTGCATACGGTTTTCATAGCCGGCCCATTGTATTGCATGCGCCGTCCTCAGAGATATTTACATGTACTTAGAATAGGTTTGAGGGTTCTTAGTTAGTATAGGTTAAGAACTTTGTGTGTCTCCATTATTGATTTAGTGTTTCTGCTCTTTTATTTAATGCTAGACTGGGATAAGGTAACTGTAGTCGTTGTCTCCGATGTGTGTACGGTTTGCTTATACCTACACGACTTCGACCGGTCCTGTGGTAGCCTGGGTTGTCTTTTCGGTTGCGTCCTTTGCGAGTGCAGCATTGTTTTGACTGAGGGTTTTGGCCTATACCAGTTCCACACTTTGCTTGTCTTTAGCGGGTCGCCAGGATAGAACCAGATACTTGTGATCTGGATCTATCGAGAGAGCCCCCCAGTCAATTAGCGTAACTTAAAGGATGCAGTCTTAAGGACATCACTAGACTGCGAGCCTGTCTTGCTCATCCCCAGTTCCTGACCTAGAGTATCTCAGCTAGACATTATTAGTTGAGTAGACACTTGTTAGTATTTAATATAAGCTCTTTGATATGTGCGCATTATTATTCACAGCATTTATTAGTCTAGGTTGTTGCTGAGCCGCACAACCATAGCAGACTGTTTCGTTGATGAGGAAGTACTTCTTTTAGTGTCGAGCATTGTTACCGTTGCGCATTTATAGTATTCTCATGTCAGTTAACATTATATGTCCTATCTTTTAGTGTATTCGATTTACACGTGTGGTGTCCTGCCTCCTGCCTTTATATAGTTCTAAGTATAAGTACGAGCATCTTATGAGCATCAGACTTTCTTCAGAAGTTTCCAGGTCTATGCTGTAGGACTATACTTCACTTTCTTTCAGATAGGAGTGAAGAGTTTATTGTTGTTTAGAGTAACTGTATTGAAGCATCTTTTTATTTTATTAAATCTTGCAGTGATTTTATTGTTCTTTCCATAGATTCCTTTTATGCATTTTAACACAACTTGCATCTTGTTTGTTATCAGGCTATACCAGTGCCGGTTAGCCTGAAGTAGAGTACATTTATGCCCAGTTAAGGATACCCCACTATCGCAGATTAACTCTGGAGGGTATAGGTGTTTTGTTCGCCGGCATATAAGGACGAGGGTTTGGATCTAGCGTACCATTGTTGCATAGTGCCCTATTACTAGTCCAATCATTGAGTGCCCTTGTTTTATTCGTAGTCCCGGTCGTAACAATACACATGTTGAGTTTGCTAAGTACCTCCGTGATTGTTTGTCTCGTTGGCTTTTAAGCAATAATGTAACTAATTTAAATGAGGCAATCGAGCTTTTCCTGCTAGAACACTCTACCAACAATGTTGACAGAGAGATTTGCCAAAAGATCCGTAAGAAGCGCCCCATCAAACTGTCTAATGCTGCCGTGTGGGCTGACGATCGAGTGTTGGCAACCAAGGGTTTTACTGATCATGCCAGATATGCCCCCCCCCCCACGTCTGCACGTGACGAGAAGTTCCGAGCAGATGGAAGTGGAGGGTACAGTAACAGTGGCCCTGGTCCCACACGTAATAATAACGGTGGAGACAGACCAAAATCACCAACTTCAGCCCGACCTGATTCCAGTGTTGTTAGGTGTTATGGGTGTAAACAGACCGGACATATTAAACCAAACTGTCCCCAGGCAAAGTCTTCTGCAGCGCTTGCTAAGCCTGTGTCGTTAGTGGTTGGTATCAGGGAGGAAGGGATGAATCTTTGTTACCGAGGTTGGAGGCACACCGAAGGGTGAAGCATGGGGTGCCAACGGCCGTGGCACAGCCTGCCCCCGACAAAGTGTCTCAACTAGGTAGCAATGCATGTCCAGAAGCCTCGCTCGCTTGGTGCCAGGCTTTCGTTCATGAGGGTGAAGTAGAGCTGTGTGGGAAGGTGTATCCAGTCAAAGTTCTTAAAGATTCAGGAGCTAAGCAGTCCATGTGTTTGAACTTGACGGGAAAGCCTATAAAATCTGACGAGTTTGTGTTATGTCGAGGTGTAAACACTGAGGCCCATTATAGCCTCGTTCCTGTTCATCTTAGGTATCCTGTAGTCACGGCGACGGCGAAAGTAGCGGTCGTGGACACATTACCTGTGGAGGGGATTGATTTTCTGCTTGGAGCAGATATGGTAGGGAGCAGAGTCCTTCCACCTCCGGTAGTGGTGTCGGAGCAGGTACAGCCGGAGGAGAGGAACAAGGAGGCTAAGAAGCTGCCTCCCGATTTGTTTCCGGTGTGTGAGGTTAAGAGATCTATGGCCCAGGTTGCACAGCCGGAGGAATTGTTAGGGGAGGAGATAGAACTGATCGAGGGGATTTACAGTACTGAATCTGCATCACCCATAGATTCGACTGATCTGCAGGGTGCCAAGGGTGTGCAGGACGAGGAGGAAAGCTCAGCGGAAAGCTCCTCACTCGTTTCACCCGGTGCCAGAGGTGATACTGAAGGGAGCGATCGGGTCCCTACGGGAGGACCGGTTGATCCTGTATCATCGAATCAGACCGACTTGGAGGCTATACCTAATCTTACCACCGTGGCACCGGGGGAGATTGGTGAGGCGCCGCAGAGTGATGCTTTATTAACACACTTGTTTTCTTAGGTCGGGGAGAATAATCCAGACAGACATAAGACCCATCAGCTCTGCCATATTAACATGTTGAAGAGGTACTGTAGTGCGGCGGGCACACAGGCGACGTCACCTAAAGGGGCTAGCCGAGAGAGTTGCCTGGGCGCCGATCTATCACCTACTGGTGTTAACGGGGAGTTGTCTGAGGGAGTTTGTGCTACTGTATCCGCTCAGAACGGGTCAGTAGAGAAAGTTGAGTCAGATACCTTCAATTTCTTGCCTAGGTTATTGACTGGAGAGTTAGAGTATGAGGTGCAGGGTGAGCCCGGGCCTGGTGGATGGTGGTTGGATAGCCTGGGTCCCGGGGCTTGCGGTTCATGCACTGTGGGAACGCCATGCGGCAAGGCTCCTGCAGTGCCTCTCAACCCCCCTCTGCACTCTCCCCAATTCTCCGGTCCCAGGGACCAGGATGCCGTGTCTCGTTGCCCTGTCCTGGTTGTAGAAGGCATGAAGGTGGAGCAAGAGGAGGAGAGGGAGTTTTTCCCAGGTGTGTGCCGGCTGGGACATGGGCAGAGAACGGGTACCTGGCCCTGCGGGAGAAATTTACCCATTTACCTCCGGAAAGGGTTGAGGAGATGTTTACTACCTTGTGGGCTTATCCACACGTGTTCGGGGATGCCCCAGGTTTGACATTTTGGGCGGTGCATGACATCGATGTGGGAGAGAACAAGCCTATAAAATTATCACCTTGCAAAGTAAATTTACTCTCCAAGACAGATACCTACCCTTTACCGAGAGTTGATGACTCGGTAGACAAGATTGGGGCAGCCACGTTCATCATAAATGTGGACTTAGTTAAAGGCTATTTGCAAGTCCAAGAAAATCGCCAGTTTTGAGGTGGGTGGAGGAGTGTATCAGTGCCAGGTAATGCCTTACGGCTTGTAGAATGCTCCCGCCACCTTTCAGCGGTTAATGGACAGGGTTGTGCATGATGTCCCCAATTGTTTAGTCTACATGGATGATGTTGAGCACCCCCTTTTCTACTTTTTGAGAAAGTTTAACCGAGCACACAAGAATTATTCTGTGATCGAGAGGGAGTTGCTAGCTATTATTTTGAGTGTATACCATCTCGCTGTTTATTTGCCACCATATGGGCCCGTGCTCAGAATCTACTCTGACCATCATCCTCTGCAGTTTAATTGGCTCAAGGACAAAAACCAGAGACTTACTCGCTGGAGTTTGATGTTGCAAGAATATCATCTCGATGTTAGGCGCATCCGTGGTGTTGATAATGTCCTGGCAGACTGTTTGTCCCGTGAGTCCTCTGAGGAATGATAGGTGAGCACGAGGCTACTTAGTTAGTAAGCTATATTTACTCCATGTTACAAAAATCTATAAAATGTAAAAATACAAAAAGACTGTCAATGTACATATTTTGCAGTTGTAAACTAATGATGAAAGTTTTGTTTCAAAGCTTCAAAACTTCCCCCCCCCCCCCTGTGTGAGGGTGTCACAATGACCAGGGTCTTTTAGGAGTAACTAGACGGTTACGTTAGTGGCGTCTGACTTATTAAAGCAGCTGTGCCAAGTCTAGTATTAGAATGACCTGGTATTGTGAGTTTCACTCCGATACCCTTCCAATTACTCATGCCTAGTTTTGCCGTGCCTCTAAGCATTTTTGTCTCAATAAACATTTGGGTAGCATCAGCCAATAGAGTGTTACTAGTTTCGTGTATGAAGTTATGTTTTAACCCTTATTTAGCGGCGAGCAACATAAGTCGAGTTAAATAAAGCTGGACTATGTGGCGGCGCTCGACATAACTCGAGTGGCAATTTCAGCACGTAATGTGGCTGAGAGAGAGAGACAAGTGGTGGCAGGAGACTAGCGAGCGTATGACTGCTCCAGACCACCGCGGCGAACCTACTGACACAAATCTCAGCTCCCTCCTCCCTCTCTCACTCGCTACATACTCAATTATGTACTGAAAGTACCGAATTACCTGCTTTTTGCACTCGCGTTGCACGGTTATTGCAAGAAAACTATCCATCATACAAGGATCGTTATGGTGTCATTCGAAAGCTCTGTTTATGCCCTTTCAGGGATAGGTACTTGTTTTACGTTCTGGGTCTTATTTAGGCATGAAAATGATCACGTAAACAGCCCTATTTTGGCTAAAAACACCCCGCTGTGCGGTACACATAAATAAACCGCATAGGCCGCTCGTAAGGTGTTAAGGGCAACGCTGTAATTTTGATGCTAGGCGTGGGAAGGTAGGAAGTGGAGGGGGGGCGAGGTTGCTCCCGCCTCGGGGAGGGAGGAAGGGGGCAGCCAGCTTGCCTGCCCCATCAGTTTCATTTAATTATGTGACCATTGCAAGTTTAGTTGTGTTGCAATATCAAGATGTACTTTATTTTATCTTCCACACTGTTTTAGCTAATTTGTTAACCCGGCAAGTGCGGGAAGACTCTTAAGAGTTTCCCCGGGCGACTGCGGGAAGACTCTTAAGATCCTGGGCCTAAAAAAATCCATTTAAAACACCCCAAAAAAACTTGAACCCTTTTTGTTTTTTGCCCCTGGGCCATGACAAATATCACTCCTCCACATTCCCTCCTTCCCCTCCCTCCTTCAGTTATCTCCTATTTTCCCTGTTATTCCCTTACTCTGTTGTCTATTTTCGTGCTAACATTAGCGAGTTGCAAGCAGGGCGTTGTCATCACTGTTACCAAGCGAGTGCAAGAGAGAGAGAGAGAGAGAGAGAGTATCGATCGAAAATCTCTCTGCAGACTTGGGGAGGAGTGGAGGGGAGGGAGGTTGCTTCAGCCTTTGGTTATGTAACTCCCGGCCTGTATTGCTGATTTTGACCATCCAAACGCTGTTTCCACTTGTTTTATTGCTGTAACAGGTTAATACCTTTATAATCAACGTAAAATAGGCGCATATGGATAAGTATTAATGCTATTTATGGTAAAATAAGTGGTAAATTTATGGTAAAATGTTAGTGATGGGAACAACTCCAATACGTGCGCACAGGCGTGTGGTGTCTCATACCCCCCATGCGCACATCTTAGGTTAACACAGGAATACTTTAGTATAACTTATTCTTATAAAGATTCTTAGTGTTATCATATCGTGGGGTGATATATTGCAACTCTCTTAGTTTGAGCCTGGTTCCCACTAGCATCGCCAGGGCCAGGCCTCACCATTCTCTCGTGAGCGGTCAGACAGTATAGGTGGTGGCAGCCCTCTCTAGTGGTAGCCTACACCAGTCTGCCCCTGTTTATTTTTTCCTTGCTTGCATAAGAGTAACGTAACATCATTAACAGGGAATCCTAGACATCCAGTTCTCCCTTGTTTATTATTCATTTCCTCTGATCAGCATTTTACTATCTTTCCATTTTCATCATAGATTCTGAACCTTCGGTGGCTACTTCGGAAATCGTGATAGGGAAGAGCTGGGAGGTTTGCCGGGGTCCTTACTAATAAGCACCGTTAATCCCATAGACAGTCCACACACACACACATCCATAATCCCTACATATTTTTCCCAGTGTTCGTGCTTAGGACCCAGTAGCAGCCTTGACGGTTCTGCCCCAGCTATTGGTTGTTCCCTATCTCGGGTTTCGAACTGAGGCAACGGAGTGTTTAATATTAATAAGGAATCCAGCTTCAGACTGGACCCCCCCCCCCCATAGTTAAGTGAGTGTGGGAGGTGGACTCTAAGAGTTCATAGTTTTGGTCGGTTACTCACTGGGGGGCCTAGGTTGAAGCAGGATATATTGGTATGATATTAGAGGTGGTCAGGGCAACTTGCTTCCACTATTATCACCCCGAGGTTAGTAGTCATATTAGGACACTGCCTTGTATTGTTAGTTCATTATATGTATGCAATATTATTATGTGCAACTCTCTTGGGTTGTGAGTGAATTCCCGTTGGCTGGTTTGCGCACGGTATAGTATTGTCGAGGGCGCGCATAGCCTGTTATGCTCGAAGTACACCTGCACTCCTTTTTTCTTTGATGTCTTCGGGTAGCCTATATGTATTTAACTGTTTTGATTATCCATCCCAGCATTGCTAATCCCGGTGTTGGTTTCGAGTTCTCGTAGCTAGTGAGTTACATGATTATTTCTGTTCTACTTATTATTCAGAGTAGGAGCAGGGCAGTGTGCACCTTAAGCCCTGAGAAGAGCCTGGAAGTGTTCATAAAGCTCTTACCTGTTGCATCGTGTTGTTGTTTGACAGAGAGACAAGGTGCATTGGCATTAGGCATTATTTTCGTATACCGTCTCTAAACAACGGAGGTCCAGATTCGTAACAATATATATATATATATATATATATATATATATATATATATATATATATGTATATATATTTAAAGTTGCTAAATTGTACCCCATTGCTTTCCAAAGGTTCTTCCTAATATGTATTAGATCGGCTAGTGTCAGCAAGAATAAAAGGCATGTTACAGAAACAATATCATGCACGTATAATTTTATTAATTTCTTAATTTAATTTTGATTTATTAATATATTCATCTGGATTTTGGAAACGTGATAGGTAGAAAGTCTGGAGTAGACGAGGGAGTCAGGGGGAAAGAAGGAGTGGCTATTATTGTGAAGGAGGAGTTGAGAGAGTTTATTAAAGAGTGGAAAGAGGTGACATCAAGGCTAATGTGGGTGAGATTGCGGTTTAAGGGTGAAAGGTGGGTTTTTGTAAGTGCGTATGGACCAGGAAGTGAAAGAGAGTTAGACGAGGTAGAGGGTTTCTGGGAGGATTTGAGAGATTGTCTACAAGGGTTTGATGAAAATGAAAATGTTATAGTTTTAGGGGACCTAAATGCTAGGGTAGGAAATGAGCCTGTTGAGGGAGTCATCGGTAGTTTTGGTGTGGATGGTGTAAACGAGAGTGGAGAAAGACTGACAAATGTATGTGAAGAGTGTAGATTGAGTGTAGGTAATACGTTCTTCAAAAAAAGGCGTATACACAAGTACACCTGGCATAGACTTGTGAGGGGAGAAATTGTAGAGAGGGCATTGATGGATTATGTGCTGGTGACAAGGGAAAGATTGTGTAGACTGCTGGATGTGAATGTGATGAGAGGTGAGGCGGAGGGTATGTCAGATCATTACCTGGTGGAGGGAAAGCTAAGAGTTAAGAGTTACAGGAGAATAAGAGACAAGCGTGAAGTAAGAGAGGTAATAAAAGTTAGTGAGTTAGAGAAGAGTGAAAAAGAGAGGGAGTACAAGGAAAGACTAAATGAAAAGTGGATGGAAGTGAGAGAGATGGAAGAGAGAGAAGTAGAGGTTGAATGGCAACAGTTTAACACCTTACGAGCGGCCTATGCGGTTTATTTATGTGTACCGCACAGCGGGGTGTTTTTAGCCAAAATAGGGCTGTTTACGTGATCATTTTCATGCCTAAATAAGACCCAGAACGTAAAACAAGTACCTATCCCTGAAAGGGCATAAACAGAGCTTTCGAATGACACCATAACGATCCTTGTATGATGGATAGTTTTCTTGCAATAACCGTGCAACGCGAGTGCAAAAAGCAGGTAATTCGGTACTTTCGGTACATAATTGAGTATGTAGCGAGTGAGAGAGGGAGGAGGGAGCTGAGATTTGTGTCAGTAGGTTCGCCGCGGTGGTCTGGAGCAGTCATACGCTCGCTAGTCTCCTGCCACCACTTGTCTCTCTCTCTCAGCCACATTACGTGCTGAAATTGCCACTCGAGTTATGTCGAGCGCCGCCACATAGTCCAGCTTTATTTAACTCGACTTATGTTGCTCGCCGCTAATTATGGGTTAAGGAAGGAGTGAAAGCAAGTGCAGAGGTAGTATGCGGCAAAAGGAAAGTAGGAGGCAGAGGTATCAGGAAGGGAAGCGAGTGGTGGAATGATTCAGTGAGAAAGGAAGTGGAGGAGAAGAGACAGTGTTTTGAGAGGGTTTTACAGGATGGTAGTGTTGAGGTATGGGAGAGGTAAAAGGAGAAAAGGAGAGAGGCAAAACGGAAAATTAGAGAAGCGAAAAAAGATGCAAACGAAAGGTGGGGTCAAAGGTTGAGTGAGAATTTTGAAGAACGAAAGAAGATGTTCTGGAAGGAGGTATTTAAAGTAAGGAAAGGAGGACAAAAGAGGGAAGAGTCAGTGAAAGATGAAAATGGAGAATTACTAGTAGAACCAGTTGAAGTGAGGAAAAGATATGCCGAGTATTTTGAATCTTTGTTAAATACAAGAGATGGAAGAGAAGCAGTAATTGAAGCAGAGGTGGATGGAGATAGGTTACCCAGGCCACCCAGGTGGTAGGGAATGAATGAAAGGATTGAGGAAAATGAGGTGAAAGAAGCAGTGAAACAAATGAGAGCGGGAAAAGCAGAAGGTTTGGATGGTATTGCTGTGGAGTGTATAAAGAAGGGTGGAAATGTGATAATAGATTGGTTGGTGAGACTTTTCAATGTGTGCTTTGCTGTGTCAATGGTACCAATAGACTGGAAGAGTGCATGTATTGTGCCGTTGTACAAGGGGAAGGGAGATCGGCAGGAGTGTTCAAGTTATAGAGGTATTAGTTTATTGTCAGTGGTTGGAAAGCTGTATGGCAGGGTGTTGATAGAGAGGATAATAAAGTGTACGGAAGTTGCAATAGGAGAAGAACAGTGCGGTTTTAGGAGGGGAAGAGGGTGCGTGGATCAGATGTTTGCAGTAAGACTGTTATGCGAGAAGTATTTAGAGAAGATCGTGTGAACCATGAAGCAATGTGGAAGGTGTTAAGGATTAATGAAATAGGAGGAAATTTGTTAGAAGCAGTTAACCCGGGAACTGCAGGGAGACTCTTAAGAGTTCCCCCGGCGGACTGCGGGGAGACTCTTAAGAGTGAGTTAAAAAAAAAATCAACTTTTGACATAGAAAAAAAAAAAAAAAAAAATATATTTTTTTATTTTTTTTTGGCCCCTGGGCCATGCAAAATCTCAGTCCTCTACCTCTCCTCCTTCCCCACTTTCCTCCTCTCCTTCAGTTATCACCTATTTTCCCTGTTATTCCCTTATTCTGAGGTATATTTTCGTGCTAACATTAGCAAGCAGGGTGTTGTCATCACTGATGGCAAGCGAGTGCAAGAGAGAGAGAGAGAGTATCGATCGACTGTGTCTCAGTGGCCTTGGGGGAAATTGGCGGGAAAGCAGCTTGCCTCACCCATACATTATACAACTCGCGGGCTATATCTCCGATTTTGACCATCCAAACGCTGTTTTCATTCGTTTTATTGTTGTTTCAGGTTAATACCTTTATAATCAACCCATAATAGGCGCATGTGGAAAAGTATTAATGCTATTAATGGTACAATGAATATTTTAGTGACGGAAACACCTCAAATACGTCAGCACAGGGGGACGTTTCCAATTACCCCCATGCGCACTTGTTAGGTTAAGAGTTTTTATGAAGGGAGCAGAGCATGTGTGAGAGTAGGAAATTGTGAGTTGAGTGAATGGTTTGAGGTAAAGGTAGGTTTGCGACAGGGTTGTGTAATGTCACCATGGCTGTTTAATATGTTTATGGATGGTGTGGTGAGGGAGGTGAAAAGGAGAACTATGGAAAGAGGATTGGGTTTAGTAGGGAAGAATGGTAGAGATTGGGAGTTGAATCAGTTGCTGTTCGCTGATGACACAGCATTTGTGGCGGATTCTGATGAGAAACTGCAGCGGGTAGTCAAAGAGTTTGGTGTGGTATGTGGAAGGAGGAAACTGAAGGTGAACGTCAATAAAAGTAAAGTAATGGTGTGTAATAGGAGAGAGCATAAGGTGAATCTAGATGTGAGGCTGGATGGGGAAATATTGGAACAAGTAGAGTGTTTTAAATATCTAGGAGGAACGATAAGCAGGAGTGGAGGTATGGAAGTGGAGGTAAAACAGAGAGTGTGTGAAGGAAGGAAGGTTTTCGGAGCAATGGGAAGTATGTGGAAGACGAGAAATCTCGGAGTGAAAGTAAAAAGTGCACTGTATCAAGGAATTGTTGTGCCAACAGTGATGTATGGGGCTGAGACATGGGCTCTGAAGAAAAAGGAGAAAAGAGGGCTGGATGTGATGGAGATGAGCTGCTTGAGGAGTATGTGTGGAGTTACTCGTAGAGACAGATTGAGGAATGAAGAGATACGTAGGAGAGTGGGGCAGCAGGAACATTTGTCAGCCAGAGTAGACAGAAGGGTGCTGAGCTGGGATGGTCATGTTGAACGAATGGGAGATGAAAGGCTTACAAAGAGAATATGTGAGTCAGGTACAAGGGGAGATAGAAGGGCAGGAAGACCCCATTGAGATGGAGAGACTGTGTAAGAAAGGCTTTGGATGATAGAGGAATGACTATAGATCAGGCAGGGGAAGTGGTGGTGGACAGGAGTGAATGGAGAATGCTTGTGAATAGTTGAGTGAACACGTGGTCATTTGGAGTAAGGGGTCGGGCGCAAGTTGGACTAGATAATAGTCCATCAGGCGCCTGGCCCGGGGAGACGATTAATATGAAGGGTGCGCCTGGAAGTGTGGTGGGAGGGCTTGTGGCATTGGCTCCGCTGCATGTCTGCCTGCCGAGATCGGAACCTCTCCGGGTGGTCGCCGGCCGGGGGAGTGCTGGAGCGACCTTGGTGACCCTGGTCTCTGGGTCTTCTCCTGGGTGACCTGGATGTGTGTGAGTTTGTGCTTTTTATCTGTGTTTATTTGTTGTTGTATGTTATTTTTGTGTTTTCCCTGTTCTTGCTCTGTCTTGAGTCGGTTACCCCCAAAATGGGGATTGGGCCTGAGCATATAGATAGATAGATAGATTTATCTATTTATTTATTTAGTTATTTATATATATATATTTGTTGTTTTTATTTATATACAGTATGTATATTATTTATATTTATTAATCTATCTATTTATTTATATACCGGTATATATTAAATTTATATATATATTTATTTTCAGAGACTTTGAGGCTATACCCCCCCACAACGGTAGGAGAGAGGAAGTGCACCAAGTCATACAGGTACAGACGTTTCACCCAATTAGTTTCACATTAACCCGTACAGTACCAGTGATTTTTTGTTTTCTTCATTATATTCTGGCAACTATTTAGGGATTTTATTCAACTTAGGAAGGAAGTCTATCCATTTAAAGACTGCAGACTATCTTAATTAATAATTTTAACTACCACACCCCTCGCACCCAATCCCCTCCAGCCGTCTTCTACGCCTCACAGGAGAAAGAGGTGGTGGAAAATTCTCACCCCTCAACCACAGAGGAGGCTATCTGCACCAGATAGTGACGGGCACTGGGGTCGCCGCATCCGTATGCCATTTGAAAATGTAGAAATGTAGAGGGAGAGAAAGATAGAAGGACTTATGAGAAGTAGAGGACACCAACCCTCACTCTGACAAAGAGTCAGCCCACCACCACGATCAGGCAAGAGAAGTGGTAATAAATCGGAATGATTGGTGAATGCTGGTGAATAGATGAGTTAAAACGCGGTCGTTATGGAGAGGGGTCAGGCGCCAGTTGGACTAGAATGATAATAGTCTGTCAAGCGCCTGGCCCGGGGAGCCGGTAGATATGAAGGGTCATGCCTGAATGCGTGGTGGGCGGGCATTGTGGTATGGTTCTGCGGCGTGTCTGCCTGCCGAGATCGAAACCTCTCCAGGAGGTCTGGGACCTGGGAATCTTTTGCTGGACACCCCAAATGGGCCTGGGTCTCTGGGTTTTCTCCTGGGCGAACTAGATATATTTGGGTTTTGTTTTTGTGTAAATGTGTTTTTTTTTTTTTTTGTACCGGTTTGGGCTCTCTCAAGTCGGCCACCCCCAGATATATATATATATATATATATATATATATATATATATATATATATATATACAGTGGTGGGCACGGTTTCTGCTAATCAGCTAACAGCTAATAGCGAAGCTAAAACAAATCGTTAGCTGGTTAGCTTTTAAGCTAACTTTGAAAATCGTTAGTGGACCGATTAGCTTCCGCTAAATTTACTACCGCTAACTGTAAGTCCGATAACGATAATGTGCATTCACTGGTAAAACAAAAATAGTTTATTGGTCAAAAACGTTTACAGACCCTAAAATTTCACCTACTTATGTGAGTATTTGCAACATTGACTCATTTAATTTGTGTTCAATATATCTTTTATTTTGTTTATTTTGTATTTGTTTTTCCTTCTTTCTTTGTTGCTCTAGTCTCACTCCAGTGCCTCCAGGTGTTTTGTTTGGATTCATCTGGTTGGTGTTTCTGCACCCTGGTTGAAGTCATCGGCATCTCATACAATAATAATAATAATAATTACACTGACTATTATCACGGACTCACGGCACATTCACATGTAGACAAATCTGTGGACAAGTTCTATTCGTGTGAGGTGCTAGCCTGTTCTCGTGCTGGCGGCCTCTGCTCGCCTCTCATGTTCACTCCTAGGCAGGCAGGCAAGCGTATTAACCCTTAAAGAGCGGGGGCGGACTTAAGTCCACCTCCAATTTGCAGCAAGTTAGGAGCATTATTAAGGCTTTTAAAGGGTTAAAATCGAGTGTAAATGGCCGGGACCGCAGCAGGCCACACGTCCGACACCCAGGGCTTACCGCCGCCCACTGACTCTCGCTCCCTCTGTACTCGAGAGGCCGGCAGTGTAGCCAGTAGTGAGCGTACCTGGAAAAAATATGCCGCTATACGCTAAACTCCCATGTTAGTGGTACCACTGTATGAGAACGACAAGTGCTACGTAGCTCGTTCTGGTCTCATTTTGAAGCTTTTAGCGCCTAGTTTTTGCTGAATACATTTCTTTTCATGCAGATACTTGATTGATCATTCAGGAGGGCCTGAATATGCCCAAATAAGCCCCCCCCCCCCACACTAGACAAGGGTTAATAGGCCTACCTCTACCAGGAGTGAATGTTATAGTTACTGTGACAGCATACATTATTATTGAGTCATTGACTGACGAGTAACGACTCATACTTTCATAACTCTAGATGTGACTCTTGATTGACTTGTATGACTATTTTTTTGTTTTATTAAGTGTTGTGAGCCTAGCGCCGACTTGAAAAATTCGCTACAGAAAAACTAAATTTACATTTTCAAAGTTTTATGATAGATTGTTGAGGTATCTATTTGGGTTTATGTTTGTTTTTATATATTTTATTGTATACTTATATGGAGTTACCAAGGCGATTGACTGATAGTAGAGTACTACTGAAAGATGCTTTGAATAGCCTACTGTTACTTTGGAATAGTTTTTTATTGTTTTGACTACTGGCTGGTGAACTCTCCACTTAACCCGGGAACTGCGGGGAGACTCTTAAGAGTTCCCCCGGCAGACTGCGGGGAGACTCTTAAGAGCAGAGCTTTTGAACGCGTACCAAAACCGCGCATTTATAGCCAGGCGGCTGAAAATTGGTGTGGGTATAGTACTACATGTCAACTCTCGACACCACCCCGCCAAACGCTCGCCCCGTACTCGTGCATGCACCACCGCGCCAGTAACCACGCACTAGTCATGGAGCCCACACGTCCCTCACGCTCGCTCCCTGATGACACAACCAGCCCTCCTTCTGGTGGTGTTAGCCGCCGTGGAAGGCAGAGGGTGGCTGCTAAAGACCCTACCTACCAGTATGACACGCCCTACAGCTCGGAGGACGAAACACCTGCACCCAAAGCACGAAAAACACGTGCAAGCACGAGAAAGGTACAGAGGTCATTGGTGTTTCGGGACACTGTCACCACGACCCAGGCCACTGCAACAACCACTACCACCACCACTGCCACCACTGCCACCCCTGCCACCGGTACCAGCGACGCAGGAGGCCACCCTAGGGCTGCAGAATCTGCGGGGGCAGGACAAATTAAAGGCACGGGCGTAGGGAAGAGAACCCGTACGCCAGCCACAGTGCCCCTACCACCACCACCACCACCAGCCGCCCCTGGCCTGGCTGCCCCTGCCGTCCCTGCCGCCCCTGCTGCCCCTGCCGCCCCTGCCCAAGGAACAGGGAAGGGGAAGGGGAAGGGGAAGGGGAGAGGGAAAGCGACTGCTGGCCCTGGTGTCCCTGCCGGCACTGCTGCCCCTGCTGCCCCTGTTGCCCCTGCTGCCCCTGTTGCCCCTGCTGCCCCTGCCGCCCATGCCGCCCCTGCCCAAGGAACAGAGAGAAGGGCGACAGGCACCACCATCATCTTGCCATCAAGGCCACGCACCACTGCTGCCCCTGCCGCCGCCCCTGCTACCGCCTCTGCTGTCCCTGTCCATAAAACTCCCGCACGTGCAAAATTGACCCGGAAAACTCTGACACCATCAAAGTATGCCGCCCTGCTGTTTGATGGTGATTCGCAGGACATTGGCAGCCCGGGTTTCGACGACGAAGCCCTAGCACGGGACCAAGGGTGGGGGGATTTGGGAGTGGACAGTGGGAGTGAGTCCGACGTCGGTGACAAGAATGAGGAAGGGCATCGTCTGTCAAGTGAAGAGGAGGGTGATGATGATGCAGTGCTGTATCGCGACCATGGAAGCGATATTTCAGACGATGAAGCAGACGCAGACGACATTCCGATCCCTGAGCTGCCTTCGTTCGATTGGTCTGACGGGGTCAATTTTGTACCTGACGTGCCCCAGTTCAATCCTGGGACGTCAGGAACAACTGACGACTGGCCCTGTGACGATCAAGCGAACGAAAGCGACTTCTTCCTCACTTTTTTCTATATGGAGGTAATGACGTACATCGTTGCCCAAACAAACGCCTACTACAGGTGGGTGTTTGGCAGATTGGACGTCCTTTCTCCAAAAGCGAGAATACGAGGCTGGGTGGATACGACTGTGGAATAATTTATGACGTTCTTTGCCTTGTTGTTCCTCATGCCTCTGATCAAGAAGCATGTGTTGCAACACTATTGGAAGCACGACCCTCTCATCGCCACCCCAACTTTCAATAAGTTCATGACTCGTGACAGATTTTTGTTGCTGCTAAGATTTATGCACTTTGCAGACAACGAAAATCCTAACAGGATTGACAGGATATGGAAAGTTCGGGATGTGTTCACCATGTTGTTGGAGAGGTATAGGAAATACTTTTACCCCTTCCTCAATTTGGTGATTGATGAGTCGCTCGTGCTCTTCAAAGGACCTCTTGTTTTCAAGCAGTATATCCCCTTGAAAAGGCATAGGTTCGGAATCAAGCTCTTCGTGTTGTGTGACTCCGAAACTGGAATAGTGCTTGACATGATCGTGCACACAGGCACTGACATTGACATACCGAAAGCCGTTGCCAATGGCCCCATGGGCATGTCAGGTGCCATTGTCAGGAAAATGTTGGCACCTTACCTGGGCAAAGGCCACATCATCTACACTGACAACTGGTATACTTCTCCTGCTCTCTGCCAGTTTCTTCATGACAACCAAACAGGGTCATCTGGGACTGTCAGAAAGACAAGAAAGTTTATGTCAAAGTTCACAGGTGATGTCATTCCTCTCACAGATGCCTCCTCCAGTGACACACCTTCAGAAGACGACCTGGCCCAGGAACACTGCGAGAGGCATGTGCAAAGAAGGCGACGAAAGGGGCAAAAATTCAAGCAGCTCGAGAAGTGTGGGAAACTGATAGCCCTGAAGTGGAAGGATAAGCGAGACGTCCACCTGCTTTCCACCATCCACACAGGTGCCCAGGTGGATTCAGGCAAAATCCTCTACCGAACCAGGAAGACCATCTACAAGCCCGACATGGTAGTGGACTATACCAAGAACATGCGCCTGGTGGACAAGTCTGACTGTCAGCTGTCAGGCGTTGAGTGTCTGAGGAAGACTGTGAAGTGGTATCACAAGCTCTTCCTCCACCTAGCTGATATCACGATGCTCAACGCCTACAACTTGTGGTTGGTGAAAAAGGATATGGCCCCAAACCAGAAGCTGAAATTCCGGGAGTTCGTTTACAACGTCTCATACCAACTCCTGGAGAAGTATGGCACCACCACTCACAGACGTACGGCATGGCGTGGGGATCAGGTTCCGGACCGCATCCAGCTGGGTGTCGAAAGACACTACCCAATCAACACTGAGATGCTTGGCACTCGTCGCAGGCAGGCGCAGTGCACCGTCTGCAGCAGCAGTGTCAGGAAACCCCATGTCACCAAAAGAGTCACCTCAATGTGCGCCGAGTGCAAAGTTCCACTCTGCCTGGGTGACTGCTTCAGGGACTACCACACCTTCAAGAATTATTGAGTGTCGCCCTGCCCTGCCCTGCTCTGGACTCGCCCCGTGCCCTGCCTTGGACTCGCCCCCTGCCCCGCCCTGTCCTGGACTCGCGCGCTACCTTACCTGACCTGACCTAATTGATCACGCTACCTCATAATGTAACATACATATTATATAATGTATAAGTTCCAAAGATGTCCCTGTGATATAGCTTTTACATTATATAATTGTATGTTTCATTATTTAGTTTATAAGTTTCAAAGATTTACATGTAATATGCCTTATTTTTTTAGTATATCAATATATATGTTTGTTATTAGCCAAAGTAATGTGTATATAATTATTTTCTTACCTCAAATGAATTGTACAAAAATAAATATGTTTCAATAAATCCTGTCAAACCTACTAAGATAATAAAATAAAACAATAAAAAAAAAAAAAAAAAAAAAGGTCATGTCATTGTATTCTTACAATATGATATATTCTATGAATATTTCATATTGTTTGAATACAATGGCATGATCTTGTAAACAAAAAAATGTATCAAAATTTTTCTAGACAATATAAAACCTTCCCCATAACCCCCTCCTGGATTCGATCACACAACCCTACCACACTTTGAGTAGCTCATACCAAATATCACTCAAAACTTTGTGTCTACAATCGAAATGACAATATACAAACAAAAATGAATTATCCCACCAATTTACGTTTGTAAATTGATGGGATTATCAATTATATCATGCCAAGGTTTATAAAAGTTTGTCTCTGTCAAGAATTAGTAATTATATAACTTTATTCTGTCAAAAATTGCCCAAACACTCAGCAAAATTGCCCCTCTCAGTGCGACTCCACTCATTTTCACACGGTCAAGCGGTGATCCTTGCCGCTCCTTTATGCCCCAGCTACACCAGCAACAGCAGCTCTGTCTGGGAACAAAATTTGTATAAATACAATAATGGATAAAATACTCTTCACAAATACATTTGTATTGTATAATATTGTAAATAAAAATGAATAATAACTGTGTGGGTGTCGAAAATTGCTCAACCAGCTTTCTTATGTCTCGCCTACGTGCGTATATTGGATTATACATAGTCATGACTGTCATACAAATAATTGCAGTAGGTCTCGAATATACATTTAGATTGCATATTACTTGGAAATAAATAGGTATACGTTTCTCTGGTGGCAATCTACCCTTTCGCAAGTGTAAGGAGACACCAGTCTATATTTAGCCCTCTATCACAAAAGGCAATCTGCCTGTGTTTACTGACCACCGTCGCTGGTGGTCAATAATATAGTACTTTATTTACAGTCAATGGCCTACATGTTTCTGTGGTACTTCACATGTGTCTAAAATGCAATGTCTGCTTGCATAAAAATGCAATTCTGAAGTCCATTTATACGTACGACATACGCATGTCTCAGTTTCTATCTCTCTCTCTCTCTCTCCATTCCTGACTCATGTTATTGTAAAACTCTTGGTGGCAACAAACACCAGACACCTGGTAGACATAAGGTTCAAAATCCCAAGACATCAATACGCCTCGGGCGCCTCCACAATTGTCACACAGCTGGCTATCTATCTAGAGATCTGCCTGCCTTCCTTCTCTCCACGATTCACTCACTCCCTCCCTGCTAGCCTCCCTCCTACCCAGCCACCCCCACCCACCCTTTCAGGTTTCCGTCTGCTAGAAACACATTGCGTAAATATCGCATCAATTGGGCTATATGCGGTATATTCCTTGTTATATGGGACGCCTACATATGTACACGTCTTTATTAAAGCATGACATTGCTCTAAATACAAGATTTACGTGATATTTATGGCGTAACACACCCTCTCCCCCTTTCATTCCCAGCACAACTCACTCACACCTTGGTTCACGCATAGAAACTCATTGATAATGTGCGTAAATATCGCATGAATTGGTCTATATGCGGTATATATTTTGATATATGGCACGTATACATACGTACAAGTCTGTATTATAGCATGACAGTGCTCTACGTACAAGATATAAGTGATATGTATGGCGTAAACCACACTCTCAGCTCATAAATTGCCGCCAAACCTCCAACACATCTTCATTCCCGCCTAAAAATTATCTTATAATTCCCTTATATATTGCAATTTTTGGTCACTATGAGGCATATTCATTGTTATATGGGTGGCCTACACACGTATACATACTCTACATAGCCTAAAAGGGCTAAAAAATGGAGATATACGTGATAATACGCGGTAACCCACCCCCTCCTTCTATCCCCTGGGCGCGTGAAAATTCGGCAGGGAAATCTCGCCGCTCGATGACAATCAAGCCGCGCGGTGCCATTCGCTCCACATTTTTCAACTACGGACCGTTCCCCCACCCCCCCCCAGATATTTGTTGGGGGGTCAAATATATATGGGCCGATGCACGCAAACATTCCCTACACGATGATGTACTTTTTATCGAAATTGGCAATAGGTCCCAAAATCATCATAGGTGGGCACAGTCTTACCCTGTAGAAAACGCCCTGTGCGCCGCGGAGAGGTTAAGCACTAAGGTAATTTTATGATGTTTATATTATTTATTTTTTATATTGAAATACTGTAGGCTATCCTAACTATATCAACCCAACCTAACCTTGATTAACGTAACCTAACCAGATTAACCTAACTTATCCTTGCCAAACCTATATTAATCTAACCTATCCAGATAAAATACCAAGATTAACAAGTCGATATCAAGTTTATGAAAATATATTCCTCATTCTTCATAAATTTTTAAACTTTTTTAGGGTGATCTGATATGTGATTATTAGCGGAATAATCGGAATTGCATATTTACCCATTATATTTCGATTTTAAAATATGGCACTGATAGACACGGCTATAAGGATGAGGGAAACTGAGGGGTAAAAGCAGTCAAAAACATAACATTAAATGAAAAACTGAAATTCATCCTAACAAACTAACCTAACCAGTGTGTCAAAACTCAAAAGAAAGACGATTCAATTCTGTTTAATCTAGATCAACCTAACCTAACCTAGATTACTCAATTTAAATTCAGAAGTAAGCGGGCATCATGGTGCTGAAGGGGTTAATCTTATTGATTTTGCTCTACTGTCCATCCCCATCTAAGTGTTCTAACTAAATAACAATATTTTCTATTCGACAGAAGTGTCGTTGATTGTAAGCTAATGCTTATTTCATTTGTTCATATTATTTATGTACAACAGGATGCACATGCACATTCATTAATCATCTGATCTTGGCATTCTGTGATTCTTTTAGCCTATGTTTTGGAAAGCTGTGTCTAAGCAGTAAGCTACAACTACAACCTACAGCATATTATAGTTTTAGCTTTCTAGGTCTGTGTTTATAGATTTAGCTTTCTAGGTCTGTGTTTAAGGGTTTTAGAGGGAACAATCAAACCAATGGTAAGTTCATATGATAAAAGTTAGCTGTTAACTGTTATCGATAGCTTCCGGTAATTTCTTCAGCAATTTGGCGATTTAGCGTTATCGAAGCTAACGTTTTAAGTTAGCTGATTAGCGGTTATCTCAGCTAACTGTTCGGTTAGCTGTGCCCACCACCGTGTATATTGTCACAATGACCAGGGTCTTTTAGGAGTAACTAGACGGTTACGTAACTTACGTTAGTGGCGTCTGACTTATTAAAGCAGCTTTGCCAAGTCTAGTATTAGAATGACCTGGTATTGTGAGTTTCACTCCGATACCCTTCCAATTACTCATACCTAGTTTTGCCGTGCCTCTAAGCATTTTTCTCTCAATAAACATTTGAGTAGAATCAGCCAATAGAGTGTTACTAGTTTCGTGTATGAAGGTATGTTTTAAGGGCAACGTTGTAATTTTGATGCTAGGCGTGGTAAGGCAGGGAGTGGAGGGGGGCGAGGTTGCTCCCGTCTCGGGGAGGGAGGGAGGGGGCGGCCAGCTTGCCTGCCCCATCAGTTTAATTTAATTATGTGACCATTGCAAGTTTAGTTGTGTTGCAATATCAAGATGTACTTTATTTTATCTGCCACACTGTTTTAGTTAATTTGTTAACACAGGAATACTTTAGTACAAGTTATTCTTGTGAAGTGTCTTAAGTCTATCATATCGTGTGGTGAGATATTGTAACCCCCTTTAGTTTGAGCCTGGCTCCCGCCAGCCATGCCAGGGCCAGGCTTCGGCATTCTATCGTGGGCTGTCAGACAGTATAGGTGGTGGTAGCCCTTTCTAGTGGTACACCAGTCTGCCCCTGTTTATTTTTCCTTGTTTGCATAAGAGTAACGTAACGTCATTAACAGAGAAATCCTAGACATCCAGTTCTCCCTTTGTTATTATTCCTTTACTCTGATCAGCATTTTACTATCTTTCATCATATATTCTGAACCTTCGGTGGCTACTTCGGAATTCGTGATAGGGAAGAGCTGGGAGGTTTGCCGGGGTCCTTACTAATAAGCACTGGTAATCCCATAGACAATCCACACACACACACACACACATCCATAATCCCTACATATTTTTTCCCAGTGTTCGTGCTTAATAATAATAATAATAATAATAATAATATTTATTGAGTCAGCAATTTACAGAGTTGGTACCACATAGTTTGTTACAAATATGACATGTACCAGCCTTGCATAATTCCAACTAAGGATAGCCCAATAAGGCCGTTAGGCGTATTTCCATTGGGGTCCTTGTCGGATTAGGTTAGCTGGGGAAAAGGGGAGGATAAAGAAATAGATACTTTAGAGAAAGTATTTCTAGGGGGTTATTTGAAGATACCTTACATCCTATAGTAAATATCAGTAATCCATAATCAGTAATCATTTCAGTTTGTTTTGTCTATCTCTTATGTCGTATTTAGTAGTAGACATAAGCTTGGTGCTCCCTTCTCGCAGCTGTCCGGTTCAGATGTTCCTTCAGGCTACGTCTGAAGGAATACAGTGTTCTCTTTTCACGGACTGACTGGGGTAGGTCATTCCTGTCTTTGATGGCAGTGAAGAAGAATGTTTGCTTACCCTGTCCTTGGATTCTCGGGACCTTAAAATTAAACATCATGTTTCTTGTATTATGTCCACTCCTCTCATTTGCTTTAACAAAATAATTCTTTAGATACTCTGGAGCTCTGTCAAAGAAAATTTTGAAGGCATTAGTTAGCCTGATTTGTTTGGCCCTGTCAGAGACATTGAGCATACCTAGTGACTGAAGTTGTTCCTGGCCAACATGTGATCTGGGTCCTAGGTTCAGCATGAACCTAACCATTTTATTTTGAGTGACCTGAAGTTTGTGCTGTGCTGATTTAGATGATGCAGAGTACCAGGATGACACAGAATAGTCAAAATGACATTGAACAAGCGCTTGGCAGAGGGTCTTTTTGGTCGCCGCGGGCAAGCATCCCACCTGTCTATACAGGTATTTTATACGTGCTCTACACTTACTCAGGATAGATTCCAAAATTGTTTCACGTGACAAACTCGCGTCCAGTTTCAGTCCGAGATATTTAACTTGTGACACTGTTGTTATAGGAATATCATTACAGTTGACCGAGAAGCCCACAATGTCTTTCAGTTTGCGTTTTGTTCCACATAAGATGGCTTCCGTCTTGCCCAGGTGAAGAGATAGTCTATTGTCCACTAGCCATTCACTACATGATGCTAGTTCTTTGGAAAGTGAAGCGGCAATACTTATTGGGTCTTTCCTGAAACCAGAAGCACGCTGTCGTCTGCATACAGTAATAATTTACATGAGACGCTCAGTTCCATGTCGTTCACATAACAGAAAAAGAGTAAGGGACCAAGGATGCTTCCCTGCGGGACCCCACAGTTAATTGGCATAGGATCAGATATATTATCATCAATTTTGACTCTTTGGGTTCTACCACTAAGATAAGATGTAAACCAGTTCACAGACCCTATGCCCATTGCTTGTAGTTTATTACGTAGGATATCATGGTCTACTGTGTCAAACGCTTTTTGTAGATCAAGAAGAACCATACCGGTGTAGTTACCTTTAGAAATTTCTTTACGAATGTGATCCGTTAAGTGGATGAGACAGGAGTCTGTCGAGTACATGCATCTGAAACCTGATTGAAACTTATAGAATAGATCATTTTGTTTGAGGTAGTGTTCAATTTGGGTGTATACCGCTCTTTCAAGGATTTTAGATACAATACATAATATGCTAACTGGTCTGTAGTTGCCAACTTCTAGTTTATTTCCTTTCTTGAATAGAGGGGTTACAATAGCTTCCTTCAGTTCAGCAGGTACTGTGTTGGTGTTAATTGACAAGTTGATGATGTGGGTTAGGGGGCCTGCTATACCAATGGCTCCATCTCGTAGAAATTTGGCAGGAATTTTGTCTGGTCCTGTGCTCTTATGTACATTTAGGTTAGACAGCTCGTCAAAAGTGTATTTTGGTGTAACATTTTGCAATCTAAATGTGTTCGGGTGTATGTCTTTATCTCTGTAGAAATTACGAAAGGTGGCCGTTGTTGTGTATTTATTGAGAGGTTGAGGTAGGTTCTGTGCAAGTGTGTTTGCTATGGAAGTGAAGGAGTTGAAGTAGGTTGAATTTTGTCGTTTATCGTGGCAAACCTGATCATTAATGGTGAGAGCAATATTAGTGTTAGACGAATCCCTTGTCTTGTTGCTGTAGCCTGTTGTTTTTAGATGCCTCCATAGTTTCTTTGGGTTATTCTGATATTCCTCTGCCTTATTGTGAAAATAATTATTTTTCGCTGATTTCATTTTCCTACTTAGTTTATTCCTGGCCCTGTTGAACTCATGTTTCAGACCTTGATCCTGTCTATGTTTCGCTAGCCTTTTTAACAGATTGTCTCTGTGTTCCAGATGGTGTAGTATGTCATTGTTGATCCATGGGTCTGACCTTGCTTTAATTCGTATGTCTTTCAGAGGAGCTATTTCGTCTAGGATGTTTGTGATGATGGTTCTGAAGCCAACCCATGCGTCATTAACGTTTGTACTTCCAAACACTGGAGACCAGTCTGTATTCCATAAAATGTCCAGAAATGTTTCCTTATTGTAGTTTCTGAGTGACCTTGTTTTGATAATCTTTTGATTCTCTAGGGTAATTTTTGTGGTTTTCCGTGTGCAATATGTGACGAAGTGATCACTTATCCCAGTCTGTATAACCCCTGATTGGGATATTTTGTCCTCTCTGTTACAGTTTATGTGGTCTAATATTGTGGCAGTGTTCTCAGAGATACGTGTGGGGGTTGTGATGAGTTGTTTGTGATTGTGCATTGTCAGTATATACCTATATTCTCGTACAAGCCTATCATTTCGTTGTTTGTAACACAGGTTAAAATCCCCTAGTATGATGGATTCATTCCGAGGGTCTAGCGATGACAAAGTTCGTTCACATTTGGTCAAGAATTGTGTGTCGGCTGGTGGCCTATAGCATACCCCAATTGTGATGGGTCTTGTCCTCGGCAGGTGTAGGTCGATCCACAGGGCTTCGTGATTTTCTACATGGAGGTCGGTCCTAGTTGTGTGTGTGAGGTTGTTTTTTTACATACAGACATACTTCTCCCCCATGCCTATTGCGATCATTCCTAACCATGTTGAAACCTTGAATGTTTATTTCACCATCGTTTATACTTGAATCCAGCCAGGTTTCTGTGATTGCAATTATTGAAGCTTTGGCCTTATTAGCTAACAAGTTTATTTCTGACAATTTATGGTACATTGATCTGGCGTTAATATGGATAAGATGGAGCCCTTTGTTGGTGAACACTCTGTATTCATCTTTGATTTTGAATGTGTCCTGGCTGGATTCTGAGTTGTTAATACTTGGATAATTTACATTAATATTCGGTAATGAATGCAAGGCACACTTATTGCAAAGGAATTCCCGTTCTTCACTGTTGATCTTCTTAGAGATGCACTTCATGTGAGCTACCTGTTTACACTTTACACAGTTTTGGATCTTCTGACGTCGTGTTATGAGTGATTCACACATAAAAAAAATGGTTTCGCGATGTTGTACAGCTGAGTTCCTACATTTAACACATTCAACTTTGTTTTTACTGTTAACGTAAGTACATCGGTTATGAACAATTTCATTACAACTGTTGCATTGTAAAAGTGAACTCCTATTGTTGAAACCAATATTACAGACTATACATAGTTTTTTCTTACTGTTTATCATACGACTGGAGGTGTGGTTTGGTCCGCGTCGATCAGCTGTTTGTGCGGGAGAGAGTAGGGGATACTCGCGGTCGGGCTGTGGTTGTTTGCTGTTGTTGTTGTTGTTGTTTTCATTGTCCATTGATGCTGCTTCCCTGTAGATGTATTTGCGAGTGCTACCTGTTTTTATTGTTGTTCTTGTTGCATGTTGTGCTACTTGGGTCGTCGATATCTGTGGTATTAATGGTAATGCTGTGGGTAATGTAGAGTGCGTGGAGTGGGTAATTGCTAGTTCCCTGCATTTATCGCATTCCATTTCTTTTCTGCTGTTAACATAAGAACATCGATCGTGTGCTGTTTCATTACAAATACTACATTGTGATGTTGGACTCCTTTTGTTGAATCTAATATCGCACACTGTACATAGATTCTTTGTATTGTTCGTCGTACGTCTGGCGGTGTGATGATCAGCTGTGCTGCTAGGGTGGGGACTGTCTGTGGCTATGTCTCCCCCTGTGACCCCTCCCTGCCCCACCTGTATTTGCTGTTTGATGATGTTGTCCTTATTCCTGGCTGCTAATGCTGCTCCATTGTTAATGTTGCGACTGATGCCTTTCTTCCTAGCTGCTCCAGTTACATGTTGAGCCACCGATAGTGTTGGATTGTGTTGTGGGTTGAATTGGAGCGTGACGGCCGGAGGCTGGGGTACCTGCTGGCCCAGTTTGTTATAACGAATTTTACTGCTAGGGACTGTAGAAATGTCGGTGTCTGCCTTACTTGTTTGGCGGTGAGGTTTCTTCAACGTTGAACAAGGGCCGGGGTTGGTCTCTACATCTCCGCAGCTAATTAGAGTGTAGCACAATAGGTGTTGTAGCGAGGTTGTGCCAGAGTATTTGCCCAGTCGCAGCGCCTTCCCGATATATGAAATAGACCAGACAGGAATGGTGACAGAAATTTCACTCGTGTGTGATTTCTGTGTGACGAGGTCCCTCAATACTTGTTTAGGGTTGACCTGGTACACTACCGGACCCCTCTGCACCTGTATATCAGCATAGCCCCTCTGGATGTTGAGAAGGATGATACATAGAGAGAGGGCTACGCCCGCACCCTTCATCCCTCCCGCTATCTCAGGTGAAAATTGGGACCCGGTAACAGCCTTGACGGTTCTGCCCCAGCACTTGTGTGTTCCCTATCTTGGGTTTCAAACTGAGGCAACAGAGTGTTTAACATTAATAAGGAATCCAGCTTCAGTCTGGACCCCCCCCCCCATAGTTAAGTGAGTGTGGGAGGTGGACTCTAAGAGTTCATAGTTTCGGGCGGTTTCTCACTGGGGGGCCCAGGTTGAAGCAGGATATATTGGTGTGATATTAGAGGTGGTCAGGGCAACTTGCTTACACTAATATCACCCCGAGGTTAGAGTCATATTAGGACACTGCCTTGTATTGTTAGTTCATTATAATATGTATGCAATATTATTATGTGCAACTCTCTTGGGTTGAGAGTGGATTCCTGTTGGCTGGTTTGCGCACGGTATAGTATTGTCGAGGGCGCGCATAGCCTGTTATGCTCGAAGTACACCTGCACTCCTTTTTTCGTTGATGTCTGCTGGTAGCCTATATGTATTTAACTGTTTTGATTATCCAACCCAGCATTGCTAATCCCGGTGTTGGTTTAGGGTTCTCGTAGCTAGTGAGTTACATGATTATTTCTGTTCTACTTATTATTCAGAGTAGGAGCAGGGCAGTGTGCACCTTAAGCCCTGAGAAGAGCCTGGAAGCGTTCATAAAGCTCTTACCTGTTGCGTCGTGGTGTTGTTTGGCAGAGAGACAAGGTGCATTGGCATTAGGCATTATTTTCGTATACCGTCTCTAAAGAACTGAGGTCCAGTATATATATATATATATACAGTGAGTTATGTGCCATAGTATACTAGTAGATATATATAACTCTTAAGCTAGCTCCTACAAGTTCTTCCTAACCTGGATACAATTGACTAATGATAGCCGGAATAAAGTTGTAACTTGTTTTTGTTTGCACTTAACAGGTTGCCTGAATCTGGCGTACCTATCCAAGAAGGTGATATGGTTGTGTTCTCCATCTGGAGCATCCACCGTGACGACCGGTACTGGCCCGAACCGCTGAGGTTCATACCGGACCGGTTCATGCCAGAGAACAAGGCCAACATAAAACCCTTCACCCACCTGCCCTTCGGAATGGGTCCCAGAAACTGTTTGGGTAAGTTAGACCATTATAACACATACAAACCTTCGGAATGGGTCCCAGAAACTGTTTGGTTAAGTTAGACAATTATAACACATAAAACCCTTCGAAATGGGTCCCAGAAACGGTCAGGGTAAGTTAGACCATTATAACACATAAAACCCTTCGGAATGGGTCCCAGAAACTGTTTGGGTAAGTTAGACCATTATAACACATAAAACCCTTTGGAATGGGTCCCAGAAACTGCCTTGCTAAGTTTTAAGTTAAAAACACTATAAATTACGTATTATCGCAACATTCTCGTTATATTTTAAACTAATATTATGTGACATCACATGGATTAGGAAAAGCTTATGATACTAAGAGGGTTAATTATATCACCGATAAGGGAGACACATTGGATTTAGAGGTAAACTGAAGTGAATCCTGTTTTCAGAGGTATTCCTGGCGTGCAATACTTGTTTTTTTGTTTAATCTTTATTGCTGGTACAGATCAGACACTCAATAGTTTGATAACAGCTGCTTTTCAGAGCATTCAACTTATTTTATCCCCTACCCAGGTTGAGCAATGCCATTTACCGAATTTTCCCCCCAACTTGGTTTTGATCATTGTTGTTGTTGTTGTTGTTACTGTTTCAGTTGGTTCTTTGCATGTTGGGAAAACTGTGTTTGACAGATGATATATTTGTTCTCTTATGTGGTTTTAGAGACCATCCGCTGCTGCCATGTATTAGCCAATCATAAACGAGTTATATTGGGTGTACAGCTAACTTTTGGTCTATATATTGGGTGTACAGCTAACGTTTGGACTATATATTGGGTGTACAGCTTAATTTTGGTCTATATATTGGGCGTACAGCTAACTTTTGGTCTATATATTGGGTGTACAGCTAACTGTTGGTCTGTATATTGGGTGCACAGCTAACTGTTGGTCTATATATTGGGTGTACAGCTGACTTTTGGTCTATATATTGGGCGTACAGCTAACTTTTGGTCTATATATTGGGTGTACAGCTAACTTGTATTCTATATATTGGGTGTACAGCTAACTTTTGGTCTATATATTGGGTTACAGCTAACTTTTGGTCTATATATTGGGAGTACAGCTAACTTTTGGTGTATATATTGGGTGTACAGCTAACTTTTGGTCTCTATATATTGGGTGTACAGCTAACTGTTGGTCTATATATTGGGTGTACAGCTAACTTTTGGTCTATATATTGGGTGTACTGCTAACTTTTGGTCTCTATATATTGGGTGTACAGCTAACTTTTGGTCTATATATTGGGTGTACAGCTAACTTCTGGTCTATATATTGGGTGTACAGCTAACTTTTGGTATATATACTAGGTGCACAGCTAAACTCTTGCCATCCCCACCAAACTAATTTATGCCACATTTTAGTGCAGTGTCAACTATAAATGGACCGTCAGGCATTTGTCTTTCGTGCACCGATTAACATTCAGAAATAGAATTATCTTAATCTCATAATTACCTCTCCAAAATTAGTTTTCAGCAAACAGCTCACTCAAAGACAACTGCAGAGGTTAAAGTAACTATACTAAAGGTATCTAAACAATACTGATGGTCACAAAGGCTTTAAAGTATCCCAGAAAGGCCGCAAATCGCGTTCTGGAGCGCGAAATTGTTAAGATAATAATACTGATTTTTGTGGAATTCTGTGTTCCTTGCCTGGTTAACATTAGAGGTAGTATTTTGCCTTGGAGGCTGTCCATGTGAGGATTACAATTTTTAACTGGGATGTATCTAGACTGTCGGAGAGTTAGTGATATATTTAAATATAAAATATGCATGTACAGGTATGTATCATTAACCCAAGGGATACAAAATTATTTGTGAATTTGTAGCCTTGGATTCTGACAAAATTAGTTATATTTACTATACAATCTATTATTATTTTCAGTGTGCTTTTATTTTACACATATGATGAATATAAGAGCTTTGAAGAGTGATTTATTATGTTTAAAATAAGTGGGGAAAGCATTTGGGTGGTAAAAAACGTAAATATTCGCCACCTGGTCGTATCCTCAGGCGGGAGGCGGCGAGACGTATACCCTTCCCCTTCAAGGTCGCTCTCTCCAAGTGGGCGATGTCTCAGTGTTATATAAGGACTCTTATGTAACTCACTTGTGCTACATAACCGGGGGAGAGAAATTTGCGCTAAAAAATTAAATAAATTATGAAAATATCAGGAAAAATAGGTGATAATTGGGGGAGGTTGGGGGGGGGGGAGAAACATATAGATGAGTGGTAGGAAGTACTAGAGTGGAATGATCTCACCTAATGACATATTTCTATGCTTTGAGAGGCCCTGGGGTGTTTTAGAAGGGATTTTGTATGGTCTTTCTACCGTGAAGCCTATCACGTTCGCTATGGTGACCTTTCTGTGAGACTTTTCGCGTTTCTTGGGTTAAACAATTTTACAACATACTTTTGTTTTGTTGCAGCCATGAGGTTCGCCCAGATGGAGGTGAAGGTGGCACTGGCCAAGATGATCCTGGCAGCTGATCTTCAGGTGGCACCGGGTCATGAGCAGATCGTCCTTGATAAGAAGTCCTTCTTCGTGAGACCTGCAGACAATTCCCTTCTTCTGGTCAAGCCGCTAGGGCAAGAATAAACAACCTTAAGACCTGCAGACAGTTTCCTTCTTGTGGTCATGTCGCTTGGAGAAGAATAAGCAACCTTAAGACCTGCAGACAGTTTCCTTCTTCTGCCCAAGCTGCTATAGGGGGAAGAATAAACAACCTTCCAGTAATAGTCGTATCAAAAGCTGCCGTAGTTTAGTACCGGTATCTTTCGATCATTAATTTAACCATCTCTTTGTTTTATCAGATTGATCCTCTTCCGTAAGACCTGCAGATGGCTTCCATCCTCTGCTCTAGCCGGTAGGGAAAGAACAAACATCCATCCCCTAATATTATAGCCAGTAAGCTGCCTTGACCTCATCTTGATTACTCAGTTGTTCGAGTGTTTTGTAGCGAAATGTGTTGTTGTTTAATTAAGTTACCCAACATATTCTACTTTCGATCTAGTTTCCGATTCCAATGCGAAAAACCCTCAAAACAGTACAAGAGAAAACTTACTCATCGAAAATTGACGGAAAAGCGCTTGTGGGACACCTTAGATATTGTGAGTATTTTGTATCGAAATGTGTTGTTGACTATCTTGTAAAGAAGTAACGTAATTCCTGTCTCCTATTGTCGAGTTCCTTATTGTGTACCCGTTTAATTCCACTAGGAAAAAACAACAAACAACCAAACCTTTTTATCCCCTATTAAATACACTTTTATTATCATTGGACATTCCCGAGTCAACCTAACTAAAGATATTTAAAAACAGGACAATAACATCTACACCACAACACACTAAAGTTACAGTATTCGTTTTAAGTGATTTTATATAAGTTACCCTCTCGAGAAGGTGTACCAGTTAATTACAGTAGTACAACCTAGGATTCATATTATCCAAAATGACAAATACATACAATATCAGTGTAAAAATATTCCCCTTTTCAAAGATATCATGATATAACGAAAAAAATAGAGTATAAACTTCCTGATAGCGGCACCAGCGTATTCCCTCCCTCCTTCCCACCCTACTCCACCTCACTCAGTAACCGTCATGTTTAAATGACAGATTAACAAACACTGACACAGAAAAAAGACATATGTATATAAAACATTTTATACCTAGAATTACATAATCTTTCATTTTTGAAATTATTTGTCATAACTCCCATGGCAACCAGTATATAATATATATGTCCCACCCCTATTAAGATCTCGGGATGGCCTCTGGGTATCAACTGCCTAGGGTTGCCTAGAGCTGGATTCACTACATCCATTCTCAAAAGTTGCTAGGGGAGCCACTAGATTGTAAATAAATGCCCAACATCACTAGAAATATACTTAAATCTACAACAACAAATCCTACGAAAGCAACTAGTCCCTATAAACCTGGACTATGCACCCTTCATTACCAGTCAGACAAAGCACATCAACAACAACCTGAAACACTCATCTGCCTGGCGGGTGCCCAATCCCGAAAGGGGTTGAAATAGAGGAGCTATCCCCCCGCCAAAGGTGGCTTTCTAGGGCCTTTCCTAGTTGATGCTGAGAGGATTGGGTTCTAGTCATGTGGTGATGGGTTGGTCTATCAGAGTGAGAGTTGAGCCTTCTCCTCCTAACCTCTGACTTTTAATTTTATGTTTTCTATATATCAAGTGGCGGCGTCTGTTCCGTGGATTGACCTCTCTACTGCCAACTGAGAGGTTGGCAGACTGGGAGCCAAAGCGTCACATTTTTCCTTTGTCCCTCAACTTTCCCTTCATAATTGTTAAGGGGCACAGGGCCTTGGGTGGGGCTTCGGTGCCCCGGGCGCATCCGCACCCTCCTCAGCTCCTCGCCTAGGAGCGGCTTCGGTCACCTGGGCATTCTTAGTGGTAAAGCAGGGAGGGTTCTGTGGGTGCACTTTGTTATGGCCTTGGCCTTGCTCGGGACCTTGGGGCTGCTCGGTCAGACAACCTGGGGAACAAAAATCACAACAAAATGCCATAATCTCTAGAAAATCATTCAAAACTACACATATCTCAAGAATCTTGCTAGAATTCATGACGCTAGATGTAAAAATGTGCCGCTAGATCGAAGAAAACACCTCAATCTAGCGGGAAAGTAGCTAAATCCGCAACATTGGTGAGTGTTGATGGCAGATCTGTCTCTGCGAAGACAAAAAGGGCCAGCATCTCCGGGCCATTGTCCCCACCGTCCGCAACCCCCCTTGCAGAGCCACCCAATCGGGCGATCTCGTCAGCACTTAGACGGAAAAGTAGTACAGGAAAAGACAGACAGAAATTACTAACAACGTTATCGGTTGTGGCTTAATTTCGTGGAAAAGATACATACTTTCTTGTACACATCGGTTCACTTAACAGCCCTACCTATATTACAATAATTCAAGCTGATTAGATCTTGTGACCATGTCTAATATCTCGTCTTGTAGTAATTATTCAATCTTAACAAAAGTTATAATAATCACGGTTGCACAAGTCAATCAGCTGGAATGGCCACTTAAGTGGGCCGAAGTTTTATCAGAGTCGCTTACACCGTGTATGCACAACACTCATTTGATGTAAATAGGGATATACTCTTCAACATTCTCAAGATGAAGGTAGTGCTTCATTTAGACAAATCAATGACTGTATGCCGGTTACGCCATTCCATTGAGGAAATAAATCATTCGCAAGTTTCTGCTAAGGTTAGCAGTTTATATTGCTAATGTAGCACATTTTGGACTACTAAAATATTATAAACAGCTTGAATATCAAGATGGGAATTATAAAGTACACTAATGACATCATGATACACATCCTGTATACAAATTATACAACTCCACAGGTGGAAACCAGCACCTAATGCAAAAACAAGAATGCTTTGTCATAACAAACATCAAAATTGGTGTCCAAATTTAGGGCTGGGCTTAACCAAGGGACTACAGCCAGACTCTTAAGAGGTTCTACTGGGCGAATGCAACCAGACTCTTAAGATCCAGGCCTAAGAAATAACTTTTAAAACACCCCAGTGGCACACAAAACAAAGCAATTTGTGATTAGGTGAGATAATTCCCCTCCTTTACTTGCTACCACTCCTACATATGTGTCCCAACCCCATCCTTCCCCTCCTCTCCCATCTTCCCCCCTCCTCATTTATCCGGTATTTTCCCTATTATTCCGATATTTATCAAGTATTTTCGTGCAAGGACTGGTGGGAGAGATGGAGGAGGGTGGAGGAGTGAGAAGTGTATGTTAATGTAAATGAACCAAGTATTAACAACTCTGAATCCAGCCAGGACAAATTCAAAGATGAATACAGAGTGTTCACCAACAAAGGGCTCCATCTTTTCCACATTAATGCCAGATCAATGTACCAAAAATTGTCAGAAATAAACATGTTAGCCAATAAGGCCAAAGCTTCAATAATTGCAATTACAGAAACCTTGCTGGACTCGAGTATAAACGATGGTGAAATAAACATTCAAGGTTTCAATATGGTTCGTAATGATCGCAATAGACAAGATGGAGGAGTATGTCTGTATGTAAAAAACGACCTCACATACACAACTAGGACCGACCTCCATGTAGAAAACCACGAAGCTCTGTGGATCGACTTACACCTGCCTAGGATAAAACCCATCACAATTGGGGTGTGCTATAGGTCACCAGACGACACACAATTCTTGACCAAATTTGAACGAACTTTGTTACTACTAGACCCCCGGAATGAATCCATTATACTAGGGGATTTTAACTTGTGCTACAAACAACGAAATAATAGGCTTGTACGAGCATATAGGCACATACTGACAATGCACAATCACAAACAACTCATCACAACCCCCACACATATCTCTGAGAACACTGCTACAATATTAGACCATATAAATTGTAACAGAGAAGACAAAATATCACAATCAGGGGTTACACAGACTGGGATAAGTGATCACTTCGTCACATATTGCACACGGAAAACCACAAAAAATACCCTAGAGAATCACAAGGTCATCAAAACAAGGTCACTCAGAAACTACAACAAAGAAACATTTCTGGACATTTTATGGAATACAGATTGGTCTCCAGTGTTTGGAAATACAAACGTTAATGACGCATGGGTTGGCTTCAGAACCATCATCACAAACATCCTAGACGAAATAGCTCCTCTGAAAGACATACGAATTAAGGCAAGGTCAGACCCATGGATCAACAATGACAAACTACACCATCTGGAACATAGAGACCATCTTTTAAAAAGGCTAGTGAAACATAGACAGGATCAAGGTCTGAAACATGAGTTCAACAGGGCTAGGAATTAACTAAGTAGGAAAATTAACCCCTCTTTGGCGGCACCCGGCTATAGTCGGACAAGAGAACCCCAACCTAAAGAGCGGGGCCCGGCTATAGTCGCATGCAATTTTGAGCACGTAATGTGCTCTGAGAGAGATCCGAGCGGTGGGAGGAGCCTAGGTTCCCTCTGACCGGTCGGCACGGCTCCCGCGCAACCACTGAGGGGCCCCCTCCACACTCATCCTTACTCACTACCTCACTACACAGGGAATTATGTAAGGAAATTACAGTATTTTAGGAATTTTGCCTTTGTCTTGCACGATCGTTGCAAGAGAACGCGTGGTCGTAGAAGGATGGTTCTGGTGTCATTGGAAAGCTCAATTATCGCGCTTTCAGGGATACATAATTGTATTACACTCTGGCTCTTGTTTATGCATGAAAAAGAGCACGGAAGAGCTCGTTTAGAGTAAAACACCCCCCTTGGCAGGTAGTAGAAGTTACCGCCTAGGCTGCTCGTAAGGTGTTAAATCAGCTAAATCTAATTATTTCCACAGTAAGGCAGAGGAATATCAGAATAACCCAAACAAACTATGGAGGCACCTAAAAACAACAGGCTACAGCAACAAGGCAAGGGATTCGTCTAACGCTAATATTGCTCTCAACATTAATGATCAGGTCTGCCACGATAAACGACAAATTTCAACCTACTTCAACTCCTTCTTCACCTCCATAGCAAACACACTTGCACAGAACCTACCGCAACCTCTCAATAAATACACGACAACAACGCCCACCTTTCGAAATTTCTACAGGAATAAAGGCATACACCCGAACACATTTGGATTGCAAAATGTTACACCAAATTACACATTTGACGAGCTCTCTAACCTGAATGTACATAAAAGCACAGGACCAGACAAAATTCCTGCCAAATTTCTACGAGATGGAGCCATTGGTATAGCAGGTCCCCTAACCCACATTATCAACCTGTCAATTAACACCAACACTGTACCTGCTGAACTGAAGGAAGCTATTGTAACCCCTCTATTCAAGAAAGGAAATAAACTAGATGTTGGCAACTACAGACCAGTTAGCATATTATGTATAGTATCTAAAATCCTTGAAAGAGCTGTATACACCCAAATTGAACACTACCTCAAAGAAAATGTTCAATTCTATAAGTTTCAATCAGGTTTCAGATGCATGTACTCGACAGACTCCTGTCTCATCCACTTAACAGATCACATTCGTAAAGAAATTTCTAAAGGTAACTACACTGGTATGGTTCTTCTTGATCTACAAAAAGCGTTTGATACAGTTGACCATGATATCCTCTGTAATAAACTACAAGCAATGGACATTCGGTCAGTGAACTGGTTTAAATCTTATCTTAGCGGTAGAACACAAAGAGTAAACATTGATGATAATATATCTGATCCTGTGCCAATTAACTGTGGGGTCTCGCAGGGAAGCATCCTTGGTCCCTTACTGTTTCTCTGTTATGTGAACGACATGGAACTGAGCGTCTTGTGTAAATTATTACTGTATGCTGACGACAGCGTGCTTCTGGTTTCAGGAAAAGACCCAATAAGTATTGCCGCTTCACTTTCCAAAGAACTAGAATCGTGTAGTGATTGGCTAGTGGACAATAGACTATCTCTTCACCTGGGCAAGACGGAAGCCATCTTATGTGGAACAAAACGCAAATTGAAAGACATTGTGGGCTTCTCGGTCAACTGTAATGATATTCCTATAACAACAGTTTCACAAGTTAAATATCTCGGACTAAAACTGGACTCGACTCTGTCAGGTGAAACAATTTTGGAATCTATCCTGAGTAATTGTAGAGCACATATAAAATACCTGTATAGACAGGTGGAATGCTTGCCAGCGGCGACCAAAAAGACCCTATGCCAAGCGCTTGTTCAATGTCATTTTGACTATTCTGTGTCATCCTGGTACTCTGCATCACCTAAATCGGCACAGCACAAACTTCAGGTCACTCAAAATAAAATGGTTAGGTTCATGCTGAACCTAGGACCCAGATCGCATGTTGGCCAGGAACAACTTCAGTCACTAGGTATGCTCAATGTATCTGACAGGGCCAAACATATCAGGCTCACTAATGCCTTCAAGATATTCTATGACAGAGCTCCAGAGTATCTAAAGAGTAATTTTGTTAAAGCAAATGAGAGGAGTGGACATAATACAAGAAATAGGATGTTTAATGTTACGGCCCCGAGAATCCAAGGACAGGGGAAGCTAACATTCTTCTTCACTGCCATCAAAGACTGGAATGACCTATCCCAGTCAGTCCGCGAAAAGAGAACAGTGTATTCCTTCAGACGTAGCCTGAAGGAGCACCTGAACCGGACAGCTGCGAGAAGGGAGCACCAAGCTTATGTCTACTACTAAATACGACATAAGAGATAGGCAAAACAAACTGAAATGATTACTGATTACGGATTACTGATATATACTATAGGATGTAAGGTATCTTAAAATAACCCCCAAGCAATACTTTATCTAAAGTATCTACTTCTTTTATCCTCCCCTTTTTCCCCAGCTAACCTAATCCCACAAGGACCCCAATGGAAATACGCCTAACGGCCTTATTGGGCTATCCTTAGTTGGAATTATGCAAGGCTGGTACATGTCATATTTGTAACATATTATGTGGTACCAACACTGTAAAATGCTAACTGAATAAATATTATTATTATTACTATTATTATTATCTCCGACCCTCTAAGACAGTCTGAGAGCTCACCTTGTCTCTCAGTATCATGTCAGACACAAGAGAGGGAGGGTGTTTCTCTCTTGCCGGTCAAGGTCAGATTACAACCGTGGGGCTAAAATATATGATTTTCACCAACCAATTGCTGTTACCAGTTGTTGTATTGCTTTCCAATGTTCATATGTTCATATTAAAAGTAAAATAGGCACATATGGATAAGTATTATTATATACCGGTATATGGTATATTGATGATTTTTGTAAGGAATGTACCAAATACCTTCGCATGGCGGGCACTTTCAAATACCATAGCTGCGCAGCTTATGAGTTAATAACCGATACCTGCGTGAGAGCCTACCATTTAAATAGTAAAAATACCATGGTTGTACTGCTGCCATTGTCAAGGAAAAAATGATTGTGTTGCCAGGTGAGGGTTTGGTTACATCATGGAATGTCAACGCAAAATTACAATCAATGACCAGTTGTTCTGGTGGTCTTACTACCCTGCCGATTCTTTGATTTTGTAGTGGTGGGCATGGGGGCAGAGGGGGCTGAGATAACCTGTTGCATGAGTGGAGATTTTTACCAAATATCCTTCAATATTCATTCTCAATTCTTAAAAATAGGACCACCTGGCATACATGGATTCTGTCAGTGTCAGATTCTTGGGCCTCCCTCCCCTTCGCGTACTTGGAGGGTTGCTTAAATGGGTCATGCGTCAGCAGATGATTGACTGTTCATACCTGCATCCCAAGATGTGTAAATTTTGTACAAAAATGATGCAGTTATGACCTGGTTGTTGTTGGTAGTTCCATAGTTGGGACGTGAAGACAATGTTGCAGAGCGGTAGTGGAGGTGGAGGAAAGAGAGAGTTACAGTGTGCTCCCCATATCTGCGCACCACATTTTAGCGAAATTCGTTATTCACAGACACCCCTAAATATCCTATTACTCGTTATCCGCACAATACCATCTGTAAAATATCAGCTATTCACGGATTTGAATCGGGCAGGCAGATGTGCATCTCGATTCTTGTTTTGATTGGCCATTTTGCGTGATGTCAGAGCATCACCACCGCGTAAACACTCCACCATTGTGTTCTTTTTTTGTGCTCGTTTACCCGCCCAGCCATGCCTCGTAGCGCCTCTCCCCATCCCCCAGTACCTGAAGGATCCGTAGGAAGAAAGTGGTGTTGCCATTGACCAAAAAAGGTAAAATTCTACAGAGATTAGATAGGAGTGAAAAACTTTGTTCCGTCGTACAAGTGTTCGGTATCAATGAGTCTACTGTAAGATCCATTTGGGCTCAAAGGAACAAGATCCAGGATGCTCTCAAAGATGTTACGAAGCAACCAGGTGTAGTTTGAGGGTCCAAGATGGGTGAGCCTGGTACGACCTAAGTCGATTTCCTATTGTAACCTACAGTATCTTAAAATGCCCCTTGTATTCGCAGAACTACGTATATGCGGACAGGTACCGGTACAAGTTAGGTGCGAATACAGGGAGTGCTCTGTATATGAAGTCTACCAGATATGATTTCTCCTGTATAGAATAACATTATTGTGCCACATGTGCATAGGCTTGAAGTACAAGCCACATGCGAAGAATGAGCACCCAGAATTTAGGTGTAGAGAATAGTAATGAAAAGAACAAACAAACAAAAATTGAGACCGGGATATGGGAGGTTCTGGTGGGGAAGGGAGTGAAACCGGGCGGTAGGCCATGGATGTGATGAGTATCCTCTTCGGGGATCACGGTGTCCGGCAATAGATAGGTAGATAGATAGATTATATATCTATCTATCAATTGCCGGACGCCTTGATCCCCGAAGGGGTGACCACGAACGAAACACCCCCATGCACCTCTGTCCCGTCAGTCAACTTTCTTCCTCACTTGAAGCACTGCTTTCACGCATATACTTCTTAACTCCATCCTTCCATCTCTCATTCGGTTTACATCTCCCTCTCTGTCCTGCCACCTCACTCTCGCACACTCTCTTATTCATTCTCTCGCTTCCCATATGTTCCACATGGCCAAACCATCTCCAGTCGTTCCTTTTCACTCTTTCCAGCACATCTACATCAACACCACAACGCTCTTGTATTTACTTATTCGTCTGTTTATCCCTCCATGTAACTCCGCACACACTTCTCAAATAACTGGTTTCCACTCCTCTCACTCTTGTTTTGAGTCTTTCCACCAACGTCCATGCTTCGCTCTGCTTGTATTTGTCATAAGTTTCTATGATACTGGCTCATATTACACATAATGTATATGATTTAATGTAATATTTAAAGAAAACCCAAGAATGTGTTTAGATATAGTGTGTGAGGGTTGTATGTGTGGAGAGAGAGTGTGTGAGAGGTTTGTATGTGTGGAGATATAGTGTGTGAGTTTGTATGTGTGCAGAGATAGTGTGTTAGAGGTTTGTATGTGTGGAGACATAGATAGTGTGTGAGGTTTGTATGTGTGGAGAGATAGTGTATGGGGTTTGTATGTGTGGAGAGATACTGTGTGAGGTTTGTATGTGTGGAGAGATAGTGTGTTAGGTTTGTATGTGTGCAGAGATAGTGTGTGAGGTTTGTATGTGTGGAGAGATAGATAGTGTGTGAGGTTTGTATGTGTGGATATATAGTGTGTGAGGTTTGTATGTGTGGAGAGATAGTGTGTGAGGTTTTTATGTGTGGAGAGATAGTGTGTGAGGTTTTTATGTGTGGAGAGATAGTGTGTTAGGTTTGTATGTGTGGAGAGATAGTGTGTGAGGTTTTTATGTGTGGAGAGATAGTGTGTGAGGTTTTTATGTGTGGAGAGATAGTGTGTGAGGTTTGTGAGATGACGGGGTTGAACAGCCACCCCCAAACCAAAACAAGAATAGCAGTCATCCAAGACAACAGGAAGAATAGGAGAAGACAGAAGCAGGAGAGGACGAGAGGAAATGAGACCCAACCAACTTCCTAGGTTTTAATTCCGGCACTGATACACGAGTCTACCTTTTATTCCGGAACTACCCATGCTCTAAATTCCGGAGAAATAGATCAGTCTACCCGGAAAAGATGTTCGAGCCCTGACCACTCACAGGGGCCCCAACCCCTCCAATGGCAGAGGCAGGAACCACTGCCCAAGGCATATCATCAGCTCCAGCCCAATTTACAATTCAATGAAGAAATGTTTATGCAAGTTAAACACAAAGAACCCTTCTAATATAGAAACAAGTGGGACCCTCAGTACCCCTCCTATAGTACCTTCCCGGAAGACTGGGAATGAAGTAAATGCAGTGATAAATAAGAAACTTGTGGCCGGCAAAACAGGAAAAGCCAGATACATCGATGGATAGAAAATCATCCATTACATCACCACAAGGCCCTCTAAAAATAGGGGATCAAGATCACGAGATTAAGAATCTCCATGTTTACCAATAAATAAACCCCATGCATTTTTAGATTAAGTATTACCTTCACCATAGCCAAAACCACGATATCCACATGTCCCTATGAACTCGAAAGACACCAAATTTAACCCTAAAAAGAACCCAAATATAGCCTGACTTTAACTGAAGGAAATTAAGCAAATACGATTTAATTCTTCGTTGGGTCACGCCGGGAGGAAAACATTGGTAGTGCCGCTTTACCAGACTCCAGTGCGGAACCCCTTCACCTGTACCTGGGAGAGAGTCAGTTCCCCTTGACGCCCAGCCCTGCAGTACCACGAGAGGTAGTTCCCCCTGACGTCCAGCCCTGCAGAGCCACGAGACCACGTCGACCAGATTCTCGCTCACGGCTACCTCCACCCCTACCCTAAGTGTCTCTGAGTATATTTAGTGGTGGCTATTAGTTGTGAAGGTAAGGCAAAGTATGTGAATATTACATTTTTAATTAACTCTAGATCTGTGCCCAGGATTTGCCCTGAATTTGTGTTGCCTGTGTGAAATATTAAAGTTTGATCTGTACGAGTGATTTATAAGTACAAGACATTGCCTTGTAAATTTGTGTGAAACCGTCTTAAACCAATTTACCCAGACATTTCATCTTCATATTTTTATCAGTGTTACTTAGCCAGAATATTCGCAGGTTTTCCTCTTATGTGTCCTATTTTCTGTTTGTAACGAAGTTGAAGTCAAAGTGTACAACGTGAATTTATTCCCTTCATAAATCTTCAACTTACCTAGAATCTACACCCAATTTTAAGATTCTTTTATCTATTTAATTACTACCCAGAGAGCTTTATCAATTATCCCCTTTGTTTTGAAAGTCAAGACCCCTTTCGTTGAATTAGGATTTATTCGTTGACAAGTTCTATTCTATTAATTATTGTGAGTAATCTAATAATATACGTATTTGGATCATATCATTCTTTCCACACACATCTAGGAATTCCGTTTGTATATTGCCATGTCTAGTTAGCCTACATATAGGCTATTAATTTATCTTCGATTACTTGATTTAGTAATTATTTATTATAACCATTTCAAGGTTATAATATAACGCTACAATAGTTCTTCGTTTTAAATAGGAATTTGTTAATTTATTCAGACCTCCTTTTATGCCAAGTTTTGGTATTTAATTAGTACAACTTTGTCGTGTACGCCATTTCATATAGCTATTTCATTTAAGCTATTTATTCGCGCTACTTGTATCTGCGCCCCTAAATTACTCAGTTGATTTATTCCAACCCTATTACTTCGGATTGTACATTGTCCTTCAGTCACGTTATCTCTTAGTGCATCTGAATTCCGCCATTCGTGTGATTTGACTTCATCTCTGATCGAAGTATTTTTTGTGTCGTATTAGAGAGATTATTCACATTTATTCTTAGAGGGTCAAATTCTAATTTAGTTTATCTTCCCTTTTTGACTTGAATTATCCACTTAGCTTGAACCTTTAAGTTAACATCGCATTCATTCATATTATTATTTTCCGTGACCGCAGTCCATCCTAGCTATATCCCAGGCGGTACGTTTGATCTTTTACCTGAGTGCGACCTAGCTTTCTACCCCAACGCCACGCACTCACCCCGTGCAGTGAACGATACGTTCCATTGTCTTGCATAGTATTCCAGAATACTTCACGTTAGACGCATAGCCTCCGATTGCGCAGTTGGGATATTGTACATGCTAAGATTGGTATGCAGGATTCGAAACTGCATAATAAATCGTAGGCTTGTGCAGTAATCTTTAACTGTCTTCGTGGTGCAGTGCATAGTGTGTTGATTTTCGGTGTGAGCATCCTGGGTTGGATTCCCGGGACTGCCACATTTGGTTGTTAATTTCATTAATCGATTTTAGGAGTAGAGTTGGTTGGTGGAGAGAACATAATAATTCATTCGGGTTCAGTAGTAGTTTATCGTTTATCGAGAGGCCTTCCCCAGGGTTAAGTGCCCCATTAATTACTATTTCCTTTCACTTATGCATAGCCTCCGATAGCCGCAGTTGGGATATTGTATATGCTAAGATTGGTATGCAGGATTCGAAACTGCATAATAAATCGTAGGCTTGTGCAGTAATCTTTAACTGTCTTCGTGGTACAGTGCATAGTGTGTTGGTTTTCGGTGTGAGCATCCTGGGTTCGAATCCCCGGACTGCCACATGTGGTTGTTAATTTCATTAATCGATTTTAGGAGTAGAGTTGGTTGGTGGAGAGAACATAATAGTATATAATTATCAAGGGTTTATATTCTGTTTATATCTGTATCTGTATCTTATGCGTATTGTTCCTTCCTTGATTGTTGTGTAATTAATTCTAGTACTCCATTTGAGAATAAGATTATTAACTCTCTCCACTATATTTATTTCTTGCTCCCTGTTTTCCATAAAACAGTCAAATCTGGTGTACATATAACCTATGTATGTCTATTACCCTTAACTGGCGGCACCTGGCTATTGTCGAGTTAAATAAATGTGGCCTATGTGGCGGGTCCCGGCTATTGTTGAGTGCAATTTTGAGCACGTAATGTGCTCTGAGAGAGAGCGGAGCAGTGGGAGGAGCGTAGATTACCTCATGACCGCTCACCACGGTGGCCATGGAGCTACTGAGCTGTACTCCTTTGTACTCCACCCTCTCTCACTCGTTTCACACGTAATAATGTAAGAAAAATACCGTATTTTACCGATTTTGCCCTTCGGTTGCACGATCGTTGCAAGACAACCAGTGATCGTAGAAGGATGGTTCTGGTGTCATTGGAAAGCTGAATTAACGCCCTTTCAGGGATGCATACTTGTATTACGCTCTGGCTCTTGTTTATGCATGAAAACGAGCACGGAAACAAGATCGTTTATAGTCAAACACCCCGCTGGGCGGCACATCAAATATACTCCTCCACCCGCTCTTAAGGTGTTAATAAATAAAATTGTAAATTACCTTGTGTGTTTATTGTGTCTATTGTTGCCTGATTGAGTTTACTATTACAAACACCATTACATACAGCTCCAACACAAACGCATACAGCACACCGTAATACGACCACCTCAACTCAAACAATACAATACAAACACCATTACATACAGCACCAACACAAGCACATACAGCACACCTTATTACGACCACCTCAACACAAACTATACAATACAAACACCATTACATACAGCTCCAACACAAACACATACAGCACTCCTTATTACGACCACCTTAACACAAACAATACAATACAAACACCAGTAAATACAGCTCCAACACAAACACCTACAGCACACCTTATTACGACCACTTCCACACAAGCTATACAATACAAACACCATTACATACATCTCCAACACAAACACATACAGCACACCTTATTACGACCACCTCAACACACACTATACAATACAAACACCGTTACATACAGCTCCAACACAAACACATACAGCACACCTTATTACGACCACCTCAACACAAACTATACAATACAATCACCATTACATACAGCTCCAACACAAACACATACAGCACACCTTATTACGACCACCTCAACACAAACTATACAATACAAACACCATTACATACAGCTCCAACACAAACACATACAGCACACCTTATTACGACCACCTCAACACAAAATATACAATACAAACACCATTACATACAGCTCCAACACAAACACATACAGCACACCTTATTACGACCACCTCAACACAAACTATACAATACAAACACCATTACATACAGCTCCGACACAAACACATATAGCACACCTTATTACGACCACATCAACACAAATTATACAATACAAACACCATTACATACAGCTCCAACACAAACACATACAGCACACCTCATTACGACCACCTCAACACAAACAATACAATACAAACACCATTACATACAGCTCCAACACAAACACATACAGCACACCTTATTACGACCACCTCAACACAAACTATACAATACAAACACCATTACATACAGCTCCAACACAAACACATACAGCACACCTTATTACGACCACCTCAACACACACTATACAATACAAACACCATTACATACAGCTCCAACACAAACACATACAGCACACCTTATTACGACCACCTCAACACAATCTAAACAATACAAACACCATTACATACAGATCCAACACAAACACATACAGCACACCTTATTACGACCACCTCAACACAAACTATACAATACAAACACCATTACATACAGCTCCAACACAAACACATACAGCACACCTTATTACGACCACCTCAACACAAACTATACAATACAAACACCATTACATACAGCTCCAACACAAACACATACAGCACACCTTATTACGACCACCTCAACACAAACTATACAATACAAACACCATTACATACAGCTCCAACACAAACACATACAGCACACCTTATTACGACCACCTCAACACAAACTATACAATACAAACACCATTACATACAGCTCAAACACAAACAAATACAGCACACTTTATTACGACCACCTCAACACAAACTATACAATACAAACACCATTACATACAGCTCCAACACAAACACATACAGCACATCTTATTACGACCACCTCAACACAAACTATACAATACAAACACCATTACATACAACTCCAACACAAACACATACAGCACACCTTATTACGACCACCTCAACACAAACTATACAATACAAACACCATTACATACAGCTCCAACACAAACACATACAGCACACCTTATTACGACCACCTCAACACAAACTATACAATACAAACACCATTACATACAGCTCCATCACAAACACATACAGCACACCTTATTACGACCACCTCAATACAAACTAAACAATACAAACACCATTACATACAGCTCCAACACAAACGCATACAGCACACCGTAATACGACCACCTCAACTCAAACAATACAATATAAACACCATTACATACAGCTCCAACACAAACACATACAGCACACCTTATTACGACCACCTCAACACAAACTATACAATACAAACACCATTACATACAGCTCCAACACAAACACATACAGCACACCTTATTACGACCACCTCAACACAAACTATACAATACAAACACCATTACATACAGCTCCAACACAAACACATACAGCACACCTTATTACGACCACCTCAACACAAACTATACAATACAAACACCATTACATACATCTCCAACACAAACACATACAGCACACCTTATTACGACCACCTCAACACAAACTATACAATACAAACACCATTACATACAGCTCCAACACAAACACATACAGCACCTTATTACGACCACCTCAACACAAACTATACAATACAAACACCATTACATACAGCTCCAACACAAACACATACAGTACACCTTATTACGACCACCTCAACACAAACTATACAATACAAACACCATTACATACAGCTCCATCACAAACACATACAGCACACCTTATTACGACCACCTCAACACAAACTATACAATACAAACACCATTACATACAGCTCCAACACAAACACATACAGCACACCTTATTACGACCACCTCAACACAAACTATACAATACAAACACCATTACATACAGCTCCAACACAAACACATACAGCACACCTTATTACGACCACCTCAACACACGCTATACAATACAAACACCATTACATACAGCTCCAACACAAACACATACAGCACACCTTATTACGACCACCTCAACACAAACAATACAATACAAACACCATTACATACAGCTCCAACACAAACACATACAGCACACCTTATTACGACCACCTCAACACAAACTATACAATACAAACACCATTACATACAGCTCCAACACAAACACATACAGCACACCTTATTACGACCACCTCAACACACTATACAATACAAACACCATTACATACAGCTCCAACACAAACACATACAGCACACCTTATTACGACCACCTCAACACAAACTATACAATACAAACACCATTACATACAGCTCCAACACAAACACATACAGCACACCTTATTACGACCACCTCAACACAAACTATACAATACAAACACCATTACATACAGCTCCAACACAAACACATACAGCACACCTTATTACGACCACCTCAACACAAACTATACAATACAAACACCATTACATACAGCTCCAACACAAACACATACAGCACACCTTATTACGACCACCTCAACACAAACTATACAATACAAACACCATTACATACAGCTCCAACACAAACACATACAGCACACCTTATTACGACCACCTCAACACAAACTATACAATACAAACACCATTACATACAGCTCCAACACAAACACATACAGCACACCTTATTACGACCACCTCAACACAAACTATACAATACAAACACCATTACATACAGCTCCAACACAAACACATACAGCACACCTTATTACGACCACCTCAACACAAACTATACAATACAAACACCATTACATACAGCTCCAACACAAACACATACAGCACACCTTATTACGACCACCTCAACACAAACTATACAATACAAACACCATTACATACAGCTCCAACACAAACACATACAGCACACCTTATTACGACCACCTCAACACAAACTATACAATACAAACACCATTACATACAGCTCCAACACAAACACATACAGCACACCTTATTACGACCACCTCAACACAAACTATACAATACAAACACCATTACATACAGCTCCAACACAAACACATACAGCACACCTTATTACGACCACCTCAACAAAAACTATACAATACAAACACCATTACATACAGCTCCAACACAAACACATACAGCACACCTTATTACGACCACCTCAACACAAACTATACAATACAAACACCATTACATACAGCTCCAACACAAACACATACAGCACACCTTATTACGACCACCTCAACACAAACTATACAATACAAACACCATTACATACAGCTCCAACACAAACACATACAGCACACCTTATTACGACCACCTCAACACAAACTATACAATACAAACACCATTACATACAGCTCCAACACAAACACATACAGCACACCTTATTACGACCACCTCAACACAAACTATGCAATACAAACACCATTACATACAGCTCCCACACAAACACATACAGCACACCTTATTACGACCACCTCAACACAAACTATACAATACAAACATCATTACATACAGCTCCAACACAAACACATACAGCACACCTTATTACGACCACCTCAACACACGCTATACAATACAAACACCATTACATACAGCTCCAACACAAACACATACAGAACACCTTATTACGACCACCTCAACACAAACTATACAATACAAACACCATTACATACAGCTCCAACACAAACACATACAGCACACCTTATTACGACCACCTCAACACAAACTATACAATACAAACACCATTTCATACAGCTCCAACCCTACTCGATACAGCACACCTTATTACGACCACCTCAACACAAACTATACAATACAAACACCATTACATACAGCTCCAACACAAACACATACAGCACACCTTATTACGACCACCTCAACACAAACTATACAATACAAACACCATTACATACAGCTCCAACACAAACACATACAGCACACCTTATTACGACCACCTCAACACAAACTATACAATACAAACACCATTACATACAGCTCCAACACAAACACATACAGCACACCTTATTACGACCACCTCAACACAAACTATACAATACAAACACCATTACATACAGCTCCAACACAAACACATACAGCACACCTTATTACGACCACCTCAACACAAACTATACAATACAAACACCATTACATACAGCTCCAACACAAACACATACAGCACACCTTATTACGACCACCTCAACACAAACTATACAATACAAACACCATTACATACAGCTCCAACACAAACACATACAGCACACCTTATTACGACCACCTCAACACAAACTATACAATACAAACACCATTACATACAGCTCCAACACAAACACATACAGCACACCTTATTACGACCACCTCAACACAAACTATACAATACAAACACCATTACATACAGCTCCAACACAAACACATACAGCACACCTTATTACGACCACCTCAACACAAACTATACAATACAAACACCATTACATACAGCTCCAACACAAACACATACAGCACACCTTATTACGACCACCTCAACACAAACTATACAATACAAACACCATTACATACAGCTCCAACACAAACACATACAGCACACCTTATTACGACCACCTCAACACAAACTATACAATACAAACACCATTACATACAGCTCCAACACAAACACATACAGCACACCTTATTACGACCACCTCAACACAAACTATACAATACAAACACCATTACATACAGCTCCAACACAAACACATACAGCACACCTTATTACGACCACCTCAACACAAACTATACAATACAAACACCATTACATACAGCTCCAACACAAACACATACAGCACACCTTATTACGACCACCTCAACACAAACTATACAATACAAACACCATTACATACAGCTCCAACACAAACACATACAGCACACCTTATTACGACCACCTCAACACAAACTATACAATACAAACACCATTACATACAGCTCCAACACAAACACATACAGCACACCTTATTACGACCACCTCAACACAAACTATACAATACAAACACCATTACATACAGCTCCAACACAAACACATACAGCACACCTTATTACGACCACCTCAACACACACTATACAATACAAACACCGTTACATACAGCTCCAACACAAACACATACAGCACTCCTTATTACGACCACCTCAACACAAACTATACAATACAAACACCATTACATACAGCTCCAACACAAACACATACAGCACACCTTATTACGACCACCTCAACACAAACTATACAATACAAACACCATTACATACAGCTCCAACACAAACACATACAGCACACCTTATTACGACCACCTCAACACAAACTATACAATACAAACACCATTACATACAGCTCCAACACAAACACATACAGCACACCTTATTACGACCACCTCAACACAAACTATACAATACAAACACCATTACATACAGCTCCAACACAAACACATACAGCACACCTTATTACGACCACCTCAACACAAACTATACAATACAAACACCATTACATACAGCTCCAACACAAACACATACAGCACACCTTATTACGACCACCTCAACACAAACTATACAATACAAACACCATTACATACAGCTCCAACACAAACACATACAGCACACCTTATTACGACCACCTCAACACAAACTATACAATACAAACACCATTACATACAGCTCCAACACAAACACATACAGCACACCTTATTACGACCACCTCAACACAAACTATACAATACAAACACCATTACATACAGCTCCAACACAAACACATACAGCACACCTTATTACGACCACCTCAACACAAACTATACAATACAAACACCATTACATACAGCTCCAACACAAACACATACAGCACACCTTATTACGACCACCTCAACACAAACTATACAATACAAACACCATTACATACAGCTCCAACACAAACACATACAGCACACCTTATTACGACCACCTCAACACAAACTATACAATACAAACACCATTACATACAGCTCCAACACAAACACATACAGCACACCTTATTACGACCACCTCAACACAAACTATACAATACAAACACCATTACATACAGCTCCAACACAAACACATACAGCACACCTTATTACGACCACCTCAACACAAACTATACAATACAAACACCATTACATACAGCTCCAACACAAACACATACAGCACACCTTATTACGACCACCTCAACACAAACTATACAATACAAACACCATTACATACAGCTCCAACACAAACACATACAGCACACCTTATTACGACCACCTCAACACAACTATACAATACAAACACCATTACATACAGCTCCAACACAAACACATACAGCACACCTTATTACGACCACCTCAACACAAACTATACAATACAAACACCATTACATACAGCTCCAACACAAACACATACAGCACACCTTATTACGACCACCTCAACACAAACTATACAATACAAACACCATTACATACAGCTCCAACACAAACACATACAGCACACCTTATTACGACCACCTCAACACAAACTATACTATACAATACAAACACCATTACATACAGCTCCAACACAAACACATACAGCACACCTTATTACGACCACCTCAACACAAACTATACAATACAAACACCATTACATACAGCTCCAACACAAACACATACAGCACACCTTATTACGACCACCTCAACACAAACTATACAATACAAACACCATTACATACAGCTCCAACACAAACACATACAGCACACCTTATTACGACCACCTCAACACAAACTATACAATACAAACACCATTACATACAGCTCCAACACAAACACATACAGCACACCTTATTACGACCACCTCAACACAAACTATACAATACAAACACCATTACATACAGCTCCAACACAAACACATACAGCACACCTTATTACGACCACCTCAACACAAACTATACAATACAAACACCATTACATACAGCTCCAACACAAACACATACAGCACACCTTATTACGACCACCTCAACACAAACTATACAATACAAACACCATTACATACAGCTCCAACACAACCACATACAGCACACCTTATTACGACCACCTCAACACAAACTATACAATACAAACACCATTACATACAGCTCCAACACAAACACATACAGCACACCTTATTACGACCACCTCAACACAATATAATCAATACAAACACCATTACATACAGCTCCAACACAAACACATACAGCACACCTTATTACGACCACCTCAACACAAACTATACAATACAAACACCATTACATACAGCTCCAACACAAACACATACAGCACACCTTATTACGACCACCTCAACACAAACTATACAATACAAACACCATTACATACAGCTCCAACACAAACACATACAGCACACCTTATTACGACCACCTCAACACAAACTATACAATACAAACACCATTACATACAGCTCCAACACAAACACATACAGCACACCTTATTATGACGACCACCTCAACACAAACTATACAATACAAACACCATTACATACAGCTCCAACACAAACACATACAGCACACCTTATTACGACCACCTCAACACAACTATACAATACAAACACCATTACATACAGCTCCAACACAAACACATACAGCACACCTTATTACGACCACCTCAACACAAACTATACAATACAAACACCATTACATACAGCTCCAACACAAACACATACAGCACACCTTATTACGACCACCTCAACACAAACTATACAATACAAACACCATTACATACAGCTCCAACACAAACACATACAGCACACCTTATTACGACCACCTCAACACAAACTATACAATACAAACACCATTACATACAGCTCCAACACAAACACATACAGCACACCTTATTACGACCACCTCAACACAAACTATACAATACAAACACCATTACATACAGCTCCAACACAAACACATACAGCACACCTTATTACGACCACCTCAACACAAACTATACAATACAAACACCATTACATACAGCTCCAACACAAACATATTCAGCACACCTTATTACGACCACCTCAACACAAACTATACAATACAAACACCATTACATACAGCTCCAACACAAACACATACAGCACACCTTATTACGACCACCTCAACACAAACTATACAATACAAACACCATTACATACAGCTCCAACAAACACATACAGCACACCTTATTACGACCACCTCAACACAAACTATACAATACAAACACCATTACATACAGCTCCAACACAAACACATACAGCACACCTTATTACGACCACCTCAACACAAACTATACAATACAAACACCATTACATACAGCTCCAACACAAACACATACAGCACACCTTATTACGACCACCTCAACACAAACTATACAATACAAACACCATTACATACAGCTCCAACACAAACACATACAGCACACCTTATTACGACCACCTCAACACAAACTATACAATACAAACACCATTACATACAGCTCCAACACAAACACATACAGCACACCTTATTACGACCACCTCAACACAAACTATACAATACAAACACCATTACATACAGCTCCAACACAAACACATACAGCACACCTTATTACGACCACCTCAACACAAACTATACAATACAAACACCATTACATACAGCTCCAACACAAACACATACAGCACACCTTATTACGACCACCTCAACACAAACTATACAATACAAACACCATTACATACAGCTCCAACACAAACACATACAGCACACCTTATTACGACCACCTCAACACAAACTATACAATACAAACACCATTACATACAGCTCCAACACAAACACATACAGCACACCTTATTACGACCACCTCAACACAAACTATACAATACAAACACCATTACATACAGCTCCAACACAAACACATACAGCACACCTTATTACGACCACCTCAACACAAACTATACAATACAAACACCATTACATACAGCTCCAACACAAACACATACAGCACACCTTATTACGACCACCTCAACACAAACTATACAATACAAACACCATTACATACAGCTCCAACACAAACACATACAGCACACCTTATTACGACCACCTCAACACAAACTATACAATACAAACACCATTACATACAGCTCCAACACAAACACATACAGCACACCTTATTACGACCACCTCAACACAAACTATACAATACAAACACCATTACATACAGCTCCAACACAAACACATACAGCACACCTTATTACGACCACCTCAACACAAACTATACAATACAAACACCATTACATACAGCTCCAACACAAACACATACAGCACACCTTATTACGACCACCTCAACACAAACTATACAATACAAACACCATTACATACAGCTCCAACACAAACACATACAGCACACCTTATTACGACCACCTCAACACAAACTATACAATACAAACACCATTACATACAGCTCCAACACAAACACATACAGTACAGCACACCTTATTACGACCACCTCAACACAAACTATACAATACAAACACCATTACATACAGCTCCAACACAAACACATACAGCACACCTTATTACGACCACCTCAACACAAACTATACAATACAAACACCATTACATACAGCTCCAACACAAACACATACAGCACACCTTATTACGACCACCTCAACACAAACTATACAATACAAACACCATTACATACAGCTCCAACACAAACACATACAGCACACCTTATTACGACCACCTCAACACAAACTATACAATACAAACACCATTACATACAGCTCCAACACAAACACATACAGCACACCTTATTACGACCACCTCAACACAAACTATACAATACAAACACCATTACATACAGCTCCAACACAAACACATACAGCACACCTTATTACGACCACCTCAACACAAACAATACAAACACCATTACATACAGATCCAACACAAACACATACAGCACACCTTATTACGACCACCTCAACACAAACTATACAATACAATCACCATTACATACAGCTCCAACACAAACACATACAGCACACCTTATTACGACCACCTCAACACAAACTATACAATACAAACACCATTACATACAGCTCCAACACAAACACATACAGCACACCTTATTACGACCACCTCAACACAAACTATACAATACAAACACCATTACATACAGCTCCAACACAAACACATACAGCACACCTTATTACGACCACCTCAACACAAACTATACAATACAAACACCATTACATACAGCTCCAACACAAACACATACAGCACACCTTATTACGACCACCTCAACACAAACTATACAATACAAACACCATTACATACAGCTCCAACACAAACACATACAGCACACCTTATTACGACCACCTCAACACAAACTATACAATACAAACACCATTACATACAGCTCCAACACAAACACATACAGCACACCTTATTACGACCACCTCAACACAAACTATACAATACAAACACCATTACATACAGCTCCAACACAAACACATACAGCACACCTTATTACGACCACCTCAACACAAACTATACAATACAAACACCATTACATACAGCTCCAACACACAAACACATACAGCACACCTTATTACGACCACCTCAACACAAACTATACAATACAAACACCATTACATACAGCTCCAACACAAACACATACAGCACACCTTATTACGACCACCTCAACACAAACTATACAATACAAACACCATTACATACAGCTCCAACACAAACACATACAGCACACCTTATTACGACCACCTCAACACAAACTATACAATACAAACACCATTACATACAGCTCCAACACAAACACATACAGCACACCTTATTACGACCACCTCAACACAAACTATACAATACAAACACCATTACATACAGCTCCAACACAAACACATACAGCACACCTTATTACGACCACCTCAACACAAACTATACAATACAAACACCATTACATACAGCTCCAACACAAACACATACAGCACACCTTATTACGACCACCTCAACACAAACTATACAATACAAACACCATTACATACAGCTCCAACACAAACACATACAGCACACCTTATTACGACCACCTCAACACAAACTATACAATACAAACACCATTACATACAGCTCCAACACAAACACATACAGCACACCTTATTACGACCACCTCAACACAAACTATACAATACAAACACCATTACATACAGCTCCAACACAAACACATACAGCACACCTTATTACGACCACCTCAACACAAACTATACAATACAAACACCATTACATACAGCTCCAACACAAACACATACAGCACACCTTATTACGACCACCTCAACACAAACTATACAATACAAACACCATTACATACAGCTCCAACACAAACACATACAGCACACCTTATTACGACCACCTCAACACAAACTATACAATACAAACACCATTACATACAGCTCCAACACAAACACATACAGCACACCTTATTACGACCACCTCAACACAAACTATACAATACAAACACCATTACATACAGCTCCAACACAAACACATACAGCACACCTTATTACGACCACCTCAACACAAACTATACAATACAAACACCATTACATACAGCTCCAACACAAACACATACAGCACACCTTATTACGACCACCTCAACACAAACTATACAATACAAACACCATTACATACAGCTCCAACACAAACACATACAGCACACCTTATTACGACCACCTCAACACAAACACAATTCAAACACCATTACATACAGCTCCAACACAAACACATACAGCACACCTTATTACGACCACCTCAACACAAACTATACAATACAAACACCATTACATACAGCTCCAACACAAACACATACAGCACACCTTATTACGACCACCTCAACACAAACTATACAATACAAACACCATTACATACAGCTCCAACACAAACACATACAGCACACCTTATTACGACCACCTCAACACAAACTATACAATACAAACACCATTACATACAGCTCCAACACAAACACATACAGCACACCTTATTACGACCACCTCAACACAAACTATACAATACAAACACCATTACATACAGCTCCAACACAAACACATACAGCACACCTTATTACGACCACCTCAACACAAACTATACAATACAAACACCATTACATACAGCTCCAACACAAACACATACAGCACACCTTATTACGACCACCTCAACACAAACTATACAATACAAACACCATTACATACAGCTCCAACACAAACACATACAGCACACCTTATTACGACCACCTCAACACAAACTATGCAATACAAAAACCATTACATACAGCTCCAACACAAACACATACAGCACACCTTATTACGACCACCTCAACACAAACTATACAATACAAACACCATTACATACAGCTCCAACACAAACACATACAGCACACCTTATGACGACCACCTCAACACAAACTATACAATACAAACACCATTACATACAGCTCCAACACAAACACATACAGCACACCTTATTACGACCACCTCAACACAAACTATACAATACAAACACCATTACATACAGCTCCAACACAAACACATACAGCACACCTTATTACGACCACCTCAACACAAACTATACAATACAAACACCATTACATACAGCTCCAACACAAACACATACAGCACACCTTATTACGACCACCTCAACACAAACTATACAATACAAACACCATTACATACAGCTCCAACACAAACACATACAGCACACCTTATTACGACCACCTCAACACAAACTATACAATACAAACACCATTACATACAGCTCCAACACAAACACATACAGCACACCTTATTACGACCACCTCAACACAAACTATACAATACAAACACCATTACATACAGCTCCAACACAAACACATACAGCACACCTTATTACGACCACCTCAACACAAACTATACAATACAAACACCATTACATACAGCTCCAACACAAACACATACAGCACACCTTATTACGACCACCTCAACACAAACTATACAATACAAACACCATTACATACAGCTCCAACACAAACACATACAGCACACCTTATTACGACCACCTCAACACAAACTATACAATACAAACACCATTACATACAGCTCCAACACAAACACATACAGCACACCTTATTACGACCACCTCAACACAAACTATACAATACAAACACCATTACATACAGCTCCAACACAAACACATACAGCACACCTTATTACGACCACCTCAACACAAACTATACAATACAAACACCATTACATACAGCTCCAACACAAACACATACAGCACACCTTATTACGACCACCTCAACACAAACTATACAATACAAACACCATTACATACAGCTCCAACACAAACACATACAGCACACCTTATTACGACCACCTCAACACAAACTATACAATACAAACACCATTACATACAGCTCCAACACAAACACATACAGCACACCTTATTACGACCACCTCAACACAAACTATACAATACAAACACCATTACATACAGCTCCAACACAAACACATACAGCACACCTTATTACGACCACCTCAACACAAACTATACAATACAAACACCATTACATACAGCTCCAACACAAACACATACAGCACACCTTATTACGACCACCTCAACACAAACTATACAATACAAACACCATTACATACAGCTCCAACACAAACACATACAGCACACCTTATTACGACCACCTCAACACAAACTATACAATACAAACACCATTACATACAGCTCCAACACAAACACATACAGCACACCTTATTACGACCACCTCAACACAAACTATACAATACAAACACCATTACATACAGCTCCAACACAAACACATACAGCACACCTTATTACGACCACCTCAACACAAACTATACAATACAAACACCATTACATACAGCTCCAACACAAACACATACAGCACACCTTATTACGACCACCTCAACACAAACTATACAATACAAACACCATTACATACAGCTCCAACACAAACACATACAGCACACCTTATTACGACCACCTCAACACAAACTATACAATACAAACACCATTACATACAGCTCCAACACAAACACATACAGCACACCTTATTACGACCACCTCAACACAAACTATACAATACAAACACCATTACATACAGCTCCAACACAAACACATACAGCACACCTTATTACGACCACCTCAACACAAACTATACAATACAAACACCATTACATACAGCTCCAACACAAACACATACAGCACACCTTATTACGACCACCTCAACACAAACTATACAATACAAACACCATTACATACAGCTCCAACACAAACACATACAGCACACCTTATTACGACCACCTCAACACAAACTATACAATACAAACACCATTACATACAGCTCCAACACACAAACACATACAGCACACCTTATTACGACCACCTCAACACAAACTATACAATACAAACACCATTACATACAGCTCCAACACAAACACATACAGCACACCTTATTACGACCACCTCAACACAAACTATACAATACAAACACCATTACATACAGCTCCAACACAAACACATACAGCACACCTTATTACGACCACCTCAACACAAACTATACAATACAAACACCATTACATACAGCTCCAACACAAACACATACAGCACACCTTATTACGACCACCTCAACACAAACTATACAATACAAACACCATTACATACAGCTCCAACACAAACACATACAGCACACCTTATTACGACCACCTCAACACAAACTATACAATACAAACACCATTACATACAGCTCCAACACAAACACATACAGCACACCTTATTACGACCACCTCAACACAAACATTACAATACAAACACCATTACATACAGCTCCAACACAAACTCATACAGCACACCTTATTACGACCACCTCAACACAAACTATACAATACAAACACCATTACATACAGCTCCAACACAAACACATACAGCACACCTTATTACGACCACCTCAACACAAACTATACAATACAAACACCATTACATACAGTTCCAACACAAACACATACAGCACACCTTATTACGACCACACAACACAAACTATACAATACAAACCCCATTACATACAGCTCCAACACAAACACATACAGCACACCTTATTACGACCACCTCAACACAAACTATACAATACAAACACCATTACATACAGCTCCAACACAAACACATACAGCACACACCTTATTACGACCACCTCAACACAAACTATACAATACAAACACCATTACATACAGCTCCAACACAAACACATACAGCACACCTTATTACGACCACCTCAACACAAACTATACAATACAAACACCATTACATACAGCTCCAACACAAACACATACAGCACACCTTATTACGACCACCTCAACACAAACTATACAATACAAACACCATTACATACAGCTCCAACACAAACACATACAGCACACCTTATTACGACCACCTCAACACAAACTATACAATACAAACACCATTACATACAGCTCCAACACAAACACATACAGCACACCTTATTACGACCACCTCAACACAAACTATACAATACAAACACCATTACATACAGCTCCAACACAAACACATACAGCACACCTTATTACGACCACCTCAACACAAACTATACAATACAAACACCATTACATACAGCTCCAACACAAACACATACAGCACACCTTATTACGACCACCTCAACACAAACTATACAATACAAACACCATTACATACAGCTCCAACACAAACACATACAGCACACCTTATTACGACCACCTCAACACAAACTATACAATACAAACACCATTACATACAGCTCCAACACAAACACATACAGCACACCTTATTACGACCACCTCAACACAAACTATACAATACAAACACCATTACATACAGCTCCAACACAAACACATACAGCACACCTTATTACGACCACCTCAACACAAACTATACAATACAAACACCATTACATACAGCTCCAACACAAACACATACAGCACACCTTATTACGACCACCTCAACACAAACTATACAATACAAACACCATTACATACAGCTCCAACACAAACACATACAGCACACCTTATTACGACCACCTCAACACAAACTATACAATACAAACACCATTACATACAGCTCCAACACAAACACATACAGCACACCTTATTACGACCACCTCAACACAAACTATACAATACAAACACCATTACATACAGCTCCAACACAAACACATACAGCACACCTTATTACGACCACCTCAACACAAACTATACAATACAAACACCATTACATACAGCTCCAACACAAACACATACAGCACACCTTATTACGACCACCTCAACACAAACTATACAATACAAACACCATTACATACAGCTCCAACACAAACACATACAGCACACCTTATTACGACCACCTCAACACAAACTATACAATACAAACACCATTACATACAGCTCCAACACAAACACATACAGCACACCTTATTACGACCACCTCAACACAAACTATACAATACAAACACCATTACATACAGCTCCAACACAAACACATACAGCACACCTTATTACGACCACCTCAACACAAACTATACAATACAAACACCATTACATACAGCTCCAACACAAACACATACAGCACACCTTATTACGACCACCTCAACACAAACTATACAATACAAACACCATTACATACAGCTCCAACACAAACACATACAGCACACCTTATTACGACCACCTCAACACAAACAATACAATACAAACACCAGTACATACAGCTCCAACACAAACACATACAGCACACCTTATTACGACCACCTCAACACAAACAATACAATACAAACACCAGTACATACAGCTCCAACACAAACACATACAGCACACCTTATTACGACCACCTCAACACAAACTATACAATACAAACACCATTACATACAGCTCCAACACAAACACATACAGCACACCTTATTACGACCACCTCAACACAAACTATACAATACAAACACCATTACATACAGATCCAACACAAACACATACAGCACACCTTATTACGACCACCTCAACACAATATAATCAATACAAACACCATTACATACAGCTCCAACACAAACACACACAGGCAACCTTATTACCACCACCTCAACTCAAACTATGCACTACAAACCAATAAACACAAACACATACAGTACACCCGACACACCAACACAAACAATACAAACACCAACATACAGCTCCAACACAAACTCATACAGCACATCTTATGACGACGACCTCAACACAAACTATACAATACACAGACCATTACATACAGCTCCAACACAAACACATACAGCACACCTTATTACGACCACCTCAACACAAACTATACAATACAAACACCATTACATACAGCTCCAACACAAACACATACAGCACACCTTATTACGACCACCTCAACACAAACTATACAATACAAACACCATTACATACAGCTCCATCACAAACACATACAGCACACCTTATTACGACCACCTCAACACAAACTATACAAGGCACACACCATTACATACAGCTTCAAAACGAACACATCCAGCACACCTTATTACGACCACCTCAACACAAACTATACAATACAATCACCATTACGTACAGCTCCAACACAAAACACATACAGCACACCTTATTACGACCACCTCAACACAAACTATACAATACAAACACCATTACATACAGCTCCAACACAAACACATACAGCACACCTTATTACGACCACCTCAACACAAACTATACAATACAAACACCATTACATACAGCTCCAACACAAACACATACAGCACACCTTATTACGACCACCTCAACACAAACTATACAATACAAACACCATTACATACAGCTCCAACACAAACACATACAGCACACCTTATTACGACCACCTCAACACAAACTATACAATACAAACACCATTACATACAGCTCCAACACAAACACATACAGCACACCTTATTACGACCACCTCAACACAACTATACAATACAAACACCATTACATACAGCTCCAACACAAACACATACAGCACACCTTATTACGACCACCTCAACACAAACTATACAATACAAACACCATTACATACAGCTCCAACACAAACACATACAGCACACCTTATTACGACCACCTCAACACAAACAATACAATACAAACACCATTACATACAGCTCCAACACAAACACATACAGCACACCTTATTACGACCACCTCAACACAAACTATACAATACAAACACCATTACATACAGCTCCAACACAAACACATACAGCACACCTTATTACGACCACCTCAACACAAACTATACAATACAAACACCATTACATACAGCTCCAACACAAACACATACAGCACACCTTATTACGACCACCTCAACACAAACTATACAATACAAACACCATTACATACAGCGCCAACACAAACACATACAGCACCTTATTACGACCACCTCAACACAAACTATACAATACAAACACCATTACATACAGCTCCAACACAAACACATACAGCACACCTTATTACGACCACCTCAACACAAACTATACAATACAATCACCATTACATACAGCTCCAACACAAACACATACAGCACACCGTATTACGACCACCTCAACAAAAACTATGCAATACAAACACCATTACATACAGCTCCAACACAAACACATCACCTCAACACAAACTATACAATACAAACACCATTACATACAGCTCCAACACAAACACATACAGCACACCTTATTACGACCACCTCAACACAAACAATACAATACAAACACCATTACATACACTAGCAACACAAACATATACAGCACATATTATAACGACCACGTCAACACAAAAACTATACAATACAAACACCATTACATACAGCTCCAACACAAACACATACAGCACACCTTATTACGACCACCTCAACATAAACAATACACTATATACACCATTACATACAGCTCCATCACAAACACATACAGCACACCTTATTACGACCACCTCAACCAAAACTATACAATACAAACACCATTACATAGAGCTTCAACACAAACACATACAGCACACCTCATTACGACCACCTCAACACAAAGTCTGCAATAGAAACACGATTACATAGAGCTCCAACAGAAACACATAAAGAACACCTTATTACGACCACCTCAACACAACTATACAATACAAAGACCATTACATACAGCTGGAACATAAAGACATACAAAACACGTTAATAGGCGCACCTCAACACAAACTATACAATACAAACACCATTACATACAGCTCCGATACAAACACATATAGCACACCTTATTACGACCACCTCAACACAAACTATACAATACAAACACCATTACATACAGCTCCAACACAGACACATACAGCACACCTTATTACGACCACCTCAACACACACTATACAATACAAACACCATTACATACACCTCCAACACAAACACATACATCACACCTTATTACGACCACCTCAACACACACTATACAATACACACACCATTACATACAGCTCCAACACAAACACATACAGCACACCTTATTCCAACCAACTCAACACAAACTAAACAATACAATCACCAGTACATACAGCTCCAACACAAACACATACAGCACACCTTATTACGACCACTTCCACACAAGCTATACAATACAAACACCAGTACATACAGCTCCAACACAAACATACAGCACACCTTATTACGACCATCAACACAAAACTATACAATATAATCACCAATACATACAGTTCCAACACAAACACATACAGTAAACCTTATGACGACCACCTCAACACAAACTATATAATACAAACACCATTACATACAGCTCCAACACAAACACATACATCACCCCTTATTACGACCACCTCAACACAAACTATACAATACAAACACCATTACATACAGCTCCAACACAAACACATACAGCACACCTTATTACGACCCCCTCAACACAAACTATACAATACAAACACCATTACATACAGCTCCAACACAAACACATACAGCACACCTTATTACGACCACCTCAACACAAACTATACAATACAAACACCATTACATACAGCTCCAACACAAACACATACAGCACACCTTATTACGACCACCTTAACACAAACAATACAATACACACACCAGTAAATACAGCTCCAACACAAACACCTACAGCACACCTTATTACGACCACTTCCACACAAGCTATACAATACAAACACCATTACATACATCTCCAACACAAACACATACAGCACACCGGAGGACGACCACGACCACCTCAACACAAACGATACAATACAAAAACCATTACATACAGCTACAACACAAACACATACAGCACACCTTATCACGACCACCGCAACACAACTATACAATAACAAACACCATGACATACAGCTGCAACACAAACACATACAGCACACCTTATTACGACCTCCTCAACACAAACTATACAATACAAACACCATTACATACAGCTCCAACACAAACACATACAGCACACCTTATTACGACCACCTCAACACAAACTATACAATACAAACACCATTACATACAGCTCCAACACAAACACAGCAGCACACCTTATTACGACCACCTCAACACAAACTATACAATACAAACGAACGCATTACATGAATGGCGCCTAACAAACAAAACACGACAGCATCACCTTATTACGACCACCCTCAAACCACAAAAATATACGGAGACCAACACCCAGGGACAGGGACGAGCCGCCACACACAAACAGAGACAGCACACCTTCTTACGACCACCTCAACACAAACTATGACAATACAAACACCATTACATACAGCTCCAACAACCAAACACATACAGCACACCGCTTATTACGCACCGACCGCTATCAATACAAACTACACACTCCAAAAACCTCAGGAGCATACAGCTCCAACATCCAAACGTACATACCATGCACACCTTAATAACGCACCACCTAAACACCAAACTGAGACAAATACAAACACCATTGAACATACAGCCCCAACACAAACAGCACTTAGGAACACCACGGGATTAAGAAACCACCGCAACACAAGCGACTATACAATACAAAACACCTATTCACAGACAGCGCCAACACAAACACATAGCAGCCGTCCTTATTACAGACCACATCAAACACAAACAAGACAGGACACGAAACACCAGTAAAAATACAGCTCCAAGCACCAAAACACATACAGCACACCTTATTACGAACCACCGCCACACAAGAGATGACAATACCAAAACACCATTACATACAGCTCCAACAGCACAAAACACAGTACAGCACCTCTTATTACGAGCCACCTCAATAGCACAAACTATACAATCCTGAACACACCATTACATACCGCTCCAACACAAACACTTACACCATTCCTTATTTCAACCACTTCATCACAAACTATACAATACATACACCA
>CM064534.1:15299783-15710579 GCA_032716605.1 Paralithodes platypus
TAGTCAGAGGTTGTGGCTGGAGAGAGTACAAAGGAAGGAGTACAAAGGAAATCTAGCAACAACAGATCTAGTGACCCTTCTAGGTTGCTTGTCCTCCAAAACACTGAGGATCAAGTGTCCAAACAGTGGTTTAGAGTGGGTAATGGAACATTGGAAAGGAAACTACTGCCCTGCCACTAACGTGGCAGGACTAGGAAGTTAGTAGGGGACATATGGGTTAGTAACTGAGGGGAGGATAAAGTTATTCATTTACAAACGCAGTCAGTCGCGGGTTTGATGCGAGATATTTGTCTAGGCGGAATTTAAATGAATCAACGGTGCTGCAGTCTATAACGTCTCGGGGAAGCCCATTCCACAAGTTGACAACTCGATTGAAGAAGAAATTCTTAGATTCGTGCGAGTTAAAAGATTTACCAATAATTTTGCAACCGTTTCCCCGCGTGTAATTAGATTGGTCGATAGTGAAGTACTTACTACATTTCATATTGTCGATGCCTTTGATGATTTTGAACACTTGAATTAAGTCGCCTCTTAATCTGCGCTGGGTTAAAGGAAATAGATTTAATTCTCTAAGACGCTCTTCGTATGGTTTGTTCTTTAGGCTAGGTATCATTTTGGTAACTCTACGTTGAACTCGTTCTAGCTTGTTTATATCTTTTTTGGTAATAAGGGCACCAGGATTGAATGCAGAAGAGGGCGGACTAAGGAATTGTAAAAGGTTAGGATAACTTCTTTGGATTTATGCTCAAATGACCTGCCTATAAAGCCAATTATTTTGTTTGCCTTCTTAACAACTTCTGAACATTGTTGACTCGGTTTTAGGTTACTCGATATTGTTATTCCCAGATCAGTTTCTCTGTTTACATTCTTAAGCTGAGTGCCATTCATCGAATAGTTTTGCTTACTCATTAAGGTATCCGACATGTAGTACTTTACATTTATCCGCATTGAAACTCATTTGCCAAATTTGGGCCCAACATGACAATTTATCTAGATTGTGTTGCATATCGTCAACTTGTTCTTTTGAGAGTACGCTATTTGCAATTTTTGTATCGTCAGCAAATTTTGAGATTGTGCAGGTGAGACCCTCATCTATGTCCGTTGATGTAAATTAGAAAGAGAATTGGTCCTAGTACCGATCCCTGGGATACCCCGCTACGGACATTGGTCCATTTAGATGCCTAACCGTTTATGACTACCCTTTGCTTTCTGTTGCTGAGCCAATTTTCTATCCATTTCAACACACCGTCTTGTATTCCATGCGCTTTTAGTTTTAGCAGTAAACGTTTGTGGGGAACTTTGTCAAAGGCCTTTTGAAAATCAAGGTATATAATATCTACAGCTTTAACTCTCATCGTAGAGGTTGAGGATATCGTGGAAGAAGTCTAAGAGGTTTGTTAAACAGGAACGTTTTTTTACGAAAGCCGTGTTGAGTATCTTTAAGTATGTTATTTTCCTCCAAGTGATTTACGAGTCTGTCTCGTATGACCGTTTCTAGCATTTTACATACAACTGAGGTTACGCTAATTGGACGATAGTCACTGGGTAGGGCTTTGCTGCCTTTTTTGAATATCTTGTTACGTTTGCTAGCTTCCCCTGATCCGGCATAGTTCCAGACTGCAAGGATTTATTAAATAGTAATGTCAGTGGTTTGGAGAGCTCATTCTTAGCTTCCTTTAGAACTCTAGCGAGATTTTATCAGGTCCTGGCGTTTTATTTTCCTTGTGTTTATCTAAACAATTCAATACTTCTCTCTCTGTAACGGTGATTTTGCTTCGAACATCTGTATAATCAATCTGAATCGGCGATGGTGTAGGGATATCACTGAGGTCTTCTGTTGTAAAAACTGATGCAAAGAAGGTATTGAGGGCATTACTCATTTGTACTTCGTCTTTGGTGTATTCTCCTTTTTCATCGACTAACGGTCCAACAGTTTGAAGTAACTCCTTTTTTCTTTCTGATATAACTATAGAATTCTTTCGGGTTTGTTTTACTTTTATTCGCAATATGTAACTCTAAGGTCTTTTTACTTTGCTTAATTAACTTTTTGGCTTTGCGTCGTAGCTCTACAAATTTCACCCGTTCTTCGTCATTTTGTGAGGATTTTAATCTATCATTAGCACATTTTTGTAGCAAGCAGGCAGTTTGAAATATCTTTATTCCACCATTTGGGCTTATTATTATGGCCTGGACGCCGTATTTTCGATGGTATGCAGTCTTGCACTGCTTTTAGGTAAGTGGTTTCGAATAACTGCCAAGATGTATTTATGTCGTTATTGTTAATTAAAAAGCTCCAGTCAGTTTCTTTAAACATAGCTCTAAGTGTATGGAAGGTTGCTTTCTTGAAATAAGGGACTTTTTCGATGCTACATTTGGTTCGTTACTAGTAAACTTTAAAGTGAAAGTTATCGTACGATGGTCGCTGTTACTGAATTCATCACCAACATTCAAATTCTCTATCAATTCTTCTTTTGTTGGAAAGTACAATGTCAAGAACGTTATTACCACGGGTCGGCATTCGAACAAATTGATAAAGCGAACTCTCTTGCAAGTTCGTATACACGTCATGTCCCGAGTGTGAAGTAAGAGTATCGCCCCACGGGGTCACAGGTAAAGTAAAGTCGCCAAAAATTACGGTATCTTGTGAGTTACTTACATCTGCAATTTGTTCGTAAATTTCTCGGTCAGTTTGCACTGATTGAGCTGGAGGTCTGTATATTAACGCAAGTATTATTTTTGTAACTTTATTATTCTTTATTAGCACAAAAGATGTGTCGACGTTCACCATTTGAGGTTTTGACACGAGGGTCGGGTTAAGACTTTCTTTGATATAAAATAAAACGCCACCTCCATTTTTATTTATTCGGCTGTTCGCAAACATTACATAACCGGGAAGTGAATACTCTGCTAAAAAGTCTCTATCTTGTGTATTGAGCCAAGATTCTGTTATGCCAATCACATCATAATTTTCTGTAAACACTAGTTCCTCTAAATCTGAAAATTTATTGCGTATGCTACGAGCGTTTGCATAGAAAACCTTTAAAGTTGCGGTTTTAGAACTCGCAGATCGTCTTTCATCGAATTTTTGGTTCTGGTCGGATCTACATTTACATTCGTGGCTGTCCTCGGTCCTCGGTCGTTATCCCTGACGGTTTTGAATTTGGGTCGTGTTGGTGGAGCTTTATCCAAATTCGCGGTTCGTGACGGATTAGTATTTAATTCCTTTGTAGATTGCCGTCCTCGCTGTCTTCGGTCCTCCTTCCTGGTTGTCCTGTGCTGAGTCCATTTCTTCTCCGAAAATCCTTCACCGCATCGTTGAGAAGACGCCCAAAACGCGCTGCTCCCACCTGGTTCAGATGAACTCCATCATCCGAAAACAAATAGTCATCGTAGTAGAAATTGTCCCAGGTGTCGACGAATCCCACGTTCTCCTTCCTGCAGAGGTTTGCTAGACAACGATTTGTGCTGGTGGCTATGTGTAAAACCGGCTCTCTACACCGAGCCGGGGGACTATTCCTGAGACGATGATCCTTGATGACTTCTCCTTAAACGACTTGATCAGCTGCTGGTACTTTAAAAGCAAATCTTCCGACCGGGTTCGCTGTATATCGGTGGATCCAACGTGGATGACGTACATTGTATTTGCAGGGGCCAGCTTTGATACTTCTTCAACTGCTGCAACTACGTCATCCACACCACCACCAGGGATACAACTACGCTTCCTGGTCTTAGGTGCCCTGGCGCAAAACTCTGTGAGCTGACCACGTATCATCGAGTCTCCCACGAGCCGGACTTCTTCTATTTCCTCTTCGTCATCTGAGTCTGCGAATATCTGGAAACGGTTTTGACACTCGGTAATCGGTATGTGTTTCCCGGTCTTGGGGCAAACGTTGTTCCTCACGACACGGAAGTTGTCTTGAGGGGGAAGAGAGTCGCTATTTGTATCTTGAGTATCGGAAACATCAGCTGAAATGGCTACTGTAGGCGTTGAATTGTTGGCAGTTGACGTTGGGGCGTTGGTGGCTGCTGGAGTTGCGGTGACAATTGAAGTTTGTGGCACTCCAACGTTGAGTGTTACAAACTCTTGGAGTGATTCCAGCTTCATGGTGAGGACGTTGATCTTGTTGTAGGCTTCATCTAATTTCACTGTAAAATTCTCTCGTTGCTGGCAGAGCCGGCAGACTTGAACATCGATAGTACAAACATGGACTCACCAAACCTACCGGCGCAGTTCGCACAAGCGCGATGCATGGTGACAGTCACTTTCTTCAGATCACTTCACTCACTTAAAAAACATTCACTCACTTTACAACACTTCACTCACTTTAAAAACCCTTCAATCACTTCAAAACCGAAAACAAATATGCTGAAATACGCAGAAATAGGTTATCTGGGGTGATAGCCTAACCGAAAACAAAAATGTTGAGATACGCAGAATTAGGCTTCCAGGGGCGATAGCCTAACCAAAAGTTTTTTTTTTTAAATTGAAATACGCAATAATAGGCTACCAGCGTTGAATAGCCTAACCGAATATAATCAAATTGAAATTCGCAGAAATAGGCTACCAGGTGTGATAACCTAACCTTAAACAAATATATGTATAACATAATATGTAACTAAATATACAATGGACCAGATAGAGATTATATAAAAATAAAGTGTGACTGCACACAAGGGGTTAATATACTGTGTCAACAGATGACCCTGGTGTCACTGAAGCCTAGTAAAGCAGTAGCCTACTCTTTTGTTATAAAAAAGTGTATCAGTCAAAGGTTATTACAAGATCGTGCAAGCAACAACTAAAATTACAGATATATAGCTACAGTAGGATACTAAATACAATATCTACAGGAGTTAATAATAAAACAGATTGGCTGGCTATAGGCTAAGCTAGGTTGGGTTAGGTTAAAAGCTTGGCAGGTTGGGTTAGGCTAGGTTAGTTTGTACAAATACCACCCTTAGCTTAAAGTAAAATCAGTCTGAGGAGAAAAAGTCAAGAATATAGCTAGGGGGAAAAGATAAATAAATGCACTTAAATTTTGTACAAAATTTACTGGAATTTAATATGTATAATCCCCAAAAAAAGTTTGTTTACAAAATGGTGTCGGCGTTAGTCCCTGTATGCGGTTAGTTAGTAAACAATATTGTTTATTAGCAAATTAATATGCAAAGCTTTACTTACATACAAGGCAGTTAAATAGATACTTACTACAGTAGGTAATGGGTAAAATTAGGGGCTACGATTTTATATAAAATCGTAATAAGAGAGCGTTTGTTTACAAAGCCAAACAAAACAATAGATGGCGCTAGTGGCGCCCTGTCCGAGCAGGAGTCTTGTGATAAACACAAAGTTTTTCAGTCAATACACAGCGAAATATCGTGCAGTGTTACTTACTAAGCTACAGGATGGTTAAACGTGCTCTTAACCACCTTTCATGCACAAGATGAAGAGGAGGAGTATTTAATACGCAAATTATGATCGATATCGTGAGAGCGTTGACAGAGCGTCTGCAGCGTCTGGCGGTAGCACGAGGTGTGAGAAGAGAAGGAGAGAGATTGTTGGTGTGTATTGTATTATAAAGTGAGGACACAGACGATAATAGTAACAGCAGGTGTTTGGTCTGTGTGGATGGAGAAGAGAGAGAGAGAGAGGAGGTGTGTTGTTGGTGTGTATTGTATTAAGTGAGGACACAGACATAACCGTAACAGCAGGTTTGGTCTGTGTGGATGAGAGAGAGAGAGAGAGAGAGATGTGTGTTGGTGTGTATTGTATATAAAGTGAGGACACAGACGTAGTAACATGTGTTATCTAGTGATGAGAGAGAGAGGAGAGAGAGAGAGGTGTGTGTTGGTGTATTTGTATTATAAAGTACGGACACAGACGAGAACATAACAGCAGGTGTGGTCTGTTGTGGAGAGAGAGAGAGAGAGAGAGAGATAGAGAGAAGAGGTGTGTTTGTGTGTATTGTATTATAAAGTGAGGACACAGACGATATAGTAACCAGGTGTTTGGTCTGTGTGGATGAGAAGAGAGAGAGGAGTTGTTGGTGTGTATTGTATTATAAAGTGGGGACACAGACGATAATAGTAACAGCAGGTGTTTGGTCTGTGGATGAGACGAGAGATAGAGAGAGAGGTGTGTTGGTGTTTATTGTATTATAAGTGAGGATCACGATAATAGTACAGCAGTGTTTGGTCCTGTGTGGATGAGAGAGAGAGAGAGGTGTGTTGGTGTATTGTATATAAAGTGAGGACAGACATAATAGTAACAGCAGGTTGGTCTGTGTGGATGAGAGAGAGAAGAGTGTGTGTTGGTGTGGTATTGTATTAAAGTGAGGACACAGACGATAATAGTACACAGGTGTTTGGTCTGTGTGGGATGAGAGAGAGAGAGAGAGAAGGTGTTGGTGTGTATTGTATTATAAAGTGAGGACACAGACGCTAATAGTAACAGCAGGTGTTTGGTCTGTGGATGAGAGAGAGAGAGAGAGTGAGGTGTAGTGGGTATGTATGTATTATAAAGTGAGGACACTGACGATAATATTAACAGCAGGTGTTTGGTCCTGTGTGAATGAGAAGAGAGAGAGTGTGGTTGTGTGTATTGTATTATAAGTGAGACACATACATAATAGTAACACAGGTTTGTGGGCTGGTGTATCCGAGTGAGAAACTGATAATCTCTGCCATAAGCTTACTCTGACTGTTCCTTTTACTTATATATTCTAGATCTCAAGTGGCGGCGTGTTTGCGTGGATTGACCTCCCTACTGCAAAAGTTGGAATTGGGGCAAGCGTCCCATTTTATACGGATATAGTGGAGGGTTTGGTTGGTCTTTTGTTTCCCGAGTATGATTATCTCCTGCCTCGAGTGGCTTCGTCACCCGGGCTTTGTTATTGGTAAGAGAGGGAGGTTTTGTGTGGCGCTCGTTGTAGACTTCCTGGCCCTCCTGGGAACACACAATACCAACAAACAAGCAGCTGTTTTCTGTGTGGATAAGATAGAGAGAGAGGTGTGTGTGGTGTGTAATATATTATAAGTGAGGACACAGACGATAATAGTAACAGCAGGTGTTTGGTCTGTGTGGATTAGAGAGAGAGGTTTGTGTTGGTGTGTATTTAATATAAGTGAGACACAGACGATAATAGTAACAGCAGGTGTTTCGTGCGTCTGTGTAGAAAGAGAGGTGTGTGTTGGTGTGTATTGTATTATAAAGTGAGACACAGACGATAAATTAACGTGTTTGGTCTGTGTGGATGAGAGAGAGAGAGAGGTGTTTTGGTTTGTATGGTATTAATAAGGTGAGGACACAGACGTAATAGTAACAGCAGGTGTTTGTCTGTGTAGATGATAGAGAGGTGTGTGTTGGTGGTGTTTGTATTATAAATTGAGGACACAGACGATAATAGTAACAGCAGGTGTTTGGTGTGTGGATGAAGAGAGGTGTGTGTTGGTGTGTTTGTATTGTAAAGTGAGGACACAGACGATAATTGTAGCAGGATTGGTCTGTGTGGATGAAGAGAGATAGAGAGAGAGGTGTGTGTTTGTATTGTATTATAAGTGAGGACCAGACGATATAGTAACAGCAAGTGTTTGGTCTGTGTGGATGAGAGAGAGAGAGAGGAGAGTGTGTTTTGGTGTGTATTGTTTTAAAGTGAGGACACCGACGATAATAGTACAACAGGTGTTTGGCCTTGTGGATAGAGAGAGAGAGAAAGAGAGTAAAGAGAGGTAGAGTAGAGAGAGAGAGAGAGATAGTGTGTTGGGTTATTGTATTATAAAGTGAGGACACAGACTATAATAGAAACAGCATGTTTTGGTCTGTGTAGATGAGAGAGAGAGAGATAGAGTGTGGTTTGGTGTGTGTAATTCTTAATGAGGACATAGATAATAGTAACAGCAGTGTTTGGTCTGTTTGGAAGAGAGAGAGAGAGAAGAGAGAGAGAGAGAGAGAGAGTTTGTTGGTGTGTATTGTATTATAAAGTGAGGACAGACGATAAAGTAACAGCAGGTTTGGTCTGTGTGGATGAGAGAGAGAGAGAGAGAGAGAGAGAGAGAGTTGTGTGTTGGTGTGTATTGTATTATAAAGTGAGGACACAGACGATAATAGAAACAGCAGGTGTTTGGTCTGTGTAGATGAGAGAGAGAGAGATAGAGGTGTGTGTTGGTGTGTATTGTATTATTAAGTGAGGACATAGACGATAATAGTAACAGCAGGTGTTTGGTCTGTGTGGAAGAGAGAGAGAGAGAGAGAGAGAGAGAGAGAGAGAGAGAGAGAGAGATGTGTGTTGGTGTGTATTGTATTATAAATTGAGGACACAGACGATTATAGTAACAGCAGGTGTTTGGTCTGTGTGGACGAGAGAGAGAGAGAGAGAGAGAGAGAGAGAGAGAGAGAGAGAGAGAGAGAGAGAGAGAGAGAGAGAGAGAGAAGAGAGAAGAGTGAGAGAGAGAGAGAGAGAGGTATGGGTGTGATGTGTGTATTGTATATAAAGTGAGGACCCGACGATAATAGTAACACAGGTGTTTGGTCTGTGTGGATGAAAGAGCGAGAGAGGGAGAGGGAGAGAGAGAGAGAGAGAGAGGAAGATAGAGAGAGAGAGAGTGTGTTGTGTGTATTGTATTATAAAGTGAGGACACAGACAATAATAGTAACAGCAGGTGGTTTGGTCTTTGTGGAGCGAGAAGAGAGAGAGATGAGAGAGAGAGAGATAGAGAGAGAGAGGAGAGAGAGAGAGGAGAGAGGTGTTGGTTTATTGTATTATAAAGTGAGGACACAGACGATATATAACAGCAGGTGTTTGGTCTGTGTGGATTAGAGCGAGAGAGATTGTGTTGGTGTGTATTGTGTTATAAAGTGAGACACAGACGATAAAGTAACACAGTGTTTGGTCTGTGTGGATGAGAGAGAGAGAGAGAGAGAGAGAGAGCTGTGTGTTGGTGTGTATTGTATTATAAAGTGAGGACACACACGATAATAGTAACAGAAGTGTTTTGGTCTGTGTGGATGAGGAGAGAGAGAGAGAGAGTAGATTGGTTGGTGTGTATTGTATTATAAAGTGAGGACACAGACGATAAGTACCAGCAGGTGTTTGTCTGTGTGAGGAGAGAGAGAGAGAGAGAGAGAGGTGTGTTGGCGTGTATTGTATTATAAAGCGAGGACACAGACGATAATAGTAACAGCAGGTGTTTGGTCTGTGTGGATAAGAGAGAGAAGTGTGTGTTTGTGTGTATTGAATATAAAGTGAGGACACAGACGATAAAGTAAACCAGTGTTTTGGGTCTGTGTGGATGATAGAGAGAGAGAGAGGTGTGTTGGTGTGTATTGTATTATAAAGTGAGGACACAGACGATAATAGTAACAACAGGTGTTTGGTCTGTGTGGATGAGAGAGAGAGAGAGAGAGAGAGAGAGAGAGAGAGAGAGAGAGAGAGAGATGTGTGTTGGTGTGTATTGTATTATAAAGTGAGGACACTGACGATAATAGAAACAGCAGGTGTTTTGTCTATGTGGATGAGAGAGAGAGAGAGAGAGGTGTGTGTTGGTGTGTATTGTATTATAAGTTAGACACAGACGATCTAGAACAGCATGTTTGGTCCTTGTGTGGATTAGAGAGAGGGAGCGGTTTGTGATGGTGTGTGTATTATAAGTGCGGATACAGACGATAATAGTAACAGCAGGTGTTTATTGTGTGTCTGTTGGATGAAGAGATGAGTGTGTTGGTGTGTATTTTATTATAAAGTGAGGACACAGACGATAATAGTAACAGCAGGTGTTTGGTCTGTGTGGATGAGAAAGAGAGAGAGGCAAAAATAAATCAAGTGTGTGTTGGTGTGTATTGTATTATAAAGTGAGGACACAGACGATAATAGTAACAGCAGGTGTTTGGACTGTGTGGATGAGAGAGAGAGAGAGGTGTGTTGGTGTGTATTGTATTATAAAGTGAGGACACAGACGATAATAGTAACAGCAGATGTTTGGTCTGTGTGGATGAGAGAGAGAGAGAGAGAGAGAGAGAGAGAGAGAGAGAGAGAGAGAGGTGTTTGTTGGTGTGTATTGTATTATAAAGTGAGAACACAGACTAATAAGAGTAAACACAGGTGTTTGGTCTGTGTGGATGAGAGAGAGAGACAGGTGTGTGTTGGTGTGTATTGTATTATAAAGTGAGGACACAGACGATACTAGTGACAGCAAGTGTTTGGTCTGTGTGGATGAGAGAGAGGGAGAGAGGTGTGTGATGGTGTGTATTGTATTATAAAGTGAGGATACAGACGATAATAGTAACAGCAGGTGTTTGGTCTGTGTGGATGAGAGAGAGAGAGAGAGAGAGAGAGAGAGAGAGAGGTGTTGGTGTGTATTGTATTATAAAGTGAGGACACAGACGATAATAGTAACAGCAGGTGTTTGGACTGTGTGGATGAGAGAGAGAGAGAGAGGTGTGTTGGTGTGTATTGTATAATAAAGTGAGGACACAGACGATAATAGTAACAGCAGGTGTTTGGTCTGTGTGGATGAGAGAGAGAGAGAGGTGTGTGTTGGTGTGTATTGTATCTCAGTGAGGACACAGACGATAATAGTAACAGCAGTTTGGTCTGTTTGGATAAAGAGAGAGAGAGAGAGAGATAGAGAGAGTGAGAGTGTGTATTGTATTATAAAGTGAGGACACAGACGATAATAGTAACAGCATATCTTTAGTCTGTGTGGATGAGAGAGAGGTGTGTGTTGGTGTGTATTGTGTTATAAAGTGAGGACACAGACGATAACAGTAACAGCAGGTGTTTGGTCTGTGTGGATGAGAGAGAGAGAGAGAGGTGTGTGTTGGTGTGTATTGTATTATAAAGTGAGGACACAGACGATAATAGTAACAGCAGGTGTTTGGTCTGTGTGGATGAGAGAGAGAGAGAGAGCTGTGTGTTGCTGTGTATTGTATTATAAAGTGAGGACACAGACGATAATAGTCAGGTGTTTTGGTCTGTGTGGATGAGAGAGAGAGAGAGAGGGAGGTGTGTTGGTGTGTGTTGTATTAAAGTTGAGGACACAGACGATAATAGTAGCAGGTGTTTTTTTCTGTGTTGGTGAAGAGATAGAGAGAGAGTGTGTGTGTTGGTTTGTATTGTATTATACAGTGAGGACAGACGATAATAGTAACAGCAGTGTTGGTCTGTGTAGAGAGAGAGAGAGAGAGAGAGAGAGATAGAGAGAGAGAGAGAGAGAGAGGTGTGTTGCTGTGTATTGTATTATAAAGTGAGGACACACGATATAGTACAGCAGTGTTTTGGTCTGTGTGGATGAGAGAGAGAGAGAGAGAGAGGTGTGTGTTGGTGTGTATTGTATTATAAAGTGAGGACACAGACGATAATAGTAGCAGGCAGGTTTTGGTCTGGGTGGATGAGAGAGAGAGAGAGAGAGGTGTGTTGGTGTTATTGTATTATAAATTGAGGACACAGACGATAATTACAACAGGTGTTTGGTCTTTTATGAGAGAGAGAGAGAGAGAGAGAGAGGTTTGTGTTGGTGTGTATTGTATTATAGTGAGGACACAGACGATATCGTAACAGCAGGTGGTTTGGGTGTGGTTATATGAGAGAGAGAGAGAGAGAGAGAGAGAGAGAGAGAGAGAGAGAGAGAGAGAGAGAGAGAGAGAGGTGTGTGTTGGTGTGTATTGTATTATAAAGTGAGGACACAGACGATAATAGTAACAACAGGTGTTTGGGTCTGTGTGAGAGAGAGACGAGAGAGAGAGAGAGTGTGTTTGTGTAATTAATATAATTGTACACACAGAGATAATGTAACAGAGTTTGGTCTGTGTGGATGAGAGAGAGAGAGAGAGAGTGGTGTGTATTTTATTAAAAAGTGAGGCACAGACGATAGTAACAGTGGTGTTTTTGGTCGTGTGGATGAGAGAAGAGAGAGAGTGGAGAGAGAGAGAAGAGAGAGAGAGAGATAGAAGAGAGAGAGAGAGAGTAGAATTGTTGTGTGTGGTGGATTGTGGTATAAAGTGAGGCTACAACGATAATAGTAAGCAGGTGTTTGTCTGTGTGGAGTGAGAGAGGGATAGGTTTTTGTTGGTGTGGATTTGTATTATAAAGTGAGGATACAGACGATAATAGTAACAGCATGTTTTGGTCTGTGTGGATGAGAGAGAGAGAGTTGTGTGTTGGTGTGTATTTGTATTATAAGGAGTCACAGACGATTAATATCAAACGCAGGTTCTGTGTGTCGCAGAGAGAGAGAGGAGAGATAGAGGAGAGAGAGAGAGAGAGAGAGAGAGGTGTTGGTGTGTATTGTGTTATAAAGTGCGACGATAATAGTAACAAAACAGTGTTTCTGTGGGTGGAGAGGGAGAGAGAGAGAGAGAGAGGTGTGTGTTTGGTGTGTATTGTATAATAAAGTGAGGACACAGACGAAAATAGTAACAGCAGGTGTTTGGTCTGTGTGGATGGGAGAGAGAGAGAGAGGTGTTGGTGTGTATTTGTAATCAAGTGAGGACACAGCAATAGTAACAGCAGGTGTTTGGTCTGTGTGGATGAGAGAGAGGGAGAGAGGTGTGTGTTGGTGTGTATTGTATTATAAAGTGAGGACACAGACGATAATAGTAACAGCAGGTGTTTGGTCTGTGTGGATGAGAGAGTACAAAGGAGTACAAAGGAAATCAAGTAACAACAGATCTAGTGACCCTTCTAGGCTGCTTGTCCTCCAAAACACTGAGGATCAAGTGTCCAAACAGTGGTTTAGAGGGGGTAAGGGAACATTGGAAAGGGAACTACTGCCCTGCCACTAACGTGGCAAGACTAGGAAGTTAGTAGGGGACATATGGGTTAGTAACTGAGGGGAGGATAAAATAAAGTTATTCATTTACAAACGCAGTCAGTCGCGGGTTTCATGCGAGATATTTGTCTACGCGGAATTTAAATGAATCAACGGTGCTGCAGTCTATAACGTCTCGGGGAAGCCCGTTCCACAAGTTGACAACTCGATTGAAGAAGAAATTCTTAGATTCGTGTGAGTTAAAAGATTTACCAATAATTTTGCAACCGTTTCCCCGCGTGTAATTTGATTGGTCGATAGTGAAGTACTTACTACAGTTCATATTGTCGATGCCTTTGATTATTTTGAACACTTGAATTAAGTCACCTCTTAATCTGCGCTGAGTTAACGGAAATAAATTTAATTCTCTAAGACGCTCTTCGTATGGTTTGTTCTTTAGGCTAGGTATCATTTTGGTAACTCTACGTTGAACTCGTTCTAGCTTGTTTATGTCTTTTTGGTAATAAGGGCACCAGCATTGAACGCAGTATTCCAGAAGAGGGCGGACGAAGGAATTGTAAAGGGTTTGGATTACGTCTTTTGATTTATGCTCAAATGATCTGCCTATAAAGCCAATTATTTTGTTTGCCTTCTTAACAACTTCTGAACATTGTTGACTCGGTTTTAGGTTACTCGATATTGTTACTCCCAGATCGGTTTCTATGTTTACATTCTTAAGCTGAGTGCCATTCATCAAATAGTTTGCTTTCTCATTTAGGTATCCGATATGTTGTACTTTACATTTATCCGCATTGAAACTCATTTGCCAAATTTGGGCCCAATGTGACAATTTATCTAGATTGTGTTGCATATCGACAACTTGATCTTTTGAGAGTACGCTATTTGCAATTTTTGTATCGTCAGCAAATTTTTGAGATTGTACAGGTGAGACCCTCATCTATGTCGTTGATGTAAATTAGAAAGAGAATTGGTCCTAATACCGATCCCTGGGGTACCCCGCTACTTACATTTAGATGCCTTACCGTTTATGACTACTCTTTGCTTTCTGTCGCTGAGCCAATTTTCTATCCATTTGAACACACCGTCTTGTATTCCATGCGCTTTTAGTTTTAGCAGTAAACGTTTGTGGGGAACTTTGTCAAAGGCCTTTTGAAAATCAAGGTATATAATATCTACAGCTTTACTCTAATCGTAGAGGTTGAGGATATCGTGGAAGAAGTCTAAGAGGTTTGTTAAACATGAACGTTTTTTACGAAAGCCGTGTTGAGTATCTTTAAGTATGTTATTTTCCTCTAAGTGATTTACGAGTCTGTCTCTTATGACCGTTTCTAGCATTATACATACAACTGAGGTTAAGCTAATTGGACGATAGTTACTGGGTAGGGATTTGCTGCCTTTTTTTGAATATCGGTGTTACGTTGGCTATCTTCCACTGATCAGGCATAGTTCCAGACTGCAAGGATTTATTGAATAGTAATGTCAGTGGTTTGGAGAGCTCATCCTTAGCTTCCTTTAGAACTCTAGGCGAGATTGTATCAGGTCCAGCCGTTTTATTTACCTTGAGTTTATCTAAACAATTCAATACTTCTCTCTCTGTAACGGTGATATTGCTTAGAACATCTGAATTATCAATCTGAACCGACGATGGTGTAGGGATATCACTGAGGTTGTCTGTTGTAAAAACTGATGCAAAGAAGGTATTGAGGACATTACTCATTTGTACTTCGTCTTTGGTGTATTCTCCATTTTCATCGACTAACGGTCCAACAGTTGAAGTAACTACTTTTTTCTTTCTGATATAACTATAGAATTCTTTCGGGTTTGTTTTACTTTGATTCGCAATATGTAACTCTAGGGTCTTTTTACTTTGCTTAATTAACTTTTTGGCTTTGCGTCGTAGCTCTACAAATTTCACCCGTTCTTCGTCATTTTGTGAGGATTTTAATTTATCATTAGCAAATTTTTTAGCAAGCAGGCAGTTTGAAATATCTTTATTCCACCATTTGGGCTTATTATTATGGCCTGGATGCCGTATTTTCGATGGTATGCAGTCTTGCACTGCTTTTAGGTAAGTGGTTTCGAATAACTTCCAAGATGTATTTATGTCGTTATTGTTAATTAAAAAGCTCCAGTCAGTGTCTTTAAACATAGCTCTAAGTTTATGAATGTTTGCTTTCTTGAAATTAGGGACTTTTTCGATGCTACAATTTGGTTAGTTACTAGTAAAGTTTAACACCTTATTGGCGGGCTAGGCGGTAATTAATATGTAGCCACCAGCGGGGTGTTTTTAGCCAAAATAGGGCTGTTTACGTGATCATTTTCATGCCTAAATAAGACCCAGAACGTAAAACAAGTATCTATCCCTGAAAGGGCATAAACAGAGCTTTCCAATGACACCACAACGATCCTTTTATGACCGCTAGTTTTCTTGCAACAACCGCGCAACACGAGTGCAAAATGCATGTAATTCGGTACTTTCCCCGTACAATTCAGTATGTAGCGAGTGAGAGAGGGAGGGAGGAGGTGGGATTCATGTCAGTAGGTTCTCCGCGGTGGTCTGGAGCAGTCATACGCTCGCTACTCTCCTGCCACCACTTGTCTCTCTCTCTCAGCAACATTACGTGCTGAAATTGCCACACGACCCATGTCGCGCACCGCCAGATAGTCCAAATTTATTATACTCGTCTTATGTTGTGGGCCGCTAGTTGAGGGTTAAAGTGAAAGTTATCGTACGATGGTCGCTGTTACTGAATTCATCACCAACATTCAAATTCTCTATTAATTCATCTTTTGTTGCAAGTACAATGTCAAGAACGTTATTACCACGGGTCAGTGTTCGAACAAATTGATAAAGCGAACTCTCTTGCAAGTTCGTATACAAGTCATGTCCGGAGTGTGAAGTAAGAGTATCGCCCCACTTGGTCACAGGTAAATTAAAGTCGCCAAAAAATACGGTATCTTGTGAGTTACTTACATCTGCAATTTGTTCATAAATTTCTCGGTCAGTTTGCACTGATTGAGCTGGAGGTCTGTATATTAATGCAAGTATTAGTTTAGTACCTTTATTATTCTTTATTAGCACAAAAGATGTGTCGACGTTCACAATTTGAGGTTTTGACAAGAGGGTCGGGTTAAGACTTTCTTTGATATAAAATAAAACGCCACCTCCATTTTTATTTTATTCGGCTTTTCTCAAACATTACATAACCGGGAAGTGAATACTCTGCTAAAAAGTCTCTATCTACTGTATTGAGCCAAGATTCTGTTATACCAATCACATCATAATTTTCAGTAAACACTAAGTTCCTCTAAATCTGAAAATGTATTGCGTATGCTACGAGCGTTTGCATAGAAAACCTTTAAAGTTGCGGTTTTAGAACTCACAGAACGTTCTTTAATCAAATTTTTGGTTCTGATCGGATCTACATTTACATTCATGGCTGACATCGGTCCTCGGTCGTTTATCCCTGGCGGTTTTGAATTTGGGTCGTGTTGGTGGAGCTTTATCCAAATTCGCGGTTCTTGACAGATTAGCATTTAATTCCTTCGCAGGTTGCCACCCTCGCTGTCTTCGGTCCTCCTTCCTGGTTGTCCTGTGCCGAGTCGATTTCTTCTCCGAAAATCCTTCACCGCATCGTTGAGAAGACGCCCAAAACGTGCTGCTCCCACCTGGTTCAGATGAACTCCATCGTCCGAAAACAAATAGTCATCGTAGTAGAAATTGTCCCCGGTGTCAACGAATCCCACGTTTTCCTTCCTGCAGAGGTTTGCTAGACAACGATTTGTGCTGGTGGCTATGTTGTAAAATCGGCTCTCTACACCAAGCCGGGGGACGATTCCTGAGACGATGATCCTTGATGACTTCTCCTTAAACGACTTGATCAGCTGCTGGTACTTTAAAAGCAAATCTTCCGACCGGGTTCGCTGTACATCGTTGGATCCAACGTGGATGACGTACATTGTATTAGCAGGGGCCAGCTTAGATACTTCGTCAACTGCAGCAACTACGTCGTCCACACCACCACCAGGGATACAAAAACGCTTCCTGGTCTTAGGTGCTCTGGCGCAAAACTCTGTGAGCTGACCACGTATCATCGAGTCTCCCACGAGCCGGACTTCTTCTATTTCCGCTTCGTCATCTGAGTCTGGGAGTATCTGGAAGCGGTTTTGACACTTGGTAATCGGTATGTGTTTCCTGGTCTTGGGGCAAACGTTGTTCCTAACAACATGGAAGTTGTCTTGAGGGGGAAGAGAGTTACTATTTGTTTCTTGAGTATCGGAACCATCAGATGAAATGGCTACTGCAGGCGTTGAATTATTGGCAGTTGACGTTGGGGCGTTGGTGGCTCCTGGAGTTGAGGTGACAATTGAAGTTTGTGGTACTCCAACGTTGAGTGTTACAAACTCTTGGAGTGATTCCAGCTTCATGGTGAGGACGTTGATCTTGTTGTAGGCTTCATCTAATTTCACTGTCAAATTCTCTTGTTGCTGGCAGAGACGGCAGACTTGAAGATCGACAGTAACAAACATGGACTCACCAAACCTACTGGCGCAGTTCGTACAAGTCCGAGGCATGGTAACAGTCAGTTTCTTCAGATCACTTCACTCACTTTAAAACACTTAACTCACTTTAAAACACTTCACTCACTTTAAAACACTTCACGCACTTTAGAAAACACTTCAATCACTTCAACCGAAAACAATGTTGAAATACACAACAATAGGTTATCAGGGGTGATAGCCTAACCGAAAACAAAAAATTGAGATACGCAGAATTAGGCTTCCAGGGGCGATAGCCTAACCAAAACTTTCTTAATTTAAATACGCACCAATAGGCTACCAGCGTTGAATAGCCTAACCGAAAATAATAAAATTGAAATACGCAGAAATAGGCTACCAGGTGTGATAACCTAACCTTAAACAAATATATATATATAACAGAATATGTAACTAAATATACAATTCACCAAATAGAGATTATATAAAAATAAAGTGTGACCGCACACAAGGGGTTAATATACTGTATCAACAGATGGCCCTGGTGTCACTGTAGCCTACTCTTTTTAGATAAAACAAAACAAAATGTATCAGTCAAAGGTTACTACAAGATCGTGCAAGCAACAACTAAAATTACAGATATATATAGCTACAGTAGGATACTAAATACAATATCTACTAGAGTTAATAAGAACAACAGATTGGCTGGCTATAGGCTAGGTTAGGTTTGGATTAGGTTAAAAGCTTGGCAGGTTGGGTTAGGCTAGGTTAGTTTGTACAAATACCACCCTTAGCTTAAAGTTAAATCACTCTGAGGAGAAAAAGTCAAGAATATATCTAGGGGGAAAAGATAAATGAATGCACTTAAATTTACTACAAAATTGGCTGGAATTTAATATGTATAATCCCCCAAAAAAAAAAATTACAAAATGGCGTCGGCGTTCGTTCCTGTAGGCAGGTTAGTTAGTACACAATATTGTTTATTAGCAAATTAATATGCAAAGCTTTACTTACATACAAGGCAATTAAATTGATACTTACTACAGTAGGTAATGGGTAAAATTAGGGGCTACGATTTTATATCAACTAAGAAGAGAGCGTTTGTTTACAAACAAAACAAAACAACAGATGGCGCTAGTGGCGCCCTGTCCGAGCAGGAGTCTTGTGATAAACACAAAGTTTATCAGTCAATACACAGCGAAATATCGTGCAGTGTTACTTACTAAACTACAGGATGGTTAAACGTGCTCTTAACCACCTTTCATGCACAAGAATGAAGAGGATGAGTAGTTAATACTCAAATTATGATCGATATCGTGAGAGCGTTGACAGAGCGTCTGCAGCGTCTGGCGGTAGCGAGGTAGAGTGAAGAGAAGAGTGAGAGAGAGAGAGAGAGAGAGGTGTGTTGGTGTGTATTGTATTGTAAAGTGAGGACACAGACGATAATAGTAACAGCAGGTGTTTGGTCTGTGTGGATGAGAGAGAGAGAGAGAGGTGTGTGTTGGTATGTATTGTATTATAAAGTGAGGACACAGACGATAATAGTAACAGCAGGTGTTTGGTCTGTGTGAATGAGAGAGAGAGAGAGAGAGAGAGAGGTGTGTTGGTGTGTATTGTATTATAAAGTGAGGACACAGACGATAATAGTAACAGCAGGTGTTTGGTCTGTGTGGATGAGAGAGAGAGGTGTGTGTTGGTGTGTATTGTATTATAAAGTGAGGACACAGACGATAATAGTAACAGCAGGTGTTTGGTCTGTGTGGATGAGAGAGAGAGAGAGAGGTGTGTTGGTGTGTATTGTATAAAGTGAGGACACAGACGATAATAGTAACAGCAGGTGTTTGGTCTGTGTGGATGAGAGAGAGAGAGAGAGAGAGAGAGGTGTGTTGGTGTGTATTGTATTATAAAGTGAGGACACAGACGATAATAGTAACAGCAGGTGTTTGGTCTGTGGATGAGAGAGAGAGAGAGAGAGAGAGAGAGAGAGAGAGAGAGAGAGAGAGAGAGAGAGAGAGAGAGAGAGAGAGAAGGTTGTTAGCAACAGCGATTGGGAAACTAATATATACCAATGTGGGGAAACACGAACAACTGATGGACATTACAAAAAAACTCAGCCTAAAAGAAGGAAATATTGGGAGAACATGCCTCGTAGAGAACAAAAACACTACCCAACATAAAAATTCCCCCCACACCGGTCCAACCAGTCTGACCAGGTATGACTATTGAAAGCGAGAGTGCACAGAGGATGCTGGATCTAAGTATTCTTACGCTTTACCACTTAATTTTATCATTTTAATGAACTACTTACATTTTTACGTTGGGGGACCCGAAGGGGGCCGCTCTCGGGCGGCATGATATGCGGGGGTTGTGCTTTAGGACTAGTGGTTGGGGACAGGATCAGGATTAGGGATGTAATATATGGTGATCCTAGGCCTTAAAGTATCAAGGGTGGGGCTATTAACTACATGAAATGGGAGGAGGTTCCACTCTTGGATGCTGCGGGGGAAAAAAATATTGTCTAAATATGTCTGTGCTTGCCTCATATGTGTGGTATTTTAGATTGTGGCTGCGTCTCGTAAATTGTATACGTGTAGGGTGTAAATATATATCTTTGTCTATGTCTACTAAGTTGTTCGGGATTTTATATAACATAATTAGGTTGTCTGTGCATTTGTCTTCTTGTTGTTACAGATAATCATTTATTAACACCGCTTATGACGTTGGAGAAGATTGTATTTTTGCCTGTAAACAAGATATAACATATTAAAAAAAAAAAAAAATATATATATATTATATATGATATATATATATATATATATACTGTATAATTATACAGTATATAAACTATATATATACTGTATAATATATATATATATATATATATATATATATATGTGAAACGATGGGGGCGGGTGGCTAGGAATCCTCCTCCCCTTGTAAAATACACCTACTAAACGAGACAGACAAATGGGTGAGAGAACGCGAAAGTGGTCCTCAAGCCTAAGAATTGGAACAATGTTTCTGTTCGGCTCTGTCTCGAGTATGCCACCTCAAGCTATGAGGTATGCGGCTGAGTATATACGTACATACATGTATATAAATGTAATACAACTATATTGATGCTGGTAATTCTGGTCAATATCGACGTCTACAGCTCCAACTACTTTATAGCCTATAACAATGTGAGTGATCATAGAGATAGTAGTAGTTATGATGGTAAGAGTAGTAGTGATAACTATAATAGTAGTAGTGCTGATGATTGTAATGGTGATAGTGACCAGTAGTGATGATGGTGACCCATCGCAGAGTTGGGTATGCCGCTTTGATTTTGGACAACACTTTATTATTATTATTATTATTATTATTAGTAGTATTATTATTTGTATTTTTATGAGGTAGATTCCTCTTCCCTCAACAGTCCATCAGAATAATACGGGAAGAAACCATGAACATAAAGAATTCTCCCCCCCCCCCCCCCAGTCCCCCTTTGCTGGAAAACCTGTCTGGTGACTCTCCAGCTGAAGGAAAAAAAACCCTTATTGTTGCTCTATTGGTCACCTTGCGTTGGACCGGATAAACCCTTATTGTTGCTCTATTGGTCACCTTGCGTTGGACCAGATAAACCCTTATTGTTGCTCTATTGGTCACCTTGCGTTGGTCCGGATAAACACTTATTGTTGCTCTATTGGTCACCTTGCGTTGGTCCGGATAAACCCTTATTGTTGCTCTATTGGTCACCTTGCGTTGGTCCGGATAAACACTTATTGTTGCTCTATTGGTCACCTTGCGTTGGTCCGGATCAACACTTATTGTTGCTCTATTGGTCACCTTGCGTTGGTCTGGATAAACCCTTATTGTTGCTCTATTGGTCACCTTGCGTTGGTCCGGATAAACCCTTATTGTTGCTCTATTGGTCACCTTGCGTTGGTCCGGATAAACACTTATTGTTGCTCTATTGGTCACCTTGCGTTGGTCCGGATAAATATGTTGCTGTATTGGTCACCTTGCGTTGGTCCGGATAAACCCTTATTGTTGCTCTATTGGTCACCTTGCGTTGGTCCGGATAAACCCTTATTGTTGCTCTATTGTCACCTTGCGTTGGTCCGGATAAACCCTTATTGTTGCTCTATTGGTCACCTTGCGTTGGTCCGGATAAACCCTTATTGTTGCTCTATTGGTCACCTTGCGTTGGTCTGGATAAACCCTTATTGTTGCTCTATTGGTCACCTTGCGTTGGTCCGGATAAACCCTTATTGTTGCTCTATTGGTCACCTTGCGTTGGTCCGGATAAACCCTTATTGTTGCTCTATTGGTCACCTTGCGTTGGACCGGATAAACCCTTATTGTTGCTCTATTGGTCACCTTGCGTTGGTCTGGATAAACCTTATTGTTGCTCTATTGGTCACCTTGCGTTGGTCCGGATAAACCCTTATTGTTGCTCTATTGGTCACCTTGCATTGGTCCGGATAAACCCTTATTGTTGCTCTATTGGTCACCTTGCATTGGTCCGGATAAACACTTATTGTTGCTCTATTGGTCACCTTGCGTTGGTCCGGATAAACACTTATTGTTGCTCTATTGGTCACCTTGCGTTGGTCCGGATAAACACTTATTGTTGCTCTATTGGTCACCTTGCGTTGGTCCGGATAAACACTTATTGTTGCTCTATTGGTCACCTTGCGTTGGTCCGGATAAACCCTTATTGTTGCTCTATTGGTCACCTTGCGTTGGTCCGGATAAACCCTTATTGTTGCTCTATTGGTCACCTTGCATTGGTCCGATAAACCCTTATTGTTGCTCTATTGGTCACCTTGCATTGGTCCGGATAAACACTTATTGTTGCTCTATTGGTCACCTTGCGTTGGTCCAGATAAACACTTATTGTTGCTCTATTGGTCACCTTGCGTTGGTCCGGATAAACACTTATTGTTGCTCTATTGGTCACCTTGCGTTGGTCCGGATAAACACTTATTGTTGCTCTATTGGTCACCTTGCGTTGGTCCGGATAACCCTTATTGTTGCTCTATTGGTCACCTTGCGTTGGTCCGGATAAACCCTTATTGTTGCTCTATTGGTCACCTTGCATTGGTCCGGATAAACCCTTATTGTTGCTCTATTGGTCACCTTGCATTGGTCCGGATAAACACTTATTGTTGCTCTATTGGTCACCTTGCGTTGGTCCGGATAAACACTTATTGTTGCTCTATTGGTCACCTTGCGTTGGTCCGGATAAACACTTATTGTTGCTCTATTGGTCACCTTGCGTTGGTCCGGATAAACCCTTATTGTTGCTCTATTGGTCACCTTGCATTGGTCCGGCTAAACCCTTATTGTTGCTCTATTGGTCACCTTGCGTTGGACCGGATAAACCCTTATTGTTGCTCTATTGGTCACCTTGCATTGGTCCGGATAAACCCTTATTGTTGCTCTATTGGTCACCTTGCATTGGACCGCATAAACCCTTATTGATGCTCTATTGGTCACCTTGCGTTGGTCCGGATAAACACTTATTGTTGCTCTATTGGTCACCTTGCGTTGGACCGGATAAACCCTTATTGTTGCTCTATTGGTCACCTTGCGTTGGTCCGGATAAACACTTGTTGTTGTTCTATTGGTCACCTTGCGTTGGTCCGGATAAACACTTCTTGTTGCTCTATTGGTCACCTTGCGTTGGTCCGGATAAACCCTAATTGTTGCTCTATTGGTCACCTTGCATTGGTCCGGATAAACACTTATTGTTGCTCTATTGTTCACCTTGCGTTGGTCCGGATAAACACTTATAGTTGCTCTATTGGTCACCTTGCGTTGTCCGGATAAACACTTATTGTTGCTCTATTGGTCACCTTGCATTGGTCCGGATAAACCCTTATTGTTGCTCTATTGGTCACCATGCGTTGGTCCGGATAAACCCTTATTGTTGCTCTATTGGTCACCTTGCGTTGGTCCGGATAAACCCTTATTGTTGTTCTATTGGTCACCTTGCGTTGGTCCGGATAAACCCTTATTGTTGCTTTATTGGTCACCTTGCGTTGGTCCGGATAAACACTTATTGTTGCTCTATTGGTCACCTTGCGTTGGTCCGGATAAACCCTTATTGTTGCTCTATTGGTCACCTTGCGTTGGTCCGGATAAACACTTATTGTTGCTCTATTGGTCACTTTGCGTTGGTCCGGATAAACACTTATTGTTGCTCTATTGGTCACCTTGCATTGGTCCGGATAAACACTTATTGTTGCTCTATTGGTCACCTTGCGTTGGTCCGGATAAACCCTTATTGTTTCTCTATTGGTCACCTTGCGTTGGTCCGGATAAACACTTATTGTTGCTCTATTGGTCACCTTGCGTTGGTCCTGATAAACACTTATTGTTGCTCTATTGGTCACCTTGCGTTGGTCCAGATAAACACTTATTGTTGCTCTATTGGTCACCTTGCATTGGTCCGGATAAACACTTATTGTTGCTCTATTGGTCACCTTGCGTTGGTCCGGATAAACACTTATTGTTGCTCTATTGGTCACCTTGCGTTGGTCCGGATAAACCCTTATTGTTGCTCTATTGGTCACCTTGCGTTGGTCCGGATAAACACTTATTGTTGCTCTATTGGTCACCTTGCGTTGGTCCGGATAAACACTTATTATTACTCTAATGGTCACCTTGCGTTGGACCGGATAAACCCTTATTGTTGCTCTATTGGTCACCTTGCGTTGGTCTGGATAAACACTTATTGTTGCTCTATTGGTCACCTTGCGTTGGTCCGGATAAACACTTATTGTTGCTCTATTGGTCACCTTGCGTTGGTCCGGATAAACCCTTATTGTTGCTCTATTGGTCACCTTGCGTTGGTCCGGATAAAACTTATTGTTGCTCTATGGTCACCTTGCGTTGGTCCGGATAAACACCCTTATTGTTGCTCTATTGGTCACCTTGCTTGGTCCGGATAAACACTTATTGTTGCTCTATTGGTCACCTTGCGTTGGTCCGGATAAACACTTATTGTTGCTCTATTGGTCACCTTGCGTTGGTCCGGATAAACACTTATTGTTGCTCTATTGGTCTCACCTTGCGTTGGTCCGGATAAACCCTTATTGTTGCTCTATTGGTCACCTTGCGTGGTCCGGATAAAACCCTTATTGTTGCTCTATTGGTCACCTTGCGTTGGTCCGGATAAACCCTTATTGTTGCTCTATTGGTCACCTTGCGTTGGTCCGGATAACCCTTATTGATGCTCTATTGTTCACCTTGCGTTGGTCCGGATAAACCCTTATTGTTGCTCTATTGGTCACCTTGCGTTGGTCCGGATCAACACTTATTGTTGCTCTATTGGTCACCTGGAGTTGGTCCGGATAAACACTTATTGTTGCTCTATTGGTCACCTTGCGTTGGTCCGGATAAACACTTATTATTGCTCTATTGGTCACCTTGCGTTGGACCGGATAAACACTTATTGTTGCTCTATTGGTCACCTTGCGTTGGTCCGGATAAACACTTATTGTTGCTCTATTGGTCACCTTGCGTTGGTCCGGATAAACCCTTATTGTTGCTCTATTGGTCACCTTGCGTTGGTCCGGATAAACACTTATTGTTGCTCTATTGGTCGCCTTGCGTTAGTCCGGATAAACCCTTATTGTTGCTCTATTGGTCACCTTGCGTTGGTCCGGATAAACCCTTATTGTTGCTCTATTGGTCACCTTGCGTTGGTCCGGATAAACCCTTATTGTTGCTCTATTGGTCACCTTGCGTTGGTCCGGATAAACACTTATTGTTGCTCTATTGGTCACCTTGCGTTGGTCCGGATAAACCCTTATTGTTGCTCTATTGGTCACCTTGCGTTGGTCCGGATAAACACTTATTGTTGCTCTATTGGTCACCTTGCGTTGGTCCGGATAAACACTTATTGTTGCTCTATTGGTCACCTTGCGTTGGTCCGGATAAACACTTATTGTTGCTCTATTGGTCACCTTGCGTTGGTCCGGATAAACACTTATTGTTGCTCTATTGGTCACCTGCGTTGGTCCGGATAAACCCTTATTGTTGCTCTATTGGTCACCTTGCGTTGGTCCGGATAACCCTTATTGTTGCTCTATTGGTCACCTTGGCGTTGGTCCGGATAAACACTTATTGTTGCTCTATTGGTCACCTTGCGTTGGTCCGGATAAACCCTTATTGTTGCTCTATTGGTCACCTTGCGTTGGTCCGGATAAACACTTATTGTTGCTCTATTGGTCACCTTGCGTTGGTCCGGATAAACCCTTATTGTTGCTCTATTGGTCACCTTGCGTTGGTCCGGATCAACACTTATTGTTGCTCTATTGGTCACCTTGCGTTGGTCCGGATAAACACTTATTGTTGCTCTATTGGTCACCTTGCGTTGGTCCGGATAAACCCTTATTGTTGCTCTATTGGTCACCTGGCGTTGGTCCGGATAAACCCTTATTGTTGCTCTATTGGTCACCTTGCGTTGGTCCGGATAAACACTTATTATTACTCTTTTGTTCACCTTGCGTTGTTCCGGATAAACCCTTATTGTTGCTCTATTGGTCACCTTGCGTTGGTCCGGATAAACACTTATTATTACTCTTTTGTTCACCTTGCGTTGTTCCGGATAAACCCTTATTGTTGCTCTATTGGTCACCTTGCGTTGGTCCGGATAAACCCTTATTGTTGCTCTATTGGTCACCTTGCGTTGGTCCGGATAAACCCTTATTGTTGCTCTATTGGTCACCTTGCGTTGGTCCGGATAAACCCTTATTGTTGCTCTATTGGTCACCTTGCGTTGGTCCGGATAAACCCTTATTGTTGCTCTATTGGTCACCTTGCATTGGTCCGGATAAACACTTATTGTTGCTCTATTGGTCACCTTGCGTTGGTCCGGATAAACCCTTATTGTTGCTCTCTATTGGTCACCTTGCGTTGGTCCGGATCAACACTTATTGTTGCTCTATTGGTCACCTTGCGTTGGTCCGGATAAACACTTATTGTTGCTCTATTGGTCACCTTGCGTTGGTCCGGATAAACCCTTATTGTTGCTTTATTGGTCACCTTGCGTTGGTCCGGATAAACACTTATTGTTGCTCTATTGGTCACCTTGCATTGGTCCGGATAAACACTTATTGTTGCTCTATTGGTCACCTTGCATTGGTCCGGATAAACACTTATTGTTGCTCTATTGGTCACCTTGCATTGGTCCGGATAAACCCTTATTGTTGCTCTATTGGTCACCTTGCGTTGGTCCGGATAAACCCTTATTGTTGCTCTATTGGTCACCTTGGAAATTGGTATGGAAAATGTGGAAACTAGCATGGAAGAAGGGGAATGCACCCAATGACTGGAAGACTGGCATAATAGTCCCCCTATATAAGGGCAATAGGAAAAGAGGAGTGTGTGGTATCCACCGAGGAATATGTCTTTTAAGCGTAGTAGGGAAGGTGTACAGTAGGGTAGTGATTGAGAGAGTGAGAGTGAGAACGGAGAAATGGATAGGCGACGAGCAGGGAGGTTTTTAGGAAGGGAAGAGGATGTGTAGATCAGATTTTTACCTTGAATTGTGTTGTGGAGAAATATCTGGAGAAGAAACAAAGGGTGTATGTTGCCTTTATGGACTTGGAGAAGGCCTATGACAGAGTGGATAGAGAAGGCATGTGTAAAGTACTTAGAATATACGGAGAAGATGGCAAGTTGCTGAAAGCAATGAAGAGCATGTATGAGGGTGCAAAGGCGGCAGTACGTGTGGAGAATGAGCAGAGCGAGTTCTTTGACCTGAGTGTTGTGTTGAAAGAGGGGTGTGTGATGTCCCTGTGGTTGTTTACTGTATAAATGGATGGAGTCATGAAAGAAATACTAGGAAGAGCAGTGGATGTTGGTGTATCGCTGAAAAGGGAGGGAAATGAATGGAAGCTGCCTATACTGCTGTTTGCGGATGATACAGTTCTGATGAGAGATAATGAATGGGAATTGCAGGGTCTGGTAAATGAGTTGGGAACAGTGTGCGAAAAATGGAATTTGAAGGTAAATGCGGGGAAGAGTAAGGTTAAGGTCTTCGAAAGGGGTGAAGTCGCTGAGTGTGAGGTGAAGTTGAACGGTCAGGCTATGGAGATTGTCAGCTCTTTTTAGTATCTGGGCAGTGTGTTGAGTAAAGATGGGACTATGGATGAAGAAGTGCGGGAGAGGGTGCAACAGGGGAAGAGGGTTGTAGGAACGTTGAAAGCAGTAACAAGAAATAGAGTGGTCAGTATGGAAGTGAAGAATTCCTTGCATGACAGTGTGGTAATCCCGACACTAACTTACGGAAGCGATCGAAGCATGGACGTTCGGGAAGAGACTCAGACCATGAGTGAGAGCGGTGGAAATGAGTTACTTGAGAAGTGCGTGCGGAGTTACATGGAGGGATAGACAGACGAATGAGGAAGGAGGCGTGGTGTGGAGGTATATGTGCTGGAAAGTGTGAAAAGGAACAACTTTAGATGGTTTGGCCATATGGAACGTATAGAAAGCGAGTGATTGACTAAGAGGGTGTACGAGAGCGAGGTGGAAGGACAGAGAGGGAGAGGTGCACTGAGGGAGAGGTGGAAGGATGGAGTGAGGAAGTATATGAATGAAGGCGGTGTTGGTTGGGAGGAGGGGCGTCGACTGACTGGGGACAGAGGTGCATGGGGCGGTTCGTTCGTGGCCACCCCTTCGGGGATCACGGCGTCAGGCAATAGATAGATAGATAGATACCTGTTGTAGTGTCTGTCTGTCTGTCTTTCTATCTCTCTATGTGTGTGTGTCTATGTTGATTGTTGCCATACCTGTTCTAGTTATCTGTCCTTTGTTGTGGTATTACTGGTACACACACAGACACACACATACACACACCCACACCAACACCAACACACACCACACCCACACACACACACACACACACCATACCCAGCACCCACCCACCACCACACACCTGTTCCATATCAACCAGAGTTGTTTTAAGGGGGGGTCACCTGTTTCTTTTTTATCTTTCTCTTCTTTTCTCTCTTTCTCTGGCTTGTATCCATTCGGCCCCATTCATCAAACTGTTTTAAGACGTTTATCCCCACCCAGGTGTCGATTTCTTCCTGGCGAGCGAAAGCGAGCCAGCATTGTATGGAGAAATCCGGCTTCGCCGGAGAAATTTTTCTATCGAAAAATATACAAATTTAGCTTGCTGTCAAAACAAATATATATATATATTGACACCTGGATGAGGGTAAACGTCTTAAGACAGTAGGCTGAATGGGGCCGAATGGATACAAGCCAAAGAGAGAGGGAGAGAAAGAGAAAACAGCGATGTAGGGCACCCTGTTCAACCTGTAGTAGTTTCTTGGTAATCGGGGTTGGGGGGAAGGGACATTACTCGTGGATGCAATACAATAGTAAGGGTGTTTTTAGTATCATACTTTTTCATGTGTGTGTTTTCCCACATACCTGTACACACCTGTCCTTTGTTAATCCTTTGAACATTGTGACGCATTTTGACAGTATTCTGGCAGGCATTAGACGATTGTGTACGGTTTATGAATGATTTGAGGGGATTGTAATGGTAAAGACTATCTCACTTAACCCTCTTACTTCCATATACCTTTCCTAATCTGAATACAATAATTTAATAATAGTTAGAACATAGACAAGAAATGCGTATCGGATCTGGAAAGGGTTAACTTGCTGGATAAAAAATGGATATATATATTTTGTATGTATTTCCTCTTCAGCCATCAGAACTTGTATTCGTTTGTTCACTTTATGTAAACCCTGTTCATGTTCATGCAGGCCTGAAGTTGTGAACCCTATCCTCTGTAACTCAAAAAGGGTTAGAGCAAATGGGCTGTATAATTTTCACGCCTATTCCCTGGCTGACGTTTCCTAGATGGTAGACATATTAGTTTGATTGATTTAGTCGTGCTTAGACTTATAGGAGGTGACCGGTGGAGCGCATCTCTCCGCCAACGTAGACGGCTCACAAAGTTATGCACTGATGTTCACGAAATTTGGTAGGCAGATAGGATATGTGCAATGGTAGAAGTGATTCCATTTAGGAGGCGATTGGTAGAGCGCATACCTCCGCCATCGTAGGTGGAGCCCTTCTAGTTTGGATTTTTTTTTTTTTTACAATACACTGGTATTTTGAGAAACTATAAAGGATCCACAAAGATCGAATAATTGGGTGTCATTAATCACACTTCGTTTGCGCACACACAAACATACTCTCTGTCCGAAATACCCAAGCACACATACACACACACTCTCAGAGTCTCCTACACACACACACACAGAAAATCACACTCTCTCACTTTCACCCCCCCCCCCCCCCACACACTCTGTCCGAAACTTGGAAGAACACACACATACGCACACTCACACCTGTTTGACCTTGAAAACGAAGTCCCTAACCGGGTCCGCTATATTGACCTCAGAAGTTCCCTCACTGTAACACCATCTTCTTCAACTTCCCCACCTTACGACATCCACCACTGATCCTTACTCTGGTGCGGCCCCTCTAGCTACCCCCCCCCCCCCCCCACCCCACCCTCATGTTATAACCCCCCAAAACCCTCAAGCTAGCCCGACCCCTTCAAGCTTTACCCCCCCCTCCCCTCCCAAAGCCCTCCCGAGCTCCTTCAAGTTATAACTTCCCCTCCTTCAAATTGTAACCCCCCGAACCCCTCCCTCACCCAAGCCCCTTTAAACTATAAAATATGCCCCCTCTCCCGACCCCTTAAAACTAACAATAACCTCCCATTTCCTTCAAGCTAAAAAAACACTTAAATAAAAACAAACAAACAAACATACACACACACAACAAAAAATAAATAAATAAATAAATAAATAAATATTTTTGTTTATAGTAACTTGCTCATAATACCATAATAATAGTAGTAGTAAATCTACCTCTCCCCTTCAAGGTAAATGTTTACATTTTGTCGGTAGAAAAATGCCCCCACCTAAAGCGGGTCTCTTAAAAAAACGAGGGCTTCAAAGAGTCCACCCCTGACTAGACTGAGTTAAGGGGGGATGTTTCGTTTTTTTCTGGACGCCCTTCTCCCTCGTCTTTAACCCCATTGGTTTTTAGATTTTAAGACGTTCGACCCATTAGTTTGGGGAATTTAAGACTTTACACCCCATTTCTTTGTCAATATTAAGACCTTTCGTGCTATTTAGGTCTCGTTTTTTTCCTGGCAAGCGATAGCGAGCCTGTATTTTTAAGAGTAACCGGCCTTAGGCCGGGAAATTTTTCTACCGAAAAATTTACAAATTTATCTTGAAGGGGGGGTCTAGGTTTTTTTTTTACAGCTTGATGGAGGTCTAGGGAGGACACTAATAAATAATAAAAAGAATAAACAATAACCAAATAAATACGCCCACCCCCCCTTAAGGTGGCTTCACATGGTAAATGTTTGGGCATATATTATATTAGGTACGTTGACCTCAAGTTTCCTCACAGTAATCCCTTCAACTTCCCCACCTTACGACACCCACTGACCCTATCTTGTCAACACGAATGGGTAACTCTATTGCTGGATACAAAGAGCAGCTTTATCAGCGTTTTTTGTTGCCTATTATTTTTTCTATGTGTATCATGGACACAAAAGACAGGTTGCCTGTAACAAGTGTCTCCCCCAAAGCCGAAAGAGTGACAGGGCCGAATTCAAGGGACGTTGGGTTCGAAATGCCTGGATACACGAAGTTTAACGCCTTACGAGCGGGCCCGTCAGTAACTTCTACTACCCGCCAAGTGGGTGGTTATACCCTAAACGACCTTGCTCCGTGCTCTTTTTAATGCATAAACAAGAGCCAGAGCGTAATACAATTATGTATCCCTGAAAGGGCGATAATTGAGCTTTCCAATGACACCCGAACCATCCTTCTACGACCACGCGTTCTCTTGCAACGATCGTGAAAGACGAAGGAAAAATCCCTAAAATACGGTAATTTCCTTACATAATTCCCTGTGGAGCGAGGCAGTGAGTGTGGGTGTGTGTGGAGGCGGGCCCAGTGCTGGCGCGGAAGCCGTGCCCAACGGTCAGAGCCGACCTATGCTCCTCCCACCTCTTGTCTCTCTCTCAGAGCCAAATATTGCTCAAAATTGCACACCGCCAGAAGTCGGTCCCCGCCACATAGTCCTTTCTTCTCTAGACTGAGTTAAGTCCGGCGCCACCAGACAAGGGTTAAAGCAGTTTAAGTCTAGCATCTTTCAGTAACACGATTAGACATTTTGTTTTCTATGAACGAGACAAAAGGTAACGCTGTCTGTAACAAGCATGCTTCCTAAGCTATCCTTTTGGTAGCATACTTATAATCTTGGTAACACACTCATTACATAAACAAAGGTTAAGATAAGTACACTACCAACACTTACCTAAGCTATACTCTTGGTAACATACTCATACAAACGAACCAAACTATACAATAAATACTGTACCAACACTCCCCTAAGCTATACTCGTGGAAACAGATACTCACAATCCTGGTCACATACTCATAAACTATACTCCTGGTCACATACTCATAAACTATACAAAAAGTAAGCTATACTCGTGATAACATACTCATATTCCTGGTAACATACTCATAGAAATAAGCAAATGTAAGGTAGACACAGTACCAACACTTTCCTAAGCTATACTCTTGGTAACATACTCATAAAAATAACAAAGGTTAATATATATACAGCAACAACACTTCCTTAAGCTGTACTCAGCTGCAGGTTCTCAGAAAACATACGCAACTGGTAAACCAGAAAATGTTCCCTTGCTGCCTTTACGCAAGCGTCCCTGAGGGTACCGGGGTATACAGTATATACCGGCAGTCGGCAGGTTGAGAACATCACATTCGACACTGCTCTACACACGTCGTCATGAAGACTATGGTGAGTTGTTCAATAGTTTCCAAAGATACATTTTGACATTGATTGATCATACTAGCTAAACTAACCTATTACAGATGCATGTTGATACCCATAGCTTGATCATACTAGCTAAATGCAACTCTTTATAGATACATATTGATGCTATTTTTGTTTATAGTAACTTGCTCATAGTAGCTTAACCCTTTAATTGCGGATGATTTTTTTTCATTTTATCTGCCTGACATTAGATAATAGTCTTCAGATTAAATCCTTAAAGATTAGGCTCAGACACTTTTACCTCTTATTACAATTCACTTCACTAAACCTATAATACTACCACTGTCCCTTTCTTTAGCCTGTATATGTATGTATGGCTCTTTGCTTGTACCCAGAGGTAAGATGCTGATATCTTTGTTATTCCCCCCACCCCCAGATTGTAGAGGCCTTTGCGGCCGTATGCCTTGTGGCCGTTATGGCCTCCCCTGAGCCTGAGGCCGACCCGGGCTACCAAGGTCGCCGCGGCATTGGCTCCCACGGTAACTTACGGGAAAGCCACGGCAGCCGGTATGGTGGATACAGCGGTCACAGCCACGGAGGATACAGCAACTATGGCTACAGAAGTGGGAAGAGGAGTGCTGACCCTGAGGCTGTTGCTGAAGCTGATGCTGAGCCCAGCTATGGCTACAACCCTTACACCTCCTACACTTCCCGCAGAAGCTACCCTGTCACCAGCTATTCTAGCTCTGGTAGCTACGGCTACGGAGGACGTAGGAAGAGGAGTGCTGACCCTGAGGCTGCTGCTGAGCCCAGCTTTGGCTACAACTCTTACAACTCCTACAACTCCCGCAGAAGCTACCCTGTCACCAGCTATTCTAACACTGGTAGCTACGGCTATGGAGGACGTTGGAAGAGGAGTGCTGACCCTGAGGCTGCTGCTGAGGCTGATGCTGAGCCTGGCCATGGTCGTCTCTACAGCAACTATGGTTACCAGGGTGGAAACCGAGGCTTCCAAAACAGAGGTCAAAGCTTCCGCAACTATGGTTATGGCTACGGTCGTTAAGCTCTTGTCCTGTCCGTCCTAAGCTGTTCCTGTCTCATGTAAACCAATATTTTTGTAAGCAACATAATTTAATAAATTCGAGTTTTATATATGCATCTTATAATTTCAAACCGACATGTATATACAGTATATGACTATTCATTACGTACAATATATCTCTATAGTTATTTTAGAATATGACCTGGAATGATGGATATTATTGTATTTCCGTTTAGGACATGAATGTCTACTTATAGTACTGTACGTATTACATTGTTTGGTGATAATAAGACGTTTCATCCCATTCAGATAGCGTGTATTATAGAGAAAATCAGTTTTCGTCCGAGACATTTTTCTATCGAAAAATGTACAAATTTAGCTTGAAGGGGTCTGGGTATACAATTTTTAGCTTGAAGGAAGTCTGGGAAGGCATTATTGTCAGCCTAGGGGGACAAACTGAAATACATTGCTCGAAAATGACAAAAGGAAGTACAATCCTTAATATTCACTAAAGACAATACTTATCCTACTTATCCTACTGCACTGTTTGGCCTGGGTTCGAGCCTTGGCTGGGTCATGTCACAAAAATATTAAATTTATTTAGGCTCTACTTGTATATTCAGAGAGGCCTTAATTATACCCCAGATGACAAGTATCCTATTCTAGTACTTAGTACAACTGGTAGTGTTTGTGTGTGAGGTGTATGTATGTCAGCAAGCTACGTGACCACGAGTCGGAGCGGGCGGTGGTGGAGGGAATTAATTCCAAATGAAGCCATAACTTTTAAGCTCCTCGGTGGTCTAGTTGTTAAGGTGTTGGAGTACTGCACTATTTGGCCTGGGTTCGAGCCCTGGCTGGGTCATGTCATAACAATTAACAATTATATACTTGACCTTTTCTAAGTTTATAGTTTGGTTAACTGATAATGTCATGACCAGGGTTCGAACCCACTCTCTCCAAATATTTAGGGAGAGTTGGTAGAAATAACAGTTTTATGACTAAAGTTGTATTTGAGTTATGAGAGGTTGGGGTCAGGATCTCTGCCCTACTTATAATGAACAGAGTATAGTCAACTTCTGTAACTTAATTCATAACTATAAATACAGACATGTAATTAATAAATACATGAATTAATCAATTAATAGATAATTGCATCAAATAAATGTCTACCCAAACCATCGTCCATTATTTAATTTTGGTTTAATTATGCGATTCTGGAAAGGACTCAATTGCATACGTAAATCTGTTCATGGTCGAGTGGATACGATGCCCAACATTTCCAAAAATACCTGGAATGAGTGGGTTCGAATCTTGGTCATGATGCTTCTCCCCCAACTTGTCTGACATAATCCTGAATATTAAAACCATATGAGGAGGAGCACTTTAATTACAATGTTTCATATATACAGTAGCTTCATCAGGTTCCTCCCCATATGGTGTGTTTACTCATGTTGTCAACTTTTACGTGTTTATGTTTATCGTAATTCATTTGACTTATATGCTTCTTAAGATAATGTTTCTGCTCGTTATACACGGTGTTAAATATTCAAGAGGAAACTATATTAGTAATAATTAGGCCAGTAATATTGACCCCTAACCTCTGTAGCTCAGAAAGGGCTAGAACAAATAGGCAGTACTTTTACAAAACCTATTTCTTGGCTGGCTCTTCCGAAATGGTAGAAATATTAGTTAAATTATTCAGGTCGTTTTTTACCTATGGAGGCTAGTGGTCAAGATTTGTGGCCTAATTGACCACCTGCGAGTTTCAAGCTATAAGGAAGTTGGAGCCATTAAATTATTATTTAGCAAACGTATAGACGTTTTGTTAAGTTTGTGATGGTTAGAAAGATCGCTACATATGGTTTTATATATCTATATATGAAATACACCCATATTTAAGCAGGTAATTATGGTATATATCGATGTAAAAAAATCCAACTTCCTTATAGCCTGAAACTCGTAAGTGGTCAATTAATGGAGCTAAACATGAAAGAGAGAGAGAGAGATGGATAGAGAGAGAGAGAGAGTTTAGTTAGTTAGTTATATATATATATATATATATATATATATATATATATATATATATATATATATATGTTAGTATAGCCAGGTAATAGATTCTCTTTTAAACAGACGAGGTTAAAGGCAATGGCAGTTTCAGCATTCAGGATTTTATTGTTATAGCTTTCAATAGTTCTAACAATTTTCCTCTGGGGTTCAGAGATGAGGTACAACAGGTTAGCAAAATTCATGGTGGACCCAACGTTTCACAAGTAAACATCTTGCATCTTCAGGGAAGGAGAAGTAATGATTAGAATAGGGACAAAGCATCATATTTATACAAAATTTGAGGGTCAAGAATAGGGAGGTGGGCGGAGCTACTGGGTGTGTGGTGGCTGTTCATTGGTGGAAGGCAGTCTATTCGCGAGACGGGCACTAAATCTTATCGGTGGTTGGTTGTTGGCTGTGGGTGGCTGTGATTGGTTGGTGTTGTCAGTTGTGTGCTGAGCGCGGAAGCGTACAGGAGGGGGGCACAGGGCGAGAGGAAGGGGGGCAGTATGCCTGTAGCGCTTGCCTGAAGGAAGAATTTGAAGGTCTTGTGTTTGGTTGTTGATGCTGGGGTTGAGTGTTTGGATGTATAGAGCTTCTAAAATAGCTAGTCTTCTGGGGTCTGATTCTATGTCGAGGAGTTCCTCTTCGATAGTTCCCAAGACCATAGATTTTATCCTACGTCGAGTTTACCACTGCCCTAACACGCCCCCCCTGGACATCCCGGAGAAGGCCCTGAAGACGCTCTTGGAACTATGTACCAAGGAGTCCCCTTTCCTCTGCCCCCGCGGGAATATGTACCAGCAAATCGATGGTGTAGCGATGGGAAGCCCCCTGGGGGTCCTGTTCGCCAATTTCTTCATGGGAACTATCGAAGAGGAACTCCTGGCTGCCCACCGGCCCACTGTCTACTGCAGGTACATCGATGATATCTTCGTGCGGGTGAAGGACCTGGGCGAACTCAGGGACCTCCAGCAGCGCTTCATGGCCGCCTCCGGACTCAACTTCACATACGAAAAAACCACCGATGGACATCTACCCTTCCTCGACCTCCTTGTCTCCCTCCACGACCACGGCTTCAAAACTACAGTGTACACCAAACCTACTAACAATGGCCAATGTCTTAATGGGGAAAGTGAATGCCCTAAACGATACCATCAGTCCACCATCGCCGCCTATGTCAGGAGAGCCCTCACCCATTGCACCACCTGGAATGACACACACAATGAACTGGAAAGGCTCACCCAGGTCCTAGTCAACAATGAGTATTCCAACACTGACGTCACCAATGCCATCCACCACCACCTAGAAAAATGGTACAAACAAGACCCCCCTAGCACCAACCCGGCCAATAACATTACATTTTTCTACAGAAACTACATGTCTTCCGACCAGACAACAGACGAATCCATTATGAAAGAAATAATTCACAAAAACGTCCTCCCCACCAACCCTGACAATAAAATAAAACTCATTATTTACTACAAATCCCCTAAGACCTCCAACCTTGTCCTCCGTAACCGCCCCATTTCCACCAACCAACCGAAAGACGATCATGTGATATACCAGCATATTTGCACCTCCGGGGACTGTGGACCCCTATCCTATGTTGGAATGACACAGACTCGCCTTTCCCGTCGACTAATCCTCCACCTTCAATCTGGCGCTATAAAAGGTCACTATCAAGCCCCCCACCATCTTGCCCTAACTCGCGCCGACCTAGACAAACAAACCACCATACTCGACAAAGAATCAGACCCCAGAAGACTAGCTATTTTAGAAGCTCTATACATCCAAACACTCAACCCCAGCATCAACAACCAAACACAAGACCTTCAAATTCTTCCTTCAGGCAAGCGCTACAGCCATAGTGCCCCCCTTCCTCTCGCCCTGTGCCCCCCTCCTGTACGCTTCCGCGCTCAGCACACAACTGACAACACCAACCAATCACAGCCACCCACAGCCAACAACCAACCACCGATAAGATTTAGTGCCCGTCTCGCGAATAGACTGCCTTCCACCAATGAACAGGCACCACACACCCAGTAGCTCCGCCCACCTCCCTATTCTTGATCCTCGAATTTTGTATAAATATGATGCTTTGTCCCTATTCTAATCATTACCTCTCCTTCCCTGAAGATGCAAGATGTTTACTTGTGAAACGTTGGATCCACCATGAATTTTGCTAACCTGTTGTACCTCATCTCTGAACCCCAGTGGAAAATTGTTAGAACTATTGAAAGCTATAACAATAAAATCCTGAATGCTGAAACTGCCATTGCCTTTAACCTCGTCTGTTTAAAAGAGAATATATATATATATATATATATATATATATATATATATATATATATATATAGAGAGAGAGAGAGAGAGAGAGAGAGAGATAGCACAACATATCACAAAGCAACACACACACACGTATACGTTTGACCTTGGAATTCTCTGGGTAAACCGTGTACTAGTTTGCCCTTGAGAACGTTTGTTGCTCACCTTAACTTCCCCACCTTTCATCATCACAAAGGTTCCCCCTTATCATATTAATCCAACCATTTTTGTTTTAGTATTCCCAGCTGTCCTTACACGGTTTTATTCAGCTTAGGAATACTGTATATTGATACTGGTATATACAGTATATATACCTACAGTATATATCAGTCTATCTATCTATCTATATATCTATCTCTATCTACAGTATATATCAGTCTATCTATCTATCTATCTATCTCTATCTACAGTATATATCAGTCTATCTATCTATCTATCTATCTATCTGTCTATATAGTGAGGATGTATGCGTTTGTGTCTTTTTGCTTAACTAATTATATTTGTTTGCATATCTATTAATGCTTCAGCTCAATTCTTTGATTATTCCTCTCTCTCTCTCTCTCTCTCTGTCTCACACACTCTCACTCACACACTCTCTCTCTCTCTCTCAATGCTCCAGGTTCTTCCTCCTTCGGCTATGATATTTTTTCCCCGGGCCGGCCGGTCTTTTGGAACCCCCCCCCCTCCCTCCCTCTCTCTCTCTGTCTCTCTCTCATATGCCCCTTTCCCACTGGTGAGACAAGTCACGATTTTCGTCACCGAAACCAATAAATTGGCACATTCGTGACATGTCTCAACACCTCTCATGAAAAATCGTTTGACTCTCAAGGCCTCTCAAGGCCTGCAAGGGCCCTCGCGGGGTCGTCGCAAATGTTCGCACAGTTCAAAATTTTGGACGAGGACAAGGGTTTCTGCGATCATCTGCGACATGCGAGACATCGCGGAGTTTGTCGCACGAAACAAATCGTTGAAATGTTCCAAAACGTCGCACGACGGATCGCCGATGCTCTCGGATGTTCCGAGAACATCGACGATCATCTGCGATTTCCTAGTCGATAAGTCATCGATGTGGGCACGAGTACTCGCGGAGAGTATACCCGCCAGGGGTATGCTATTCACCACGAGGCATGCGAAGGGCCTTGCGACGTCGCGGAATGCTCAAGACACACCTGCCGAGGCCAAAGAGCAACTTCGGAGAGGTGGGTAAAAAAACATTATTAGGCCTATAGTGAGATATCTTTCACCTACGGTGAAATTTCACATATTGTTATATTTGTTGTTGTTGTTGATGAAATCTTATAGAATAACCTTTCCTCTTACCGTTCATGAAAACAAAACAATATAAAAACCAATTATTATGGGTGAAAACCGACTGAGAGTTAGGGCAAATACGGGCGGACTGATGATATGCCTTCACCTACGGTGAAATTCCACATATTGTTATTTTTGTTGTTGTTGTTGATGAAATCTTATAGAATAACCTTTCCTCTTGCCGTTCATGAAAACAAAAAAATATAAAAAGCAGTTATTATTGGTGAAAACAGACAGAGTTAATATTTTGCTGCGGCATGGATTCTAAAAGAGCGAAAAACTATCGTTATAGATTTATTTCTATAAAATCCAATAATGATGAGAGAATAATCTAAACACCCCATTATGTTCAGCGGACCTATATATATATTTATGTTTTGAGAGTAAGCTAATTTTGTAAATTTTTCGATAGAAAAATGTCTCCGGTGATGCCGGATTTCTCCATACAATGCTGGCTCCCTATCGCTCGCCAGGAAGAAATCGACACCTGCATGGGGATAAACGTCTTAAAACAGTAGGCTGAACGGGCCGAATGGATACAAGGCAAAGAGAGAGGGAGAGAAATAGAAAAAAAATAAAAAAACGAGGAGAGGGAGAGAAAGAGAAAACAAAAACAGCAGGTGGGCTCAATGTTTGCGTTACGGCTTAACAATTGAGCCCACCTCGCTTTTTTTTAGTTTACTCTTTCTCTCTCTCTCTCTCTCTCCTCGTTTTTGTTTTGTTTTTTCTATTTCTCTCCCTCTCTCTTTGCCTTGTATCCGTTCGGCCGCGTTCAGCCTACTGTTTTAAGACGTTTACCCCCATCCAGGTTTCAATATTTTCCTGGTGAGCGGTAGCGAGCCAACATATATATTTTTTGTTTTGAGAGCAAGCTAAATGTGTACATTATTTGATAGAAAAATGTCTCCAGCGAAGCATTGCCAACCTCCGAATTAAGGGGAGATGGGTCGTTTTTCTGGTCCCTTTTTTTCATCATGGTTAGCCCCATTAGTTTTCATATTTTATGACTTTCGGCTCATTAGTTTGGCGTGATATGCTAATTCCACTCTGCAATTAGCACATTCACGTTACATTCGCTCAGCTGCGCACACCTCGCCGATCTCGCTGACGTATGTGCGATGCCAACGCCGATGTTCGACGATGAATCGTTCATTCATCACAAGAATTTGTGCCTTAAAAAAATACTCTTATCACCTCGCTGAAGTAAACGCCGAACCATCATCGCTTGGATCGCCGAAGACGTCGCAGAACATACGGGGAGTATTCTTTCATCCTCGCATGATCTCGCAAGAGATTTTTGAAAACATCGCTCACTTCCCCCATAACGTCGCCGATGTCGGCGACATCTTCGCCGAGTATAATTTGTCATCTGTTTGAAACGGTCAAAATCGTGAATGTCGTCACACGTATTCTTATTTGTCAAAAAGAAGTCATCTGCGCGAAATCGTGATGGTCCAGGTTCTTCCTTCATCGGCAATATATTACTTTGTCCCCGGGCCGGTCTTTTAGAAAACCCTCTTTCTCTCTTTCACACACACACACACACACACACACACACAGAGTGGTCTTGCAACTGGACTGGTAATCCAATGAACCCTGGTTCGAATCCCATTACGTCAATGGAAAGATATTATTGGGATGGAATTTGTTCTGTACCTAGTTTCAGTGCATTACCACAACACCCCAAAATCCCCCCCCCCCCCCCCCAAATACCCTCATTGTTCCCTGATTAAATAGCATTGTATAAATATTCCCATATTCAAAATATGCTACAGGGGGGCAATGCCTAGTGAGTTAATTGCTCAATAGGTGGCGTTCTGAGAGTGAGCGTCTCAGTCTGGGGAATGAGACGGTGAAGCGCGGAGGTGGAGCAGCTTCAGAGATGGAGTTGCTTCGAGTCGGGGTGCTTCGCATGTCTCACTCAGTAGACTGGAACAAGAGCTCACGGGCCTCACCGTGTTCAGCGGTTGAGTGTTCAGGCTCTCAGCCTATGCCCTAGAGGGTAGTTGGAATATAGATAAAACGTCAACAAACTAAACGCACACACACGCCCTCACATACACACACCACCTCTCTTTACTCTCTCTCTCTCTCTCTCTCTTTCTTTAACCCCTTCAGCATGATGACTTATTATTATTGATTTTCCTTCTTCTGTTTACCATTAGACGATTTTCATTGACTTGTAATATACCTCCAAGTTTCCAAGGGGTATATTCAGTCTCAATAAACCCTCTGGATACTGTAGGTCCTTCTTAATCTGAATAACATCTTGTAATGTCATACACAACAAATAGTAAACAAATTATCGTAGTGCTGAAGGGGTTACGTTACCAACAGTGCACAATCACTTACAAATATTCATGGACCCCTTATTTTTGTTGTCGCTATTATAACTATCTGGATTGATTTTTGGAAGGAACTAGTTTTTCCATAAATAGCCTATATAGTTTTGTAGTTGTTGCATAGAAAATAATGTTAATAAATTAGTTTCCCAAGTTATACTTCCATAATTTGAAAAAGGTATGGTCCTCGAATATTCATGAGTGATTGCATTCTTGTAAGTCACTCCGGAAACGCGCACATCAACTACAAGTAACTATGTGTCGTATTAGTATTCCAGAAGCTGAAGGCGATGTCACTCGAGCGATGTTTCTGTCAATTTTTACGGGCAATTATAGTCTGGTAGCTTCAAAAATTTAGATTTATACGAATTAAACTACCTAACAGTGTCATTGTAAAGGTTATTCCTCAATACCTTCACCTGACCAAATTTACTTTCGATCTAGTTTCCGATTCCAATGCGAAGGTGCCTCAAAATAGTACGAACCAAAACAAACTTGCTCATCAAATCCGGAAAATGCGCTCGTGTGATACCGGCTTTTGGTAATGTTTGGCTTTAAGGCATTCGGCCCCATTCAGCAAACTGTTTTAAGACGTTTATCTTCATCCAGGTGTCGATTTCTTCCTGGCGAGCGATAGCGAGCCAGCATTGTATGGAGAAATCCAGCTTCGCCGGAGAAATTTTTCTATCAAAATTTTTACAAATTTAGCTTTCTGTCAAAACAAAAATATATATATGGCCTTCATTGGCTTAAAGGTTGTAAACGACACAAACACCTGTATCACTAGAAGTAGTAGTTGGTGAGATAGCCTTGAAGTAATGTATATATCTTGTATTTATGGGTGTTATATCTATATTTTATCATATTATTTAATTAACGAATTTGTTATTACTTTGTTATAATTTGTTTTTCTCCCTAGACCTCCATTACACTAAAAATAAAACACCCACATTTTTCGGTAGCAAAATTGTTAGGGCCCAAAGAAAAAATCAACACCTAAATTGCCAGGAAAAAATCTACACCTAAATTGCACGAAAGGCCTTATTTATAACAAATAAATGGGCAAAAGGTCTTTAAAAAGTCAAACTAATGAGGCGAATGTCGTAAAAGGTGGTCCAGAATAATTAAAACCTCCCCTTAACTAAATGTTGGCCCTCATTAGTGGGGATTCCGGCCCCCTTCTCCTTCATGTTTATCGCTATTAATGTTGGCCCTCACTAGTGGGGATTCCGGCCCCCTTCTCCTTCATGTTTATCGCTATTAATGTTGGCCCTCATTATGTTCCGGCCCACCCTTCTCCTTCATGGTTTATCGCTATTCCGGACCCCTTCTCCTTCATGGTATTAATGTTGACCCTCATTAATGGGATTCGGCCCCCTTCTCCTTCATGTTTATCGCTATTAAAATGTTGCCGCTCATAAGTGAGGATTCCGGCCCCCTTATCCTTCATGTTTATCGGTATGCCGGTCCCGTTCTCCTTCATGTTTTTATCGCTATTTCGTTGACCCCTTCTCCTTCATGGTAGCGCTATTCCGGCCCCCTTCTCCTACATGTTTATCGCTATTAATGTTGGCCCTCATTAGTGGGGATTCCGGCCCCCTTCTCCTTCATGTTTATCGCTATTAATGTTGGTCCTCATTAGTGGGGATTCCGGCCCCCTTCTCCTTCATGTTTATCGCTATTCCGGACCCCTTCTCCTTCATGTTTATCGCTATTAATGTTGGCCCTCATTAGTGGGGATTCCGGCCCCCTTCTCCTTCATGTTTATCGCTATTCCCTCCGGGCCCCTTCTCCTTCATGTTTATCGCTATTCCGGACCTTCTCCTTCATGTTTATCGCTATTCCGGTATTTATCGCTGGTTTCCTTCATGTTATCGCTATTCCGGCCCCTTCTCCTTCATGTTTATCGCTATTAATGTTGGCCCTCATTAGTGGGGATTCCGGCCCCCTTCTCCTTCATGTTTATCGCTATTCCGGCCCCCTTCTCCTTCATGTTTATCGCTATTTCGGACCCCTTCTCCTTCATGTTTATCGCTATTCCGGCCCCCTTCTCCTACACGTTTATCGCTATTAATGTTGGCCCTCATTAGTGGGGATTCCGGCCCCCTTCTCCTTCATGTTTATCGCTATTAATGTTGGCCCTCATTAGTGGGGATTCCGGCCCCCTTCTCCTTCATGTTTATCGCTATTCCGGACCCCTTCTCCTTCATGTTTATCGCTATTAATGTTGGCTCTCATTAGTGGGGATTCCGGCCCCCTTCTCCTTCATGTTTATCGCTATTCCGGACCCCTTCTCCTTCATGTTTATCGCTATTCCGGCCCCCTTCTCCTTCATGTTTATCGCTATTCCGGACCCCTTCTCCTTCATGTTTATCGCTATTCCGGCCCCCTTCTCCTTCATGTTTATCACTATTCCGGCCCCCTTCTCCTTCATGTTTATCGCTATTCTGGACCCCTTCTCCTTCATGTTTATCGCTATTAATGTTGGCCCTCATTAGTGGGGATTCCGGCCCCCTTCTCCTTCATGTTTATCGCTATTCCGGCCCCCTTCTCCTTCATGTTTATCGCTATTCCGGCCCCCTTCTCCTTCATGTTTATCGCTATTCCGGCCCTTCTCCTTCATGTTTATCGCTATTCCGGCCCTTCTCCTTCATGTTTATCGCTATTCCCGCCCCCTTCTTCTTCATCTTTATCGCTACTCCTGCCGTCTTCTCCTTCATGTTTATCGCCATTCCCGACCCCTTCCCCTTCAATGTTTATCGCTATTCCGGCCCCTTCTCCTTCATGTTTATCGCTATTCCGGCCCCCCTCTCCTTCTTGTTTATCGCTATTCCGGCCCCTTCTCCTTCATGTTTATCGCTATTCCGGCCCCCTTCTCCTTCATGTTTATCGCTATTCCGGACCCCTTCTCCTTCATGTTTATCGCTATTCCGGACCCCTTCTCCTTCATGTTTATCGCTATTCCGGACCCCTTCTCCTTCATGTTTATCGCTATTCCGGCCCCTTCTCCTTCATGTTTATCGCTATTCCGGCCCCTTCTCCTTCATGTTTATCGCTTCCGGCCCCCTTCTCCTTCATGTTTATCGATATTCCGGCCCCCTTCTCCTTCATATTTATCGCTATTCCGGCCCCGTTCTCCTTCATGTTTATCGCTATTCCGGCCCCCTTCTCCTTCATTTATCGCTATTCCGGCCCCTTCTCCTTCATGTTTATCGCTATTCCGGCCCCCTTCTCCTTCATGTTTATCGCTATTCCGGCCCCCTTCTCCTTCATGTTTATCGCTATTCCGGACCCCTTCTCCTTCATGTTTATCGCTATTCCGGCCCCCTTCTATGTTTATCGCTATTCCGGCCCCCTTCTCCTTCATGTTTATCGCTATTCCGGCCCCCTTCTCCTTCATGTTTATCGCTATTCCGGCCCCCCTTCTCCTTCATGTTTATCGCTATTCCGCCCCTTCTCCTTCATGTTTATCGCTATTCGGACCCCTTCTCCTTCATGTTTATCGCTATTCCGGCCCCCTTCTCCTTCATGTTTATCGCTATTAGGCCCCTTCTCCTTCATGTTTATCACTATTCCGGACCCCTTCTCCTTCATGTTTATCGCTATTCCGGCCCCCTTCTCCTTCATGTTTATCGCTATTCCGGCCCCCTTCTCCTTCATGTTTATCGCTATTCCGGACCCCTTCTCCTTCATGTTTATCGCTATTCCGGCCCCCTTCTCCTTCATGTTTATCGCTATTCCGGCCCCCTTCTCCTTCATGTTTATCGCTATTCCGGACCCCTTCTCCTTCATGTTTATCGCTATTCCGGCCCCCTTCTCCTTCATGTTTATCGCTATTCCGGCCCCCTTCTCCTTCATGTTTATCGCTATTAATTTTGAGATTTTTAGACATTTGCCTCATTAGTTTGGGGATTTTAAGATCTTTCATGCCATTTAAGTGTCGATGTCTTCTTGGCGAGCGAAAGCTGCAATTTAGGAGGAACCGGCCTTTGGCCGTTGCATTTTTCTACCCAAAAATGCGCACATTTATCTCGAAGAGCGTTCTTGTGGGTATTATTTTTAAGCTTGATTGAGATCTAGGGAGAAAACTATACAGAATTATTAAAAAATATAAATTTAAAAATATATAGAAATCTTCCCTTAGGAATCAACGGTCTGTACACTAACTCAAATATCAGATCGAGTCTCTTAGATCATTCCTAAACCAAAAAAATCGTCTGATGTTAACCAGAAATATATGAACAGCGGCTTCATAATAGCGAGTTATTTGATTGCCAAAGAAAAATATACACAGGTAACACAATATCCTGGTAACACAGTCATCAAATTGAACAAACGAATAAATATATAAACAAAACATAAACAAAAAATTAATATATAAACAAAACATAAACAAAAACATATAATACAAACAAAATTAACAATAAATATAGTACCATCACACTTTTTTAGCTATACTCTTGGTAACATACTCATAATAATACACAAAGGTTAAGATAAATACACTACCAACCTTTCCTTAACCCTTTGGCTGCGGCTATGTTTGGGCTATTTAGGGCATATTCAGGCACTCCTGAATGATAAATCAAGCATCTGCATTAAATGAAGTGTATTCTGCCGAAAACTAGGCGAAAATAGCTTCAAAATGACACCAGAACGGACCATGTACGTGGTCTGGTTCACCCGCAGTGATCCCAGTGAAACGCGGGAACCCCGCTATTATGTAACACTCGCTCACTTGGCTACACTGGTGAGAGAGACAGAGAGAGACTCGCCCGAGACACAGCCTAGCTCAGCGAGCCGCTCGGTGCTCTGAGGGTCGGAGGTGGGCCCCTCACGCTCCCACCCACTGACACTCGATTCTTACGTTTTTTACAGGCTTTTAAAGCCTGGAAATTGCTGTAACTTGCCAAAACATTCCAGAACGTCACCCGCAGCGAAAGGGTTAAGCTATACTCGGCTCCAGGTTCTCAGAAAACGTACGCACTCGGCAAACCAGAATATGTTCCCTTGTCCTTGAACGTTTATTTTGGTGTACTCGGCCTCCTCTCTGCTTTTCGTCCCTGAGGGTGCTGGGGGTATATATACCGGCAGTCGGCAGGTTGGAAACATCACATTCGACACTGCTCTACACACGTCGACATGAAGACTATGGTGAGTTGTTCAATAGTTTACAAAGATACATTTTGATATTGATTGATCATACTAGCTAAACTAACCTATTACAGATACATGTTGATACCCATAGCTTGATCATACTAGCTAAATGCAACTCAATATAGATAGCCTACATGTTGATGCTTATTTTTGTTTTATAGTAACTTGCTCATAATAGCTTTATCCTTTAATTGCGGATGAAAAAAAAATCAATTTATCTGCCTGACATTAATCCTTAAGGATTAGGCCCAGACACTTTTACCTCTTACTACAATTAACTTCACTAATCTTATGTTACTACTCCTATCCCTTTCTTTTACCTATATATGTATGTATGGCTCTCTGCTTGTACCCAGAGGTAAAATGCTGATATCTTTGTTATTCCCCCCACCCCCAGATTGTAGCAGCCTTTGCGGCCGTGTGCCTTGTGGCCGTTATGGCCTCCCCTGAACCTGAGGCCGACCCGGGCTACCAAGGTCGCCGCGGCATTGGCTCCCACGGTAACTTCCGGGGAAGCCACGGCAGCCGGTATGGTGGCTACAGCGGTCACAGCCACGGGGGTTACAGCAACTATGGTTACAGATGTGGGAAGAGGAGTGCTGACCCTGAGGCTGTTGCTGAGCCCAGCTATGGCTACAACCCTTACAACTCCTACACCTCCCACAGAAGCTACCCTGTCACCAGCTATTCTAGCTCTGGCAGCTACGGCTACGGAGGACTTGGGAAGAGGAGCGCTGACCCTGAGGCTGTTGCTGAAGCTGATGCTGAGCCCAGCTATGGCTACAACTCTTACAACTCCTACAACTCCCGCAGAAGCTACCTCGTTACCAGCTATTCTAGCTCTGGTAGCTATGGCTACGGAGGACGTGGGAAGAGGAGTGCTGACCCTGAGGCTTTTGCTGAGCCTGGCCATGGTCGTCGCTACAACAACTATGGTTACCAGGGTGGCAAACTAGGCTTCCAAAACAGAGGTCAAAGCTTCCGCATCTATGGTTATGGCTACGGTCGTTAAGCTCTTGTCCTGTTTGTCCTAAGCTGTTCCTGTCTCATGTTAAACAACATTTTTGTAAACATCATAATTTTATAAATTGGAGTTATATATTATATGTATGTTTTAATTTCAAAGCGACTTGTACATATATAATTATTCATTACATATATCACTACAGTTATGGTAGAATATGACCTGGAATGATGGATATTATTGTTGTTCCGTTCAGGGCATAACATATCTACTTATATTACTGTATATATTACATAGTTTAGTGATAATAAGATGCTTCACCCCATTCCGAAAGCCTGTAACATATAAACATCTTGGTCGAGACAGTTTTTTTTAATAAAACACATATATAAATTGAGCTTGAAAGGGTCTGGGTATACAATTTTTAGTATGAAGGAAGTCTGGGAAGGCATTTTTGTTAGTCTAGGGGGACAAACTGAAATACATTGCTCGAAAATGACAAAAGGAAGCAAAATTCTCAATATTAATTAAAGACAATACTTATTCTACAATAATATTATTTACTTGACCTTTTCTAGGTTTATAGCTTGGTTTACTGATAATGTCGGACAGGTTGGGAGAGAGGCATGCTGACCAGGATTCGAACCCACTCCAGATATTAAGAGAGCGTTGGGTTAAATATAGTAGCTCAATAAGTATAGTTGTATTTTAGTTATGAGAGGTTGGGGTTGGGATATCTGGCCTACCTATTGTACAGGGTATAGCCAGTGTCTTATACATAATTCATAACTATTAATATAGCTATGTCATAAATAATATAAATAAGTAGTAAATAAAAAGACCTGTTCACCAGGTTGGTCAGTCAAACGAGAGGAGAGCCATTGGTGGTGGTGAAGATTGAAATCCCCCAAGATGGCGATATCAGAGAAGGGACAGATGGATAGAATGTGTTCCACTTTAGACGCAAAAAAGAAAAAAGAAAAAGAAACAAAAATACTAATAATAATTCAAATAATAATAATAATAATAATAATAATAATATATATATATATATATATATATATATATATATATATATAATATATATAATATATATATATATATATATATATATATATATATATATATATATATATATATATATATATATATATATATATAGATAGATGTATATATATATATATATATATATATACAGTATATATATTCAGTAATAATTGGGGAGGGCTAAGCAGCACATATATATTTAGTGAGAGTGACAATATAGCTTAACCTGTTCAGTACTGGGTACGTTGTTTTTATTAGGCCTAAATTCTTGCAACTATTAGACGATTTCATTCAGTTTAGGAAGGACGTCTAGTTATTGAAAGGCTGCAGACTATATCAATTAATCCTTGTAACTACCATAGATTTTTCTTAAACTGAACAAAACCGTCTAAATTTAGCTAGAATAAATTTAGAAAGACCTCGCCGGTACAGAAGGGGTTAAGCCAGAGAGTTGATCATTCAGAAGAGTCAAAGTTGGGATCACGAGAACCAGTAAGATTGTTGCGTACGATGTTGTGCTGTAATATATTAACCCCTTTCTGTAACGGTGATGTAGGGTACTTTTTATTATATTCTGGCAACTATTAGACGATTTTGTTCACCTTAGGAAGAATTTCTACCCATTAAAAGGCTACAGACTTTCTCAATTAATCCTTTTAGCTACCACATAGGCCCTACTCTTCGTAAGCTTCATAAAATCGTTAATTTGTAGCTGAAATCAAATAATAGAGACGTCGCCAGTAGAGAAGGCGTTAATGGAAAAGAAGGCGTTTTGGAGTGCAGACTGGGGTTGCTCTCAAGATGCAGGCTATCATTACATGTTTTTAGCCAACTTAGGAAGGCCCTATACAAAATAAAGAGGCAGCATGATTTAATTAACCCTCTGGCTTCCAAAATTCCCTCCTAAACTAAATGCAATCGTCTACTTACAACCAGAATAACCCTTTAAGGATCATGCTGCGTTTTAGCAATATAATCTGGCTATCAAGATATGTTGTACAGCTTAGGAAGGATCTATGGGAGTTATAAAGGTAAAAGCTATCTCAATTAACCCTCTGACGTCCACATAAACTTCCTAATCTGAATAAAATCGTCTGATAATAGCCAGAAAACAATAAAATAAATGCATAATAGTATCTTCTAAGGGTTAAGTGGGCATTAACCCCTTGAGGATTATGACTCGTTCTGACCATTCATTTTGGCTATCATTAGACGATTTTATGCAGTTTAAGAAGGACCTCTGGAAATTTAACGGGTCAAAGCCAACTCAGTTAGGCCTCTGACTCCCACAGATCCTTCCTAAGCTGAATAAAATCGTCTAATGATAGCCAAAAAACGGCTAAAATGCGTCATAATCCTCAAGGGGTTAATTAAAAGAGATCAGACTTGTGTTATTGTTTGATTGTATGTATGTCTTTAATGTACTACATGTGTTTTCAGGTCAGGTCAGGTGAAGGTATTGAGGGATAAGCCTTTACAACGGAACCTCGTATCTACTTTTCGAAGAGTGTTAAGAGGGGAGAAGGGGTTTTGGAGAAAGATGAAGTTGTTGGAGTGGCTTTGTTATGTGTGTTATTAGTCAGTATACGTCGTCGAGGTGTCGTAATGGTGTCGTAATGGTATGTCGTAAAAGGTGGTCCAGAATAATTAAAACCTCCCCTTAACTAAATGTTGGCCCTCATTAGTGGGGATTCCGGCCCCCTTCTCCTTCATGTTTATCGCTATTAATGTTGGCCCTCACTAGTGGGGATTCCGGCCCCCTTCTCCTTCATGTTTATCGCTATTAATGTTGGCCCTCATTAGTGGGGATTCCGGCCCCCTTCTCCTTCATGTTTATCGCTATTCCGGACCCCTTCTCCTTCATGTTTATCGCTATTAATGTTGACCCTCATTAATGGGGATTCCGGCCCCCTTCTCCTTCATGTTTATCGCTATCCGGACCCCATTAGTGGGGATTCCGGCCCCCTTCTCCTTCATGTTTATCGCTATTCCGGACCCCTTCTCCTTCATGTTTATCGCTATTCCGGACCCCTTCTCCTTCATGTTTATCGCTATTCCGGCCCCCTTCTCCTTCATGTTTATCACTATTCCGCGCCCCTTCTCCTTGGTTTAATCGCTATTCCGGCCCCCTTCTCCTTCATGTTTATCACTATTCCGGCCCCCTTCTCCTTCATGTTTATCGCTATTCTGGACCCCTTCTCCTTCATGTTTATCGCTATTAATGTTGGCCCTCATTAGTGGGGATTCCGGCCCCCTTCTCCTTCATGTTTATCGCTATTCCGGCCCCCTTCTCCTTCATGTTTATCGCTATTCCGGCCCCCTTCTCCTTCATGTTTATCGCTATTCCGGACACCTTCTCCTTCATGTTTATCGCTATTAATGTTGGCCCTCATTAGTGGGGATTCCGGCCCCCTTCACCTTCATGTTTATCGCTATTCCGGCCCCCTTCTCCTTCATGTTTATCGCTATTCCGGACCCCTTCTCCTTCATGTTTATCGCTATTCCGGCCCCCTTCTCCTTCATGTTTATCGCTATTCCGGCCCCCTTCTCCTTCATGTTTATCGCTATTCCGGCCCCCTTCTCCTTCATGTTTATCGCTATTCCGGCCCCCTTCTCCTTCATGTTTATCGCTATTCCGGACCCCTTCTCCTTCATGTTTATCGCTATTCCGGACCCCTTCTCCTTCATGTTTATCGCTATTCCGGACCCCTTCTCCTTCATGTTTATCGCTATTCCGGCCCCCTTCTCCTTCATGTTTATCGCTATTCCGGACCCCTTCTCCTTCATGTTTATCGCTGTTCCGGCCCCCTTCTCCTACATGTTTATCGCTATTCCGGCACCCTTCTCCTTCATGTTTATCGCTATTCCGGCCCTCTTCTCCTTCATGTTTATCGCTATTCCGGCCCCCTTCTCCTTCATATTTATCGCTATTCCGGCCCCGTTCTCCTTCATGTTTATCGCTATTCCGGCCCCCTTCTCCTTCATGTTTATCGCTATTCCGGCCCCCTTCTCCTTCATGTTTATCGCTATTCCGGCCCCCTTCTCCTTCATGTTTATCGCTATTCCGGCCCCCTTCTCCTTCATGTTTATCGCTATTCCGGCCCCCTTCTCCTTCATGTTTATCGCTATTCCGGCCCCCTTCTCCTTCATGTTTATCGCTATTCCGGCCCCCTTCTCCTTCATGTTTATCGCTATTCTCGGCCCCTGCTCCTTCATGTTTATCGCTATTCCGGACCCCTTCTCCTTCATGTTTATCGCTATTCCGGCCCCCTTCTCCTTCATGTTTATCGCTATTCCGGCCCCCTTCTCCTTCATGTTTATCACTATTCCGGACCCCCTTCTCCTTCATGTTTATCGCTATTCCGGCCCCCTTCTCCTTCATGTTTATCGCTATTCCGGCCCCCTTCTCCTTCATGTTTATCGCTATTCCGGACCCCTTCTCCTTCATGTTTATCGCTATTCCGGCCCCCTTCTCCTTCATGTTTATCGCTATTCCGGCCCCCTTCTCCTTCATGTTTATCGCTATTCCGGACCCCTTCTCCTTCATGTTTATCGCTATTCCGGCCCCCCTTCTCCTTCATGTTTATCGCTATTCCGGCCCCCTTCTCCTTCATGTTTATCGCTATTAATTTTGAGATTTTTAGACATTTGCCTCATTAGTTTGGGGATTTTAAGATCTTTCATGCCATTTAAGTGTCGATGTCTTCTTGGCGAGCGAAAGCTGCAATTTAGGAGGAACCGGCCTTTGGCCGTTGCATTTTTCTACCCAAAAATGCGCACATTTATCTCGAAGAGCGTTCTTGTGGGTATTATTTTTAAGCTTGATTGAGATCTAGGGAGAAAACTATACAGAATTATTAAAAAATATTAAATTAAAAATATATAGAAATCTTCCCTTAGGAATCAACGGTCTGTACACTAACTCAAATATCAGATCGAGTCTCTTAGATCATTCCTAAACCAAAAAAATCGTCTGATGTTAACCAGAAATATATGAACAGCGGCTTCATAATAGCGAGTTATTTGATTGCCAAAGAAAAATATACACAGGTAACACAATATCCTGGTAACACAGTCATCAAATTGAACAAACGAATAAATATATAAACATAAACAAAAAATAAATATATAAACAAAACATAAACAAAAACATATAATACAAACAAAATTAACAATAAATATAGTACCATCACACTTTTTTAGCTATACTCTTGGTAACATACTCATAATAATACACAAAGGTTAAGATAAATACACTACCAACCTTTCCTTAACCCTTTGGCTGCGGCTATGTTTGGGCTATTTAGGGCATATTCAGGCACTCCTGAATGATAAATCAAGCATCTGCATTAAATGAAGTGCCGAAAACTAGGCGAAAATAGCTTCAAATGACACCAGAACGGACCATGTACGTGGTCTGGTTCACCCGCAGTGATCCCAGTGAAACGCGGGAACCCCGCTATTATGTAACACTCGCTCACTTGGCTACACTGGTGAGAGAGACAGAGTGAGACTCGCCCAGACACAGCCTAGCTCAGCGAGCCGCTCGGTGCTCTGAGGGTCGGAGGTGGGCCCTCACGCTCCCACCCACTGACACTCGATTCTTACGTTTTTTACAGGCTTTTAAAGCGGAAATTGCTGTAACTTGCCAAAACATTCCGACACCGCAGCGAAAGGGTTAAGCTATACTCGGCTCCAGGTTCTCAGAAAACGTACGCACTCGGCAAACCAGAATATGTTCCCTTGTCCTTGAACGTTTATTTTGGTGTACTCTGCCTCCTCTCTGCTTTTCGTCCCTGAGGGTGCTGGGGGTATATATACCGGCAGTCGGCAGGTTGGGAACATCACATTCGACACTGCTCTACACACGTCGACATGAAGACTATGGTGAGTTGTTCAATAGTTCACAAAGATACATTTTGATATTGATTGATCATACTAGCTAAACTAACCTATTACAGATACATGTTGATACCCATAGCTTGATCATACTAGCTAAATGCAACTCAATATAGATAGCCTACATGTTGATGCTTATTTTTGTTTTATAGTAACTTGCTCATAATAGCTTAATCCTTTAATTGCGGATGAAAAAAAAATCAATTTATCTGCCTGACATTAATCCTTAAGGATTAGGCCCAGACACTTTTACCTCTTACTACAATTAACTTCACTAATCTTATGTTACTACTCCTATCCCTTTCTTTTACCTATATATGTATGTATGGCTCTCTGCTTGTACCCAGAGGTAAAATGCTGATATCTTTGTTATTCCCCCCACCCCCAGATTGTAGCAGCCTTTGCGGCCGTGTGCCTTGTGGCCGTTATGGCCTCCCCTGAACCTGAGGCCGACCCGGGCTACCAAGGTCGCCGCGGCATTGGCTCCCACGGTAACTTCCGGGGAAGCCACGGCAGCCGGTATGGTGGCTACAGCGGTCACAGCCACGGGGGTTACAGCAACTATGGTTACAGATGTGGGAAGAGGAGTGCTGACCCTGAGGCTGTTGCTGAGCCCAGCTATGGCTACAACCCTTACAACTCCTACACCTCCCACAGAAGCTACCCTGTCACCAGCTATTCTAGCTCTGGCAGCTACGGCTACGGAGGACTTGGGAAGAGGAGCGCTGACCCTGAGGCTGTTGCTGAAGCTGATGCTGAGCCCAGCTATGGCTACAACTCTTACAACTCCTACAACTCCCGCAGAAGCTACCTCGTTACCAGCTATTCTAGCTCTGGTAGCTATGGCTACGGAGGACGTGGGAAGAGGAGTGCTGACCCTGAGGCTTTTGCTGAGCCTGGCCATGGTCGTCGCTACAACAACTATGGTTACCAGGGTGGCAAACTAGGCTTCCAAAACAGAGGTCAAAGCTTCCGCATCTATGGTTATGGCTACGGTCGTTAAGCTCTTGTCCTGTTTGTCCTAAGCTGTTCCTGTCTCATGTTAAACAACATTTTTGTAAACATCATAATTTTATAAATTGGAGTTATATATTATATGTATGTTTTAATTTCAAAGCGACTTGTACATATATAATTATTCATTACATATATCACTACAGTTATGGTAGAATATGACCTGGAATGATGGATATTATTGTTGTTCCGTTCAGGGCATAACATATCTACTTATATTACTGTATATATTACATAGTTTAGTGATAATAAGATGCTTCACCCCATTCCGAAAGCCTGTAACATATAAACATCTTGGTCGAGACAGTTTTTTTTAATAAAACACATATATAAATTGAGCTTGAAAGGGTCTGGGTATACAATTTTTAGTATGAAGGAAGTCTGGGAAGGCATTTTTGTTAGTCTAGGGGGACAAACTGAAATACATTGCTCGAAAATGACAAAAGGAAGCAAAATTCTCAATATTAATTAAAGACAATACTTATTCTACAATAATATTATTTACTTGACCTTTTCTAGGTTTATAGCTTGGTTTACTGATAATGTCGGACAGGTTGGGAGAGAGGCATGCTGACCAGGATTCGAACCCACTCCAGATATTAAGAGAGCGTTGGGTTAAATATAGTAGCTCAATAAGTATAGTTGTATTTTAGTTATGAGAGGTTGGGGTTGGGATATCTGGCCTACCTATATTGTACAGGGTATAGCCAGTGTCTTATACATAATTCATAACTATTAATATAGCTATGTCATAAATAATATAAATAAGTAGTAAATAAAAAGACCTGTTCACCAGGTTGGTCAGTCAAACGAGAGGAGAGCCATTGGTGGTGGTGAAGATTGAAATCCCCCAAGATGGCGATATCAGAGAAGGGACAGATGGATAGAATGTGTTCCACTTTAGACGCAAAAAAAGAAAAAGAAAAAGAAACAAAAATACTAATAATAATTCAAATAATAATAATAATAATAATAATTTATATATATATAATTTATATATATATATATATATATATACTGTATATATAATATATTATAATATATATATATATATATATATATATATATATATATATATATATATATATATAGATAGATGTATATATATATATATATATATATACAGTATTTATATTATAATTGGGGAGGGCTAAGCAGCACATATATATTTAGAGTGACAATATAGCTTAACCTGTTCAGTACTGGGTACGTTGTTTTTATTAGGCCTAAATTCTTGCAACTATTAGACGATTTCATTCAGTTTAGGAAGGACGTCTAGTTATTGAAAGGCTGCAGACTATATCAATTAATCCTTGTAACTACCATAGATTTTTCTTAAACTGAACAAAACCGTCTAAATTTAGCTAGAATAAATTTAGAAAGACCTCGCCGGTACAGAAGGGGTTAAGCCAGAGAGTTGATCATTCAGAAGAGTCAAAGTTGGGATCACGAGAACCAGTAAGATTGTTGCGTACGATGTTGTGGTGTAATATATTAACCCCTTTCTGTAACGGTGATGTAGGGTACTTTTTATTATATTCTGGCAACTATTAGACGATTTTGTTCACCTTAGGAAGAATTTCTACCCATTAAAAGGCTACAGACTTTCTCAATTAATCCTTTTAGCTACCACATAGGCCCTACTCTTCGTAAGCTTCATAAAATCGTTAATTTGTAGCTGAAATCAAATAATAGAGACGTCGCCAGTAGAGAAGGCGTTAATGGAAAAGAAGGCGTTTTGGAGTGCAGACTGGGGTTGCTCTCAAGATGCAGGCTATCATTACATGTTTTTAGCCAACTTAGGAAGGCCCTATACAAAATAAAGAGGCAGCATGATTTAATTAACCCTCTGGCTTCCAAAATTCCCTCCTAAACTAAATGCAATCGTCTACTTACAACCAGAATAACCCTTTAAGGATCATGCTGCGTTTTAGCAATATAATGGCTATCAAGATATGTACAGCTTAGGAAGGATCTATGGGGTTTATAAAGGTAAAAGCTATCTCAATTAACCCTCTGACGTCCACTAAACTTCCTAATCTGAATAAAATCGTCTGATAATAGCCAGAAAACAATAAAATACATGCATAATAGTATCTTCTAAGGGTTAAGTGGGCATTAACCCCTTGAGGATTATGACTCGTTCTGACCATTCATTTTGGCTATCATTAGACGATTGTATGCAGTTTAAGAAGGACCTCTGCGAATTTAACGGGTCAAAGCCAACTGAGTTAGGCCTCCGACTCCCACAGCTCCTTCCTAAGCTGAATAAAATCGTCTAATGATGGCCAAAAAACGGCTAAAATGCGTCATAATCCTCAAGGGGTTAATTAAAAGAGATCAGACTTGTGTTATTGTTTGATTGTATGTATGTCTTTAATGTACTACATGTGTTTTCAGGTCAGGTCAGGTGAAGGTATTGAGGGATAAGCCTTTACAACGGAACCTCGTATCTACTTTTCGAAGAGTGTTAAGAGGGGAGAAGGGGTTTTGGAGAAAGATGAAGTTGTTGGAGTGGCTTTGTTATGTGTGTTATTAGTCAGTATACGTCGTCGAGGTGTCGTAATGGTGTCGTAATGGTATGTCGTAAAAGGTGGTCCAGAATAATTAAAACCTCCCCTTAACTAAATGTTGGCCCTCATTAGTGGGGATTCCGGCCCCCTTCTCCTTCATGTTTATCGCTATTAATGTTGGCCCTCACTAGTGGGGATTCCGGCCCCCTTCTCCTTCATGTTTATCGCTATTAATGTTGGCCCTCATTAGTGGGGATTCCGGCCCCCTTCTCCTTCATGTTTATCGCTATTCCGGACCCCTTCTCCTTCATGTTTATCGCTATTAATGTTGACCCTCATTAATGGGGATTCCGGCCCCCTTCTCCTTCATGTTTATCGCTATTAATGTTGGCCCTCATTAGTGGGGATTCCGGCCCCCTTCTCCTTCATGTTTATCGCTATTCCGGACCCCTTCTCCTTCATGTTTATCGCTATTTCGGACCCCTTCTCCTTCATGTTTATCGCTATTCCGGCCCCCTTCTCCTACATGTTTATCGCTATTAATGTTGGCCCTCATTAGTGGGGATTCCGGCCCCCTTCTCCTTCATGTTTATCGCTATTAATGTTGGCCCTCATTAGTGGGGATTCCGGCCCCCTTCTCCTTCATGTTTATCGCTATTCCGGACCCCTTCTCCTTCATGTTTATCGCTATTAATGTTGGCCCTCATTAGTGGGGATTCCGGCCCCCTTCTCCTTCATGTTTATCGCTATTCCGGACCCCTTCTCCTTCATGTTTATCGCTATTCCGGCCCCCTTCTCCTTCATGTTTATCGCTATTCCGGACCCCTTCTCCTTCATGTTTATCGCTATTCCGGACCCCTTCTCCTTCATGTTTATCGCTATTTCGGACCCTTCTCCTTCATGTTTATCGCTATTCCGGCCCCCTTCTCCTTCATGTTTATCACTATTCCGGCCCCCTTCTCCTTCATGTTTATCGCTATTCTGGACCCCTTCTCCTTCATGTTTATCGCTATTAATGTTGGCCCTCATTAGTGGGGATTCCGGCCCCCTTCTCCTTCATGTTTATCGCTATTCCGGCCCCCTTCTCCTTCATGTTTATCGCTATTCCGGCCCCCTTCTCCTTCATGTTTATCGCTATTCCGGACACCTTCTCCTTCATGTTTATCGCTATTAATGTTGGCCCTCATTAGTGGGGATTCCGGCCCCCTTCACCTTCATGTTTATCGCTATTCCGGCCCCCTTCTCCTTCATGTTTATCGCTATTCCGGACCCCTTCTCCTTCATGTTTATCGCTATTCCGGCCCCCTTCTCCTTCATGTTTATCGCTATTCCGGCCCCCTTCTCCTTCATGTTTATCGCTATTCCGGCCCCCTTCTCCTTCATGTTTATCGCTATTCCGGACCCCTTCTCCTTCATGTTAATCGCGTTCCGGCCCCTTCTCCTACATGTTTATCGCTATTCCGGCACCCTTCTCCTTCATGTTTATCGCTATTCCGGCCCTCTTCTCCTTCATGTTTATCGCTATTTCGGCCCCCTTCTCCTTCATATTTATCGCTATTCCGGCCCCGTTCTCCTTCATGTTTATCGCTATTCCGGCCCCCTTCTCTTTCATGTTTATCGCTATTCCGGCCCCCTTCTCCTTCATGTTTATCGCTATTCCGGCCCCCTTCTCCTTCATGTTTATCGCTATTCCGGCCCCCTTCTCCTTCATGTTTATCGCTATTCCGGCCCCCTTCTCCTTCATGTTTATCGCTATTCCGGCCCCCTTCTCCTTCATGTTTATCGCTATTCCGGCCCCCTTCTCCTTCATGTTTATCGCTATTCCGGCCCCCTTCTCATTCATGTTTATCGCTATTCCGGACCCCTTCTCCTTCATGTTTATCGCTATTCCGGCCCCCTTCTCCTTCATGTTTATCGCTATTCCGGCCCCCTTCTCCTTCATGTTTATCACTATTCCGGACCCCTTCTCCTTCATGTTTATCGCTATTCCGGCCCCCTTCTCCTTCATGTTTATCGCTATTCCGGCCCCCTTCTCCTTCATGTTTATCGCTATTCCGGACCCCTTCTCCTTCATGTTTATCGCTATTCCGGCCCCCTTCTCCTTCATGTTTATCGCTATTCCGGCCCCCTTCTCCTTCATGTTTATCGCTATTCCGGACCCCTTCTCCTTCATGTTTATCGCTATTCCGGCCCCCTTCTCCTTCATGTTTATCGCTATTCCGGCCCCCTTCTCCTTCATGTTTATCGCTATTAATTTTGAGATTTTTAGACATTTGCCTCATTAGTTTGGGGATTTTAAGATCTTTCATGCCATTTAAGTGTCGATGTCTTCTTGGCGAGCGAAAGCTGCAATTTAGGAGGAACCGGCCTTTGGCCGTTGCATTTTTCTACCCAAAAATGCGCACATTTATCTCGAAGAGCGTTCTTGTGGGTATTATTTTTAAGCTTGAGATCTTGGGAGAAAACTATACAGAATTATTAAAAAATATAAATTTAAAAATATATAGAAATCTTCCCTTAGGAATCAACGGTCTGTACACTAACTCAAATATCAGATCGAGTCTCTTAGATCATTCCTAAACCAAAAAAATCGTCTGATGTTAACCAGAAATATATGAACAGCGGCTTCATAATAGCGAGTTATTTGATTGCCAAAGAAAAATATACACAGGTAACACAATATCCTGGTAACACAGTCATCAAATTGAACAAACGAATAAATATATAAACAAAACATAAACAAAAAATAAATATATAAACAAAACATAAACAAAAACATATAATACAAACAAAATTAACAATAAATATAGTACCATCACACTTTTTTAGCTATACTTTTGGTAACATACTCATAATAATACACAAAGGTTAAGATAAATACACTACCAACCTTTCCTTAACCCTTTGGCTGCGGCTATGTTTGGGCTATTTAGGGCATATTCAGGCACTCCTGAATGATAAATCAAGCATCTGCATTAAATGAAGTGTATTCTGCCGAAAACTAGGCGAAAATAGCTTCAAAATGACACCAGAACGGACCATGTACGTGGTCTGGTTCACCCGCAGTGATCCCAGTGAAACGCGGGAACCCCGCTATTATGTAACACTCGCTACACTGGTGAGAGAGACAGAGAGAGACTCGCCCGAGACACAGCCTAGCTCAGCGAGCCGCTCGGTGCTCTGAGGGTCGGAGGTGGGCCCCTCACGCTCCCACCCACTGACACTCGATTCTTACGTTTTTTACAGGCTTTTAAAGCCTGGAAATTGCTGTAACTTGCCAAAACATTCCAGAACATCACCCGCAGCGAAAGGGTTAAGCTATACTCGGCTCCAGGTTCTCAGAAAACGTACGCACTCGGCAAACCAGAATATGTTCCCTTGTCCTTGAACGTTTATTTTGGTGTACTCGGCCTCCTCTCTGCTTTTCGTCCCTGAGGGTGCTGGGGGTATATATACCGGCAGTCGGCAGGTTGGGAACATCACATTCGACACTGCTCTACACACGTCGACATGAAGACTATGGTGAGTTGTTCAATAGTTTACAAAGATACATTTTGATATTGATTGATCATACTAGCTAAACTAACCTATTACAGATACATGTTGATACCCATAGCTTGATCATACTAGCTAAATGCAACTCAATATAGATAGCCTACATGTTGATGCTTATTTTTGTTTTATAGTAACTTGCTCATAATAGCTTAATCCTTTAATTGCGGATGAAAAAAAAATCAATTTATCTGCCTGACATTAATCCTTAAGGATTAGGCCCAGACACTTTTACCTCTTACTACAATTAACTTCACTAATCTTATGTTACTACTCCTATCCCTTTCTTTTACCTATATATGTATGTATGGCTCTCTGCTTGTACCCAGAGGTAAAATGCTGATATCTTTGTTATTCCCCCCACCCCCAGATTGTAGCAGCCTTTGCGGCCGTGTGCCTTGTGGCCGTTATGGCCTCCCCTGAACCTGAGGCCGACCCGGGCTACCATGGTCGCCGCGGCATTGGCTCCCACGGTAACTTCCGGGGAAGCCACGGCAGCCGGTATGGTGGCTACAGCGGTCACAGCCACGGGGGTTACAGCAACTATGGTTACAGATGTGGGAAGAGGAGTGCTGACCCTGAGGCTGTTGCTGAGCCCAGCTATGGCTACAACCCTTACAACTCCTACACCTCCCACAGAAGCTACCCTGTCACCAGCTATTCTAGCTCTGGCAGCTACGGCTACGGAGGACTTGGGAAGAGGAGCGCTGACCCTGAGGCTGTTGCTGAAGCTGATGCTGAGCCCAGCTATGGCTACAACTCTTACAACTCCTACAACTCCCGCAGAAGCTACCTCGTTACCAGCTATTCTAGCTCTGGTAGCTATGGCTACGGAGGACGTGGGAAGAGGAGTGCTGACCCTGAGGCTTTTGCTGAGCCTGGCCATGGTCGTCGCTACAACAACTATGGTTACCAGGGTGGCAAACTAGGCTTCCAAAACAGAGGTCAAAGCTTCCGCATCTATGGTTATGGCTACGGTCGTTAAGCTCTTGTCCTGTTTGTCCTAAGCTGTTCCTGTCTCATGTTAAACAACATTTTTGTAAACATCATAATTTAATAAATTGGAGTTAAATATATGTCTGTTTTAATTTCAAAGCGACTTATACATATACACTTATTCATTACATATATCACTACAGGTATGGTAGAATATGACCTGGGATGATGGATATTATTGTATTTCCGTTCAGGGCATAACATATCTACTTATATCACTGTATATATTACATAGTTTGGTGATAATAAGATGCTTCACCCCATTCCGAAAGCCTGTAACATATAAACATCTTGATCGAGACAGTTTTTTTTTAATAAAACAAATATATAAATTGAGCTTGAAGGGGTCTGGGTATACAATTTTTAGTATGAAGGAAGTCTGGGAAGGCATTTTTGTTAGTCTAGGGGGACACACTGAAATACATTGCTCGAAAATGACAAAAGGAAGCAAAATCCTCAATATTAATTAAAGACAATACTTATTCTACAATAATATTATTTACTTGACCTTTTCTAGGTTTATAGCTTGGTTTACTGATAATGTCGGACAGGTTGGGAGAGAGGCATGCTGACCAGGATTCGAACCCACTCCAGATATTAAGAGAGCGTTGGGTTAAATATAGTAGCTCAATAAGTATAGTTGTATTTTAGTTATGAGAGGTTGGGGTTGGGATATCTGGCCTACCTATATTGTACAGGGTATAGCCAGTGTCTTATACATAATTCATAACTATTAATATAGCTATGTCATAAATAATATAAATAAGTAGTAAATAAAAAGACCTGTTCACCAGGTTGGTCAGTCAAACGAGAGGAGAGCCATTGGTGGTGGTGAAGATTGAAATCCCCCAAGATGGCGATATCAGAGAAGGGACAGATGGATAGAATGTGTTCCACTTTAGACGCAAAAAAAGAAAAAGAAAAAGAAACAAAAATACTAATAATAATTCAAATAATAATAATAATAATAATAATAATAATTTATATATATATATATATATATATATATATATATATATATATATATATATAGATAGATGTATATATATATATATATATATATATACAGTATATATATACAGTAATAATTGGGGAGGGCTAAGCAGCACATATATTTAGTGAGGTGACAATATAGCTTAACCTGTTCAGTACTGGGTACGTTGTTTTTATTAGGCCTAAATTCTTGCAACTATTAGACGATTTCATTCAGTTTAGGAAGGACGTCTAGTTATTGAAAGGCTGCAGACTATATCAATTAATCCTTGTAACTACCATAGATTTTTCTTAAACTGAACAAAACCGTCTAAATTTAGCTAGAATAAATTTAGAAAGACCTCGCCGGTACAGAAGGGGTTAAGCCAGAGAGTTGATCATTCAGAAGAGTCAAAGTTGGGATCACGAGAACCAGTAAGATTGTTGCGTACGATGTTGTGCTGTAATATATTAACCCCTTTCTGTAACGGTGATGTAGGGTACTTTTTATTATATTCTGGCAACTATTAGACGATTTTGTTCACCTTAGGAAGAATTTCTACCCATTAAAAGGCTACAGACTCTCAATTTATCCTTTTAGCTACCACATAGGCCCTACTCTTCGTAAGCTTCATAAAATCGTTAATTTGTAGCTGAAATCAAATAATAGAGACGTCGCCAGTAGAGAAGGCGTTAATGGAAAAGAAGGCGTTATGGAGTGCAGACTGGGGTTGCTCTCAAGATGCAGGCTATCATTACATGTTTTTAGCCAACTTAGGAAGGCCCTATACAAAATAAAGAGGCAGCATGATTTAATTAACCCTCTGGCTTCCAAAATTCCCTCCTAAACTAAATGCAATCGTCTACTTACAACCAGAATAACCCTTTAAGGATCATGCTGCGTTTTAGCAATATAATCTGGCTATCAAGATATGTTGTACAGCTTAGGAAGGATCTATGGGGTTTATAAAGGTAAAAGCTATCTCAATTAACCCTCTGACGTCCACATAAACTTCCTAATCTGAATAAAATCGTCTGATAATAGCCAGAAAACAATAAAATACATGCATAATAGTATCTTCTAAGGGTTAAGTGGGCATTAACCCCTTGAGGATTATGACTCGTTCTGACCATTCATTTTGGCTATCATTAGACGATTGTATGCAGTTTAAGAAGGACCTCTGCGAATTTAACGGGTCAAAGCCAACTGAGTTAGGCCTCCGACTCCCACAGCTCCTTCCTAAGCTGAATAAAATCGTCTAATGATGGCCAAAAAACGGCTAAAATGCGTCATAATCCTCAAGGGGTTAATTAAAAGAGATCAGACTTGTGTTATTGTTTGATTGTATGTATGTCTTTAATGTACTACATGTGTTTTCAGGTCAGGTCAGGTGAAGGTATTGAGGGATAAGCCTTTACAACGGAACCTCGTATCTACTTTTCGAAGAGTGTTAAGAGGGGAGAAGGGGTTTTGGAGAAAGATGAAGTTGTTGGAGTGGCTTTGTTATGTGTGTTATTAGTCAGTATACGTCGTCGAGGTGTTCCCCGACTGGGTGCCAACATTTGAAACACTCTAGGACGTACTACCACACCCACCAAATATGTCGCTTTGGCTGGGATCGAACCCAGGTCAAGTTTCGTCCTATGCTACAAAAAAAAAAAAAAAAAAAAAAAATGCAAAAATACAAAAGATAAAACATATCCCCTACTACTTCATGAGTGTCGATGGGTAATGGACCTGCTAATAATTGTTTTAATTTGTGTTGATGTATCTATGCATACATAATGCATGCAAACCAAACCACTACATAAAGAAAACAAAAGAAGAAATCCTCTATTATTCATTTAAACTGCATAAATTGCCTAATTTGAGTTTGGATAGGACACTTCTTGAGCAACTGTCATCTCTCTCTCTCACTCTCTCTCTCCTTCATTCCACATCTCTCTCTCTCTCTCTCTCTCCACAACGAAAGAAAAAGGAAAGGAAAGACAGAAAACAAACAAAAAACACTAGCATTAATTTTTAAACTACATAAATTGTCCAATCTGAAAGTGGATAGCATATTTCTTGAGTTACTGTACCAAGAGGATAGCAACACCAACACCAGAAGACAGCAATAACCTCCACCCATTACTCAAGGTTCTCAGACAACGTGAAGTCCAAGCTGCAACCCGAAAACCCCTTGACCTTGAACGTTTGGTGGGTGTACGCAGCATGCATCATCTGGGTTGGGGTGGGGTATATAAGGTGGAGGCCAGGAGGGTTAGAGCATCACATTCGATCCTGCTGTACACTCGATAACATGAGGACCCTGGTGAGTTTGTTTATTATAGGAAAATGCTTTACTTACTAAAGTCATATAATCCCATCATTGTAGGTAGGCTAAAAATCTTGACCACTACCTTCTATAAATAAAAAACGACTAGACTAATAAAACAAATTTGTCTACCATGTGGGAAGTGGTCAGCCAGAGAAAATGTGTGGACATTTGCAGCCCACTTCCTTTTGCTCTTTTGTTAATTACAGAGGGTATGATTTCTGGTTACCTATAATAAATGGGCTAGGACTATAGTTCTTTATATATACATATATGTGATAAATATTATTGATCTTTTGAAACACAATATACTTTATTATTAATACAAAGACATGCACAAGTTATCTAGTTACTAATCTCATTATGTTATTTCCTCAGACTGTAGCAGCCTTTGCGGCCGTGTGCCTTGTGGTCGTTATGGCCTCCCTTGAGCCTGAGGCCGACCCGGGCTACCAAGATCGCCGGGGCATTGGCTCCCACGGCGGCAGCCGGTATGGTGGCTACAGCGGTCACAGCCACGGGGGATACAGCAACTATGGTTACAGACGTGGGAAGAGGAGTGCTGACCCTGATGCTGAGCCCAGCTATGGCTACAACCCTTACAACTCTCGCAGAAGCTACCCTGTCACCAGTTATTCTAACACTGGTAGCTATGGCTACGGAGGACGTTGGAAGAGGAGTGCTGACCCTGAGGCTGCTGCTGAGGCTGATGCTGAACCCAGCTATGGCCACAACCCTTACAACTCCCGCAGAAGCTACCCTGTCACCAGTTATTCTAACACTGGTAGCTACGGCTATGGAGGACGTTGGAAGAGGAGTGCTGACCCTGAGGCTACTGCTGAGCCCAGCTATGGCTACAACCCTTACAACTCCCGCAGAAGCTACCCTGTCACCAGCTATTCTAACACTGGTAGCTACAGCTATGGAGGACGTTGGAAGAGGAGTGCTGACCCTGAGGCTACTGCTGAGCCCAGCTATGGCTACAACCCTTACAACTCCCGCAGAAGCTACCCTGTCACCAGCTATTCTAACACTGGTAGCTACAGCTATGGAGGACGTTGGAAGAGGAGTGCTGACCCTGAGGCTGATGCTGAGCCTGGCCATGGTCGTCGCTACAACAACTATGGTTACCAGGGTGGCAACCGAGGCTTCCAAAATAGAGGTCAAAGCTTCCGCAACTATGGTTATGGCTACGGTCGTTAAGCTCTTGTCCTGTCCGTCCTAAGCTGTTCCTGTTTCATGTAAACCAAATTTGTTTGTAAACAACATGATTTAATACATTTGAGTTTTATATATGCATCTCTTAATTTCAAACCCACTTGTATATATGATACTATTCATTACATATATCACTAAAGTTATTGTAAACAATGACCTGGAATGATGGATGAATTCTATTTCCGTTCAGGACATGAATATCTATTTATATTATTGTATGTATTACATAATTTGGTGATAGTAAGACGCTTCACCCCATTCAAGTTTCAAATTTGTTCATGGCGAGTGATAGCAAGCCTGTAATACAGAAAAAATCGGTCTTAAGTCAAGACACTTATCATACTAAAAATTAAGAAATTGAGATTGAAAGGGTGTGGGTAGGTAATTTTCAGTTTGAAGAAAGTCTGGGAAGGCATTTTTGTTTGCTTTTGGGGAAAAACTGAAATATATTACTCATAGATGGCTAAAGCAAGCAAAATGTTCAATACTAATTTCAAACAAAACACTTAAGCTTATAAATATATTTCATGTTTGACCATGTCTAGGTTTATCTTTTGGTTAACATAGTATTTGTAATAGACAACAGAAAAGTGCATGAGTTTGAAATATTTTAGAGAAGTTTGTACTATAGTCCGTTCATTATAAATACTCCAGAAAACATGACCACTAACCTCTGTTACTCAAAAAGGGCTTTTATCAAATGGGCTGTAAATTCCCACACCTAATCCCTGGTTGACTCTTTCCAAATGGTATAAATAATAGCTCAATTTGTATAGTTGTATATGTGTAATAAGACTTTGGGATCTCCGGCCTACTTATAATGAACAGAGTATTGTTAATGCCTGTAACTCAATTCATAACTATTAATAAAGTTATGTCATAGATAATATAGATAAATAATAAATACAACAAAACCGTTCACAGGTTGGCCAGTGAAACGAGAGGATAGCCACTGATGGTGGTTAACATTGAAATCCCCAAGATGGATATATCAGAGAAAACACAGATGGATAGAATGCGTTCCACTTAAAAAGAAGAGAACAAAAAGAATAATATATATATATATATATATATATATATATATATATATATATATATATATATATATATATATATATAGATATATATATATATATATATATATATATATATATATATATATATATAAATATATATATATATATATATATATATATATATATATATTATATATATATATATATTATATATATATATATATATATATATATATTTTTTTTTTTTTTTTTTTTAATACATACGAGGTTGAAAGAAATGGCAATTTCTGCGTTGGAAATTTTATTATTCAAGGTTTCCAGGTCTCTGATGAGTTTTCGCTGGGTGGCAGGAAGTAGATGAATGAGGTTAGCAAAATTCATGGTGGTACAGGGTTACATTAATGTACATGATGATACAGGATATACGACGCGTTTCACTGGACAACCAGCATTATCAAGTAAGGATAGAATGATATAAAAGGTAAACAGGAAGGGTATATATAGAGGGTGGAGGATCAGAGGAGGCGAAAATCAGGGGGCAAAAGTCTGCTATTGGTGGAGAGGTATTCTAGGAGTGTTAGAGAGAGATCCACGTCACGCAGCCGCACTGGATGCGGGAAGGTGGTGGTCGGTTGTGGGGTCGAAGCTGATTGGCTGCGTGTCGAGGGGCGTGGCCTAAGTTGCTAGTACGTGTGGCGCCGGCAGAAGACGAAGCTGAAGGAGGTAGCGCGGGGGGCTGCGTCAAGGGCACCGGGGGGCGAGGGGGGGCGTTAGGTCCTGTAGGAAAGTGCCTTTTGGCAGAAGGAAGGATCTGAATGTCCAGAGTTTGGTTGTTGATGTTAGGATGTAAGGCTTGGATATATAACGCTTCGAGTATAGGTAATCTCCTTGGGTCACTTTCTTTATCGAGTATGGTGGTGTGTTTTTCTAACTTGTTGCGTGTGAGGTGGGGGTGGTTAGGGGTGAGATAGTTGTCTTTGATGGCTCCAGCCTGAAGGTGAAGAGTTAACCGACGTGAAAGACGAGTCTGCGTCATGCCAATATAGGATGAGGTCCACAGTTCTCATAATTACAGGCATGTTGGTAAATGACGTGATCGTCGGTCATCGGGCTCTTTATCTTGGTGGAAGCTGGTTTGTTGCGGAGAACGAGGTTGGAGGTCTTGGGGAATTTGTAATAAATTATTAATTTGATTTTGTTTTCCGGGTTGGTAGGGTGAACATGCTTGGAGATTATTTCTTTTAAGACAGCCTCGTAATTTTTGTATTCAGAGGACATACAATTGCGGTAGAAGATCTTGATTTCATTGGGGGGGTCAATGTTGGGAGAGCTTTGGGTGTACCATTTTTCAAGATGGTGGTTGATGGTGCTGGAGACGTTGGAGTTGTAGTATCCGTTATTCACTAAAACTTGGGATAGTCTTTCTAGTTCCTGGTGGGTGTCGGCCCAGGTAGATCAGTGCGTGAGGGCTCTCCTTACATAAGCGGAGATGGAGGATAGAAGATAACGCTTATGTATATCAATAGACGACTTTATACAACGTAGGTAGGATATATAGGAATGTAAGGTGCCAAAGCCAAGTCAAATATTCATATGACTCCATCAGAGCTTTCTAAACTGAATAATATCGCCTAATAATTGCCAGATAAAACTGTCAAAAGGCGTCCTAATCATTACTCAAAGGGTTAACACTATCTGAACTGACGTCACTAGGATTATTATCATATTTAGTTTAAGGAGGTAGTATATTTAGTTTTTTGGTCCATATATGTATTTATTAATTTATTTTTTAGTTTCTTCGCTAGACTTCCACCAAGCTTAGAAAAACACACCCTAGACCCCTTTCAATATATATTTGTACATTTTTCGGAAGAAAAAAGTCCCGGCCGGAGACCACTTCCTTCTAAAATTAGAGGCTCACTATCGCTCGCCAGGACAAATATTTGACACCAAAAGGGCACGAACGAACGTCTTGAAACCTCAAAACTAATATGCTAAACATGAGGGAAAAGAGAGTCCAGAAAAAGCGAGTACTACCCCCTTAAATATTATAAAGGCTTTTGTTTGGTTTTGCCATGTTCGAATAATGTATTTTAGTTAGTCCACTAGGCTAGCAAGAACTCCTTCCCAGACTTCCTTCCGACTAAAACTATACCCTAACAAGAATTGCTCCAAAATATTGCCAGAAGAAGTGTTCGTGTGCCACTATCTATCTATCTATCTATCTATCTACTCAAGCCCATTCCCCTCCCCTCCCCCTTATTTGTTTTACACTGGCTTATTATAATAGGAAGTTGGAGTTGTAGACATATGGATTGTAACAGAATGGCCAGCTAACAATAGTATGGTCCTAGTGCCTATCACATTCAGTACCGGTGACGTCCTTTTCGTGATATTCTGGCTACTATTAGATTATTTTATTCAGCTGAGGAAAGACGTCTACGGAAGGATCTTAAGAATTAAAAGGAGTAAAGGATATTTCGATTAACCCTCTGACTTCCATATACCCTTCCTAATATAAATAAAATCGTCTGATAATAGCCGGAAAACAGACAAGAAATGCGTCATTGGATCTTTTAAGGGTTAAGAGAATTAGGAGCTAAAATATGGTTGTAGTTCATAAAATACAGTATCTACGTCAAACCAAATTCAACATCATTGCCATCCATCAGAATCCTACATTATTATTGCATTTATGTTTAATATTCATGTTTACGGCTCCAACTGCCTTATAGCTTGAAACTCGCAAGTGACTATATACGACCCTAGAGATCCTGTAGTAAGATAGACTGGCCATCTTTGTTTCTTTGGACGCCATGTTGGTACCTCAATCTATCAAAGAACGAGGTTTTATTTTATGTTTGAACTTCACGTGTCTCTTGCTGATCCTCCCTACCCCTTGTGGGAGTAAGGGCATGCTACTGACTGACTGAACTTGACGTATGTATATCTAATGACCAAACAATATAATATCATATACACTCGGATGCCATGGTCTTTAGCCCACTCGTAGAAATTCGTGGACCCTCTTTGTTTTTCTTCATCCAATTATAACTCTCTGGATCGATCATTGGATATGATTTGCTTTTCAATAAATAATATATATAGTTTTGGATTTGATGTTTGGAAAGTTATATTCATACATTCGTTTCCAGAGATATATTTCCTTATTTAGAAATAAGTGAAGTCCACGAATATTTATGAGTGGGCTAGATACTATAGCATCCGAGTGTACCAGTGTTCCAAAATGGATATTATGGGTATGGAGATATTTGAGTGTAATGGAGGTGTCGCATTATACTCTGTTCCAATTAAGTGGGACAAAACCTGAACATTAGACTCTATAATTCACAAACGAATAGAGTAATCGAGCTGACATTTCTACCATTTGGGAAGGGTCAGTCAAGGAATAGGTTTGGACATTTACAGTCCATTTGCTCTAGTCTTTTTTTTTAATTACAGAGGTTAAGGGTTACGACTTCGAGCCTACCTATTTGGCACTTTTTCCGGCAATTTTCGATGAGCAAGTTTTTTCTAGCAATATTTCGGGGTAGTAGTTTACGATATGTGGCTAAATTCTGGTCGAACTATAAATTTGAAGTTGCCAGATCATATTAAACTAAAACCAAAAATGCTCGAAAAGACCACCACCTTATGGGGAGTTTTTAACTTTTAAGTTTGTTTGTTCTGAAGCCCCTTCTCCCTCATGTTTAGCCCTATTAGTCAACTTTTTAAATACTTCTGTCACCTAAATTAATCTATCATCAGTGCAAAAGATCCCAATTAAGCATGTTACCAGGTAAATGTTGCCTATACAAGCCTTCGTGTGATCCCGGGCTTAGGTAAGGATCGGTAATGACTAATTTATTTAGCATGGGGTATAGTTGGTCCTGATTGATTTGGTACTGGTTAAGAGCTACTATTAGAGATGTCCTTCACCATAATCTATAATTATATAATTTTTTTTTTGTTCTATGTGATTGAGGGAGGCAAATGGCAGAACTGCCTATAGCGAGTGCCTCCCCCATAGTTGAAAGAGTGACAGGGCCAAAATCAAGGGATGTTCGAGCCAAAATGCCTGGACACACTGAGTTTGAAGCAATTTAAGTCATAGGAAGAGGGAAAGACTGATTCTGGGAGAGAGTTCCAGAGCTCAGATGTTGAGTAGAAGAAAGTTTGAGAGTAACGTTTCACTCTTGGGTTGGAGAGTTGCACAGAGTAGGGGTGGGATTGAGTTGCAAGACGGGTACCACGTCCCCTACGTAAAGGAGGTGGTATACACTGGGAAAGCTCTGAGGAACACTGATTATTATAGTAGCGATAGAATAGTGAGAGAGATGCAACATTGCGGCGGAGAGAGAGAGATTGCAGAGAGTTGGTGAGTGGACGGGAGTTAATGATACGAAAGGCCTTCCTTTCAACTTTGTCTAGGAGAGCGGTGTGAGAGGAACCTCCCCACACATGTGAACAATACTCAATACAAAGGACGCACTATGCCCCTGTACAGAGCAAGAAGCTGTGCAGGGGAAAAGAACTCCCTAAGGCAGTTGAGCACACCCAGCTTCTGGGAGGCTGCCTTAGCAAGACTGGTAATATGGTCCTTCCAACTGAGAGCAGAAAAAAAGGAGACACCAAGAATATTGAGAGAAGATGAAGGATTGATTTTTGTATTGTTGAAGAATAAGGGATTGTCCGCTGGGAGTTCCTTACGGGTAGATAGATGGAGATATTGGGTTTTGGAACCATTAAAGGTAACAAGGTTTTCTCTGCCCCAATTGGAGATAGTATTTAGATCATAATTTAAGAGTTCTATGGCTTCATTACGTTTGTCGTTGAGGGATTGCTGGCTGGGGCGTTCTGAAAAACTAATGGAGTAGTGTAAGGTTGAGTCGTCTGCGTATGAATGGATGGGAATTGAGGTACAGTTGAGGAGATCATTTATAAAAATTAGAAAAAGAATAGGAGATAGGACAGAGCCCTGAGGAACACCGGAGATTATAGGGTGAGGAAGTGAACAATGGCTGTCCACAACCGCGGCTATGGAACGGCCGGAAAGGAAATTAGAGACAAAGGCACAGATGGAGGGATAGAAACCGAAGGAGGGTAGTTTAGAAATTAAAGATTTGTGCCAGACTCTATCGAAGGCTTTTGATATGTCTAGTGCAATAGAAAAAGTCTCACCGAAGTCCCGAAAGGAGGATGACCAAGAGTTAGTAAGATATGAAAGAAGATCACCAGTAGAGCGACCCTTAAGGAAGCCATACTGGCGATCTGAGAGCAGATTGTGAGAAGAGAAATGCTTAAGAAATTTGGAAGCAAGAATAGTTTCAAAAACTTTAGAAAGACAAGAGATGAGAGCAATTGGACGATAGTTGGAGGGTTGAGAGCGGTCACCCTTCTTTGGGACAGGCTGAATGTGAGCAAACTTCCAGCATGAAGGGAAGACGTTAGAGGATAGACAGAGACGAAAGAGTTTGCCTAGGCAGGGAGTCAGCATGGAAGCACAGTTTTTGAGAACAACAGGACGAACACCGTCCGGACCGTACGCCTTATTAGTATTAAGCCCAAAGAGGGTAGAAAGTACATCTTTAGAAGAGATAAGGATATTAGGCATAAGTAAGAGAGAGGAGGGTGGAGAGGGAGGAATAGCACCGGAATCATCCAAGGTGGAGATTCTAGCAAAAGTTTGAGCGAAGAGTTTAGCTTTGTCAGAGGAAGAAGTGATGGTTGTGCCATCAGAATGGGAAAAGGGAGGGAAAGACGAGGAAGAGAAATTGTTGGAGAGGTTTTTGGCTAGATGCAAGAAAGCTTGGGAAGAGCTAGAGTTGGATAGTTCAGTTCATTTATTATTGATGAAAGAGTGTTTGGCAAGTCGAAGAACAGATTTGGCTTGATCCCGGGCAGAAACATAGGAAGAATGAGAGTCTTGAGTTTTAAGGCGTCGGTACCGTTTGAATGCTTCCTCCTTATTGCGGACAGCAGTAGAACAGGCGTGAGTAAACCAAGATTTTTTAGCATTAGTCTGAGAGAAAGAGAATGGAATGTATGCTTCCATGCCCGATAGGATTACCTCGGTAATGCGTTCAGCACTTTCCGAGGGTCCCCGGCCACGGAAGCAGAAATCATTCCATGGGAAATCAAAGAAGTACTGCCAGAGAGCCTCCCAGTCGGCAGCGCCAAAGTGCCACAAGCGCCGCCGGCTAGGAGGATCGGGTGGCCGTAGTGGAGAGATAGGGCAGTTGACATAGATAAGTTTATGGTCGGAGGAGCCCAAAGGAGAGAAAAGATTGACAGTATAAGAAGAAGGGTTAGAAGTTAGAAACAAGTCAAGAATGTTGGGCCGATCTCCGATGCGATCCGGGATACGGGTGGGATGCTGAACTAACTGCTCTAGGTCATTTATGATAGAAAAGACGTAGGCTTGTTCACCAGGTGGATCAGTAGTACGAGAGGAGAGCCATTGGCGGTGGTGAACGTTGAAATCTCCAAAGATGGAGATTTCTGAGAAAGGAGAAATGGATAGAATGTGTTCCACTGTAGAGTTTAGATAGTCAAAGAATTTGGAAAAGTTGGTAGAGTTAGGGTAAGATAGACAGCACAGAAATATTTAGTAAGAGAATGACAGGAAAGTTTGAGCCATAAAGTAGAGAATTCAGAGGAGTCGAAATCGGGAACACGAGAGCAAGTGAGTTTGTTGTGCACATATGCACAACATCCGCCTTTGGCTTTGAAACTAGGATAGAGAAAGTAGGAGGATACAGAAAAGGGATTGCTGGATGTTGCTACAGACACCTGAGTTTCGGTGAGGAAGAGAAGATCAGGTTTGTAGGAGGAGAGATGGTGTTCAACAGAGTGAAAGTTAGAGGAAAGTCCGCGAATGTTGCAGAAATCAATAGAAAGAGTAACAGGCCGCGGCCCAGGTAATTTTGTGGGGTCGTCAGGGGATGGTCGGCCGGGTGTGGGGGCATTTATGGTCCCCCCCCCCCCCCCTAGGGACTCCGAGGCTGGGCTGAAATTCATAATTTTTAAAAATTTTGGTGTGGAGGAATGAAATGTGGTGTGCATGTTTAGTTTAGTGAAGTGGATAGGAGGAGGAGGTGTTTGTGAGAGCTAGCTGGATTGCTCTCAGTGTAAATGAGGCACAAAAAAAATCAGTAAGAGAGGCCAAGCAAATGAAACAGGAGTTCCAGCAACTCTTTATCACATGCCTATAACCTCACCTGGGTCTAGCCCTGATCGATGTGATATATAATATATGTATATATATGTATATACATCTTTAAACTCTTACTAATAATAGAACACCATATTTAATATTGGAGAGAGAGAGAGAGAGAGATATAATAAGAGAGAGAGAATGACATTTCAAGACTAAAAGAAATGACCAAAAACCAGGAGAGAGAGAGAGAGAGAGAGAGAGAGAGAGAGAGAGAGAGAGAGAGAGAGAGAGAGAGAGAGAGAGGGAATAACAACTGCACCTGTCCATCCTCACCTTATTATTTCCATGAAGCAAACCACTAAGGGCATCCCACTCTAGCAACCACCCACCTGAGCCAGCCACCAGCCGTTTGTGGGGTAACAGGCTGGGTGGGAGAGAGAGAGAGAGAGAGAGAGAGAGAGAGAGAGAGAGAGAGAGAGAGAGAGAGAGAGAGAGAGAGAGAGAGAGAGAGAGAGAGAGAGAGAGAGAGAGAGAGAGAGAGAGAGAGAGAGAGAGAGAGAGAGAGAGGGAATAACAACTGCACCTGTCCATCCTCACCTTATTATTTCCATGAAGCAAACCACTAAGGGCATCCCACTCTAGCAACCACCCACCTGAGCCAGCCACCAGCCGTTTGTGGGGTAACAGGCTGGGTGGGGGAAATACGTCTGTGTGTGAGTCTGTGTGTGTGTGTTTGTGTGTGTATGTGTATATTATGTGTGTGTGTTAGTTTCTGTGTGTGTGTGTGTGTGTGTGTGTATGTGTCTGTGTGTGTGTGGGGGGGGGGGGGGGGGGTGGGGGGGGGTGGGGGGGGGGGGGGGGGGGGGCTATGTGTGTGTGTGTCTGTGTGTATGTGTGTGGGGGGGGGAGGGGTCTGTGTGAGTGTGTATGTGTCTGTGTGTGGGGGGGGGGGGGGCTGTGTGTGTGTGGCTACCTGTGTCTGTGTATATGACCCAAGGGTGGTGTTGTTAGGACCGAAAAAGCTTGGCGATTTTCAGTTATTTTGCCCATTTAGTTTGGATGTTTTGACCCATTAGTTTAACCCTTTCAAGATACGATGAAGCATTTCTTTTCCGTGTTCTGGCTACTAATAGACGATTTTGTTCACACTAGGAAGTCATAAGGTCAATTGAGATCATCTTTACCGATTTCACTCCCACAAATCTTTCCAAAGCTGTATATAATCGTCTAACGATGGCCACATTAAACTGTCACAACGCGTCAGAATCCTCAAAGGGTTAACTGTTCTTGGTTATTTTGCCCCATTAGTTTGGCTACTGTGAGATATTCTTGCCCCATTAATGTGTCGATTTATCCCTGGCAAGCCGGCCTTTGGCCGCGATATTTCTCTACCGAAAAATGTAAAAATAGTTGGCTTCAAGGTCGGCCTGGGGAAGGTTTTTGTTATTTTCTTATTTTTTGTTTTTTGTTTTAATTTTTATATATATATTTATTTGTTTGTGTTTACCTTTAAGGGGGTTTAGTGGGGGGAAAACCCAAACCAAAAAGGAAACGAGGACAAAAAATACTCGGTAAAACAAAACAAATAAAATTATCAAACACGAGCCCAATATTAATGGCTTTGTTGTAACTGGTTCTGGAGTCCAGGGAAACTACGTCTGCCTTGCGGTATGTGTGAGTCAGGCTTCTCGAGGCATATATATGTCTGGTGCGGCTCTACCATCACACTTCCTTCACAGCAAGCGATATGAACACACTGGTGATTACACGATATCATTATATTTATATATACCATACTATCTTTCCCATGGATCCTTCCTAAATTCTATAAAATCGTCTAATAATAGCCAGAATTAACTGCCAAAATGCGTCATAATCTCCTATGGGTTAAACTATTAATAAATATAAGAATTAAAAATGCAATAGACAAAAATGTACATACTACTGTATACCTTGTTTCAAATAAGTTGGCCACAATGATTAAACATTAACATCTATATCTCACATACAATAGCACTGGATATATCAAAGGCATTTGATAGAGTCTGGCATCAATCCTTATTGTCGAAGATGTCACACTACGGCCTTGCATCATTAGTTCCACTAATTTCTTCTTATCTTCATAACAGAAAAATATGTGTAATGGTAGATGGCCTTTATTCTCAATTTCACTCAATAAATGCTGGTGTTCCCCAGGGATCAGTTTTGGCCCCAATTATGTTCCTCATTCATATCAATGATCTCATATCTACCACTCATAATCCAATACATTCCTACGCAGATGACTTAACACTCCACAGTTCCTTCACATTTACCAATTCTTTCACCCAACCCGATCTTATAAATTCAAAAATAAACACTGCAATTTCTCTGAACCAGGACCTTTCTAGAATTAATGGGTGGTGACAAAAGAATCTAGTTTCCTTTAATGCACAGAAAACCAAATACATTCAATTTTCTAACCGACAGAATCTCACTGACTCCAATATATTTTTTAATGATGTAAATATTCCCACTTCCCCTAGTATTGACATTCTCGGTGTAACATTAACTACTAACTTGAGCTGGACACATTATGTTAGAAGCATTGCTAAGAATGCCTCTAAAAAACTGGGACTCCTGTACAGAGTTCGAGAATTCTTCACTGACGAGCAGTTGGCCGTGATATATAAAAGTCATGTGCGTTCTCAGATGGATTACTGTTCACCTCTGTGGGGTGGAAGTGGAGTGGTTGCATTGAGGCAGTTGGACAAAATTCAAAATAAAGCTATTAGATTAATCAATAACCCTGCAATCACACAGGACCTTCCTACATTATCCATACGAAGAAACGTTGCATCCCTTGCATTATTCTACAGATATTTTCACAGCAATTGTTCCGAGGAACTTGCTTCAATTGTGCCGCCTCTCCACATCTTTCCCCGTAGAACTAGGGCAGCTGAGAGCTCCCATGAATTTATACTTTCTCCTCCACAATGCAGAACTTCTGCTTATCAGAATTCATTTATCCCCAGAGCTACTACTCTTTGGAATTCACTTCCCTCGAATTGCTTTCCACAAACTTACAATCTACAAATGTTTAAATCCAGTTGTTACAAACATTTTATGAATGGAGGATGCCTTTAGGCACATGGACCTTTTTGTTTTATCTGTGTTTTTCCTTCCTCCGTTCATTGTCTCCTATAAAAAAAACAAAAAAAAACAACAACACACGACTAGAGTAATCGAGCTAATATTTCTACCATTTGGGAAGGGTCAACCTTGGAATAGGTGTGGAGATTACCAGGCCATTTGCTGTAGCCCTCTCTGAGTTTCAGAGGTTAGGGTTCACGATTCCTGGTCTACCTATTTGGAATAGTGTATAGCAGCCTAGGCTTTGCGTGTGCCAAGATAAAAAAAAAAAAAAAAAAAAAAAAACACACACACACACTCAGGAAGAACGTTAAGTTACTTAACCCCTCGAGGATTGTAATGCATTTGACAGTTTATTCTGGCCCTAATTAATTCAATTTTTATTCAGCTTAGGAAGGACCTGTCGGAAGGAAAATGGTAGACAATCTTAATTAATATTCTGACTTCCATATACCCTTCTTAATCTGAATACAACCGTCTAATGAATGATAGCCATAATACAGAAAAGAAACACTTCAGCGTATCTTGAAAGGGTTAATTCTCTTGCTTCCAAAGAAGATGATTTATGCTGAAATCTTCAATTTAATTATTATTTGGATGATAGTAGAACAAGTTAATGAAGCTTTCGTAACATTAATTGATACATTTAGTACTTTGATTTGACAAACTAATTCGAGGATGGAATCTAGCCGAAAATACCTAACACCACATCATTGAAACATAAATACATAAGTTTAACCCTCTCACGTTCTTGACGCAATTTTGAGCCTATTAGGGATACTTTAAAGCCTTTGTTACCATCAGGGGTATTTAAAAACCTTTAGTTTAGTTACTTTAACCTCTGCAGTTGTCTTTGAGTTAGCTGTGGGCAGAAAACTACTATTGGAGAGGTAATTACAAGAGTGAGAGAACTCTATATCTTACTGCTAATCTGGCAACCTGCGTCATATGGTCGTGAGAGGGTTAAAGATCGAGTGCTGCACACGAAGTGCGGTTCTGGTCTCATGTCCTAATGGCGGCGCTCCAGGCACTCAAATTCAGAGCTGCAACACATGTTAGTTTCTTAAATTCAAAATCAGACCGTAAGGATTGATTCCACGTCTTTCTTGGTCTGCCCCTTGGTGCAGCTCCCTTCACAATCACGGACTTGCACTTTTTTTGGGCTAAATTTAGTTATTCCATTCTCTCCACATGTCCAAACCATCCAAGCCTGCATTTATTAGTGTCAAAAATACTGTACAAGAAAATTGGTATAAATAATAACAATCATAATTATGAAGGTAGTCTCTGGTGTTACTCTCATACTAATGTTTTTTAATTCCTTCAGACTGTTGTTGGGCTGTTGGCCGTGAGCCTTGTGGCCGTTATGGCCTCCCCTGAACCTGAGGCCGGGCTACCAAGGTCGCCGCATCATTGGCTCCCACGGTAAGTTCAGGGGAAGCCACGGCAGCCGGTATGGTGGATACAGCGGTCACGGCCACGGAGGATACAGCAACTATGGCTACAGACGTGGGAAGAGGAGTGCTGACCCTGAGGCTGTTGCTGAGGCTGATGCTGAGCCCAGCTATGGCTACAACCCTTACAACTCTTACAACTCCCACAGAAGCTACCCTGCCACCAGCTATTCTAGCTCTGGCAGCTACGGCTACGGAGGATGTGGGAAGAGGAGGGCTGACCCTGAGGCTGTTGCTGAGACTGATGCTGAACCCAGCTATGGCTACAACCCTTACAACTCCCGCAGAAGCTACCCTGTCACCAGCTATTCTAGCTCTGGTAGCTATGGCTACGGAGGACGTTGGAAGAGGAGTGCTGACCCTGAGGCTGCTGCTGAGGCTGATGCTGAGCCCAGCTATGGCTACAACTCTTACAACTCCCGCAGAAGCTACCCTGTCACCAGCTATTCTAGCTTTGGTAGCTATGGCTACGGAGGACGTTGGAAGAGGAGTGCTGACCCTGAGGCTGCTGCTGATGCTGAGCCCAGCTATGGCTACAAACCTTACAACTCCTACAACTCCCGCAGAAGCTACCCTGTCACCAGCTACCCCAGCTATGGTAGCTACGGACGACGTGGGAAGAGGAGCGCTGACCCCGAGGCTGCTGCTGATGCTGAGGCTGGTTATGGCTACAACTCCTACAGCTTGTGCAAGACCTTCATCTCTCCCCCGGTCTACAGCAGCTACAACAGCCACAGACTCTGGAAGAGGAGTGCTGATGCTGAACCAAGTTACTCCCGCCGCCATAACTCCGGGGGCTACAACGCCGGCCACAGAGGTTTCCATAACAGAGGTCTGGGCTACCAGAACTTTGGCTACAACTATGGTTATTAAGGGAGAAGGGTTTAGTTTTGGGTCGATATACATAATTACTTTTTTATTATATAGTTTCCTCGCTAAACCTCCATCATGCTTAAAAAAGCACCCCCTAGACCCCCCTTCAAGATATATTTGTACATATTTCGGTAGGGCCGGTTTCTCCGAGAAATACAGGCTCGCTTTCGCTCACCAGTATAAATTGACACCTAAATGGCAAGAAAGATCTTTGTATTGAACATAAAAAATGAGGCAAAAGGTCTTAAAATCGCCACACTAATGGAATGAAAGTCTTGAAATCTAAAAGATAATGGCTACCTTAACTTTGGCTAAAACTATGGTTATTAACTCTCTTAGTAGCGTGGCACCTTGTTATCATTTTATTCTTGCAAACACGAGACGAATTTATGAACCTTAGGGTGGATCTGTAGCAATCAAAGGGGTAAATTGGATCTCCATTGACCCACTGACATCCACAAACCCTTCCTATGCTTATTAATATTGTCAAATTATATATAAAAAAAGAAAGAAAAAAGGCCTCATCCATATTGAAGGTGTTAAACTCTTGTCCTGTCCGTCCTCTACTGTTATTGTCTAATGTTATGTATTTTGTTATAAACACCAAAGGATAATAAATGGGTATTTTTTACAAATATTTATTAGTTTGATTCATAACCATTGTTTAGTATGGGTCTATCTGATAATATCACGTTGGTACAGACGTCCATTCACGGATAAATGTTACACCTCATTCTGTGTCCTAAACTAGACCTAAATCACAGGATAATATGTCAGTAAAGAAGTCAATTAGTTACATTTTTATGGTGCAGTTAGAACTATTAGAACCACAAAGGGACTAGAGTCCTCGCAAAGAGGCTGCGGTCATGAATTTTCTTCCTGACTGTTGCAGGCTTAATTATCCTGATAAGTTCTTAACCTATAAAGTCGTATTAAAAATACATTAACAATATATATATATATATATATATATATATATATATATATATATATATATATTGTCACTCCCAAATGAGTTCGTAGCCTACAGTATATCATTTGTGAGTGAGTTACAAGTACAAGGCCTATATTGCAGGGGCCTGGCACGAGACTAGCCTCTGCCTTTGTTTCCCACGAGTGAGCCGTGGTGGCGCCCTGTGATATGTTGCCGTCTTGTTAGCCCTATGAATTAGTTAGTTTATTTAGTCTTGTGTGATTAATGCAGTTTACATAAGTCACACAATCATGACTCAAAATTATTTTATTACTTTTGTTGTTAATGAGAGCACAGGCTGTCTGAGATAAATAAGTATTGTTGCGATGCCTGGCGCCCTTCCCCGCCACGGGCCCGACTTCTGCGGCTGCAGGGCCGGCACTTCAGTCCCACCCCTCGAGATAGCAACATCCTTGCCTCACGTGTTGGCTTGCTTCGTGTTTTCCCTTTACACACCGCATATCTCTTTTGTTTCTTTGTTTGATTGAAATATAGCAGGGGCTGGAGTCACATTGAGCATATTGTTTTGTTTCAACCTCTTTAGTTTAATATTAATTGCTGCATCTCTTCCTTCTTTGGCAATCCTAGTATATAAGCTTCACCCTGTTCTTCCGTGCATTCTTTCCCAATGTTTAACTGCATTGCATATTGATATTACATGTATATTTCTCCTTTATTAATGAAGTTGACATTCACAGTGGTTTGGAGGTATGCTCAGGGGTAACATATCCCCAACCTACTGGAATGTCAACTCTTGTGTTCCATGTCTTAGGTTAGTGCTCCAGACTCCCCCCCCCCTCCCTCCATGTTTCGGCTTTATATTATTCCTAATTCCTAAGCGATTGGGCATACTATGAAGTGTCTGGGAGTCTGGCAGTGTTATGTTTCCTCAGTTAGGTGCAGTCTAGAAGAGAAGTACTCTTAAATATTATAAGCATTATCTACCAGACTCGGGGGCAATCGATATTTTTGTGTCTCCTTGTTGCTGCTTTAATAGAGCCAAGAGGAAGATAATCATTTGTCCTAGAGAACCTGCGTGTCTTGGTGTTTGAGTCAGATATTAAGAGCGTGTCTGTTGCAGGGTGAGGGTGCTGTGGGCTAGGCTATTTGAGCATCTGTTTTCCCCCAGCCTCCCCTCGTAACAGTGGCGACCTCGCCTAGGAAAGTGTGATAGTATAGAGTTCTTGTGGTGTGAAGCAATTATATTTAGATTGTCAGTAAATTTTGTTCTTGAAATTGAAAGTCTACGGACCTAGTACTCATATTTCACTAACCCGTGTCCACCACTATTGCTAAGATGTCGCATGTTGATTACATTCCTGTTCATATCATGGGGAAGGAGGACGTTCGGCGATTTATTAGAACCCAACCTAGTCAAGAAGAGGTTGCTGGCAGGAGTAGTGATGAATTAAGACGTGTGTTGGAGATGCATGGTTGGAGGTGCAGTGGTATGGCTAAGGCAGAGTTAGTTCAAGAGGTGTCTAAGCTAGTTGCACAGCAGAATGGTCTTCAGGAAGCTAGTACTCGTGTCATGGATGATGGCACCCTCCAGTATGTGCCACAGCATCCTATCAGTCAGGCTAGCTACCATTCTGCTGGGGACCGGAGTGGAGCAACAACTCCAGAGCAAGGTGATACTGTATGTAGGCAGTCTCCTATTACCACCGCACCTGCCACCACGCTTCCACCGTCAGCATGTAACCCTATCAGTACGGCCCCTTCATTTTCACAGGGCTATGTTCATGCCCCTATGGCCAGTACATTTGTTTCAAGTTATGCTAGCAATCCTCAGTATCCTCTTCTTCCCCCCATGTGTCGTGGGCCACACCCCAGCATTTCACTGCCACTCATACGGTGGCTGCTCAGCACAATGTTCCCCCTTATGCCCAGTTTCCTCCTATAACCCCGATAGGGTCGAGAAGGAGTCCAGAGGTTGAGCTTCAGCTTAAGAGGATGGAGTTAGAGGAGAAGAGAATACAGGCTGAGAGAGAGGAGAGACAGAGAGAGAGAGGGAGAAAGAAGAAAGGCAGAAAGACAGAGAAATGGAGGAGAGGATTAAGTTAAGAGAGTTGGAGGTAGATTTGGAGAAGACCAAGTTGGAAACTAGTGGGCAAGGACGACAAGGGAATAATGCTGGTCATACATCTAGAGAGGAGGCAGAAGAGGTGTTGTTATCTCGGCGGATGAAACTCGTGCCGGCCTTCAATGAACTTAAGGTCACAGAGTGGTTCTTACGTTTTGAGAAGAAGGCCCACGAGTATCAGTGGCCGAGACACCTCTGGGCAGTGTTGGTGTCTAATGTTTTAAAAGGCAATGCTCTTGATGCATACGATCGCCTAGAAGTGCAGGAGCTAGAGTATGATGTACTTAAAGAGGCTGTGTCCTGAGGCTTACAGGTTGGCCTTCAGAGGGGCTCGGAAGCGGCAGGGGGACTCGCACATGGAATGTGCCAGGTACCTGCGCGATACTCTAGCTAAGTGGCTGCATTCATAGTCAGCTGGTTCTTTTGAGGCGGCGTGTGAGGTTTGGCTGATGGAGCAGTTTACAAGCATAGTTGAAAAGGACATTGGGGCAAAATTAAAAGACAAGCGGTTTAAATCAATAAGGGAAGCAGCAGTTTGGGCTGATGACTTTGCACTAGCCCAGCGTGGCACGTGCATGGGGAGCATTGGTGACAGACGAGACCGACCTGTGCACCAAGCAGCGACAGTATCAGCTCGCCCATCATCACCCAATGGTACCACAAATAAGACACAACATTATACCAAGGCTGACAACCAGCATGCTTCTACGGAAGTGAGATGTTATTTTTGCAAACAAGAAGGTCATATTAAACCTCAGTGTGCTAAATGGAAGGCTACCCAGGATCCCACGGCTGTCCAGTTGGTGGCGACACTAGGGGAGGTGCCTGTGAAAGGCAAGCCATGTACTGGTGAGGTGGGGGGGCAGTGTTGGCCAGCACGAAGCAGGGTAGTAAGCATTTTGCCGCCCCAGATGGTATCACCACCTGAGCAAAACCAGACTTCCCCTGATTGGTGTCGGCCATTCATACATGATGGATCCGTACGGATCGGGGAGCAGACATACCCTGTCAAGGTGTTTAGGGATACTGGTGCGCAACAATCCATGTGTCGCAACCTGATAAGGGGACCTATTAGTACGGGAAAGTTTGTAATGTGCAGGGGAATCAACAGTGAACAATTCTGTGATTTAGTCCCGGTGACCCTAGAGTGCCCACTTCTGACTGCCGAGTGTAAGGTGGCTATGGTGGACACTCTGCCAGTTGAGGGGGCGAACTTTTTGCTCGGGACTGACTTGTCAGGGGATGTAGTTTTCCCGCCTCCTATAGTCGTCGCTGAGGCTGCTTTTGTGCCCCCTGGTGGTGGTTGTTTGCAAGAAGATAACATGGACTCTATCTACCCTGTTGGTGCAGTGACCCAATCAGTGGCACATTTGGCACAACAGGTGGATGATTTAGTGGATGCCCTGCAGACAGCCATGAGTGCGGGCCATCCCATGATGCACTACTAGATGATACTGGTCCAGAGACAGCTGTGAGCTTGGCTGACCCCAGTGAGGCTACCGAGACCAGTAGAGGTGACCTAGTGCCGGACGAGGAGTCTGACACAGTGACACCGACTCAACCTTCTGATATTTTTGAGAGGTCAGAGGTAACTGCCTTGATGGAGCTACCTAGAAACAAACTGAGCAAGTTGCAGCAAGAGGACCCAAGTCTGGGCCTCCTGTTTAAGAAGGTTGGTATGACTGGTGGGAAGAACGGTCAAGAAGAATTTGTTGTAAAGGGGGCATTGTTGTATCGGCAGTGGAAGCCGGATACGAACTCAGGTTTGGAGGAGGAGCAGTTAGTGGTGCCTGCCCAGTTCAGGGAAGGGCTGGTTAGGCTAACGCAGGTGGCACCACTGGCGGGTCATTTAGGGGTATGTGAGACTACTGATAGGCTACATTTTCATTTTTGGTGGCCTAATATGCATGCATCGATGGTTTCTTTTTTGATGTGTCATATTGGTAAGGTAGTTGGAGGACCCCACCCAGGAATACCCGTGGCACCTTTGATCCCTACACCTGCAGTTGAACCGCCATTGACTCGTGTCATAGTTGACAGGGTTGGCCCCTTATTACCTACCAGTTCAGGAGATAAATACTTGCACACTTTAATTGATACCACCACTAGATACCCGGAGGCTATCCCGGTTGGCAGCATGAACACGAAGATGAGAGACCCTTGTAACAAACAGGCTAAATATATGGTGTTCAAGGTGGGCGACGAGGCTTTGGCACAGTTGTCAGTTCCGGGTCGACCCATGGCTGTTTAATTTTTGTGGTCAGTATCAGGACATTAAGCAGATTGGTGAGGTTGACTATGTCATAGATACGCCCGACCGTCGCATAGCCTCCCAATGCTGCCGTAGTAATATGCAACAGCCCTACCATAGACCGACTGCATCTGGCCGTGGCGCTGAAGGCGGTGATGCTGCGCAGGCAGGTGGAGCCGCAAGGTATGTGGGGGTGCGCATGTATGGTATCGGCGGGGAAGCCTTGGCACTTATGAACTGTGGGAGTGACTGCACAGGTGGTACAGATTGTCTCTCTCATGACCTGGCTGTATTAGGGACGGAGGTGAAGAAGGAGGGAGACTATAGTTTAGAGGCTGCGGTCCCAGTTGGGTTGTGGGAGGGCCATGAGAATGTTGTTCTTCGAGTTAAGTTGCAACCTCTTGTTCCTAAGCGCCAAGAGGAGTTCTTTACTAGGCTGTGGCAGTACTTCCGCATGTTTGTTGATTCTCCAGGCTTGATGTCCGGGGTGGCACCCGACATAGAGGCTGGAGACAGTTTAAAGTTCAAGTTGGCTCCCTACCGTATAAATCCTGCTCGACAGCCTGCCTTAAAGGCAGAGCTGGACTACATGTTGGAGAAGGGTCTGAGGGATAAGGGATATCGTGAGTGGTCTTTGCCAGTGACTTTGCAACCTGAGCAGAGTGGCAAGATCCGTTTTTGTGTTGATGTTAGTGCATTATCCCAGATAGACGCCTATCCATTACCCAGAGTTGATGACCGCATCGGGGCTGCCACGTTTATCACTAAGGTGGAATTAGTGAAGGGTTATTGGCAGGTCCTGTTGCCTAAGAGAGCGAAGAGAAGTGCCAGTCTTGTGGTGGACTGGGCCGTTTATCAGTGTCGGGTGTTGTTTTATTGCCGGAACACAGTTTGGATGTGTGGCATGTTAAGGACACTGATAATGTTATGGCTGATTGTTTGTCACGGGAGGGTATGTTTTAAGGAGAACCCTCGCCGTTCAGTCAGTGTTGGTGTAGCCTCCTACTTTGGTTTGATTAGCATGTTTACATCTGGTGCTTGATGGTTGCCGTATATAGCCCAGCGTAGGGTCGTAAAGTAGGAGTTGCTGTGTTTCTGTATAGAGGAAACTATTTAAATACAAAAAAATTAAAAACTATAAAAATACTAAAAAAACAAAATAAGACTGTAGTTGTGTATGTCTTGTAGCGTTATTTGAAGTATGAGCAGTCTGTTGTTTAAAGATGCACCAACAGACTTCCCCTGGGTGTGAGGGTGTCACTCCCAAATGAGTTCGTAGCCTACAGTATATCATTTGTGAGTGAGTTACAAGTACAAGGCCTATATTGCAGGGGCCTTTCGCGAGACTAGCCTCTGCCTTTGTTTCCCACCAGTGAGCCGTGGTGGCACCCTGTGATATGTTGCCGTCTTGTTAGCCCTATGAATTAGTTAGTTTATTTACTCTTGTGTGATTAATGCAGTTTATCATAAGTCACACAATCATGACTCATATTTATTTTATTACTTTCGTTGTTAACCTCTCCGCTGCGCAGGTGGGGTAGTGGCCATCCCTCTGCGGAGGTATTAAAACTGTTTCCTACACTCAAATCGTCATCGTACCATAAATATCATTAATACTAATCTATATGCGCCTATTTTACGTTGATTATAAAGATATTAACCTGTCACAACAATAAAACAAGTGGAAACAGCGTTTGGATGGTCAAAATCGGCAGCCTGCCAGCCTGCCACACTTCATGACGTCTGGAGCGACACTGTAGTGTTATTCCCACTCTTTCTCTCTTTCATTCGCTGTGTAGCACATACAAGCACAGCTTGCTTATGAATCGCTATTGATAGCACAAAAATATATCGACGAAATAAGGGAATAAGAGAGAGAATAGGTGATAATTGAAGAGGGGGGGGGGGTGGAGGGGGAAGGAGGGGATGTGGAGGAGTGCTATTTGGCATGGCCAAGGGGCAATTAAAACAAAAAACACAAAACAAATTGATACTTGGCTGGTTTAAATGTTCTTTTTTTAGGCCTTGGATTATATAAGGAGTTCCGCAGCGCACCAGTACACCTTATATAAGTAGATCCGCACTTGCCGGATTAATGAGAGCACAGGCTGTCTGAGATAAATAAGGATTGTTGCGACGCCTGGCGCCCTTCCCCGCCACGCGAGGCCCTCGCCCGACTTCAGAGCCGGCACTTCAGTCCCACCCCTCGAGATAGCAACATCCTTGCCTCACGTGTTGGCTTGCTTCGTATTTTCCCTTTACACACCGAATATTTCTTTTGTTTCTTTGTTTGATTGAAATATAGCAGGGGCTGGAGTCATATTGAGCATATTGTTTTGTTTCAACCTCTTTAGTTTGATATTAAATACTGCATCCCTTCCTTCTTTGGCAATCCTAGTATATAAGCTTCACCCTGTTCTTCCGTGCATTCTTTCCCATTGTTTAACTGCATTGCCTATTGATATTACATGTATATTTCTCCTTTATTATTGAAGTTGACATTCACAGTGGATTGGAGGTATGCTCAGGGGTAACATATCCCCAATCTACTGGAATGTCAACTCTTGTGTTCCATGTCTTAGGTTAGTGCTCCAGACTCCCCCCCCATGTTTCGGCTTTATATTATTCCTAATTCCTAAGCGATTGGGCATACTATGAAGTGTCTGGGAGTCTGGCAGCATTATGTTTCCTCAGTTAGGTGCAGTCTAGAATAAAAGTACTCTTAAATATTATACGCATTATCTACCAGACTCGGGGGCAATCGATATTTTTGTGTCTCCTCTTTGCTGCTTTAATAGAGCCATGAGGAAGATAACCATTTTTCCTAGTTAACCTGCGTGTCTTGGTGTTTGAGTCAGATATTAAGAGTGTGTCTGTTGCAGGGTGAGGGTGCTGTGGGCTAGGCTATTTGAGCATCTGTTTTCCCCCAGCCTCCCCTCGTAACAATATATATATATATAAAAACAAACTATTACTATCTAAGGTTCGCAAGGTGAACCTTAGATATATATATATATATATATATGTGTGGCAGTGTGGTCTTGCCACTGGACTGGTAATCCAATGGACCCGGTGTAGCAGGAAATGTTTTCCCCCTTACTGAAGTTCCCCCCGGGAAAAGTAGCGTAGGGCTCAATTTCCCCCCCCCGGGAAAAGTGGCCTGGGCTGTGGGGGGGGGGGGGGAATTTCAGACCTAGGATATTTTTCCCCCCTCTTGGCCATTTTTCCCCCCTTATATAGGAACCATTAGTTGACATAATTACTTTATTGAAGGACTGTTTAACCTAACCTAACCTAACCTAACCTAAACATAACCTAACCTAACCTAACCAAACAACCTAACTTAACTTAACCTAACCTAACCTAATGTTATGTTAGTAATTTTGTGTGATGGTCGAGCCATTGTTTGATGTTTCAGTCATGTTAAAGTCATTGATACACTTACCATATAACCGGGTGGGTGGGGGGGAATTTTGGCCAAGAGGTGGTAATAATATCCTAGGCCAAAATTCCCCCCGGGGGAAATCTATCCTGGGCCAGATTTCCCCCAGGGGGAATTTCGGACGGGGGGAAAAGCAGACTGGTACACCGGGTTCGAATCCCAATATGTCAATGGGAAGATATTATTGGGATGGAATTTGTGCTGCACCTAGTCTCAGTGTATTACCACAGCACACCGAAATGCCAAACAAAATACCCTCATTGTTCCCTGATTAAATAGCACTGAATGAATATTCCCACATTCAAAATATGCTACAGGGGGGCAATGCGTAGTGAGTTAATTGCTCAATTGGTGGCGTTCTGAGAGTGAGGGTCCGAGTCTGGAGAGTGAGACTGTGAAGCGCAGGGGTAGAGCAGCTTCAGAGATGGGATTGCTTCGAGCCGGGGTGCTTCGCATGTCTCACTCCCTAGACTGGAACAAGACCTCACGGGGCTCACCGTGTTCAGCGGTTGAGTGTGCAGGCTCTCAGCCTATGCCCGAGAGAGAGTAGTTGGAATATAGAAAAAAAACAAAAAATATATACAGTATATACCGGTATATATATATATATATATATATATACATATATATATATATATATATATATATATATATATATATATATATACATATATATATATATATATATATATACACAGTATATATTAAACAAAACAAAAAACACCCACCCACACACACTATTTCTCTGATAATAGGCTACTCTTCTTTACTAATTCAGTTATATTTGATCTCTTATGGTGGCGTTACACGAGCAGTTCAATCGGCGTTTTTATAGCATGTTGTTGTATTCATATAATAGGCGCTTTCACAGAAGCCGCCAGTCCGACATCTTTTCACGGCTTCCTTTGATGGATTGATTCAAATATGACATAGCGGACACTCCAAAAATCTTGCCACCCTAGACCTCCATCAAGCTTTTTAAAACATCGCCAAGATCCCCTTCGATATATAAATTAGTATATTTTTGGGTATAAAAATGTCCCAGGCGAAGACCGTTTCCTTCATAATAAAATGCTCGCTATCACTCGCCAGGAGAAAATCGACACCTAAATGTTGCAAAAGAGTATGGCTAAAGGTCTTAGAATCCACACACTAATGGGGCAAACTTCTTATAACTCAAAACTAATGGGGCAAACGTCTTATAATTTCAAAACTAATGGAGCTAAAACACATAAGCCAAAATGCAGGTAAAACGATAAACCTGAATCCTTAACAGACTAAGGGGCGTAAAAACTGGCCGAGCGACTCTACCTATAGACGCACCCACACTGGTTGAATGGGCGGTTTTTTTGTGGACATCTTTCTCCCTCATGTTTAGCCCCATTAAGTTTGAGATTTTAAGGCGTATGTCTCATTAATTTGGCTATTATAAGACCTTTCGCTTCATTTATTTGGCAGTTTTAAACCCATTCATGCCGTGTTGGTGTCGGTGTTTCCTGGCGAGCGATAGCTTTCTTGCATGTCGGGAGGTTTTTTTTCTGCCGAAAAAAACAAAACACCAATTTACCTTGAAAGAGGGTGTTGGGGGTATTTTAGTAAAGCTTGATGGAGATCTAGGGAGGGAAAACAATTTTTTGTTTTAACAAAAATATCATACTATACCTTGTTCTAAGTAAGCGAGCTAAAACTCTTGAACATTAACCTCCATAACTCAGAAACGACTTGAATAATCAAGCTATTACTTCTAGCATTTGGGAAGGGTCACCCAGGGAATAGGTGTGGCAAGGTACAGCACATTTGCTCTAGCCCATTATAAATTACAAAAGTACTGTGATATTACTATGCTTGTGTCCGTGCTTTTGTTTATAATTTACATCAATTTAAATTATATATTAAATTATCAACTCTGCGTAAGCAGAGTTTGGTATCGCCCCCCGTATAGTGGGTACCACACGAAAAAAATGTCTGTCGTCGGCGTTGTCGTTGTCCGTCTGTCTCGGAACTCCTCCTAGACCGTTGGACTGATTTTCACCAAATTTCACACAAACATTTGTTGCGTGAATGCGAACGTCAGTCAAAAAATATTTTTTTGAATTTATGCAATAGTTATGATTTTAGGTCCAAAATATGGTTTTGCCCCCCCCCCCCCTTTCCAGGACACCCCCCCCTCCTCCTCCCAGAGACACCACCCCCCGCAATGATGGCGTTCTTAGTATGTGAAGGGCTCACACATGTAGGGGCTCATGATTTTAACAGTAGTAACGATGAGTGTAAGATGGTGGTGATGATAGTAGTAATGCTAGTTGATAGTTGTAGTATCAATGCTAGTAGTGATTAAGATGGTTGTGACAATGATGACAGTAGTAGTGATGATGGTGAGAGTATTAGTGATGATTGTAATTGTAGTAGTGATGCCTTTTACTTACCAGCACAGCCAGCTGATTTTGACAGCTCACGGCTGCAACGTGCCACGCCACGCCCACCAGCCAATCAGCGGCCTCCATTATCGGAGCGCGAAGCTGGACTTCTTACTCCACTTCAAAAGTCACTCTCTTTCTCTGCCCGAAGAGCTCCTTCTGATTATCCCCTAAGTAATACCTCGGTGCCAGCCCTGTACTCCCGTAAGCCGCCAAAAGAGGGTATTAATCAGCTTCCTGGGACTTATTTTGAAGAAGAGAAAGAGGAGGTGAAGCAAGCAAGAATCCAGAGCGAGCGTGTCTCGGCGCGTGCCAGTCAGCCAATCACAGCGCGGGAGAGCGGGAGGCCTGACTATAAAGGCTGCCGCGCATGGGCTCCAGGGGTCACTCACCCCTCAGAGCCCACCGGGTTAACACACTGCAACCTACTTGCTCTCTCTCGCCCAGGCACAAAGGAGAACCAGGAACCCACCTTTCCAGTTACCTTGCCCTCACCTAAAGTCACAACCCAGACCACCCCTGACCTCTCCTCACTTTCGCCAACTCGGAGGATGCACCATCAGTATCCTGCCGCCTGTCGTCACGTTGCTAGTCTGCACACATACAGTCAAGCGCTTCAAGAGGGACGACAGAAGGTGGACGGAAGTGAGGACTTCCAGAAGAGCTACTGGCCAGTTCTGAGGTGGCAAAGCACAGTTCCAGACACACACACCTGATCCAGCATACCAGAATATATTTGTTTAACCCTTCTTTAGCGGAGTCGGACTTAAGTCCGCCTCTAAAAATCTGGACTATGTGGCGGGGGCGGACTTTAGTCTGTGTGCAATTTTGGTGCAATATTGGCTCTGAGAGAGAGTTGAGTGGTGGGAGGAGCATAGGTTACCTCATGACCGTTCGCCACCGTTGCGGCGGGCCTACTGACATGTACTCCACACTACTCCACCCTCTCTCCCTCGCTACACATGTAATTATGTAGCGAAATGACCGTATTTTAGCGATTTTGCCCTTCGCTTGCACGATCGTTGCAAGACGACCAGCCATCGTAGAAGGATGGTTCGGGTGTCATTGGAAAGCTCAATTATCGCCCTTTCACGGATAGATAATTGTGTTTCGCTCTGGCTCTTGTTTATGCATGAAAAAGAGCACGGAAACAAGGCCATTTATGGTATAAACCCCCCGCTGGGCGGTACGGTCAAATATACTCCACCACCCGCTCTTAAGGTGTTAACACCTTACGAGCGGCCTATGCGGTTTATTTATATGTACCGCCCAGCGGGGTGTTTTTAGCCAAAATAGGGCTGTTTACGTGATCATTTTCATGCCTAAATAAGACCCAGAACGTAAAACAAGTACCTATCCCTGAAAGGGCATAAACAGAGCTTTCGAATGACACCATAACGATCCTTTTATGATGGCTAGTTTTCTTGCAATAACCGTGCAACGCGAGTGCAAAAAGCATGTAATTCGGTACTTTCCCCATATAATTCAGTATGTAGCGAGTGAGAGAGGGAGGAGGGAGCTGAGATTCGTGTCAGTAGGTTCGCCGCGGTGGTCTGGAGCAGTCATATGCTCGCTAGTCTCCTGCCACCACTTGTCTCTCTCTCTCAGCAACATTACGTGCTGAAATTGCCACTCGACCTATGTCGAGCGCCGCCACATAGTCCAGCTTTATTTAACTCGACTTATGTGGTGAGCCGCTAATTAAGGGTTAACCTGACAAGCGCGATATAGACCTAGGTGCTAGGGTAGTTATTTGTGCATTTCTAGCCCTGGATTCTGACAGAATTCGTTATATTTACAATATAAAGCATTATTTGTTTTCGGTATGCTTTTATTTTACATATATGATGTATATATGAAGCTTCAAGAGTGCTAAAATAAGTGGGAAAAGCATTTGGGTAGTGAAAAACGAAGATATTGGCCACCCGGTCATAATCTCAGGCGAGAGAGAGCCACAGGCAGCCCTCCCCTCTCGCTGTCTGGGAGTCAACTGAGACGAGCGGGGCGGTGTGTGCCGGTGTCTGGGTGTTGCATAACGATCTTTTATGCAACCCACTTGTGCTACATTATCGCGGGAGAGAAAAATAACCGATAAATGATGATAATAAGAGGAAAAATAGGTGATAATTGAGGAGGGGGGGGAGGGGGGAATAAGGTGGGGAAGGAGGGGAGGGGGAGGGGTGAGAAACACATGGATGAGTACTAGAGGGGAATTATCTCACCTAGAGACAAAATCCTTTGTTTTGATAGGCCCTTTTTTTTTTTTGGAAGGATTTTTTTATGGTCTTGCTTCCGTGAGGCCTATCGCGTTCCCTATAGGAAGCCTTCCGTGAGGCCTATCGCGCTTGCCGGGTTAAGGACCCATATTGGGCCCGCATGTGATAAAGAAAGAAAGAGAGAGTGGTTGACTAACCTGGTGGTTTCTATCAAAATTGATGTGTCCTTCTAGGACAAGACTAAAGGAAAAAGAATTTAGACTCACCTGAATATATAAAGATGATGATGTGTTATTAATTAGTTATCTTTGTTAGCAACGGCGCCATGCCAAAAGAGTTATTATATAGGATCTGATAGGAGAGATTAAAGATTAAAAGAGTAAAAGTAAAGAGGGGAGGGAAAGAATACTTTTGTTAATAAATGAGGCAACCAGTAAGTTAAAGAGGGAAACATTTGTTTAGTTGCCTAATAGATTAGCTATAGCTAGGGAAGGACACTAGTCCATATGAATCATTCATTAAGTTGTGTAAAAAGGAAACTGTGAAGAAGGACACTAGTCCAATGTGAGTTGCGTTATTATTAAGTCTAAAAGAGCTATTCCGTGTATGCGTTTGAGGCACAGTTCATCTTTTGTTAGAACGATTATTGATTAAGGTGCAAGGTAACATAGCGTGTTTGTAATAGGGTTACTTGAGGGTAAATTCGGAAGGTGTCATTGAGGTAAAGATTGTAAACCTATATTGTGAAGTAACTGGGTGGCGGAACCCAATAGTGTCATTGAGATAAATAATGTAAACCTAAATTGTGAAGTAACTGGGTGACGGAACGGAACCCAATAGTGTCATTGAGATAAATAATGTAAACCTATATTGTGAAGTAACTGGGTGACGGATCCCAATAGTGTCATTGAGATAAATAATGTAAACCTATATTGTGAAGTAACTGGGTGACGGAACCCAATAGTGTCATTGAGATAAATAATGTAAACCTATATTGTGAAGTAACTGGGTGACGGAACCCAATAGTGTCATTGAGATAAATAATGTAAACCTATATTGTGAAGTAACTGGGTGACGGAACCCAATAGTGTCATTGAGATAAATAATGTAAACCTATATAGTGAAGTAACTGGGTGACGGAACCCATATTTTATGTTAGAGAGACCTTGTAATCTCATTCGGTAATTGGTACGATTTTATGTCATTGTGGAGGTACTTGTGTAGTAATGAGGGTTGTGTCAAAGGAATAAATAGATTCTATGTATTGAGGAGATATATTATATGTGTTATAGCCTTGGTATTAAGAAAGGATACAGAAGGCTCAGTAAACGTGGGATAACCTAAAGAGTAGAGGAAAGAATATCACTTTTGTTTTAGTTAAACAAAGAGCAAATGGTTCATTAGGCCCTGGTCTCAATAAAAGACACAGCAGGGTTTTGATTTAATTATTTAGGATTAATCACTAATAACGGGTCGTAGGATCGAAGCCGACTTGAGTCAATACCTGAATAGCGGGGAGTCAGTTAGGGAGTAACGGGAACTTTAGGGGTCCAAAGTACAACCTAGCATATATATAGTATAGTATAGTATAGTTGGTTGTTGGAAGGAACATAATAAATGAATCGACGTAATATTCAATCTGCGTCTTGAACTCATCTCGGCCCGAGCCAAGAACCTATTATTAGAGTAGTTAGGAAGTCTGTTAAATAAAATATACGAACTTCTAAATGACTGTCGAATTATCCCCCGTAGTAGTAGTAGCATAACAGATTTAGAAATAAATACTACAATTAATATTATTATTATTATTACACACAAACATATCATATATGGGGTTTTATGTCTTAGCAAATGTTTGATATGTGATTGAGTCAGTTACTCTTTAATATGTTTTTAGAGATCTGGTGGATTCTAATTATGCATTTCAGCTGTTATTACGTTTGGCTTTCTCTATGCTGTATTAATATGTGCCAGATGTTGAATAGGGTGGGTAAGTGTAGGAATATGGGTATATACATCTCACTTGGTATGAAGATCTACTGTTTAGATGTGGCTGATACTATGCCTTATTAGGCAGACTGTACAATGAATTTTGTTGTTTTCTCTTGTGATCTTATATACAGTTTATTGCCAATGTATATACAAAAGTAAGTACTGTTCATATACAAATATTTCCAGAATATCGACATAGATTACCCACACCTTTCACGATATAAATATAGTTCAACAAAAGATGGTTGATACTATTATTTTTCCTTTGTTTATGAATATGTGTTGTACGTAAAAATATATAATTAGTCCACCATTTCTGACCATCGCATCCCAAAACTATAAACAAGTTGTTATAATTTCGGAGTGTTCGAGCAATTAGCCAAAAGATTGAACAAACATGGTCCGCCAAACTGAAATAGCAAAACGTGATACAAATATAAATGCATTGATTCCAATTTGTTGAAGCATAACATTTGATATTCTTGAAAACATACTTACCATGATGGTGCATATAATGAAGTTAACTTAAACTTTGTTTTCTATTATGAACAACATAAACAAATTATGGAAAATTATTAATTTTAAAATATGCAATATGGGATAGTATTAACTCTTTCATTGTGGTACCTCCTATAGGAAAGAATAGGCCCAGGTAGGGCTTTTCTAGTTCATTTTAGTTCACTATTTCCTTAGAGCAAAATGTATCATAGCAAACCAAATGAAACTAATCTCTTTGAAATATTCAGCCAATATTTGCTCCCTATATATGTTTACAGAGCTCCCATATGGTATTGCTGGAGGGGAGGGGGGGGGCAGGAATCCCTTTGTCTTGTAGTCAGTTGGGACACAAATGAAACATATTATTCTCTATTTATTTTGTCTCTGTCCACTCACAACAGTTTGATGAAATAACTAGTCATTTTAACAACTAATGTGTTTGTTAGACAGTATGAGTTATGTCCTGTAACTTGAATTGAACCTCACACTCGTACATGGTACATAGATGTCACAAATCATTGTGGAATTAACACTGCTGTTGGTGCATTTCAGCTTCTAAAGTATCTCTTGCTTGGACACACACCTTCCCACAACGAATGCGGTGGGTGGGTGTACTTCTTGGGATGAATATAGTTGTCGAAGCATAAACAATAGTTTATTGTATCTGTTTTGGTATCAGAGATATTAACGAAGTTTCCTCTAAATCCGTTCATTATTTATAGAGAAATATTGCTTATAAGCAAACAATCAGGCAAACAACGATGATATAGCAATGATGTTATGTACTCCAAATTATCCAACTATTATTCCTTGAATTACTTATGTACAAGGTTACATTAATTTTATATTATTATCTTATTCTAATAACCTTAGTATAACAACTCATACTATTAAACATTGTATTTCTTGTAACAACTACATCTCATGAAGACAGACGGGCGCCTGGTTTATGCAAGTGACCCAAAAAGATCATGAGATTAGCATAGATCAGAACTATGTCATCAGACTTTGGTCGCCCCACATCACGTGTTAGGGCGCCTGTATTATCGCATGGATACTGTGTGATAGTACAGTGGAAAGTTTACCCAGGGCGTGTCACATTATTGAGACCACACCCAAATACGTCATTTTGGACAGGTACCAGAATTGGTTGAGATGTACACGTAGAATGGTAATGAGTGGTTTTACGTCATACAGAGGGCGTAACCCGAGAGCAATATTATAACAGAATCTACAGAGTTGGACGGGAGAAAGACGTAACCCCTCAGGGTGTACAACTTGGGGTTAGAGGTCAGCTGTATGGTGAAAACAGACTTATCATACTTGGATTACTATTACTTAAATACTTATACAATATACATATATATTAGCGTACTTCTGAATAAGTCTTAAGATATCATTTATTAAACTATTGTGAATTATTCTCAAGTTTCAGTTACCTGATAGTAAGTATTACATTGAATTATCTAATTAATCCCAGTATATCTCTGGGTGGTGGCAGTACATAGAAGGGAGCCTAGATAGAACTAGCAGCCCTAATTACACTCCCATTACAATGATGATATATAATAATGATGAATAACGATGCTACTAGAACCTCTATATACTTCCCTTGACAGCTATAACAAAATGTAATGTGTCCTACAAATTTGATATTAACCAAACAATCAAGCATAACCTTATATAATCAATCATCTTCCTACTTGTTATCAGGAATTATATGAGTTTATAAGTTTACAATGTAATTATAATGTAAAACTTGTAAAATGTACAAACCAAAACAGGGACGACACAATATACAGACAAAAGATCTTATCAACATCACTATGTGGTAATAACGATTTAGCAAAAAGAAAATACTATAAAATAAAACAAAATAAAATAGAATAACAGGAATAATATAATATAATAATATAGTAACAGGAATCGCTTGCAAAAAGACCTCACATTTTATTTGGCTCATTGATGTTACTAAATACATGTAGTATTAGCTGGTGGGTCTCCGGACCTACAGGGTGATGTAATGTGTCTATTGTGGTAGCATGTTTTTTGTCTAAAGTGCTTGCTTTGCTTGCCTATTCTCGCTTTCAGCTACTACCGCTGGCTAGCCCTTGTGGTGAAAAGGGAAGCCGAGTGTGTAAGTCTTCCCCTGCTAGTACATAACCTCTACATCACCAAGACTCCTGCTGTGCCTCCTTGTGGCAGCTCTCAGTAACTGGGTGTCTAGCGACCCCAGGCTGAATCAGCAAGGGATCTCGGAGTAGCAGTGGACTCTAGAAAACACCAGTGCCCCACTGCCTTGTGGGTTAGTCTTGGTCGACAGAAGGCTAGGGGAACCCACCCTAAACAAAGTCATGGTGGGGACCAGTGACAGGCAGGTTCCGAAAGACTGGACTGCTGGCAGTCTCCTGCAACCAAGTCTCCTTGAAGGTCTTCTGGAATCTCTCCTGTCACTGGAACAAGGGAGATGAAGTGAAGTATTGTGGAGATGGGGAATGCGCACCCCCATCTACACTCAAATCCACTCATTGCACAGGCTTTTTTATCCCTCATCACAACTTCACTGACTCATCATCGGCATAAACCACATCATCATCATCATCATCATCATATCACACCTTCAAGTCCTTCGGCGATGGGGTAGAGTGACGAGGGCAGGTAGAGGATGTGACTGGAAGCCCTAGCTCGAGCCCTGCACGAAGGCGGCACAGGAGTGATGGTCGCTGAGATGGGCTAGGGAGCTTCCTGTGTGACTAAGCAACCCTTTTTAGGGATCTGCACTGCTTACCCAAATAATGGGAGGGGCCTAGAAAAGGTGGCCTAAACAAATGCCTGTCCCATACTCACCCGGTTGGCTCGCCGTACTCAACAGGGCATCCCAATTGCGGTAGAAAAAACCTAAACCTAAACTAATCCTAGCCACCTTGAATGTCCGTACTCTTTTGGATATGGAGGCAGAAAATGGTTCAAGCAGACCACGTAGGCGCACTGCCCTTGTTGCTAGCGAGCTAAAAAGGTACAATATAGATATTGCCGCCCTAAGTGAGACACGCCTTGCTGATGAAGACTCCTTAACTGAAATCGGAGAAGACTATGCATTCTTTTGGAAAGGTCTTCCCAAAGGTGAGCGCCGTATTCATGGGGTAGGTTTTGTTGTAAAAAACGCACTACTTCGCAACATTCCAGAATCACCTAAAGGAATTAATGAAAGACTAATGACTTGGCGCATACCTCTTAGCAAAGGACGTTTCATATGCCCCCACTTTAGTTGCAGAGGAAGGCACAAAAGATGCCTTTTATGATGCACTTGATGCAGCCCTCTATCTCATCCCAGGAAATGACAAAATTGCTATGCTTGGAGACTTTAACGCCAGATTTGGTACTAGCAAAGAGCTATGGAGCGGTGTAATCGGTAATAATGACACAGGTAAAATGAACGGAAATGGCTTAAGACTCCTCTCTCTTTGTGTCGAACACCAGCTTGTCATAACAAACACAATCTTCCAAATAAAAGAAAAATTTAAGACATCATGGATACACCCAAGATCTAATCATTGGCACCTGCTTGATTACATAATCACTCGTCAAAAAGACCTAAATGACGTACAAATAACTAGGGCCATGTGTGGTGCCAAATGCTGGACGGACCACCGGCTCATCAGATCAAAATTCATCTTAAGGATTCGCCCCCACCATCAAAGGCATACCCCAAAAAAGAGACTCAACCGCGAAGCCCTCAGTTCACCTGAATTATTAAACCTGTATCGAAATAAAATGGCTAAAAACCTAGCACTGACTCGTATTGGCAACACTGACTCTGTGGATTTTGATATTGACAATGAATGGACTAATCTACGCTCAATCATCCTCATAGCTGCAGAAGAAACAGTTGGCTTTTCAGTGAAACGTCACAAGGACTGATTTGATGAAAACAGCACTGACATACACCTCCTCTTAGAAACAAAACATAAAATCCATGATTCATACCTCTCTAACAATCAGTCCCCATCCCTGGCCAAAAGGTGGACAGAAATCAGAGCATAGGTTCAAAAAAGAGTTTGGGAAATGGAAAATGATTGGTGGACATCAAAAGCCCATGAAATCCAGGGCTATGCTGACTCCCACAACTCCCATGCTTTCTACGATGCAATTAAGGCTGTCTATGGCCCGGCCAAATCTAACATGACCCCAGTAAGATCACCTGATGGCAGTACCCTACTTACAGAATGACAACAGATCCTAGATAGATGAACGGAACATTTTAATACCCTCCTTAATCTTAGAAACCCAACTGAACCTCATGTAATGGATTACCTCCCTAATTTTCCTCCTGTCGTTTTACTGGATGAATTTCCACAATTCAACGAAGTCTTTACAGCAATAAAAGGGCTGAAAAACAATAAAAGCACCGGTCAAGACAACATCCCAGCTGAATTCCTGAAACAAGGTGGTTATATACTGAAACCACATATCCTCGAACTAATCACTACTATTTGGCAATCTGGAAACATCCCACAGGAATGGAAGAACTCTAATATCATCACTATATATAAGAAGAAAGGTGATAAATACATTTTTGGAAACATAGAGGAATCTCACTCCTCTCAGTAGCTGGCAAGGTACTCGCCAGCGTCATGCTGTCCAGACTGACACAACATATTACAGAACATCTGCTCCCTGAATCCCAGTGTGGTCTTAGGAGAGATCGTTCTACAGCTGACATGATATTTGTGGCATGCCAACGGCAAGAGATGTCTAGAGAGCAAAACAAAGACTTCTATATAGCCTTCATTGATCTGACAAAGACCTTTGACACTGTAAACAGAGAGCTCCTCTGGGACATCCTCAAAACATTTGGTGTACCACCAAAGCTCCTTCATATTTTAAATGAATTTCACATGGGCATGCAATCAAATGTGTCTGTGGGCGGAGTACAATCCCCACCTTTTACTGTTGAAGTTGGTGTAAAACAGGGTTGTGTTCTTGCACCAGTGCTGTTTAATTATTTTCTACTAGCAGTCACCCTACTTCTTCAGAGACACCTAAACGAGAATGATGGCATGTACCTACAGCATCGACTTGACGGCAACCTGTTCAACTTAAGACGACTGCAAGCCCCTACCTGAACGACGACCAGCCAACTAATTGACCTACAATACGCTGATGACTGTGCTCTTATTGCATATACTCAAGAGTCTATGCAACATGCCTTAACAACTCTGGCAATTTAAGGTAAATACCAACAAGACTGAAGTTCTGGCTCAACTAACTGCAATACCCCCAACTCCACCCATATTCAACGTCAACAATGAGTCTCTGAGGGTGGTCTAATCTTTTACATACCTTGGTAGTGTCCTCACACCCTCTAGTAACATCGATGATGAGATTATGTCCCGAGTTAAACTGGCCTCTATAGCTTTTGGGAGACTACGCTCAAGAGTGTTTCAAAATAAACACCTGCGACTGTCTACCAAAGTGGCTGTCTATCAAGCTGTCTGTATTTCAACTCTGCTATATGGGTCTGAAACTTGGACCACCTACCAGTGCCATTTAAAAATTCTTGAAAGCCATCACATTAGGTGCCTTCAACGTATTCTCGGCATAACCTGGAAAAATAATGTCCCTCACACAAAAATACTCCAGCGTACCCAAACTATCAGTGTGGAATCTATGGTTGCAAAACGACAACTGCGCGGGGATGGTCACACCATTAGAATGTCCACTGATCGCCTACCTCGACAAGTGATGTATAGTCAACTGCAGCAAGGTCAAAGAAACCCTGGAGGTCCACGAAAAAGATATAAGGATCAAATTAAAAACACCCTTAAGAAATGTAACATCCCGCACACCAGCCTTGAGACTCTGGCAGAGGACGGCCAGCTGTGGAGATCTTCTATCAACAGAGGCATTGAACTCCTTGAAACAAACTGCACACAACATCGAAATGCTCAACGAGATTGCCGACATCAAAGAAGAGCAGCAGTTCAAGGAGCCCCACAACCAGGACCAGCAGTTACCTGTCCCTCCTGTGGAAGGATCTGTGGCTCCAGGGGACTCCACAGTCACCTGAACTGGCATCGGTGCCAACAACTGTAACATCTCATCATTCATCTCATCTAATCGCTCAGGGATCAACGTCGTTATCGACTGCTCTGGACCGCCATAAGTAAGTAAGTAAGTAAGTAAGTATTATTGTGGTAATATACAGTACTTTGTTATTGACTATTCAATACAACAGTTTACTAATTAAATATTCCTTTGTTGTATGACATTTTTAGTTCACTTGTTCATTTAATACCTTAAAAGTCTCAGACGTGTTCATCTTTATTGTTCTCCTTAGTGTGACAACTGCAGACATGGTTCAGTTATCAATTTATCATGCCATGCTCTATTAACTTGTTCGTCTACTTATTTACATGTTTCTTGTTTGTATATGTTGTAAATAGCATTAGTTTTCCAAATTCATATAATTTGTTTAACAATATCGATTGAAACATTTGCTTAGCCATTTAGGACAGAACTAAATATAAAGTGATATGGATTTAACCCCTTCAGCACGATGATGCACATTTCATCTTATTCTGGTTTCCATTAGTCTATTTTCTTTGGCTTGTAATCTACCTTTAGGACTCACAGGGGAAACACGATCTCAAATAAACCCTCTGAACAACACGAGTCCTTCCTAAACTGCATAAAATCGTCTAACTCTACCCAGAACCAAAGGTAAAAAGACGTGATAGTACTGAAGGGCTTAACCCCTTCTGTACCGGTGACGTTTTTTTATCCTTATTTTGGCCATTATTAGACGATTGTATGAGTTTAAAAAGGGCCTCCAGGAATTAACAGGCTTCGAACTATCTCACTTTTCCCTTTGTACTGCCTCAAATCCTTCTGAACCTGCATAAAATCGTCTACATAATTATAACAGAACATTTTTTTAAAAAAGACGTCACCGGTATAGAAGGGGTAAAATGTTGAAAGTTCTATCGGTATCAGAATTGTAACCCGCGGGCGGGAGCTTTTGCAAGCCGAGCCAAATGGATCATTTAAGTCCCGTGGAGTTTATTTATAGGCACCAGAATTACCATTAGCACAACAAGGATGGTTTTGAATATCTCAGATTACCATTTGCCTTGTTGTGAAAATAGTTGTATTTTATCAGTCGACAGTAGATTCCCATATCCACATCTAGATTACTCATTAATTATCCCTTTCTTCAATTATATTCTAGCCATATTTAGACGAATGTGTGCAGCTTAAGACACATATGTAGTAAGATAAAAGGTTAAGAGAGATAGTTGGAAGCTTGTCAATTGCTGGAGACCCTTTTGAAACTACATAAAATCATCTAATAGGAGCCATTATAAAATTTAAAAGACGTTGCCGGAACAGAAGGGGTTAAGATGATTATGAAGCAAAATATACTGTTAATTATAAACAAATGTGTCGCTATATGTATATATATATATATATATATATATACTGGTATATATATATATATATACCGAAACATATGTTGCTAAGGATTTCATTTTTCCACAAGGTACACATGTTAATTGTAAAAGGCACACAGGATTTACATTTGTACGATCACTGTACTTTATGATTTCTGGGTAATAAATAAATACTACCTTCAGTCAATGTCTATGTTCAGTGATGCATGGTTTTCTTTTACTCGACGATTTTATCAAACTGAGGATCACAGTATCTCTCACATTAAGAATAAAAAGGGAAAATGGCATAGCTCACGATTCAGTACTTAACCCTTCCTACCCGGGCAGTCTTACCTAAGGACGGTCGCCCGTACCCGGGCGAAATGGCTGAAAAACGTCTAGGCCTAGGCTACCGTAGTTATGTTTATTTTCACTGCTAGAACTTTCCCACTCATCTATAATCGTAGTGCGGTTTTCAATCTGTATTTTGGCGTTGAGTAGAGCTTTGTAAGTTAACTGGTTCAGTTGTGATGACGATTTCAGTGGAGCAAATATTGCAGAGATGTTGCCAATATGGGGGTTTTCAGACACTAATTTCGTCTTACGCCAGAACAATAACATTGAAGAGTCTTCTCCTTCTTGTTTTCGGAGGTGCGGTGATGCATCGCTTAGTATTTTTACATACGTCGTACGCACGGCGTTCAGACCAAGCTTAATTAGGCTATTAAGCTGCCGTCTTAGGTAAGGACGCCCGGGTAGCGGCCCTTATTCCGAGCTGTCCTTACCTAAGGCAGCCCGGGTAGGAAGGGTTAAGGGAATTATAATGAATCATTTTACTTATTATAATGTTGACGTTCACCACACCAACCGAACCCACAGTCACGAAAACACTTCTAGTATTTCTTCCAAACTCTCACTTAGTATCCAAGGTTAGTTTGTTAGTTGAAATAGGACTTCAGAGGCTATCAACCCTTCTTGATTATCAAGCCACCACACTGTAAATCAAGAATAGCGTCAGTACTGGAGCCTTTTTTTTCTCGAGAACTCCAGTCCCCTGTGCTATCCAGGATCCCAAACCCTCAGCAAAATTACAGTTCATGCACGCAACCCAACACAACCCGACATAATATTATGCCGGAACCAATCAGCTCTCTGCTTACAACTTCAGGGAACCAATGTCATACCAGCTGGGTAGATCTAGCCAATCAGCGCTGGTCCTACACACTGTTTTGATTCCAGCTGCAGAAAGGCAGTGGTTGTGAAGGTGAGCGGAGCGATGATTGGCCAGATCGGTAGTTTAAATCATTCATCGTAACAAAATACGGTATGTATGTATGTACAGTATGTATGTATATATACAGTATATACAGTATATATATATATATATATATATATATATATATATATATATATATATATATATCACCATTCGTTCATCAAAGCAACAGGAGCGGATGACCTACAGTACAGGTATTCCAAATATATACTGCATAGTGAATTGTGTTTGGCTTTCTCTTGTTTCAGAGGCTTGGCGATCCCATGGCGTATCTAATTGTGGAGTAAAGCCTTTTGCCATAGTCCATTTTATGTTTATGTAAAAACTATACGTACTAACATTTAATTTATATGTATAAATGTATATAACATGTGTTTGTATGAGAAGTAACAATTCCAGGATTCATATCAATGAAATTTGAATTACTAACGTGTGTTAACATTTCTAGACAAATTTGTTTTCTTGGTTACATACTTTAACAGCTTTTACTTTTAAACCTTAATGCAGAAAATGGCAAATAACGGTTAACCCGTGGAGCCCCGGCTAGTTTTGTAATGTTTGTTCACCAGAACCCGGCCGGTTTTCAAAAAATGGTTTTATTCCAGAAACAATAGCGAATGGGTTAGGAATGAAGGAAAACCCACGAAAAACCGCTCAAAAAGCTTAAAGAATGGTCCTACAGAGCCCCCGATAACGTATTTTACAAGAGTAAAAAATTTAAGGCAATTACCCCAAAAAACCAGGTTATTGCGCGCTCACGCGCACGCACGTGGACTTTGAGAGTTTTCAACCATCGGCACGGTTGCGTGGGATGCGTACACAGTTCCCATACAAATCTGAGCCCTCTTGAGTGGATACACCTGAGGTTACGGTCGGCGCAATTAGGGTGACGCATCAGACGCATCGCTGGGGCTGTGCGTTACATACATCGCCGACGCGTCAGACGCGTCGCTGGGGCTGTACGGGTTAATGACACTGATTGTACTAAGTAGTATGTGCTAACTATTTTAAATTTCCCAGTTGAGAGGGTGGTGATGGAGACTGATGAACCTCCAACGTGTGTTCTGCAGATGATGACTGATGAGCTCTTGTATTGCTCACAGAACCCACTGCCATTAATTATATCCATGGCTGGGTTTTAATTACGTTGCATCCCATACTAATGACTCATTTGGTGAGGACTGTCACACCTGGAGCCATGAAGCATTTGTGGTATGTGGAATGTGTTCTTATATTGTATTACTTAATGGTTGATTAGTGCATTGTATGCGTCAGTAATTGGTGTATTTCCTTTCATATAGATATAATGTAGTTCAATGTGCAGCATCAAGTAAATAAATTGTATTTAGAATAAGGGCAGCTCAGCAATATATGTTAAAGTAATATTTACAAAAACACACCCACACACATTATCTATATATACAGTACAGTATAATCCTCTAGTAGTTTACAAAAACACACCCACACACATTATCTATATATACAGTACAGTATAATCCTCTAGTAGTTTACATAATTCTGTATTTTGCGCATTTACTGAATAACGCGAGAAAGTTTAATTTTGTTTAAAAAATATAGTGATTGTCTCTCACTCACCTCGAAACCCCTCTCTCTGTTCTCTGCCTCCTCAGAGTAGATTTCCACTGTTCTTCAGTTCACAATGATTTAAAGCAAAGTGTTTCACTATTCCCATTAACAGAGAACGACAATAGGTGCATGGATGTTGTTATCATTCGGTTCGTCCATTAACAGAGAACGACAATAGGTGCATGGATGTTGTTATCATTAGGTTCGTCCATTAACAGGGAACGACAATAGGTGCATGGATGTTGTTATTATTAGGTTCGTCAATTAACAGAGAACGACAATAGGTGCATGGATGTTGTTATTATTAGGTTCGTCCATTAACAGGGAACGACAATAGGTGCATGGATGTTGTTATCATTAGGTTCGTCCATTTCATTCCTCTTTCGGTATGTGTAAGACTAACACTAGTTTCTACTTTCTATTAGACAACATGTTTAACCTACCTTTAATACTAACATTAATCAAAACATACGACAGCTTTATTTGTATGCCTGTGTTAAACATGGCAGGTCTGTATAATTGACAAAGTCGAGAGGTGCAAAATATAATTAGCTCAACTAAAAGTGTAATTTATTATCGTTTAGTCTTGTACACACACAAATATACAAGTTGTATTCGTATGTGCAATCAAACTGTTAATCAGACTTGAACGAAACTATATGCTGGGATCAATTAGATATGCTGGAATTAATTAGATATGGTGAGATTAATTACATATGCTGGGATTAATTAGATATGCTAAGATCAATTAAATATTCTGAGATCAATTAGATATGCTGAGATTAATTATATTTCCTGGGATTGATTATATATGCCGAGATCAATTAAATATGCTGAGATCAATTAGATATGCTGGAATTTATTAGATATGCTGGGATAAATTAGATATGGTGGGATTAATTAGATGTGTTGGGATCAATTAGAATACGTCTACACAGTATAATTGACTGTTAATATTATTGATACACAACACTGTTTACACAGCAGTTCCAATGAGTGGGTAAGCATCAGCATTTAGATCAATGAAGCTGGATAAATTAACTCCCACAAAGAATAACACACTCGCTTTGATAAACAAAAATGAGAAGAGCAAATAAAACAGAATCGTAAATAAAAAACAGAAATAGAACATAAACAATACAAAGTAATCAACATGCAATCATGAAGCAAATTATTATTTTACACACTCAAAATAAATAATTCGCCAACATTCTTGCTTATCTCTCTATTTATTGCCTGACGCCGTGATCCCCGAAGGAGTGGCCACGAACGAAACGCCCCAATGCACATCTGTCCCCGGTCAGTCGACGCCCCTCTTCCCATCCAGCACCGCCTTCACTCATATACTTCTTTACTCCATCCTTCCACCTCTCTCTCAGTTTACCTCTCCCTCTCTGTCCTTCCACCTCGGTCTCGTATACTCTCTTAGTCATTCTCTCGTTTCCCATACGTTCTATATGGCCAAACCATCTCAAGGTGTTCCTTTGCACACTTTCCAGCACGTCTACATTCACACCGCACATCTCTCTAACTTCCTCATTCGTCATTCGTCTTGCTTATAAACTGTTTAATATATAAGTTAATTCCACTAGGAAGAAACCTGTGTTTTGCTAAATTAAATTTTGTCTCCCGAACCTTTGATGCACTACTCTTCCTAAACAGTTGCCTCACCCAACATTGAATACTATAACTAAATTTGTTCGCAGAGCCAAAATGAAGATCACCAATCTGCCGGAATTCCGCTACCTACTGTGGTGGTTCTTGCACTCCGAGATCATCCAACACGGAATGTATCGGAATCGGGATAGACTGGATTCATCCTCCTTAATAAATAACTTTGTTTGTTTAAGGGGAGATGGGTCGATTTTCTAGATCCCCTTCTCCCTCATGTTTAGCCCCATTAGTTTTCAGATTTTAATTAAGATGTTTGTTCCATCAATTTGTCAATTTTAAAACCTTATGCCCCATTTCTCTTTCAATATTAATACCTTTCTCGCTATCTAGGTGTCGATGTTTTTCCTGGCGAACGTTAATGAGCATGTCATTTTGGAAGAACCGGCCCTACCGAAAAAATTACACATTAATCTAGAAGCTAGGGAGATCTAATGGATGTTATTTCTTATTTAATTTGATGGAGGTCTAGGAAGGAAACTAGAAAAATAATATATATATGAATATTTTGACCTAAGAATAAACCATCCTCCCTTAATAATTATATAACTTTTGTTTACAACAGTTCGCTTGTGTTTCTAATAGACCTTCACTAATACTGTTACCTTCACGACTTGGAAGTGTCAAATTAATGTTCCTTTTCTATAATTCACACAAATACCGTCAAGGCTTTCGGTGAATTATTGATTTGGACTATGTTATCTCATCAAGGCTGAATAAACATCAATAATGGGATTAACATGGGATATTCATGGGAATGCGAATGTTCTGGTAATTGGAAATATTTCCGTACCCAGTTGAATAGAAGATTGAATGCTTGATTACGAGATATATATACTGTATATATATATATATATATATATATATATATATATATATACAGTATAATATGTATATATATATATATATAATATTATATATATTATATATATATATATATATATATATATATATATATATATATATATATATATATATATATATATAGGGAGAGAGAGAGAGAGAGAGAGGTGAATATGAGTTTATATTATTAGCTAAAATATTAATCCTTTAATATGATGTATATCTGAGCTGTCAAAACTCCTCATTAACTAAGGCTGGTTGGTACCCGCCTGTCAACATATTCCCAGCCCTATTCAATCCATTTATCAACCCTCAAATTTACCGATTTTTCCAGTCTTTGTTTTACTCAACAAGTAAACTCTGGAACTTTCTCCTTCAATCCACCTTGCCGTTATCCTATGACTTAAACTGCTTCAAGCTCCGTGTGCCCAGTCATTTTGACTCTGAAGTATCTTGAATGTTTTCTCCCTATCACTCTAATTCAACTTGGGGGGGGGGGGGTACTTGTTACAGACAATATTGCATTCGTCTCCTTCAAACCAAACACATAGGGAATAAAAACAAAATAATTAAACAATGAAGATCAGAGCTGCGAATGAAAGGTGCGGACAAAGTGTGGGTGTAAATTCGAGTCTGCCTTCCATCCTGTCTAGGCGACAATATTCTCTCACAATAACTCTTTATTGTTCTCACCGTCTATATAATTACCAAACACACCATTATCCTCCTTAACCCCTATTCTGGCAACTATTAGACAATTTCAATCAGCTTAGGAAAAACGCCTACCAATTAAAAGGCTACAGACTATCTCAATAAATACCTTTAGCTACCATACTGTATATCCTTCCTAGACTTCATAAAATCGTCTAAATTTAGCTAAATACAAATAACAAAAGATGTCGCCGGTACAGTACGGGTTAAATTATTGTTTTGTTTTGTTTTTTCCTTACTTCGTTTTGTTTGTATTCTTTCTCGAAAATCAATAGACAAATACATTATGCTTACCATCTGGATTACAGTACCAATTCCGTCCTTTTCATTTAGTTCTGGCCCCTAATAGACGATTATATTTAGTTTAGGACGGGCCTCCTGCAATGAACAGGCTTCGAACTACCTTAACTCCTTCAGACATATATGACGCTACCGCGTCATATTATGGCCGAGTGCGCCAAAAACTCATATGACGCTAGTGCGTCATATGGACTTATCTTCATGGCTCGCTAATAAGTTATATGACGCTCTAGCGTCATATGGAGCTCAGTAAGTCCGATAAGTTAGCTTACGATAAAACCGTTGGTGGCAACCTCAGCCACCTCCGATAATTCTAACGGCCGCAGTATTGTTGTGAGTGTAGTGCGAAGCGGTGGCAAGGATACCGGGCTCCCGCCTCCGTAGACTTACTGGAACATAATATATCTGAAGGAGTTAATTAATCCTTTTTATGACCACAGATCCTTCTTCAGCTGCACAAAACCGTCTAAATATAGCTAGAATAGAATACACAAAAAGTCGTCGCCAGTACAGAAGGGGATAATTAACCCTTTCTACTACTTGAAATTCTTCCAAAGCTGCTGATTTTTGTCGAAATGTTGCTAGAATAAAATTAGAGGGGTTATTATTTTTCCATTTTGTCTTTCTCTCTCTCTCTCTCTCTCTCTCTCTCTCTCTCTCTATATATATATATATATATATATATATATATATATATATATATATATATATATATATATATCTGTGTGTGTGTGTGTGTGTGTGTATGTCTTGTTCGCCTCCCATTTCCGTCCGGTCTTCATAATAATATTCCCACACCACCTCGTACCCCTTCACAAACTATTCTCATTCCATTACTTCTTTCCGTTTTTCCTCTTCCACCTCTATTGTGTTTTTTTCTCTCCACATCCAAACCTCTCACACTATCTCTCCACACATACACACTGTTATGCCGGGTTGTAATCCAACAGGTTTCAGTATTATCTATAATCAATCCGAATTTAGGATATTTAGATTCGGAATATTCATCGACAGGAACACATCGAGCACAGTGCATATGATAATAGTAAACTCAATCAGGCAACAATAGACACAATAAACACACAAGGTAATTTACAATTTTATTTATTAACACCTTATAAGCGGGTGGAGGAGTATATTTGATGTGCCGCCCAGCGGGGTGTTTTACCGTAAACGAGCTTGTTTCCGTGCTCGTTTTCATGCATAAACAAGAGCCAGAGCGTAATACAAGTATGCATCCCTGAAAGGGCGTTAATTCAGCTTTCCAATGACACCAGAACCATCCTTCTACGATCACTGGTTGTCTTGCAACGATCGTGCAACCGAAGGGCAAAATCGGTAAAATACGGTAATTTTCTTACATTATTACGTGTGAAACGAGTGAGAGAGGGTGAAGTACAAAGGAGTACATCTCAGTAGCTCCATGGCCACCGTGGTGAGCGGTCATGAGGTAACCTATGCTCCTCCCACTGCTCCGCTCTCTCTCAGAGCACATTACATGCTCAAAATTGCACTCGACAATAGCCGGGACCCGCCACATAGGCCACATTTATTTAACTCGACAATAGCCGGGTGCCGCCAGTTAAGGGTAATAGACATACATAGGTTATATGTACACCAGATTTGACTGTTATATGGAAAACAGGGAGCAAGAAATAAATATAGTGGAGAGAGTTAATAATCTTATTCTCAAATAGAGTACTAGAATTAATTACACAACAATCAAGGAAGGAGCAATACGCATAAGATACAGATACAGATATAAATAGAATATAAACCCTTGATAATTATATATTATTATGTTCTCTCCACCAACCAACTCTACTCCTAAAATCGATTAATGAAATTAACAACCAAATGTGGCAGTCCCGGGAATCCAACCCAGGATGCTCACACCGAAAATCAACACACTATGCACTGCACCACGAAGACAGTTAAAGATTACTGCACAAGCCTACGATTTATTATGCAGTTTCGAATCCTGCATACCAATCTTAGCATGTACAATATCCCAACTGCGCTATCGGAGGCTATGCGTCTAACGTGAAGTATTCTTGAATACTACGCAAGACAATGGAACGTATCGTTCACTGCACGGGGTGAGTGCGTGGCGTGGGGGTAGAAAGCTAGGTCGCACTCAGGTAAAAGATCAAACGTACCGCCTGAGGGGATATAGCTAGGATGGACTGCGGTCACGGAAAATAATAATATGAATGAATGCGATGTTAACTTAAAGGTTCAAGCTAAGTGGATAATTCAAGTCAAAAAGGGAAGATAAACTAAATTAGAATTTGACCCTCTAAGAATAAATGTGAATAATCTCTCTAATACGACACAAAAAATACTTCGATCAGAGATGAAGTCAAATCACACGAATGGCGGAATTCAGATGCACTAAGAGATAACGTGACTGAAGGACAATGGACAATCCGAAGTAATAGGGTTGGAATAAATCAACTGAGTAATTTAGGGGCGCAGAAACAAGTAGCGCGAATAAATAGCTTAAATGAAATAGCTATATGAAATGGCGTACACGACGAAGTTGTACTAATTAAATACCAAAACTTGGCATAAAAGGAGGTCTGAATAAATTAACAAATTCCTATTTAAAACGAAGAACTATTGTAGCGTTATATTATAACCTTGAAATGGTTATAATAAATAATTACTAAATCAAGTAATCGAAGATAAATTAATAGCCTATATGTAGGCTAACTAGACATGGCAATATACAAAGGGAATTCCTAGATGTGTGTGGGAAGAATGATATGATCCAAATACGTATATTATTAGATTACTCACAATAATTAATAGAATAGAACTTGTCAACGAATAAATCCTAATTCAACGAAAGGGGTCTTGACTTTCAAAACAAAGGGGATAATTGATAAAGCTCTCTGGGTAGTAATTAAATAGATAAAAGAATCTTAAAATTGGGTGTAGATTCTAGGTAAGTTGAAGATTTATGAAGGGAATAAATTCACGTTGTACACTTTGACTTCAACTTCGTTACACACAGAAAATAGGACACATAAGAGGAAAACCTGCGAATATTATGGCTAAGTAACACTGATAAAAATATGAAGATGAAATGTCTGGGTAAATTGGTTTAAGACAGTTTCACACACATTTACAAGGCAATATCTTGTACTTATAAATAACTCGTACAGATCAAACTTTAATATTTCACACAGGCAACACAAATTCAAGGCAAATCCTGGGCACAGATCTAGAGTTAATTAAAAATGTAATATTCACATACTTTGCCTTACCTTCACAACTAATAGCAACCACTAAATATACTCAGAGACACTTAGAGTAGGGGTGGAGGGAGCCGTGAGCGAGAATCTGGTCGACGTGGTCTCGTGGTTCTGCAGGGCTGGACGTCAGGGGGAACTACCTCTCGTGGTACTGCAGGGCTGGGCGTCAAGGGGAACTGACTCTCTCCCAGGTACAGGTGAAGGTGTTCCGGACTGGAGTCTGGTAAAGCGGCACTACCAATGTTTTTCTCCCGGCGTGACCCGACGAAGAATTAAATCGTATTTGCTTAATTTCTTTCAGTTAAAGTCAGGCTATATTTGGGTTCTTTTTAGGGTTAAATTTGGTGTCTTTCGAGTTCATAGGGACATGTGGATATCGTGGTTTTGGCTATGGTGAAGGTAATACTTAATCTAAAAATGCATGGGGTTTATTTATTGGTAAACATGGAGATTCTTAATCTCGTGATCTTGATCCCTATTTTTAGAGGGCCTTGCGGTGATGTAATGGATGATTTTCAATCCATCGTGGTATCTGGCTTTTCCTGTTTTGCCGGCCACAAGTTTCTTATTTATCACTGCATTCACTTCATTCCCAGTCTTCCGGGAAGGTACTATGGGAGGGTTACTGAGGGTCCCACTTGTTTCTATGTTGGATTTTTTTTTTTTTTTTTTTTTTTTTCTATGTGATTGAGGGAGGCAAAAGGCATAACTGCCTATAGCGAGTGCCTCCCCCATAGTTGAAAGAGTGACAGGGCCAAAATCAAGGGACGTTCGAGCCAAAATGCCTGGACACACGGAGTTTGAAGCAATTTAAGTCATAGGAAGAGGGAAAGACTGATTCTGGGAGAGAGTTCCAGAGCTCAGCTGTTGAGTAGAAGAAAGTTTGAGAGTAACGTTTCACTCTTGGGTTGGAGAGTTGCACAGAGTAGGGGTGGGATTGAGTTGCAAGACGGGTACCACGTGCCCTACGTAAAGGAGGTGGTATGCACTGGGATAGCTCTGAGGAACACTGATTATTATAGTAGCGATAGAATAGCGAGAGAGATGCAACATTGCGGCGGAGAGAGAGAGATTGCAGAGAGTTGGTGAGTGGACGGGAGTTAATGATACGAAAGGCCTTCCTTTCAACTTTGACTAGGAGAGCGGTGTGAGAGGAACCTCCCCACACATGGGAACAATACTCAATACAAGGGCGCACTATGCCCCTGTACAGAGCAAGAAGCTGTGCAGGGGAAAAGAACCCCCTAAGGCGGTTGAGCACACCCAGCTTCTGGGAGGCTGCCTTAGCAAGACTGGTAATATGGTCCTTCCAAATGAGAGCAGAAGAAAAAGAGACACCAAGAATATTGAGAGAAGATGAAGGGTTGATTTTTGTATTGTTGAAGAATAAGGGATAGTCCGCTGGGAGATCCTGACGGGTAGATAGATGGAGAAATTGGGTTTTGGAAGCATTAAAGTTAACAAGGTTTTCTCTGCCCCAATTGGAAATAGTATTTAGATCAGAATTTAAGAGTTCTATGGCTTCATTACGTTTGTCGTTGAGGGATTGCTGGCTGGGGCGTTCTGAAAAACTAATGGAGTAGTGTAAGGTTGAGTCGTCTGCGTATGAATGGATGGGAATTAAGGTACAGTTAAGGAGATAATTTATAAAAATTAGAAAGAGAATAGGAGATAGGACAGAGCCCTGAGGAACACCAGAGTTTATAGGGTGAGGAAGTGAACAATGGCCGTCCACAACCGTAGCTATGGAACGGCCGGAAAGGAAATTAGAGACAAAGGCACAGATGGAGGGATAGAAACCGAAGGAGGGTAGTTTAGAAATTAAAGATTTATGCCAGACTCTATCGAAGGCTTTCGATATGTCTAGTGCAATAGAAAAAGTCTCACCGAAGTCCCGAAAGGAGGATGACCAAGAGTTAGTAAGATATGAAAGAAGATCACCAGTAGAGCGACCCTTAAGGAAGCCATACTGGCGATCTGAGAGCAGATTATGAGAAGAGAAATGCTTAAGAAATTTGGAAGCAAGAATAGTTTCAAAAACTTTAGAAAGACAAGAGATAAGAGCAATTGGACGATAGTTGGAGGGTTGAGAGCGGTCACCCTTCTTTGGGACAGGTTGAATGTGAGCAAACTTCCAGCATGAAGGGAAGACGTTAGAGGATAGACAGAGACGAAAGAGTTTGCCTAGGCAGGGACTCAGCACGGAAGCACAGTTTTTGAGAACAACAGGACGAACACCGTCCGGACCGTACGCCTTATTAGTGTTAAGCCCAGAGAGGGTAGAAAGTACATCTTTAGAAGAGATTAGGATATTAGGCATAAGCAAGAAAGAGGAGGGCGGAGAGGGAGGAATAGCACCGGAATCATCCAAGGTGGAATTTCTAGCAAAAGTTTGAGCGAAGAGTTTAGCTTTGTCAGAGGAAGAAGTGATGGTTGTGCCATCAGAGTGGGAAAGGGGAGGGAAAGACGAGGAAGAGAAATTGTTGGAGAGGTTTTTGGCTAGATGCCAGAAAGCTTGGGAAGAGCTAGAGTTGGATAGTTCAGTGCATTTATTATTGATGAAAGAGTGTTTGGCAAGTCGAAGAACAGATTTGGCTTGATTCCGGGCAGAAACATATGAAGAATGAGAGTCTTGAGTTTTAAGGCGTCGGTACCGTTTGAATGCTTCCTCCTTATTGCGGACAGCAGTAGAACAGGCGTGAGTAAACCAAGATTTTTTAGCATTAGTCAGAGAGAAAGAGAATGGAATGTATGCTTCCATGCCCGATAGCATTACCTCGGTAATGCGTTCAGCACTCTCCGAGGGTCCTCGGCCATGGAAGCAGAAATCATTCCATGGGAAATCAAAAAAGTACTGCCGAAGAGCCTCCCAGTCGGCAGCGCCAAAGTGCCACAAGCGCCGCCGGCTAGGAGGATCGGGTGGCTGTACTGGAGAGATAGGACAGGTGACAGAGATAAGTTTATGGTCGGAGGAGCCCAAAGGAGAGAAAAGATCGACAGTATAAGAAGAAGGGTTAGAAGTTTGAAACAGGTCAAGAATGTTGGGCCGATCTCCGATGCGATCCGGGATACGGGTGGGTTGCTGAACTAACTGCTCTAGGTCATTTAGGATAGAAAAGACGTAGGCTTGTTCACCAGGTGGATCAGTAGTGTGAGAGGAGAGCCATTGGCGGTGGTGAACGTTGAAATCTCCTAAGATGAAGATTTCTGAGAAAGGAGAAATGGATAGAATGTGTTCCACTGTAGAGTTTAGATAGTCAAAGAATTTGGGAAAGTTGGTAGAGTTAGGGGAAAGATAGACAGCACAGAAATATTTAGTAAGAGAATGACAGGAAAGTTTGAGCCATAAAGTTGAGAATTCAGAGGAGTCGAAATCGGGAACACGAGAGCAAGTGAGTTTGTTGTGCACATATACACAACATCCGCCTTTGGCTTTGAAACTAGGATAGAGAAAGTAGGAGGATACAGAGAAGGGGTTGCTGGATGTTGCTACAGACACCTGAGTTTCGGTGAGGAAGAGAAGATCAGGTTTGTAGGAGGAGAGATGGTGCTCAACAGAGTGAAAGTTAGAGGAAAGTCCGCGAATGTTGCAGAAATTAATAGAAAGAGTAACAGGCCGAGGTCCAGGTAATTGTGTGGGGTCGTCAGGGGATGGTCGGTCGGGTGAGGGGGCATTTATGGTCCCCCCCCCCCCCCCTGGGGACTCCGAGGCTGGGCTACAATTCATCATTTTGTGTTTTTCTAATTTTAGTGTGGAGGAATGAAGTGTGGTGTGCATGTTTAGTGTAGTGAAGTGGATAGGAGGAGGAGGTGTTTGTGAGAGCTAGCTGGATTGCTCTTAGTGTAAATGAGGCACAAAGAAAATCAGTAAGAGAGGCCAAGCAAATGAAACAGGAGTTCCAGCGACTCTTTATCACATGCCTATAACCTCACCTGGGTCTAGCCCTGATCGATTGGTGCCTACAATCTCCCCACAAAGATGGGGTGTTTAACTTGCAAAAACATTTCTTCATTGAATTGTAAATTGGGCTGGAGCTGATGATATGCCTTGGGCAGTGGTTCCTGCCTCTGCCATTGGAGGGGTTGGGGCCCCTGTGAGTGGTCAGGGCTCGAACACCTTTTCCGGGTAGACTGATCTATTTCTCCGGAATTTAGAGCATGGGTAGTTCCGGAATAAGAGGTAGACTCGTGTATCAGTGCCGGAATTAAAACCTGGGAAGTGGGTTGGGTCTCATTTCCTCTCGTCCTCTCCTGCTTCTGTCTTCTCCTATTCTTCCTGTTGTCTTGGATAACTGCTATTCTTGTTTTGGTTTGGGGGTGGCTGTTCAACCCCGTCATCTCACAAACCTCACACACTATCTCTCCACACATAAAACCCTCACACACTATCTCTCCACACATAAAAACCTCACACACTATCTCTCCACACATACAAACCTCACACACTATCTCTCCACACATACAAACCTCACACACTATCTATCTCTCCACACATACAAACCTCACACACTATCTCTGCACACATACAAACCTAACACACTATCTCTCCACACATACAAACCTCACACAGTATCTCTCCACACATACAAACCCCATACACTATCTCTCCACACATACAAACCTCACACACTATCTATGTCTCCACACATACAAACCTCTAACACACTATCTCTGCAAACATACAAACTCACACACTATCTCTCCACACATGCAAACCTCTCACACACTCTCTCTCCACACATACAACCCTCACACACTATATCTAAACACATTCTTGGGTTTTCTTTAAATATTACATTAAATCATATACATTATGTGTAATATGAGCCAGTATCATAGAAACTTATGACAAATACAAGCAGAGTGAAGCATGGACGTTGGTGGAAAGACTCAAAACAAGAGTGAGAGGAGTGGAAATGAGTTATTTGAGAAGTGTGTGCGGAGTTACATGGAGGGATAAACAGACGAATAAGTAAATACAAGAGCGTTGTAGTGTTGATGTAGATGTGCTGGAAAGAGTGAAAAGGAACGACTGGAGATGGTTCGGCCATGTGGAACATATGGGAAGCGAGAGAATGAATAAGAGAGTGTGCGAGAGTGAGGTGGCAGGACAGAGAGGGAGATGTAAACCGAATGAGAGATGGAAGGATGGAGTTAAGAAGTATATGCGTGAAAACAGTGCTTCAAGTGAGGAAGAAAGTTGACTGACGGGACAGAGGTGCATGGGGGTGTTTCGTTCGTGGTCACCCCTTCGGGGATCAAGGCGTCCGGCAATTGATAGATAGATATATAATCTATCTATCTACCTATCTATTGCCGGACACCGTGATCCCCGAAGAGGATACTCATCTCATCCATGGCCTACCGCCCGGTTTCACTCCCTTCCCCACCAGAACCTCCCATATCCCGGTCTCAATTTTGTTTTGTTAGTTCTTTTCATTACTGTTCTCTACACCTAAATTTTGGGTGCTCATTCTTCGCATGTGGCTTGTACTTCAAGCCTATGCACATGTGGCACAATAATGTTATTCTATACAGGAGAAATCATATCAGGTAAACTTCATATACAGAGCACTCCTTGTATTCGCACCTAACTTGTACCGGTACCTGTCCGCATATACGTAGTTCTGCGAATACAAGGGAGCATTTTAAGATACTGTAGGTTTCAATAGGAAATCGACTTAGGTCGTACCAGGCTCACCCATCTTGGACCCTCAAACTACACCTGGTTGCTTTGTAACATCTTTGAGAGCATCCTGGATCTTGTTCCTTTGAGCCCAAATGGATCTTACAGTAGACTCATTGATACCGAACACTTGTACGACAGAACAAAGTTTTTCACTCCTATCTAATCTCTGTAGAATTTTACCTTTTTTGGTCAATGGCAACACCACTTTCTTCCTACGGATCCTCCAGGTACTGGGGGATGGGGAGAGGCGCTACAAGGCATGGCTGGGCGGGTAAACAAGCACAAAAAAGAACACAATGGTGGAGTGTTTACGCGGTGGTGATGCTCTGACATCACGCAAAATGGCCAATCAAAACAAGAATCGAGATGTACATCTGCCTGCCCGATTCAAATCCGTGAATAGCTGATATTTTACAGATGGTATTGCGCGGATAACGAGTAATAGGATATTTAGGGGTGTCCGTGAATAACGAATTTCGCTAAAATGTGGTGCGCAGATGTGGGGAGCACACTGTAACTCTCTCTTTCCTCCACCTCCACCACCGCTCTGCAACATTGTCTTCACGTCCCAACTATGGAACTACCAACAACAACCAGGTCACATTTTTGTACAAAATTTACACATCTTGGGATGCAGGTATGAACAGTCAATCATCTGCTGACGCATGACCCATTTAAGCAACCCTCCAAGTACGCGAAGGGGAGGGAGGCACAAGAACCTGACACTGACAGAATCCATGTATGCCAGGTGGTCCCATTTTCAAGAATTGAGAATGAATATTGAAGGATATTTGGTAAAAATCTCCACTCATGCAACAGGTTATCTCAGCCCCCTCTGCCCCCATGCCCACCACTACAAAATCAAAGAATCGGCAGGGTAGTAAGACCACCAGAACAACTGGGCATTGATTGTAATTTTGCGTTGACATTCCATGATGTAACCAAACCCTCACCTGGCAACACAATAATTTTTTCCTTGACAATGGCAGCAGTACAACCATGGTATTTTTACTATTTAAATGGTAGGCTCTCACGCAGGTATCGGTTATTAACTCATAAGCTGCGCAGCTATTTGAAAGTGCCCGCCATGCGAAGGTATTTGGTACATTCCTTACAAAAATCATCAATATACCATATACCGGTATATAATAATACTTATCCATATGTGCCTATTTTACTTTTAATATGAACATATGAACATTGGAAAGCAATAAAACTACTGGTAACAGCAATTGGTTGGTGAAAATCATATATTTTAGCCCCACGGTCGTAATCTGACGTTGACCGGCAAGAGAGAAACACCCTCCCTCTCTTGTGTCTGACATGATACTGAGAGACAAGGTGAGCTCTCAGACTGTCTTAGAGGGTCGGAGATAATAATAATAGTAATAATAATAATATTTATTCAGTTAGCATTTTACAGTGTTGGTACCACATAATATGTTACAAATATGACATGTACCAGCCTTGCATAATTCCAACTAAGGATAGCCCAATAAGGCCGTTAGGCGTATTTCCATTGGGGTCCTTGTGGGATTAGGTTAGCTGGGGAAAAAGGGGAGGATAAAAGAAGTAGATACTTTAGATAAAGTATTGCTTGGGGGTTATTTTAAGATACGTTACATCCTATAGTATATATCAGTAATCCGTAATCAGTAATCATTTCAGTTTGTTTTGCCTATCTCTTATGTCGTATTTAGTAGTAGACATAAGCTTGGTGCTCCCTTCTCGCAGCTGTCCGGTTCAGGTGCTCCTTCAGGCTACGTCTGAAGGAATACACTGTTCTCTTTTCACGGACTGACTGGGGTAGGTCATTCCAGTCTTTGATGGCAGTGAAGAAGAATGTTAGCTTCCCCTGTCCTTGGATTCTCGGGGCCGTAACATTAAACATCCTATTTCTTGTATTATGTCCACTCCTCTCATTTGCTTTAACAAAATTACTCTTTAGATACTCTGGAGCTCTGTCATAGAATATCCTGAAGGCATTAGTGAGCCTGATTTGTTTGGCCCTGTCAGAGACATTGAGCATACCTAGTGACTGAAGTTGTTCTTGGCCAACATACGATCTGGGTCCTAGGTTCAGCATGAACCTAACCATTTTATTTTGAGTGACCTGAAGTTTGTTCTGTGCCGCTTTAGGTGATGCAGAGTACCAGGATGACACAGAATAGTCAAAATGACATTGAACAAGCGCTTGGCATAGGGTCTTTTTGGTCACCGCTGGCAAGCATTCCACCTGTCTATACAGGTATTTTATACGTGCTCTACATTTACTCAGGATAGATTCCAAAATTGTTTCACCTGACAGAGTCGAGTCCAGTTTTAGTCCGAGATATTGAACTTGTGAAACTGTTGTTATAGGAATATCATTACAGTTGACCGAGAAGCCCACAATGTCTTTCAATTTGCGTTTTGTTCCACATAAGATGGCTTCTTGTCCAGGTGAAGAGATAGTCTATTGTCCACTAGCCAATCACTACACGATTCTAATTCTTTGGAAAGTGAAGCGGCAATACTTATTGGGTCTTTTCCTGAAACCAGAAGCACGCTGTCGTCAGCATACAGTAATAATTTATACGAGACGCTCAGTTCCATGTCGTTCACATAACAGAGAAAGAGTAAGGGACCAAGGATGCTTCCCTGCAGGACCCCACAGTTAATTGGCATAGGATCAGATATATTATCATCAATTTTGACTCTTTGTGTTCTACCGCTAAGATAAGATTTAAACCAGTTCACTGACCCAATGCCCATTGCTTGTAGTTTATTACAGAGGATATCATGGTCAACTGTATCAAACGCTTTTTGTAGATCAAGAAGAACCATACCAGTGTAGTTACCTTTAGACATTTCTTTACGAATGTGATCTGTTAAGTGGATGAGACAGGAGTCTGTCGAGTACATGCATCTGAAACCTGATTGAAACTTATAGAATAGATAATTTTCTTTGAGGTAGTGTTCAATTTGGGTGCATACAGCTCTTTCAAGGATTTTAGATACTATACATAATATGCTAACTGGTCTGTAGTTGCCAACATCTAGTTTATTTCCTTTCTTGAATAGAGGGGTTACAATAGCTTCCTTCAGTTCAGCAGGTACTGTGCTGGTGTTAATTGACAGGTCGATGATGTTGGTTAGGGGACCTGCTATACCAATGGCTCCATCTCGTAGACATTTGGCAGGAATTTTGTCTGGTCCTGTGCTTTTATGTACATTCAGGTTAGAGAGCTCGTCAAATGTGTATTTTGGTGTAACATTTTGCAATCCAAATGTGTTCGGGTGTATGCCTTTATTCCTGTAGACATTTCGAAAGGTGGCCGTTGTTGTCGTGTATTTATTGAGAGGTTGCGGTAGGTTCTGTGCAAGTGTGTTTGCTATGGAGGTGAAGAAGGAGTTGAAGTAGGTTGAAATTTGTCGTTTATCATGGCAGACCTGATCATTAATGTTGAGAGCAATATTAGTGTTAGACGAATCCCTTGCCTTGTTGCTGTAGCCTGTTGTTTTTAGGTGCCTCCATAGTTTGTTTGGGTTATTCTGATATTCCTCTACCTTACTGTGGAAATAATTAGATTTAGCTGATTTAACACCTTACGAGCAGCCTAGGCGGTAACTTCTACTACCTGCCAAGCGGGGGGTTTTACTCTAAACGAGCTCTTCCGTACTCTTTTTCATGCATAAACAAGAGCCAGAGCGTAATACAATTATGTATCCCTGAAAGGGCAATAATTGAGCTTTCCAATGACACCAGAACCATCCTTCTACGACCACGCGTTCTCTTGCAACGATCGTGCAAGACGAAGGCAAAATCCCTAAAATACGGTAATTTCCTTACATAATTCCCTGTGTAGTGAGGTAGTGAGTAAGGATGAGTGTGGAGGGGGCCTCAGTTGTCGCGCGGGAGCCATGCCGACCGGTCAGAGGGAACCTAGGCTCCTCCCACCGCTCGGATCTCTCTCAGAGCACATTACGTGCTCAAAATTGCATGCGACTATAGCCGGGCCCCGCTCTTTAGGTTGGGGTTCTCTTGTCCGACTATAGCCGGGTACCGCCAAAGAGGGGTTAATTTTCCTACTTAGTTTATTCCTAGCCCTGTTGAACTCATGTTTCAGACCTTGATCCTGTCTATGTTTCACTAGCCTTTTTAAAAGATTGTCTCTATGTTCCAGATGGTGTAGTTTGTCATTATTGATCCATGGGTCTGACCTTGCCTTAATTCGTATGTCTTCCAGAGGAGCTATTTCGTCTAGGATGTTTGTGATGATGGTTCTGAAGCCAACCCATGCGTCATTAACGTTTGTATTTCCAAACACTGGAGACCAATCTGTATTCCATAAAATGTCCAGAAATGTTGCTTTGTTGAAGTTTCTGAGTGACCTTGTTTTGATGACCTTGTGATTCTCTAGGGTAATTTTTGTGGTTTTCCGTGTGCAATATGTGACGAAGTGATCACTTATCCCAGTCTGTGTAACCCCTGATTGTGATATTTTGTCTTCTCTGTTACAATTTATATGGTCTAATATTGTAGCAGTGTTCTCAGAGATATGTGTGGGGGTTGTGATCAGTTGTTTGTGATTGTGCATTGTCAGTATGTGCCTATATGCTCGTACAAGCCTATTATTTCGTTGTTTGTAGCACAAGTTAAAATTCCCTAGTATAATGGATTCATTCCGGGGGTCTAGTAATGACAAAGTTCGTTCAAATTTGGTCAAGAATTGTGTGTCGTCTGGTGACCTATAGCACACCCCAATTGTCATGGGTTTTATCCTAGGCAGGTGTAAGTCGATCCACAGAGCTTCGTAGTTTTCTACATGGAGGTCGGTCCTAGTTGTGTGTGTGAGGTTGTTTTTTACATACAGACATACTCCTCCCCCTTGTCTATTGCGATCATTACGAACCATATTGAAACCTTGAATGTTTATTTCACCATCGTTTATACTCGAGTCCAGCCAGGTTTCTGTAATTGCAATTATTGAAGCTTTGGCCTTATTAGCTAACATGTTTATTTCTGACAATTTATGGTACATTGATCTGGCATTAATGTGGAAAAGATGGAGCCCTTTGTTGGTGAACACTCTGTATTCATCTTTGAATTTGTCCTGGCTGGATTCAGAGTTGTTAATACTTGGTTCATTTACATTAACATACACTCCTCACTCCTCCACCCTCCTCCATCTCTCCCACCAGTCCTTGCACGAAAATACTTAATAAATATCGGAATAATAGGGAAAATACCGGATAAATGAGGAGGGGGGAAGATGGGAGAGGAGGGGAAGGATGGGGTTGGGACACATATGTAGGAGTGGTAGAACGTAATGGAGGGGAATTATCTCACCTAATCACAAATTGCTTTGTTTTGTGTGCCACTGGGGTGTTTTAAAAGTTATTTCTTAGGCCTGGATCTTAAGAGTCTGGCCGCATTCGCCCAGTAGAACCTCTTAAGAGTCTGGCTGTAGCCCCTTGGTTAAGCCCAGCCCTAAATTTGGACACCAATTTTGATGTTTGTTATGACAAAGCATTCTTGTTTTTGCATTAGGGGCTGGTTCCCGCCTGTGGATTTGTATAATTTGTATACAGGATGTGTATCATGATGTCATTAATGCACTGTATAATTCCCATCTTGATATTCAAGCTGTTTATAATATTTTAGTAGTCCAAAATGTGCTACATTAGCAATATAAACTGCTAACCTTAGCAAAAACTTGCGAATGATTTATTTCCTCAATGGAATGGCGTAACCGGCATACAGTCATTGATTTGTCTAAATGAAGCACTACCTTCATCTTGAGAATGTTGAAGAGTATATCCCTATTTACATCAAATGAGTGTTGTGCATACACGGTGTAAGCGACTCTGAGAAAATTTCGGCCCACTTAAGTGGCCATTCCAGCTGATTGACTTGTGCAACCGTGATTATTATAACTTTTGTTAAGATTGAATAATTACTACAAGACGAGATATTAGACATGGTCACAAGATATAATCAGCTTGAATTATTGTCATATAGGTAGGGCTGTTAAGTGAACCGATGTGTACAAGAAAGTATGTATCTTTTCCGCGAAATTAAGCCACAACCGATAACGTTGTTAGTAATTTCTGTCTGTCTTTTCCTGTACTACTTTTCTGTCTAAGTGCTGACGAGATCGCCCGATTGGGTGGCTCTGCAAGGGGGGTTGCGGACGGTGGGGACATTGGCCCGGAGATGCTGGCCCTTTTTGTCCTCGCAGAGACAGATCTGCCATCAACACTCACCAATGTTGCGAATTTAGCTACTTTCCCGCTAGATTGAGGTATTTACTTCGATCTAGCGGCACATTTTTACATCTAGCGTCATGAATTCTAGCAAGATTCTTGAGATTTGTGTAGTTTTGAATGATTTTCTAGAGATTATGGCATTTTGTTGTGATTTTTGTTCCCCAGGTTGTCTCACCGAGCAGCCCCAAGGTCCCGAGCAAGGCCAAGGCCATAACAAAGTGCACCCACAGAACCCTCCCTGCTTTACCACTAAGAATGCCCAGGTGACCGAAGCCGCTCCTAGGCGAGGAGCTGAGGAGGGTGCGGATGCGCCCGGGGCACCGAAGCCCCACCCAAGGCCCTGTGCCACTTAACAATTATGAAGGGAAAGTTGAGGGACAAAGGAAAAATGTGACGCTTTGGCTCCCAGTCTGCCAACCTCTCGGTTGGCAGTAGAGAGGTCAATCCACGGAACAGACACCGCCACTTGATATATAGAAAACATAAAATTAAAAGTCAGAGGTTAGGAGGAGAAGGCTCAACTCTCACTCTGATAGACCAGCCCATCACCACATGACTAGAACCCAATCCTCTCAGCATCAACTAGAAAAGGCCCTAGAAAGCCACCTTTGGCGGGGGGATAGCTCCTCTATTTCAACCCCTTTCGGGGTTGGGCACCCGCCAGGCAGATGAGTGTTTCAGGTTGTTGTTGATGTGCTTTGTCTGACTGGTAATGAAGGGTGCATAGTCCAGGTTTATAGGGAATAGTTGCTTTCGTAGGATTTGTTGTTGTAGATTTAAGTATATTTCTAGTGATGTTGGGCATTTATGTACAATCTAGTGGCTCCCCTACCAACTTTTGAGAATGGATGTAGTGAATCCATCTCTAGGCAACCCCGGGCAGTTGTCACCCAGAGGCCATCCCGAGATCTTAATAGGGGTGGGACATATATATTATATACTGGTTGCCATGGGAGTTATGACAAATAATTTAAAAAATGAAAGATTATGTAATTCTAGGTATAAAATGTTTTATATACATATGTCTTTTTTCTGTGTCAGTGTTTGTTAATCTGTCATTTAAACATGGCGGTTACTGAGTGAGGTGGAGTAGGGTGGGAAGGAGGGAGGGAATACGTGGTGCCACTATCAGGAAGTTTATACTCTATTTGTTTCGTTATATCATGATATCTTTGAAAAGGGGAATATTTTTACACTGATATTGTATGTATTTGTCATTTTGGATAATATGAAACCTAGGTTGTACTACTGTAATTAACTGTTACACCTTCTCGCGAGGGTAACTTATATAAAATCACTTAAAACGAATACTGTAACTTTAGTGTGTTGTGGTGTAGATGTTATTGTCCTGTTTTTAAATATTTTTAGTTAGGTTGACTCGGGAATGTCCAATGATAATAAAAGTGTATTTAATAGGGGATAAAAAGGTTTGGTTGTTTGTTGTTTTTTCCTAGTGGAATTAAACGGGTACACAATAAGGAACTCGACAATACGAAACAGGAATTATGTTACTTCTTCACAAGATAGTCAACAACACATTTCGATACAAAATACTCACAATATCTAAGGTGTCACACAAGCGCTTTTCCGTCAATTTTCGATGAGTAAGTTTTCTCTTGTACTGTTTTGAGGCTTTTTCGCATTGGAATCGGAAACTAGATCGAAAGTAGGGATATGTTGGGTAACTTAATTAAACAACAACACATTTCGCTACAAAACACTCGAACAACTGAGTAATCAAGATGAGGTCAAGGCAGCTTACTGGCTATAATATTAGTGGATGGATGTTTGTTCTTTCCCTACCGGCTAGAGCAGAGGATGGAAGCCGTCTGAAGGTCTTACGGAAGAGGATCAATCTGATAAAACAAAGAGATGGTTAAATTAATGATCGAAAGATACCGGTACTAAACTACGGCAGCTTTTGATACGACTATTACTGGAAGGTTGTTTATTCTTCCCCTAGCAACTTGACCAGAAGAAGGGAACTGTCTGCAGGTCTTAAGGATGCTTATTCTTCTCCTAGCGACTTGACCACAAGAAGGGAACTGTCTGCAGGTCTTAAGGTTGTTTATTCTTCCCCTAGCGGCTTGACCAGAAGAAGGGAATTGTCTGCAGGTCTCACGAAGAAGGCCTTCTTATCAAGGACGATCTGCTCATGACCTGGTGCCACCTGAAGATCAGCTGCCAGGATCATCTTGGCCAGTGCCACCTTCACCTCCATCTGGGCGAACCTCATGGCTGCAACAAAACAAAAGTATGTTGTAAAATTTTTTAACCCAAGAAACGCGAAAAGTCTCACAGAAGGGTCACCATAGCGAACGTGATAGGCTTCACGGTAGAAAGACCATACAAAATCCCTTCTGAAACACCCCAGGGCCTCTCAAAGCATAGAAATATGTCATTAGGTGAGATCATTCCCCTCTAGTACTTCCTACCACTCATCTATATGTTTCTCCCCCCCCCCCCCCCCCTCCCCCAATTATCACCTATTTTTCCTGATATTTTCATAATTTATTAATATTTTTAGCGCAAATTTCTCTCCCCCGGTTATGTAGCACAAGTGAGTTACATAAGAGTCCTTATATAACACTGAGACATCGCCCACTTGGAGAGAGCGACCTTGAAGGGGAAGGGTATATGTCTCGCCGCCTCCCGCCTGAGGATACGACGAGGTGGCGAATATTTACGTTTTTTACCACCCAAATGCTTTCCCCACTTATTTTATACATAATAAATCACTCTTCAAAGCTCTTATATTCATCATATGTGTAAAATAAAAGCACACTGAAAATAACAATAGTTTGTCTAGTAAATATAACTAATTTTGTCAGAATCCAAGGCTACAAATTTACAAATAATGTTGTATCCCTTGGGTTAATGATACATACTATACATGCATATTGTATATTTAAATATATCACTAACTCTCCGACAGTCTAGATACAATCCCAGTTATAAATGTAATCCTCACATGGACAGCCTCCAAGGCAAAATACTACCTCTAATGTTAACTAGGCAAGGATCACAGAATTCCACAAAAATCAGTATTATTATCTTAACAATTTCGCGCTCCAGAACGCGATTTGCGGCCTTGCTGGGATACTTTAAAGCCTTTGTGACCATCAGTATTGTTTAGAAACCTTTAGTATAGTTACTTTAACCTCTGCAGTTGTCTTTGAGTGAGCTGTTTGCTGAAAACTAATTTTGGAGAGGTAATTATGAGATTAAGATAATTCTATTTCTGAATGTTAATCGGTAACCCCCGGTGCACGAAAGACAAATGCCTGACAGTGTAGAGGTCCATTTATAGTTGACACTGCACTAAAATGTGGCATAAATTAGTTTGGTGGGGATGGCAAGAGTTTAGCTGTGCACCTAGTATATATACCAAAAGTTAGCTGTACACCCAATATATAGACCAAAAGTTAGCTGTACACCCAATATATAGAATAAAAGTTAGCTGTACACCCAATATATAGACCAAAAGTTAGCTGTACGCCCAATATATAGACCAAAAGTCAGCTGTACACCCAATATATAGACCAACAGTTAGCTGTACACCCAATATATAGACCAACAGTTGGCTGTGCACCCAATATACAGACCAACAGTTAGCTGTACACCCAATATATTGAACAAATATTAGTTGTACACCCAATATATAGACCAAAAGTTAGCTGTAAACCCAATATATAGACCAAACGTTAGCTGTGCACCCAATATACAGACCAGCAGTTAGCTTTACACCCAATATATAGAACAAATGTTAGTTGTACACCCAATATATAGACCAAAAGTTAGCTGTACGCCCAATATATAGACCAAAAGTAAGCTGTACACCCAATATATAGTTCAAACGTTAGCTGTACACCCAATATATAGACCAACAGTTAGCTGTACACCCAATATAACTCGTTTATGATTGGCTAATACATGGCAGCAGCGGATGGTCTCTAAAACCACATAAGAGAACAAATATATCATCTGTCAAACACAGTTTTCCCAACATGCAAAGAACCAACTGAAACAGTAACAACAACAACAACAACAATGATCAAAACCAAGTTGGGGGGAAAATGCGGTAAATGGCATTGCTCAACCTGGGTTGGGGATAAAATAAGTTGAATGCTCTGAAAAGCAGCTGTTATCAAACTATTGAGTGTCTGATCTGTACCAGCAATAAAGATAAAAAAAAAAAAAGTATTGCACGCCATGAATACCTCTGAAAACAGGATTCACTTCAGTTTACCTCTAAATCCAATGTGTCTCCCTTATCGGTGATATAATTAACCTTCTTAGTATCATAAGCTTTTCCTAATCCATGTGAAGTCACATAATATTAGTTTAAAATATAACGAGAATGTTGCGATAATACGTAATTTATAGTGTTATTAACGTTACAACTTAGCAAGGCAGTTTCTGGGACTCATTCCGAAGGGTTTTATGTGTTATAATGGTCTACCTTACCCAAACAGTTTCTGGGACCCATTCCAAAGGGTTTTATGTGTTATAATGGTCTAACTTACCCAAACAGTTTCTGGCACCCATTCCAAAGGGTTTTATGTGTTATAATGGTCTAACTTACCCAAACAGTTTCTGGGACCCATTCCGAAGGGTTTTATGTGTTATAATGGTCTAACATACCCAGACCGTTTCTGGGACCAATTCCGAAGGGTTTTATGTGTTATAATGGTCTAACTTACCCAGACCGTTTCTGGGACCAATTCCGAAGGGTTTTATGTGTTATAATTGTCTAACTTAACCAAACAGTTTCTGGGACCCATTCCGAAGGGTTTTATGAGTTATAATGGTCTAACTTACCCAAACAGTTTCTGGGACCCATTCCGAAGGGCAGGTGGGTGAAGGGTTTTATGTTGGCCTTGTTCTCTGGCATGAACCGGTCCGGTATGAACCTCAGCGGTTCGGGCCAGTACCGGTCGTCACGGTGGATGCTCCAGATGGAGAACACAACCATATCACCTTCTTGGATAGGTACCCCAGATTCAGGCAACCTGTTAAGTGCAAACAAAATCAAGTTACAACTTTATTCCGGCTATCATTAGTCAATTGTATTCAGGTTAGGAAGAACTTGTAGGAGCTAGCTTAAGAGTTCTATCTATCTACTGGTATACTATGGCACATAACTCACTGTATATATATACTGGACCTCAGTTGTTTAGAGACGGTATACGAAAACAATGCCTAATGCCAATGCACCTTGTCTCTCTGCCAAACAACACCACGACGCAACAGGTAAGAGCTTTATGAACGACTCCAGGCTCTTCTCAGGGCTTAAGGTGCACACTGCTCTGCTCCTACTCTCAATAATAAGTAGAACAGAAATAATCATGTAACTCACTAGCTACGAGATCTCTAAACCAACACCGGGATTAGCAATGCTGGGTTGTTAAATACATATAGGCTACCAGCAGACATCAACGAAAAAAGGAGTGCAGGTGTACTTCGAGCATAACAGGCTATGCGCGCCCTCGACAATACTATACCGTGTGCAAACCAGCCAACGGTAATCCACTCTCAGCCCAAGAGAGTTGCACATAATAATATTGCATACATATAATGAACTAACAATACAAGGCAGTGTCCTAATATGACTACTAACCTCGGGGTGATATTAGTGGAAGCAAGTTGCCCTGACCACGTCTAATATCACACCAATATATCCTGCTTCAACCTGGACCCCCCAGTGAGTAACCGCCCGATACTATGAACTCTTAGAGTCCACCTCCCACACTCACTTAACTATGGGGGGGATCCAGACTGAAGCTGATTCCTTATTAATATTAAACACTCCGTTGCCTCAGTTCGAAACCCGAGATAGGGAACACACAAGTGCTGGGGCAGAACCGTCAAGGCTGTTACCGGGTCCTAAGCACGAACACTGGGAAAAAGATGTAGGGATTATGGATGTGTGTGTGTGTGGATGGTTTATGGAATTACCAGTGCTTATTAGTAAGGACCCCGGCAAACCTTCCAGCTCATCCCTATCACGAATTCCGAAGTAGCCACCGAAGGTTCAAAATATATGATGAAAGATAGTAAAATGCTGATCAGAGGAAAGGAATAATAACAAAGGGAGAACTGGATGTCTAGGATTCTCTGTTAATTACATTACGTTACTCTTATGCAAGCAAGGAAAAATAAACAGGGGCAGACTGGTGTACCACTAGAGAGGGCTACCACCACCTATACTGTTTGACCGCCCACGAGAGAATGCCGAAGCCTGGCCATGGCATGGCTGGCAGGAGCCAGGCTCAAACTAAAGGGGGTTGCAATATCTCACCACACGATATGATAAGACTTAAGACACTTCACAAGAATAACTTGTACTAAAGTATTCCTGTGTTAACAAATTAACTAAAACAGTGTGGCAGATAAAATAAAGTACATCTTGATATTGCAACACAACTAAACTTGCAATGGTCACATAATTAAATGAAACTGATGGGGCAGGCAAGCTGGCCGTCCCCTCCCTCCCTCCCCGAGACGGGAGCAGCCTCGCCCCCCTCCTCTCCCTGCCTTACCACGCCTAGCATCAAAATTACAACGTTGCCCTTAAAACATAACTTCATACACGAAACTAGTAACACACTATTGGCTGATTCTACCCAAACGTTTATTGAGACACAAATGCTTAGAGGCACGGCAAAACTAGGCATGAGTGATTGGAAGGGTATCGGAGTGAAACTCACAATACCAGGTCATTCTAATACTAGACTTGGCACAGCTGCTTTAACCCTTAACCAACGGCTCACCACATATGTCGAGTTGAATAAATGTGGACTATGTGGCGGTGCACAACATACAGTATGTCGAGTGCCATTTTCAGCACGTAATGTTGCTCTGAGAGAGAGCTGAGCGGTGGGACGAGCGTAGTAACCTTATGACCGCTTCCCACCACCGCGGTGGGTGTACTGAGCTGTATTCTACCCTCCTCCTCCCTCTCTCACTCGCTACACAGGGAATTATGTACGGAAATTACGTTATTTTAGGTTTTTTGCACTCGTGTTTCACGATCGTTGCAAGAGAACCAGTGGTCGTACAAGGATGGTTCGGGTGTCATTGGAAAGCTCTGTTTACGCCCTTTCAGGGATAGATACTTGTTTTACGCCCTGCGTCTTGTTTATGCATTAAAATGAGCACGGAAACAACCCTATTTAGGGTAAAAACCCACCGCTGGGCGGCACAGTGTAAAATACCCTATCACCCGCTCTTTGTGTGTTAATAAGTCAGACGCGACTAACGTAACCGTCTAGTTACTCCTAAAAGACCCTGGTCATTGTGACACCCTCACATGGGGGGGGGGTGGGAGTTTTGAAGCTTTGAAATCAAACTTTCATCATTATATTACAAATGCAAAATATGTACATTGACAGTCTTTTGTATTTTTTACATTTTATTGATTTTTGTAACATGGAGTAGATATGACTTACTAACTAAATAGCCTCATGCTCTCCTATCATTCCACAGAGGACTCACAGGACAGATAGTCTGCCAGGACATTATCAACCCCACGGATGTCCCTAACATCGAGATGATATTCTTGCAACATCAAACTCCAGCGAGTAAGTCTCTGGTTTTTGTCCTTGAGCCTATTAAGAAACTGCAGATGATGACGGTCAGAGTAGCTTCTGAGCACGGGCCCATATGGTGGCAAATAAACAGCGAAATGGTATAAACTAAAAATAATAGCTAGCAACTCCCTCTCGATCACAGAATAATTCTTGTGTGCTCGGTTAAACTTTCTCGAAAAGTAGAAAAGTGGGTGCTCAACATCATCCATGCAGACTAAACAATTGGGGACATCATGCACAACCCTGTCCATTAACCGCTGAAAGGTGGCGGGAGCATTCTTCAAGCCGTAAGGCATTACCTGGCACTGATACACTCCTCCACCCACCACATAACTAGCACGTTCAGGTAGTGGGACTTGCAAATAGCCTTTAACTAAGTCCACTTTTATGATGAACGTGGCTGCCCCAATCTTGTCTACCGAGTCATCAACTCTCTGTAAAGGGTAGGTGTCTGTCTTGGAGACTAAATTTACTTTGCAAGGTGGTAATTTTATAGGCTTGTTCTCTCCCACATCGATGTCATGCGCCGCCCAAAATGTCAAACCTGGTGCATCCCCGAACACGTGTGGATAAGCCCACAAGGTAGTAAACATCTCCTCAACCCTTTCCGGAGGTAAATGGGTCAATTTCTCCCGCAGGGCCAGGTACCCGTTCTCTGCCCATGTCCCAGCCGGCACAGCCTCACCTGGGAAAAACTCCCTCTCCTCCTCCTATTCCTCCTTCATGCCTTCTACAACCAGAACAGGGCAACGAGACACGGCATCCTGGTCCCTGGGACCGGAGAATTGCGGAGAGTGCAGAGGGGGGTTGAGAGGCACTGCAGGAGTCTTGCCTGGCATTCCCACAGTGCATGAACTGCTAGCCCCGGGACCCGGGTTATCCAACCACCATCCACCAGGCCTGGGCTCACTCTGCACCTCCGACTCCAACTCTCCAGTCAATAACCTAGGTAAGAAATTGACTGTATCTGACTCAACTTTCTCTACTGACCCGTTCTGAGCGGATACAGTAGCACAAACTGCCTCAGACAATTCCCCGTTAACACCAGCAGGTGACTGATCGGTGCCCAGGCAACTCTCTTGGCTAGCCCCATTAGGTGACGTCGCATGTGTGCCCGCCGCACGACAGTACCTCTTCAACATGGTAATCTGGCAGAGCTGATGGGTCTTATGTCTGTCTGGATAACTCTCCCCGACCTTAGAAAACAAGTGTGTTAATAAAGCATCACTCTGCGGCGCCTCACCAATCTCCCCCAGTGCCACGGTGGTAAGATTAGGTATAGCCTCCAAGTCGGTCTGATTCGATGATACAGGATCAACCGGTCCTCTCGTAGGGACCCGATCGCTCCCTTCAGTATCACCTCTGGCACCGGGTGAAACGAGTGAGGAGCTTTCCGCTGAGCTTTCCTCCTCGTCCTGCACACCCTTGGCACCCTGCAGATCAGTCGAATCTATGGGTGATGCAGATTCAGTACTGTAAATCCCCTCGATCAGATCTATCACCTCCCCTAACAATTCCTCCGGCTGTGCAACCTGGGCCATAGATCTCTTGACCTCACACACCGGAAACAAATCGGGAGGCAGCTTCTTAGCCTCCTTGTTCCTCTCCTCCAGCTGTACCTGCTCCGACACCACTACCGGAGGTGGAAAGACTCTGCTCCCTGCCATATCTGCTCCAAGCAGAAAATCAATCCCCTCACAGGTAATGTGTCCACGACCGCTACTTTCGCCGTCGCCGTGACCACAGGACACCTAAGATGAACAGGAACGAGGCTATAATGGGCCTCAGTGTTTACACCTCGACATAACACAAACTCGTCAGATTTTATAGGCTTCCCAGTCAAGTTCAAACCGATGGACTGCTTAGCTCCTGAATCTCTAAGAACCTTGACTGGATACACCTTCCCACACAGCTCTACTTCACCCTCATGAACGAAAGCCTGGCACCAAGCGAGCGAGGCTTCTGGACCTGCATTGCTACCTAGTTGAGACACTTTGTCGGGGGCAGGCTGTGCCACGGCCGTTGGCACCCCATGCTTCACCCTTCGGTCTGCCTCCAACCTCGGTAACAAAGATTCATCCCCTCCTCCCTGGATACCAACCACTAACGACACAGGCTTAGCAAGCGCTGCAGAAGACTTTGCCTGGGGACAGTTTGGTTTAATATGTCCGGTCTGTTTACACCCATAACACCTAACAACACTGGAATCAGGTCGGGCTGAAGTTGCTGATTTTGGTCTGTCTCCACCGTTATTATTACATGTGGGACCAGGGCCACTGTTACTGAACCCTCCACTTCCACCTGCTCGGAACTTCTCGTCACGTGCAGCAGTGGGGGGGGTGGCATATCTGGCACGATCAGTAAAACCCTTGGTTGCCAATACTCGATCATCAGCCCACACGGCAGCATCAGACAGCTTGCCGGGGCGCTTCTCACGGATCTTTTGGCAAATCTCTCTGTCAACATTGTTGGTAAAGTGTTCTAGCAGGAAAAGCTCGATTGCCTCATTTAAATTAGCTACAGTTTCACTTAAAAGCCAACGAGACAAACAATCACGGAGGTACTTAGCAAACTCAACATGGGTATGATTAGGCTTCTTCCTTGCATTACGAAATTTAAGGCGATAGGCTTCTGGTCTGAGTTCATAAGCCTTAAGGATAGCATGCTTCAAATTGTCATACCCAGCTAAGTCCTCCACTGACATCCTATCATATGCCTCGAACGCTTTTTCCTGGAGAACATTTGCCACCAATGCCGCCCAGCGTTCCCGTGGCCACTCGAACTCCCGTGCTTTCTTTTCAAATCGCTGGAACCAATCAGCAACTTTGTCCTCGTCGAAAGCGGGAACAAGCTTCAGGCTACGAGACAACTTTAACTCGCTAGATTCCTCCCTGTGTACCGTGCCCCCTTGTCCCCTTGTGTACCTACCCACGTCTACCTCAACTTTGGTTCTTTGTAACTCCATTGTCATTCTCTGAGTTTCTAACCTCTCCTGCATCTCTCTCTCTTTTCTCCTCTCTCTTCTCTTGCATTTCTCTCTCTTCTCTTTTCTCTTGCATTTCCAATTTCTTTAACTCCAATTGTATTAGAGCATCACTCGATAGCCCTACCGGGGCAAAAGTAGGGGGTGGTGTAGGAACATAAGCGGGACGGTAACGTGGCTGAATCGTAGAAAGTCTGACTGGGATAAATGGGGGAGGAGGTGTAACCTGGTTCTGTGCTGCCCAGCCAGCGGCAGGAGTAGAATGTAAAAGATAAAAATGGGGTTGAGTAAGTTGGGGCACACCAAAGGGCACTTCAGGCAACAACGGAGGAACAACAGTAGGACATGTAAACTGGGAAGACGTTATGTTCCCATTAAAAGGACTAGGTGTGCGCGGCGGAGAGCGCACAGGTGTGATATAGCCTCCTGCCGGCACAGTTGTTTGCTCAGCCCCGTCTGAATCATAATAATACAGCCATATATACTGCTGACATGCTTCCCTCGTGGTAAGAAGAGACCCCTCTACTCCTAACACTGATGCAATCAACCTCAATTCCTCCACACTTCTCAACTGCATCTGTGCCCATTCTGGAGAACTCCGAAGGAACATTCTCGCATCCTCCTCACTGGTAATATGCAATGGCACGACACTCTCCCCCTCCTCTCTTGCTTGTTGTTCAGACATAATAAAATATAAATGCTAGACACCTATTCTAAAAAAAAATCCTCTGATCAAAATAAATCTTATTAATACTGCTGCTACTATTCTGATTATCCTGGCAAGGTCGCCACTGTTACGAATCTGGACCTCAGTTGTTTAGAGACGGTATACAAAAATAATGCCTAATGCAAATGCACCTTGTCTCTCTGCCAAACAACACCACAACGCAACAGGTAAGAGCTTCATGAACGCTTCCAGGCTCTTCTCAGGGCTTAAGGTGCACACTGCCCTGCTCCTACTCTGAATAATAAGTAGAACAGAAATAATCATGTAACTCACTAGCTACGAGAACTCTAAACCAACACCGGGATTAGCAATGCTGGGTTGGATAATCAAAACAGTTAAATACATATAGGCTACCAGCAGACATCAACGAAAAAAGGAGTGCAGGTGTACTTCGAGCATAACAGGCTATGCGCGCCCTCGACAATACTATACCGTGCTCAAACCAGCCAACAGGAATCCACTCTCAACCCAAGAGAGTTGCACATAATAATATTGCATACATATAATGAACTAACAATACAAGGCAGTGTCCTAATATGACTACTAACCTCGGGGTGATATTAGTGGAAGCAAGTTACCCTGACCACCTCTAATATCACACCAATATATCCTGCTTCAACCTGTGAGAAACCGCCCGAAACTATGAACTCTTAGAGTCCACCTCCCACACTCACTTAACTATGGGGAGGGGGGGGGTCCAGACTGAAGCTGGATTCCTTATTAATATTAAACACTCTGTTGCCTCAGTTCGAAACCCGAGATAGGGAACACACAAGTGCTGGGGCAGAACCGTCAAGGCTGTTACCGGGTCCTAAGCACGAACACTGGGAAAAAGATGTAGGGATTATGGATGTGTGTGTGTGTGGATTGTCTATGGGATTACCAGTGCTTATTAGTAAGGACCCCGGCAAACCTCCCAGCTCTTCCCTATCACGAATTCCGAAGTAGCCACCGAAGGTTCAGAATATATGATGAAAGATAGTAAAATGCTGATCAGAGGAAAGGAATAATAACAAAGGGAGAACGGGATGTCTAGGATTCTCTGTTAATTACATTACGTTACTCTTATGCAAGCAAGGAAAAATAAACAGGGGCAGACTGGTGTACCACTAGAGAGGGCTACCACCACCTATACTGTTTGACCGCCCACGAGAGAATGCCGAAGCCTGGCCATGGCATGGCTGGCAGGAGCCAGGCTCAAACTAAAGGGGGTTGCAATATCTCACCACACGATATGATAAGACTTAAGACACTTCACAAGAATAACTTGTACTAAAGTATTCCTGTGTTAACCAATTAACTAAAACAGTGTGGCAGATAAAATAAAGTACATCTTGATATTGCAACAAAACTAAACTTGCAATGGTCACATAATTAAATGAAACTGATGGGGCAGGCAAGCTGGCCGCCCCCTCCCTCCCTCCCCGAGACGGGAGCAACCTCGCCCCCCTCCACTTCCATGCCTTACCACGCCTAGCATCAAAATTACAGCGTTGCCCTTAAAACATAACTTCATACACAAAAACTAGTAAGACTCTATTGGCTGAATCTACTCAAATGTTTATTGGGACAAAAATGCTTAGAGGCACGGCAAAACTAGGCATGAGTAATTGGAAGGGTATCGGAGTGAAACTCACAATACCAAGTAATTCTAATACTAGACTTGGCACAGCTGCTTTAATAAGTCAGACGCCACTAACGTAACCGTCTAGTTACTCCTAAAAGACCCTGGTCATTGTGACAATATAAACAGTGGTGGGCACAGCTAACCGAAAAGTTAGCTGAGATAACCGCTAATCAGCTAACTTAAAACGTTAGCTTCGATAACGCTAAATCGCTAAATTGCTGAAGAAATTAGCGGAAGCTATCGATAACAGTTAACAGCTAACTTTTATCATATGAATTAACCATTGGTTTGATTTTTCCCTTTAAAACCCTTAAACACAGACCTAGAAAGCTAAATCTATAAACACAGACCTAGAAAGCTAAAATTATAATATGCTGTAGGTTGTAGTTGTAGCTTACTGCTTAGACACAGCTTTCCAAAACATAGGCTAAAAGAATCACAGAATGCCAAGATCAGATGATTAATGAATGTGCATGTGCATCCTGTTGTACATAAATAATTATATGAACAAATGAAATAAGCATTAGCTTCCAATCAACGACACTTCTGTCGAATAGAAAATATTGTTATTGAGTTAGAAAACTTAGATGGGGATGGACAGTAGAGCAAAATCAATAAGATTAACCCCTTCAGCACCATGATGCCCGCTTACTTCTGAATTTAAATTGAGTTATCTAGGTTAGGTTAGGTTGATCTAGATTAAACAGAATGGAATCGTCTTTCTTTTGAGTTTTGACACACTGGTTAGGTTAGTTTGTTAGGTTGAATTTCAGTTTTTCATTTAATGTTATGTTTTTGACTGCTTTTACCCCTCAGTTTCCCTCATCCTTATAGCCGTGTCTATCAGTGCCATATTTTAAAATCGAAATATAATGGGTAAATATGAAATTCCGATTATTCCGCTAATAATCACATATCAGATCACCCTAAAAAAGTTTAAACATTTATGAAGAATGAGGAATATATTTTCATAAACTTGATATCGACTTGTTAATCTTGGTATTTTATCTGGATAGGTTAGATTAATATAGGTTTGGCAAGGATAAGTTAGGTTAATCTGGTTAGGTTACGTTAATCTAGGTTAGGTTGGGTTGATATAGTTAGGATAGCCTACAGTATTTCAATATAAAAAATAAATAATATAAACATCCTAAAATTACCTTAGTGCTTAAGTGGAGAGTTCACCAGCCAGTAGTCAAAACAATAAAACACTATTCCAAAGGAACAGTAGGCTATTCAAAGCATCTTTCAGTAGTACTCTACTATCGGTCAATCGCCCTGGTAAACTCCATATAAGTATACAATCAAATATATAAACTAGGGCAGCTGAGAGCGCCCATGAATTTACACTTTCTCCTCCACAATGCAGAACTTCTGCTTATCAGAATTCATTTATCCCCAGAGCTACTACTCTTTGGAATTCACTTCCCTCGAATTGCTTTCCACAAACTTGCAATCTACAAATGTTTAAATCCAGTTGTTACAAACATTTTATGAATGGAGGATGCCTTTAGGCACATGGACCTTTTTGTTTTATCTGTGTTTTTCCTTCCTCCGTTCATTGTCTCCTTTAAAAAAAAAAAAAAAAAAATTTATAAACAAATATAAACCCAAATAGATACCTCAACAATCTATCATAAAACTTTGAAAATGTAAATTTAGTTTTTCTGTAGCGAATTTTTCAAGTCGGCGCTAGGCTCACAACACTTAATAAAACAAAAAAAATAGTCATACAAGTCAATCAAGAGTCATGTCTAGAGTTATGAAAGTATGAGTCGTTACTCGTCAGTCAATGACTCAATAATAATGTATGCTGTCACAGTAACTATAACATTCACTCCTGGTAGCGGTAGGCCTATTAACCCTTGTCTAGCAGGGGGGTTTTGGGCTTATTTGGGCATTTTCAGGCCCTCCTGAATGATCAATCAAGTATCTGCATGAAAAGAAATGTATTCAGCAAAAACTAGGCGCTAAAAGCTTCAAAATGAGACCAGAACGAGCTACGTAGCACTTGTCGTTCTCATACAGTGGTACCACTAACATGGGAGTTTAGCGTATAGCGGCATATTTTTTCCAGCTACGCTCACTACTGGCTACACTGCCGGCCTCTCGAGTACAAAGGGAGCGAGAGTCAGTGGGCGGCGGTAAGCCCTGGGTGTCGGATGTGTGGCCTGCTGCGGTCCCGGCCATTTTCACTCAATTTTAACCCTTTAAAAGCCTTAATAATGCTCCTAACTTACTGCAAATTGGAGGTGGTCTTAAGTCCGCCCCGCTCTTTAAGGGTTAATACGCTTCCCTGCCTGCCTAGGATTGAACAGGAGAGGCGAGCAGAGGCCGCCAACACGAGAACAGGCTAGCACCTCACACGAATAGAACGTGTCCAGAGATTTGTCTACATATGAATGTGCCGTGAGTCCGTGATATAGTCCGTGTAATTATTATTATTATTATTGCATGAGATGCCGAAGACTTCAACCAGGGTGCAGAAATACCAACAAGATGAATCCAAACAAAACACCTGGAGGCACTGGAGAGAGACTACAGCAACAAAGAAAGAAGGAAAAACAAATATAAAATAAACAAAATAAAAGATATATTGAACACAAATTCAATGAATCAATGTTGCAAATACTCACATAAGTAGGTGAAATTTTAGGGTCTGTAAACGTTTTTGACCAATAAACTATTTTTGTTTTACCAGTGAATGCACATTATCGTTATCGGACTTACAGTTAGCGGTAGTAAATTTAGCGGAAGCTAATCGGTCCGCTAACGATTTTCAAAGTTAGCTTAAAAGCTAACCAGCTAACGAATTGTTTTAGCTTCGTTATTAGCTGTTAGCTGATTAGCAGAAACCGTGCCCACCACTGTATATATATATATATATATATATATATATATATATATATATATATATATATGTATATATATATATCTGGGGGTGGCCGACTTGAGAGAGCCCAAACCGGTAAAAAAAAAAAAAAACACATTTACACAAAAACAAAATCCAAATATATCTAGTTCGCCCAGGAGAAAACCCAGAGACCCAGGCCCAATTGGGGTGTCCAGCAAAAGATTCCCAGGTCCCAGACCTCCTGGAGAGGTTTCGATCTCGGCAGGCAGACACGCCGCGGAACCATACCACAATGCCCGCCCACCACGCATTCAGGCATGACCCTTCATATCTACCGGCTCCCCGGGCCAGGCGCTTGACGGACTATTATCTAGTCCAACTGGTGCCTGACCCCTCTCCCAAACGACCGCGTTTTAACTCATCTATTCACCAGCATTCACCAATCATTCCGATTTATTACCACTTCTCTTGCCTGATCGTGGTGGTGGGCTGACTCTTTGTCAGAGTGAGGGTTGGTGTCCTCTACTTCTCATAAGTCCTTCTATCTTTCTCTCCCTCTACATTTCTACATTTTCAAATGGCATACGGATGCGGCGACCCCAGTGCTCGTCACTATCTGGTGCAGATAGCCTCCTCTGTGGTGGAGGGGTGAGAATTTTCCACCACCTCTTTCTCCTGTGAGGCGTAGAAGACGGCTGGAGGGGATTGGGTGCGAGGGGTGTGGTAGTTAAAATTATTAATAAAGATAGTCTGCAGTCTTTAAATGGATAGACTTCCTTCCTAAGTTGAATAAAATCCCTAAATAGTTGCCAGAATATAATGAAGAAAACAAAAAATCACTGGTACTGTACGGGTTAATGTGAAACTAATGGGGTGAAGAAACTAATGGGGTGAAACGTCTGTACCTGTACGACTTGGTGCACTTCCTCTCTCCTACCGTTGCGGGGGGGTATAGCCTCAAAGTCTCTGAAAATAAATATATATATAAATTTAATATATACCGGTATATAAATAAATAGATAGATTAATAAATATAAATAATATACATACTGTATATAAATAAAAACAACAAATATATATATATAAATAACTAAATAAATAAATAGATAAATCTATCTATCTATCTATATGCTCAGGCCCATCCCCATTTTGGGGGTAGCCGACTCAAGACAGAGCAAGAACAGGGAAAACACAAAAACAACATAAAACAACAAATAAACACAGATAAAAAGCACAAACTCACACACATCCAGGTCACCCAGGAGAAGACCCAGAGACCAGGGTCACCAAGGTCGCTCCAGCACTCCCCCGGCCCCCGACCACCCGGAGAGGTTCCGATCTCGGCAGGCAGACATGCAGCGGAGCCAATGCCACAAGCCCTCCCACCACACTTCCAGGCGCACCCTTCATATTAATCGTCTCCCCGGGCCAGGCGCCTGATGGACTATTATCTAGTCCAACTTGCGCCCGACCCCTTACTCCAAATGACCACGTGTTCACTCAACTATTCACAAGCATTCTCCATTCACTCCTGTCCACCACCACTTCCCCTGCCTGATCTATAGTCATTCCTCTATCATCCAAAGCCTTTCTTACACAGTCTCTCCATCTCAATGGGGGTCTTCCTGCCCTTCTATCTCCCCTTGTACCTGACTCACATATTCTCTTTGTAAGCCTTTCATCTCCCATTCGTTCAACATGACCATACCAGCTCAGCACCCTTCTGTCCACTCTGGCTGACGAATGTTCCTGCTGCCCCACTCTCCTACGTATCTCTTCATTCCTCAATCTGTCTCTACGAGTAACTCCACACATACTCCTCAAGCAGCTCATCTCCATCACATCCAGCCCTCTTTTCTCCTTTTTCTTCAGAGCCCATGTCTCAGCCCCATACATCACTGTTGGCACAACAATTCCTTGATACAGTGCACTTTTTACTTTCACTCCGAGATTTCTCGTCTTCCACATACTTCCCATTGCTCCGAAAACCTTCCTTCCTTCACACACTCTCTGTTTTACCTCCACTTCCATACCTCCACTCCTGCTTATCGTTCCTCCTAGATATTTAAAACACTCTACTTGTTCCAATATTTCCCCATCCAGCCTCACATCTAGATTCACCCTATGCTCTCCCCTATTACACACCATTACTTTACTTTTATTGACGTTCACCTTCAGTTTCCTCCTTCCACATACCACACCAAACTCTTTGACTACCCGCTGCAGTTTCTCATCAGAATCCGCCACCAATGCTGTGTCATCAGCGAACAGCAACTGATTCAACTCCCAATCTCTACCATTCTTCCCTACTAAACCCAATCCTCTTCCCATAGTTCTCCTTTTCACCTCCCTCACCACACCATCCATAAACATATTAAACAGCCATGGTGACATTACACAACCCTGTCGCAAACCTACCTTTACCTCAAACCATTCACTCAACTCACAATTTCCTACTCTCACACATGCTCTGCTCCCTTCATAAAAACTCTTAACTGCTTCTAACAAATTTCCTCCTATTTCATAAATCCTTAACACCTTCCACATTGCTTCACGGTCCACACGATCATACGCTTTTTCCAAGTCCATAAATGCCCAAAATATCTCCTTATGCTTCTCTAAATACTTCTCGCATAACTGTCTTACTGCAAACATCTGATCCACGCACCCTCTTCCCCTCCTAAAACCGCACTGTTCTTCTCCTATTGCAACTTCCGTACACTTTATTATCCTCTCTATGAACACCCTGCCATACAGCTTTCCAACCACTGACAATAAACTAATACCTCTATAACTTGAACACTCCTGCCGATCTCCCTTCCCCTTGTACAACAGCACAATACATGCACTCTTCCAGTCTATTGGTACCATTGACACAGCAAAGCAAACATTGAAAAGTCTCACCAACCAATCTATTATCACATCTCCACCCTTCTTTATACACTCCACAGCAATACCATCCAAACCTTCTGCTTTTCCCGCTCTCATTTGTTTCACTGCTTCTTTCACCTCATTTTCCTCAATCCTTTCATTCATTCCCTGCCACCTGGGTGGCCTGGGTAACCTATCTCCATCCACCTCTGCTTCAATCACTGCTTCTCTTCCATCTCTTGTATTTAACAAAGATTCAAAATACTCTGCATATCTTTTCCTCACTTCAACTGGTTCCACTAGTAATTCTCCATTTTAATCTTTCACTGACTCTTCCCTCTTTTGTCATCCTTTCCTTACTTTAAATACCTCCTTCCAGAACATCTTCTTTCGTTCTTCAAAATTCTCACTCAACCTTTGACCCCACCTTTCGTTTGCATCTTTTTTCGCTTCTCTAATTTTCCGTTTTGCCTCTCTCATTTTCTCCTTGTACCTCTCCCATACCTCAACACTACCATCCTGTAAAACCCTCTCAAAAATCTGTCTCTTCTCCTCAACTGCCTTTCTCACTGTATCATTCCAGCACTCGCTTCCCTTCCTGATACCTCTGCCTCCTACTTTCCTTTTGCCGCATACTACCTCTGCACTTGCTTTCACTCCTTCCTTAACCCTTATTTAGCGGCGAGCAACATAAGTCGAGTTAAATAAAGCTGGACTATGTGGCGGCGCTCGACATAACTCGAGTGGCAATTTCAGCACGTAATGTGGCTGAGAGAGAGAGACAAGTGGTGGCAGGAGACTAGCGAGCGTATGACTGCTCCAGACCACCGCGGCGAACCTACTGACACAAATCTCAGCTCCCTCCTCCCTCTCTCACTCGCTACATACTCAATTATGTACTGAAAGTACCGAATTACCTGCTTTTTGCACTCGCGTTGCACGGTTATTGCAAGAAAACTATCCATCATACAAGGATCGTTATGGTGTCATTCGAAAGCTCTGTTTATGCCCTTTCAGGGATAGGGACTTGTTTTACGTTCTGGGTCTTATTTAGGCATGAAAATGATCACGTAAACAGCCCTATTTTGGCTAAAAACACCCCGCTGTGCGGTACACATAAATAAACCGCATAGGCCGCTCGTAAGGTGTTAAACTGTTGCCATTCAACCTCTACTTCTCTCTCTTCCATCTCTCTCACTTCCATCCACTTTTCATTTAGTCTTTCCTTGGACTCCCTCTCTTTTTCACTCTTCTCTAACTCACTAACTTTTATTACCTCTCTTACTTCACGCTTGTCTCTTATTCTCCTGTAACTCTTAACTCTTAGCTTTCCCTCCACCAGGTAATGATCTGACATACCCTCCGCCTCACCTCTCATCACATTCACATCCAGCAGTCTACACAATCTTTCCCTTGTCACCAGCACATAATCCATCAATGCCCTCTCTACAATTTCCCCTCACAAGTCTATGCCAGGTGTACTTGTGTATACGCCTTTTTTTGAATAACGTATTACCTACACTCAATCTACACTCTTCACATACATTTTTCAGTCTTTCTCCACTCTCGTTTACACCATCCACACCAAAACTACCGATGACTCCCTCAACAGGCTCATTTCCTACCCTAGCATTTAGGTCCCCTAAAACTATAACATTTTCATTTTCATCAAACCCTTGTAGACAATCTCTCAAGTCCTCCCAGAAACCCTCTACCTCGTCTAACTCTCTTTCACTTCCTGGTCCATACGCACTTACAAAAACCCACCTTTCACCCTTAAACCGCATTCTCACCCACATTAGCCTTGATGTCACCTCTTTCCACTCTTTAATAAACTCTCTCAACTCCTCCTTCACAATAATAGCCACTCCTTCTTTCCCCCTGACTCCCTCGTCTACTCCAGACTTTCTACTTATCACGTTTCCAAAATCCAGATAAATATATTAATAAATCAAAATTAAATTAAGAAATTAATAAAATTATACGTGCATGATAATGCTTTCTGTAACATGCCCTTTATTCTTGCTGACACTAGCCGATCTAATACATATTAGGAAGAACCTTTGGAAAGCAATGGGATACAATTTAGCAACTTTAAATATATATACATATATATATATATATATTGTTACGAATCTGGACCTCCGTTGTTTAGAGACGGTATACGAAAATAATGCCTAATGCCAATGCACCTTGTCTCTCTGTCAAACAACACCACGATGCAACAGGTAAGAGCTTTATGAACGCTTCCAGGCTCTTCTCAAGGCTTAAGGTGCACACTGCCCTGCTCCTACTCTCAATAATAAGTAGAACAGAAATAATCATGTAACTCACTAGCTACGAGAACTCTAAACCAACACCGGGATTAGCAATGCTGGGTTGGATAATCAAAACAGTTAAATACATATAGCCTACCAGCAGACATCAACGAAAAAAGGAGTGCAGGTGTACTTCGAGCATAACAGGCTATGGGCGCCCTCGACAATACTATACCGTGCGCAAACCAGCCAACGGGAATCCACTCTCAACCCAAGAGAGTTGCACATAACAATATTGCATACATATAATGAACTAACAATACAAGGAAGTGTCCTAATATGACTACTAACCTCGGGGTGATATTAGTGGAAGCAAGTTGCCCTGACCACCTCTAATATCACACCATTATATCCTGCTTCAACCTGGGCCCCCCAGTGAGTAACCGCCCGAAACTATGAACTCTTAGAGTCCACCTCCCACACTCAGTTAACTAAGGGGGTGGTCCAGACCGAAGCTGGATTCCTTATTAATATTAAACACTCCGTTGCCTCAGTTCGCAACCCGAGATAGGGACCAACCAATAGCTGGGGCATAACTGTCAAGGCTGCTACCGGGCCCTAAGCACGAACACTGGGAAAAATATGTAGGGATTATGGATGTGTGTGTGTGTGGACTGTCTATGGGATTAACGGTGCTTATTAGTAAGGACCCCGGCAAACCTCCCAGCTCTTCCCTATCACGATTTCCGAAGTAGCCACCGAAGGTTCAGAATCTATGATGAAAATGGAAAGATAGTAAAATGCTGATCAGAGGAAATGAATAATAAACAAGGGAGAACTGGATGTCTAGGATTCTCTGTTAATTACGTTACATTACTCTTATGCAAGCAAGGACAAAATAAACAGGGGCAGACTGGTGTACCACTAGATAGGGCTACCACCCCCTATACTGTCTGACCGCCCACAAGATAATGGTGTGGCCTGGCCCTGGCGATGCTAGCGGGAGCCAGGCTCAAACTAAGGGAGTTGCAATATATCACCCCACGATATGATAACACTAAGAAACTTCACAAGAATAACTTATACTAAAGTATTCCTGTGTTAACAAATTAACTAAAACAGTGTGGCAGATAAAATAAAGTACATCTTGATATTGCAACACAACTAAACTTGCAATGGTCACATAATTAAATGAAACTGATGGGGCAGGCAAGCTGGCCGCCCCCTCCCTCCCTCCCCGAGACGGGGGCAACCTCGCCCCCCTCCTCTTCCTACCTTATGCATGGTTCACACATTGGCGAGTCGGAGCGCGAGGCCAACGCGAGTGATGAAATTCTTGCATTCGCCAATGATTATCCCAAATTCGCCGACACTCGCCGACACTCGCACAGACTCGCGTTGACTCGGGCTGCACCGCGTACACTCGCGAACGTGGGCAAAGATTTCATGCATGCATGAAATTTGGAGAGTCAAGTGGGACTAGGACGCCAAACCGCATAGACTCGCGTAGACTCGCGTATACTCGCGTAGACTCCTGTACACTCCTGTAGACTCGTGTGACACTCATGTAGACTCGCGTGACACTCATGTAGACTCGCGTTGTACTATTTAGACATTAAATGATCGCGAGTCTACATGAGTGTACGCGGGTCTACGTGAGTCTACACGAGTACAACATGAGTCAACACTCTATGCAAATAACCATGTGGGTGCCAATATTGGCAAAGGCGAGTTTAACAGGAGTCAAACAGGAGTCAACACGACCCTAACGCGAGTTAACACGGAGTAACGCGAGTGTAACACGCGTAAACGAGAGTACCCACGTGGTGGTCTGAATTTCACAATATGTGTGGCGAGTCTATGCGAAACCAACATGAGTATACATGAGTTTACGCGATATTAACGCGGGTCTATGCGAGTCTACGCGAGGAACGGCGAAACCAACGTGAGTCTACGCGAGCGGTGTGCGACTGCTGGCACCACCGCACGAGTAGGTGGCACCACCGCGTCATACACCCCATATAAAAGGACCGCCCACGCTGCCTACTCCACTCTCCACCGTGACCCCAGCAAGGACCCATCAACCCGTGCCGCACATCGACCCATGCTGCCCTACCACGCTGCCCTACCTGCTTGCCCTGCACCATGCCTTTGACCAAGGAGAAGGTGGCGGCCAGTGACAGTCTGTAGTTGAAGATCCGTTCAGGTACAGTCAGTCGCCGGGTAGAGTGTGGCTTCATCAACCACCTTCGCATGGGGAAGGCGTCATCACCCACCAGGAAGTAGGGAGTATGGAGTGGAAGCCTTTGTAGTTGTAGAATTCCGTACCGGCATGTGGAGGGCATTTGATGGCCCAGTGCTTTCCGTGGATGGCACCAACGGTATGCGGGAAATCCCAGCGCTTGGCAAACTCACTGGCAACCACCTTCCACTCCGCCGGTGTCCTGGGGCAACGTATAACCTCCTCCTGGTATTCTGCAATGATGGCTTCGCATGTTGCAGGCACAATGAGGGAGATGGTGTTCCGGGCCACACAGAACTCGTACTGTAGGCTAGGATATAAGTCACCAGTGGCCAGGTAGCGGAGTGTGATTGCAATCCTCAGCCCAGGTGACAAAGCCTGCCTCCAGAAGGTGTCCTACTTCTCTACCCTAGGCCCAACACGTGACACCAACTCCCTAAACATGTGGATGTCCACACGTAGGAAGTTCCGGAATCCTTTGGGGTCCTCTCTCTCAAGCTCCTCCATAAGTTGTTCGTACACACCGAACTGTGGCCGTCTCAGTAGCCACCTCCTAGCCCAAACTGTCCTTCGTGGCCTTTCCCCTTGACGTCTTTCTTCAGCCTCCTTCTCCTCCAGCTCCTCTAGGTCTACGAGATGCATCTGCATCTGCAGGAGTATGACCACAGCTGCCGCTCTGCACCTCGTGATGGACATGGTGTGTGGGAGGGTGGGTGGGTTGGCCTGTATCCTGCAGAGTAACACGTACGTCCATCCGTGGTGGTGTTGCGTGGTGTGAGAAATGGTGCCAGTGGGGGCCTCTTTATACGTTTCCTGACACTCGCCAACACTTGCACACACTGATGTTAGACTCCCATACACTCCTGTTAACTTCCTGTAGACTCGCGTTCATCTCGTGTAAACACGTGTAAACTCATATAAACTCCTGTGACACTCGTGTAGACTCCTGTAGACTCGCACTATTCGTACCCTGGAATGTGACCGTTATTTTTCAAATTTCGGCAGTGCGTGTTGGGGTCGTGTTACACTCGCCGACACTCGCGGATACTCCTGTGAACTCGTGTAAACTCATGTAAACTCGTGTAAACTAGTGTTACATTCGTGTTATATGCGTGTTTACTCGCATCAGATGCTACTCGCGTTGGGTTCGGGCTCCATCAACGGCGGTATGCGGCGAGTGTGACTCGCGTTGGCCTCGCGCTCTGACTCGCCAATGTGTGAACCAGGCATTACCACACCTAGCATCAAAATTACAGCGTTTCCCTTAAAACATAACTTCATACACGAAACTAGTAACACTCTATTGGCTGATTCTACCCAAATATTTATTGAGAAAAAAATGCTTAGAGGCACGGCAAAACTAGGCATGAGTAATTGGAAGGGTATCGGAGTGAAACTCACAATACCAGGTCATTCTAATACTAGACTTGGCACTGCTGCTTTAGTAAGTCAGACGCCACTAACGTAACCGTCTAGTTACTCCTAAAAGATCCTGGTCATTGGGACAATATATATATAGCCTATACCGTATATATATATATATATAAAGTATATCTCACAGATACACGTGAGCTACTAAATGTTTATATGCTTCCAGCCGGACTCGAACCACCGAAAGTCAAGAAGAGAGTCGATACTTTAATCCACTACACCACGGTGTGGTAAAGGAAGCTTAACCTTTACCTATTTATTTTCAGAAGGGAAATCCTTCTTGGAAAATATATTTCAATTCATGAAACAAGTCGTACGATTCTGACTTTCGTTGGTTCGAGTCCGGCTGGGAATATATTAAAATTGACTAGCTCACGTGTAAGCAGTATGTGAGATATACTTAATATTCATGACTATTGTGTTTGGCTGGGAGAAAATAAAATAAAATATCTATAATTCGAGATGCGTGGGGAAACTTGTGAAAATCCCTGTATGGTATCCTGGAATATGGATTGTACAACTTGTGTATGAATTAAAATATATTCTCCAAGTAGGATTTACCTTCTCCTAAATATATATTGGAAAAGGTTAAGTATCCTTTATCACACCGTGGTGTAGTGGATTAATGCATCAACTCTCGTTATGACTTACGGTGGTTCGAGTCCGGCTGGGAGTTAAACATTTAGTAGCTCACATGTATTTGTGAGATATAGCTTACTTGATGCATATACAGGTATATATATAAATATAATTATATATATATATATATATTGTTGTGGTTTTAAATTTTCGAATCTATTACAACGGAATTGAGTATTCTCATTAATTATTTACCTAATACATATTTTTCTTTTGTTCTTTTAATAAAGACATATTAGTAGTTCTACAGACTGACCGTTGATACAGGCGTCTAGGAACTTGGCCTCCATAACCCCCTGGTAAGTTAACTCCCCCTCCCGCTGTACCAACTCCTGCAGTTCCTGACGAAGGCGCTGCTGCTCCTTGGGGTGTTGTGCCAGGAGGTGTGAGGTGAAGGCCAGAGTGGAGGCTGTAGTGTCATAACCCGCCACCAGGAACATCACACACTGAGCCACTATCGAACGGTCCGTCAACACTGAAATAATATTTAGTTAGTTAACCCCTCCAACCCCAGCGTCGAGACGTGTTCGACGGCAATTTATGTAATGCTCAGCCCCTGCGTCGATACCGTATCGACGGCATTCTCCCCCTTATTTACCCCTGTTATTGGGGTAAACAAAGATTCCCAGATGACCTCGGTGAGTGCTTTTATGCATGGAAGCAGGGAGAGAGTTCCAGAACTCAGCTGTTGGATAGAAGAAAGACTGGGAATATTGGTAAACTCTTGGGTTAGAGAGTTGCACAGAGTAGGGGTGGAATTGTGTTGCAAGACGGGTGATACGTGCTCAACATAGAGGAGGTGGTATACACTGTTTGAGATCTGAGGAATATTGATTATTGTAATAGAGAATAGCGAGAGAGATGCAATATTGTGGTGAAGAGAGAAAGATTGCAGAGAATCAGTGAGTGGATGTGAGTTAATGAGATAAGAGGCTTTCGATCTGGTCTACTTTATCTAGTAGTGCTGTGTGAGAGGATCCTCCCAAACATGCGAACAATACATGGACGGACGCACTGTGCCCCTGTACAGAGCAAGAAGCCGTGTGGGGGTAAAGAACCCCTTGAGGCGGTTAAGCACACCCAACTTCTGTGAAGCCGTTTTAGCAAGAGTGGTAATATGGTCTTTCCAAGAGAGATCAGAAAAAATAGAGACACCGAGAATACTGAGAAAAGATGAAGGGTTGATTGTTGTATTGTTGAAGTATAAGGGATATACCTTTAGGAGTTCTTGACGGTTAGTTAAATGAAGAAGTTGGGTTTTGGAAGCATTGAAAGTAATTAGAAATGAATGACATATCAGAAAATAGGCATGTCAAGGCCATCTAATGTGAGTTTTGGAGTTATTACATGCTGGGGCATTCTGCATAACTAGTTGAATAGTGTAAGATAGAGTCATCAACATATGAATGGATAGGACTGGAGGTACAGTTAAAAAGATCATTAATGAATATTAGAAAGATAATTGGAGATAGGACAGAGCCCTGAGGAACACTGGAGTTGATAGGATAAAGAAGTGAATGACAGCCATCCACAACCGCAGCTATGGAATGGCCAGAAAGGAAATTTATAATAAAGGCACAGATGGAGGGATAGAAACCAAAGGATGGTAGTTAAGAAATTAGAGATTTGTGCCCGAATCTAACGATAAAGACCTTCGATATGTCTAGTGCAATAGAAAAGGTCTGACCGGAGTCCCGAAAAGAGGATGACAAAGAGTTAGTAAGATATGGAAGAAGATCACCAGTAGAGCAACCCTTAATAACCCCTACTGTACCATTTGGTACTAGCATAAATATACACCACAGTCCCAAGCAATGTGGCCAAAATGGCTTCATAGGCAAGATATAACAACCTCCCACCTCAAAAGATGGAGGAATACTGCTTCTCCTAGCGTGTAGGGGCTTAGATATAAGCTGGGAAGTGTTGCCAAGGTCTTAGAGCAGTTCTCAAATGTTGTGGTACCAGGCACTGCCTGATACTAGCAGTTACAAGGATCGTATATTACTGACGGGTTGCAGCCGTTGCTGGGACTGGGGAGTGATTTATCTACTGATGGCTCTCTGCCGTCACTGGGATTGTACGGGTTAAAGAAGCCATACTAGCGATCTAAGAGTAGATTATGAAAAAAGAAATGCTTAAAACAATTTGAAGTAAGAATAGCTTCAAAAACTTTAGAGATGCAAGAAGTGAGAGCAATTGGATGATAGTAGGAGGGCTGAGAGTGGTCATTCTTCTTTGGGACAAGTTGAATGAAATAAACTTCCAGCAAGAATGAGAGACGTTAGAGGAGAGACAGAGACAGAAAAGTTTGCCTAGGCACCGAAGCATAGTTTTTGAGTACAACAGGAGGAACACCATCCGGACTGTACGCCTTCTTAGTATTAAGCCCAGAGAGGGTAGAAAGTACATCTTTTGAAGATATTAGGATATTACGTAAAAGTAGGAGAAACAGGGGTGGAGTGGGAGGAATAGCACCGGAATTATCCAAGATGGAATTTCTAGCAAAAGTTTGGACGAAAAGTTCAGCTTTTTCAGATGAAGAGGTGATGGTAGTGCCATCAGAGTGGAAAAGAGAAGGGAAAGACAAGGAAGAACAATTGTTGAAAGTTTTTTTGGCAGCAAATCCTTCTCTGTACCCTCCTGTTATCACTATCCTATTTCAAAGCCAAAGGCAGTTGTTGTGTATATGTACACAACAAACTCACTTGCTCTCATGTTCCCGACTTCGACTCCTCTGAATTCTCAACTTTATGGCTCAAACTATGCTGTCACTCTCATACTAAATATTTCTTTGCTGTCTATCTTTCCCCTAACTCCACTGACTTCCCCAAATTATTTAACTATCTAAACTCTTAAGTGGAACACATCCTATTCATCTCTCCTTTCTCAGAAATCTCAATCTTAGGATATTTTAACATTCACCACCGCCAATGGCTTTCCTCTCATTCCACTGACCAACCTGGTGAACAAGCCTACATCTTTTCTATCCTAAATGACCTAGAGCAGTTGGTCCAGCAACCCACCTGTATCCCAGATTGCTTCGGAGATTGGCCCAACATTCTAGACATGTTTCTAACGTCTAAACCTTCCGCTTATATATTCGATCTTTTCCCTCCTTTGAGCTCCTCCAACCATAAACATATATCTGTCACCTGTCCTATTTCTCCAGTATGGCCACCCGATCCTCCCAGCCGGCGGCCCTTGTGGCACTTTGGCGCTGCCGACTGGGAGGTTCTTCGGCAGTACTTCTTTGACTTCCCATGGAATGATTTTTGCTTCCGTGGCTGGGGACCCTCGGAGAGTGCTGAACGCATTACTGAGGTAATCCTATCGGGCATGGACTCATACATTCCATTTTATTTCTCTCAGATTAATGCAAAAAAATCTTGGTTTAATCACGTTTGTTCTACTGCTGTCTATAATAAGGAGGAAGCATTCAAGCGGACGCCTTAAAACTTAAGAATCTCATTCTTCCTATGTTTCTGCCCGGAATGAAGCAAATACTAGATCCAGAAAGTCTGAATAGAATAGTCTAATGGTATCCAGAGTAAAGTGACATAAAGGGCGTCATCATAATTAAAAATAATACAGACCTTTCTTGGCTGGGGTGGTGGTTTTAGTAGCTCCCCCCTCATCCTCCTTCCCCTCCGCCTCCCGGGCCTCCAGTATCAGGTCCAGAAAGTCGCCTCGTTTCTGTCCCGCCAGCCGCTCACTAATGGTCTTCTCGGTCACCTCTTTGAAGAAGCCGATTGCTGGCCTATCAAAGCTTAGTCCCAGGGCTTTGGATATCTTTAATGGTAGCAGTATCATCATGAACATCTTTAAAATTCCAAAAGCGGTAAAGGTGAAAAATTGCTCGGCCTTTTGAGCGAAGATTGGTTTTTCTTCAGTGAGTGAATGGCACTCAATTCCAAAGGCACAGGATGCAATCGTATCCATGGTGAACCTGCCGTACTTATTTTTCATATCTAGAGCCGGATTAGTGAGCACATCTTTGAGACAAGAGGTGACGAGTGTGTCGGCAATACTGCACACTAGTGGATACATTCTGCGCATCTTGCCGGAGGAGAAAGTTGGTGTCATGATGGAACGAAGGACCTTCCACTCCTGGCCAGTCTTCATGCTCAACATTTCAAACGTAATAGAGTCTTTATCATCTCCAAATGAACGTCGGTTAACGAAATGATCAAAATCTTTCACAAGTACTCGTTTCAATAAATCTGGATCAGATATCATCAAGGAGGGTTTAGTCACTTCGTAGAAACCATAATATTTCGATCCTCTATGACGGTTGTATGTCTGAAATTGATAATTACAGTTAAATATTTAATTATAACCATCCTACTAATGATCAATATCATTACTATTATTACTCAGTACATTACTTATAGTGATAACAACATAATTATAACCATCCTACTAATGATCAATATCATTACTATTATTCAGTACATTATAGTTGAAGATAACAAACATAATTATAACCATCCTACTAATGATCAATACCATTACTATTATTACTTAGTACATTACTTATAGTTGAAGATAACAAACATAATTATAACCATCCTACTAATGATCCTCATTACTATTATTACTCAGTACATTACTTATAGTTGAAGATAACAAACATAATTATAACCATCCTACTAATGATCAATACCATTACTATTATTACTTAGTACATTACTTATAGTTGAAGATAACAAACATAATTATAACCATCCTACTAATGATCAATACCATTACTATTATTACTCAGTACATTACTTATAGTTGAAGATAACAAACATAACGCAAAGATGTACCATTAATTATCGTCGTGAGTACTTGCAGTAGTATGTATGTATGTATTTATATGTACAAAGGAAAACAAGCAACAAAAGTTCCATTGCTCCTTTCGAGACTGCTTGTAGCTAACCTACCTACACTATGTGAGACAAATATAACGGTAGTTCAATAAAAAGTACTGCTATTCATTTGTAAACGCAGTTAATCGTGGATTAAGAGCGTATTTTGAAAGCTTCAACAATGACATGACGGGGTAGTCATGTACAGTATATACTCAGACACATTCAATGATATGACTGGGTAGTCATGTACAGTATATACTCAGACACATTCAATGATATGACTGGGTAGTCACGTACAGTATATACTCAGACACATTCAATGATATGACTGGGTAGTCATGTACAGTATATACTCAGACACATTCAATGATATGACTGGGTAGTCATGTACAGTATATACTCAGACACATTCAATGATATGACGGGGTAGTCACGTACAGTATATACTCAGACACATTCAATGATATGACGGGGTAGTCACGTACAGTATATACTCAGACACATTCAATGATATGACGGGGTAGTCATGTACAGTATATACTCAGACACATGACTGGGTAGTCATGTACAGTATATACTCAGACACATGACTGGGTAGTCATGTACAGTATATACTCAGACACATGACTGGGTAGTCATGTACAGTATATACTCAGACACATGACTGGGTAGTCATGTACAGTATATACTCAGACACATCACTGGGTAGTCATGTACAGTATATACTCAGACACATGACTGGGTAGTCATGTACAGTATATACTCAGACACATGACTGGGTAGTCATGTACAGTATATACTCAGACACATGACTGGGTAGTCATGTACAGTATATACTCAGACACATACCCCATTGCTGGGGGTGGCCGACTCGAGACCGAACCCGAACAGAAACCTTTAAAGTTCCAATTCTTAGGGTCCGGGACCACTTTTGCGTTCCCTCGCCCCTTTCTCTGTCTCGTCGAGTAGGAGAAATTTACAAGGGTAGGAGGATTCCTAGCCACCTGCCCCCTGAAGGAAAAGTAGGAAGTAAAAGAGACCGACAGAAACTTTTTTATCTTTCTTGGTAGTATCCATTCGGCCCCAATTAACCTACTGTTTTAAGACATTTATTCCCATCCAAGTGTCGATTTTTACCTGGCGAGCGAAAGCGAGCCAGCATTGTATTGAGAAATCCGGCTTCGCCGGAAACATTTTTCTATCGAAAAATTTACAAATTTAGCCAGCTGTCTAACGCATTATCCAAAATATGGTAACTCGCTATCGCTCGCTAGATATAAATCGACACCTGGAAGGGGATAAACGTCTTAAAATAGTAGGCTGAATGGGGCCGAATGGATATAAGCCAGAGAGAAAATATCAGCAGGTCACCCCCCTTTAACACCTTACGAGCGGCCTATGCGGTTTATTTATGTGTACCGCCCAGCGGGGTGTTTTTAGCCAAAATAGGGCTGTTTACGTGATCATTTTCATGCCTAAATAAGACCCAGAACGTAAAACAAGTATCTATCCCTGAAAAGGGCATAAACAGAGCTTTCGAATGACACCATAACGATCCTTGTATGATGGATAGTTTTCTTGCAATAACCGTGCAACGCGAGTGCAAAAAGCAGGTAATTCGGTACTTTCGGTACATAATTGAGTATGTAGCGAGTGAGAGAGGGAGGAGGGAGCTGAGATTTGTGTCAGTAGGTTCGCCGCGGTGGTCTGGAGCAGTCATACGCTCGCTAGTCTCCTGCCACCACTTGTCTCTCTCTCTCAGCCACATTACGTGCTGAAATTGCCACTCGAGTTATGTCGAGCGCCGCCACATAGTCCAGCTTTATTTAACTCGACTTAAGTGGTGAGCCGCTTTTTAAGGGTTAAGGCTGGGTAGAGACTGCCAAACTTCACTCTGGATAGGACCAGCCCTACTTACAGCAGTACCCCTAATGAATACAACATATAATGGTGAGCAATAACCCCTTCTGTACAGTCGCGCTCATAAGTCATGTCCCAGCTGTCTTTACGTTAGGCTTGCTCTGTGCTGTATTAATGTCTGTCAGATGTTGAATTTGGTGGGTAAGTGTAGGAACATGTTTGTATATTTCACTCGACATGAACAAATGAAGCTTCGATATTGCTGATACCAATTATTGATCAAAACATACTTGGTGCCAAGACATGACTTATTAGGCCGACTATACCAGCGACGTCTGTTATATTTTATTCTAGCCAGATTTAGACAATGTTATGCAGCTTAGAAAGGGTCTGTGGTACTTGAAAGGGTTGAATGAGACAGTTCGAAGCCTCTATAACTGCTAGAGCTCCTTCCTGAACTGAATATAATTGATTTGTAGTAGCCAGAATATGATAACAAATATATCGACGGTACTGAAGGGGTTAACCCTCTTAGAATTATAAGATGCATTACTTTTCTATTTTCTGGCTTTTTAAAATACTCTTATATTCAGATTTGGAAGAGTCTATGAAAGTCTGAGGATTGCTTGAGTCAGTCTTTACCCTTTTAACTCCTGCAGATCCTTCCTAAGCTGTATGAAATTGTTTAAGGGGGTAGTGCTTGGTTTTGGGTCTATATATTTATATATTATTATATGTTTGAGTTTCCTCGCTAGACCTCCATCAAGCTTAGAAAAACACCCCTAGACCCTCTTTCAAGATGAATTTGTAAAAACAAATCGGTAGAAAAATGTCCCGGACGAAGGCCGTTTCCATCTAAAATTACAGGCTTTCTATCGCTCGCCAGGAAAACACTGACACCTAAATAACACGAAAGGTCTTAATATTGAAAAATAAATGGGGCGAAAGGTCTCAAAATCGACAAACTAACGGAAGGAACGTCTTAAAATCTCAAAACAAATATGCTAAACATGAGGGAGAAGGGGGTCCAGAACAAGCAACAACCTCTCCCTTAATGCTAACCAGAATAAAGGGTTAACAATGAGGCATATTCCTCAAGGGGCCAACTAGGGTCTATTGGTTTATGGGGGGTCACCTGCTTTTTGTTCTCTCCCTTTCTCTCTTGGTCTGGCTTGTATCCATTCGGCCCCATTCAGCTTTAAGACGTTTATCCTCATCCAGGTTTTGATTTCTTCCTGGCGAGCGATAGCGAGCCAGCATTGTGTCAAGTAATCCGACTTCGCCAGAGACATTTTTCTATCGAAACATGTACAAATTTAGCCTGCTGTCAAAAACATATCTAAAAAATATGTTAGCTCGCTACCGCTCGCCAAAAAACAATCGACAACTGGATGGGGATAAATGTCTTAAAACAATCGGCTGAAGGGGGCCCCATGGATACAACCCAGATAAAGAGGGAGAGAGAGAGAATACAAAAACAAACGAGGTGGGCCCCCTTAAACCTTGGTAATTTACACTTGAATCAGTGGGACCTACAGTATATATAATATAAGACAGGTCTTACACTTGAATCAGTGGGACCTACAGTATATATAATATAAGACAGGTCTTACTCTTGAATCAGTGGGACCTACAGTATATATAATATAAGACAGGTCTTACACTTGAATCAGTGGGACCTACAGTATATATAATATAAGACAGGTCTTACACTTGAATCAGTGGGACCTACAGTATATATAATATAAGACAGGTCTTACACTTGAATCAGTGGGACCTACAGTATATAATATAAGACAGGTCTTACACTTGAATCAGTGGGACCTACAGTATATATAATATAAGACAGGTCTTACACTTGAATCAGTGGGACCTACAGTATATATAATATAAGACAGGTCTTACACTTGAATCAGTGGGACCTACAGTATATATAGTATAAGACAGGTCTTACACTTGAATCAGTGGGACCTACAGTATATATAATATAAGACAGGTCTTACACTTGAATCAGTGGGACCTACAGTATATATAATATAAGACAGGTCTTACACTTGAATCAGTGGGACCTACAGTATATATAATATAAGACAGGTCTTACACTTGAATCAGTGGGACCTACAGTATATATAATATAAGACAGGTCTTACACTTGAATCAGTGGGACCTACAGTATATATAATATAAGACAGGTCTCCCTCGATATATCTTAGGGGGAGATGGGTCGTTTTTCTTGTCCCCCTTCTTCCTCACGTTTAGTATCATTAGTTTTTAAATTCTATGACGTTCGGCCCGTTAGTTTGGCGATTTTAAGACCTTTTGCCCCATTTTTTTTGTCAATGTTAAGACTTTTTGTGTCATTTAAGTGTCAATGTTATCCTGGCGAGCGATAACGAGCCTGTAATTTAAGAGTAACCGGCCTTTGGCCAGGACATTTTTCTATCGAAAAATGTACATATTATCTTGAAGGAGAGTCTTAGGGGCTGTTTTTGTTTAAGTTTGATGGAGGTCTAAGGAGCAAACTAAAAATATGATAAACAAAATATAGAAGGGAGGAATATAATTCGTCCATCCCACCTTAAATAGAAAGATCGTATAGCAACCCTAAAATGAATGGGGTAAATGGGGATATGTTCTCTGACCAGCCAAAACACAAACACCTAAAAACCTATAATGATATCGTAAATTGTGGCATCTGATAGTGAGGGAGACCTGTATGTATATTATGAAACCACTAATGATTCACCTCTTGATGCATGTCCCACATAAGCTTCCTGTTTATAAGCATATCCAAGCTTGATCCGACGAAGGGTAGGCCCTGTTCCGATGGTACCCCCAGGTCGGCCCAGTGATGGTGGTGACGCCGAGAGAGCCACCATAATCCAGCCAACACCACTGCTGCCACCAACACCCACGTACCCAACATCCTGCACGAACCTCAACACCTGGGGAAGTAAAACGTTAATAAGTTTAGCAGGTTGTGAACGTGTATAGATCAGTAACTGATTTGTTTACCATTAATACCACAGTACAGCCAACACCACCGCTGCCACCAACACCTACGTACCCAACATCCTGCAACAACCTCAACACCTGGGGAAGTAAAACGTTAATAAGTTTAGCAGGTTGTGAACGTGTATAGATCAGTAACTGATTTGTTTACCATAAATACCACAGTCCAGCCAACACCACCGCTGCCACAAAGACAAGGTGTCAAACCGGAGCCACACGAAGCGCGGCTCCGGTCTCACGTCCTAATGGCGGCGTTCCAGGCAACCCTGTTAAGATGTACCTCACTTGTCAGGTTCTTTGATTTAATATCAGACCGCAAAGTCCGAGCCCACGTCCTTCATTCCACATTCATGGACTTGCATCTTTTCACCCAGCTTTGTTCATCCATCCTCTCCACATGCCCAAACCATCCAAGCCTGCTACTACGCATCACATCACTGATACTCTTGATACCTAACCTTCTCCTTAGCTCTTCACTTGATATACTATCTTGCAGTTTGGCACCACACATTAATTTCACAATTCTCATCTCATTGTGTTCCATTCTGTTGATATCATCCGCTTTGACGAGCCACGTTTCTGAAGCATATATCATTGCACTTATACGCATGAAGCGTAAACCTTTCCCTTCAAGGGGGGGGGGGATCTCCTCATGGTGAGCAGTGACAAAAGTTCTCTAAACATTCCCCAGTCGCATTTTATTCTGGTGATAGTGGCGGCCTCGGCCCCACCACCGGCAGAGATGATATCACCCAAGTAGCAAAACTCATCCATCATCTCCAGTGCCTCATTGCCAAAGTTAACACTCTCAAGCCGGTCATTGAATACAAGCTCACGTTTGCATACTATGTATATAAATTTCTCAAATTCGGACTTCTTCCTTGGTAGAGGTCCCTTTATTCTAGTGCAGCATTTCTTTCTGTGATGTACCCAGCTGCGACAGACGCTACACTATATTGAGTTCGCGCCCACCCCTTTTCTGCATACTGAGCATGGGTATGCACCACTTTTTTTTACCTTTCCCAGCTCTAATCTACTGTAAAATTCCTTGGTTATATTTATATTAACTCTTAACCCTTTACTTGCGATGCCCTCTCTCTATCTTCTGAACTTGGCCTCGTCAGCCCAAGCACTATCTGCGATAAGTACTATGTCATCTGCGTATATCAGTTCCCAGGGGAGCCCAACTCTGTAATCACCAGATAGTGCCTCCAAAACCATAACAAAGAGGAAAGTGCTTAACACAGAGCCCTGGTGAACTCTGACGCGAACTGTAAACTCCTCATTCAGTACAACTTTCACCCTCACTGCTGTTCGTGAATATGAATGAATATGAAAAGGAATACAAGATAACTAAAGTGAAATAGCATTTTTTTTTGGGGGGGGGGGGCTATTAAATCACTTTCAAAAATGTGTTTTGATAACAAAAATTGACTCGGCTTTCGTTTGACCCCAAGCACCAACACCCATGTCCTCTCTCTCTCTCTCTCTCTCTCTCAAAGGTGGATCAAGGGTTAACCTATGGGCTGCGACCGTCCTCATATGAGTCCGTACTGGTGGACGGCAACCGTCCTCATATGAGCCGGGTTTTTAAACACATACGAAAACCGCGGGTTATGAGTCAGGCGGCAACAAAGTGGTGTGCGAGTAGTGGTGGTTGGCAACTCTCGATACCAACACCCGGCACACCCCAACCGTGCGCGGGCAAGCAGTACACAAGCACTTGCCATGGAGCCTATAAGTCGCTCTCCCACGCCACCTGATGACACAGCCAGCCCTGCTTTGGACAGTGTCAGCACCCTTGGAAGCCAGAGAATTACCAGGAGGCCCTCATACCTATATACCTATACTTCTTTTGATAGTTCTGACGAAGAGGAACCACCAAAAGGCACGTAAAGCACGTGCGACTACCACTACACGTGCGCAAAGGTCATTGACCTTTGTTGACACAACCACTGCCACCCAGGCTACCACCACCACCAACACTTCTGCTGCTGCCTCTACTACAGCAGGGACCTCTGCTGCAACACAAGGCCACCCTAGGGATGCAGGAGGTGCGGGGGCCACTGGGGGGAGAGGGAAGGGCATGGTTTCTCAACAGGGACGACCGGAAAACCTACCATCTGTCTCTACCACCACCGCGCCACCACCACCACCACCGCCATCCGCCCCTGCCACCCCCGCCACTGCCCCTGCCAGTGCAAGTGTGAGGAAAGTGGGTGGCAAGGCAAAAGCTAAGGGAAAAGTGCCTGCCGTAGATGACTCTACCCCTTCCACCTCTGTCGCCAGTGCCCACAAGACACCCAAGAGAGTTAGGAAGGCTAAACCCTTGACTCCATCAAAATATGATGCCCTGCTTTTCCCGTCTGACGAGGAAAGTCAGAACTTTCACGACGACGATGCAAGGGAGATGGGGTGGGGCGTTGACAGTGACAGCGAGTCTGAGCACGACGCGGATGTTGAAGGATTTTCGTCTGATGACGAAAACGAAGACAACCTGCTGTACAGGGACCACGACAGTGACCTATCTGACGGTGTCGCTGATGGGGAAGACGACCCACCTATCCCGGATGCCCACGTCCACAGATTTGCATGGTCTGACATGGTCGCTTTCCAGCCTGATTTGCACCACTTTGATGCAAGTCAATCTGGGTCATCTAGAACTTGGCCCTGTGGTGAAGATGCAAAGGAAAGTTATTTTTTCCTTGCATTTTTCGACGTGCAGCTCATCACATGCATTGTGGCCTAAACATACGCCTACTATAGGTGGGTGAAAGACCGCATTGATGTGATTTCTCCCCGGACAAGAATTCGAGCCTGGGTAGATACAACAGTGAAAGAGTTCACATTTTTTTTTGGCACTGTTGATGTTGATGCCTCTGATCAGGAAACATGTACTGCAACACTATTGGAAACACGACGCCCTCATCGCCACCCCAGGTTTCAATAAATATATGAGCCGTGATAGGTTTGTATTTCTGCTAAGATTTATGCACTTTGCAGACAATGATAACCCTAACAAGGCTGATAGAATATGGAAAATTTGGGATGTTTTCACCATGTTGATGGAGAGGTACAAGAGACACTTTACCCCTTTCCACAATATGGTGATTGATGAGCCACTCGTACTGTTCAAGGGCCGTCTAGTGTTCAAACAGTACATCCCCCTGAAGAGGCATAGGTATGGCATCAAGTTGTTTGTGTTGTGCGATTGTGAGATCGGCATAGTACTTGACATGATCGTCTATACAGGCACTAATATAGACGTGCCAAAAGTCGCTGCCAATGACCCCTTGGGCATGTCTGGAACCATTGTAAAGAAAATTATGGAACCTTACATGGGCTAGGGGCTCACATTGTACACCGATAATTGGTATATTTTTCCTGTTCTCTGCCAGTATCTACATGACAACAAAACGGGGTCATGTGGTATTGTCAGATGCACCAGGAAGTTCATGCCCAATTAGTTCATCGGTCAGCCAATTCCACTTGACAACCCCTCGTCCAGTGACGAACTAGCCCAAGAACACCGTGAACGACGAGAACGGAGACGGCGAAGAAGAGGACAAGGAAAATATAAGAAAATGGAGAAGTCGGGGAAAGTCCTGGCAATCAAGTGGAAGGACAAGCGAGAAGTTCACCTGCTGTCAACTGTCCACACAGGCGCACAGGTTGACTCAGGTAAAGTTCACTACCGAACGAAAAAACCCATTCAGAAACCTGGCATGGTAGTGGACTACACCAAGTATATGCACCTGGTTGACAAGTCCAACTGCCAACTTGCTGGAGTTGAGTATCTGAGGAAGACTCTGAGATGGTACCACAAGTTGTTCCTCCATATCATCGACATCACCATGCTCAACACATTCAACATGTGGTTAGTCAAAAAAGGCATGGCCCCGAACCAGAAACTAAAGTTTCATGAGTTTGTGTACAACGTATCCTACCAGCTTCTGGAGACCTATGGCGAGCCAACAACAGCACATGTGGGCTGGCGAGCTCCTCATCAACCTGATCGCATGCAGCCAGGTCTCCAGAGGCATTTCCCAGAACACACAGACTTTGTTGGCGGTCGGCGAAGGCGGGTGAAATGTCACGTCTGCACTAACACCAGGAGACACCCCAGGAAGCAAATCAAGGTCAACACTATTTGCAATGAATGCAAACTTGGCCTATGCATGGGTGCTTGCTTCCGTGACTATCACACCATCAAAAACTTCTGAGTGTTGCTGCCCCGCCCTGACTCATGCCCTACCTCACCTGACCTGACCTAACTGAACCACGCCTACCTCAATGCATCATAATATATATATATATGTAAATCTTTTGAGCATAATGTTATTTGTATTTGTATGCCATAATAATGTAATATATAATTTTTGTTTATCATTCAAATATATTGTATGTGGTAATAACAATAATTGTATATCAAACTATTACTTTATCACTGAAATATATTGTATTTTGTAATAACAAAAATTGTATAGCTAACTATTATCCAATGTACTGTAAGTCTTCCTTATAAACAGTTTTCGTGGTGCAATGCATAAGTGTGTTGATTTTCGGTGTGAGCATCGTAGGTTCGAATCCCCGGACTGCCACATGTGTTTGTTAATTTCATTAATCGAATTTAGGAGTAAAGTTGGTTGGTGGAGAGAACATAATAATATATATAAAAAACAAATAACAAAAAACATAAACTGAATAAAAAAAAAAAAATACAAACTCATGTCCTTGTATCCATGCAATATGAATTATTCTATGAATATTTCATATTGCTTGAATACAAGGACATAAGTTTTTAAAAAATCAATATATATAGCTAAATTTGTCTAAGCTTCTAAAAACCTTCTCCATAACCCACTCCTGGATTCGAACCCACTCCCCTGGCATCATTTCAGTTTCCCTTTCAATCACCTTACCGACTAGGCCACAGCTGGTCATACTATACGACAGCGAAAAGTTGGTCTGTAGACTCGACTTGACACTTGCGAAAAAAACAAAAATTGACATCGATTTACAGGTGTAAATCGATGTTATAGTCATTTATTTGATAACAAGTAAGTAAAAACATGTAAAAAATATAAATACTGTATATTGTTCAATACTTGTAAACGAAACAGTATATAACTGTGTTCATATAAAAAATTGCCGTGCCACAGTCCTCACTGGTGTGACACAAGTTTATCGCACGGTCATTCTGATAACCCTTCCTCCCTCCCTCCCTTCCTCTCTCTCGCGCCTTAGTTCTCACTGCTTTGCTTGCTTGCTTGCTTGCTTGCTTGTAGATTTATATATATTGACTTTATTGTGCATACATAATAGATACAATAGAAATTTAAAAAAAAAATGTTGATTGTATACTACTTGTAAATAATACAATACAATTGTTTTCGTATCCAAAACTTACCCACCCTCCCTCTCTCTCTCGCCGTCACCATTACTTTAGTATTATCGAGGTTTTATAACATACAATAACTCTCAAACATACATGTATAATGTATATTACTTGTAAAAGCATACAACACTGTGCATATGGCAATTTGCCCAGCCAGTATCAAGAGTGTAATCTGACACCAGTGTATTTTTAGCCGCCGTATATATACTTAGGCCAAGTCACAAACCAGGCTCAACCCTTCCTCTCTCTCTCTCTCCTTCTCGCATTCGGCCTAATTCTAGGATATCAACTTTATTGTTCATACAAATTGCATAAGATCACATTCAAAACCACATTTATATTGTAAATAATACAATACCACTGTCTTCATATCAAAAATTGACCCACCCTCCATCTCTCTCAGTAACCTTCACTATTACTCTCGTATTTCATCGAGGTTATTGTTATTTATAGCATACAAAATACACAATATAACTCTCAAACATACATGTATAATACATAGTACTTGTAATAAATAACATACGACAGTATTCGTATGGCAAGCTTCCAACCCACTATCGCTGAGTGTAACGTGACACTGTCTCTACCCAGACTTACCATTCTCTCCCTCTCGTATAATACCATACCGTATGATGTATTGCTCTTATACTGTTTTTGCCATAGTTACTGATGTCCACTCTTCACACGGGTGTACTACAATGTCTGTATGCGTAAATAAAAGCATGAAAGTCATCTAAACGAGCGATATATAGCAAAATCTCCATATCAACCACCCTCATTCCCTCCCTCCCTTCTCCTCCTACCCCCGTCTCCCAGACCATAACATTGGGCTGTAAGGGTTAGAATCCCGTGACTTCCCTGCCCTCGGGCGCCTCTACCTCCCTTCTCCCTCCTTCCTTTCCTTTATTGTCATTCATTAAGCGTTTCTCACGCTACAATTTCGCCTCTATATATCGTATATTGCTTATATGGGCCTTATTTCTTGCTATGTAATATTCAGATGGGTCGCCTACATATGTACAGTACATGTACATTAGAAGGCTTGAAAGCGCTAAACTTACGATATACAGTATATGCAATATTTACATCAACCCACCCTCCCCTCCCCTTGGTTTTACCCCGAGACGGCAGAATATACGCCCGGGTAAATCTTGCCGCTCGATGTTTTTCTTGCCGAGCGATGTCATTCGCGCCACATTTTTCAACTACGGACGACCAACCCACCCCCCCAAAAGATTTTGTTGGTACACACATATATATATGACTTGGTGCGCGGTTGCATTACCTACACGCTGAGGTGGTTTTCATCGAAATTGGTAAGGGTCGCCAAAATGATCAACCTCTAGCAAGGAGCAATGGTGTTCAATAACCTAGGCTAGCGGTTGTTAGGTTAAGGGGAGAGGGGTCGTGTTTCTGGTCCCCCTTCTTCCTCATGTTTAGCCCCATTAGTTTTCCAATTTTATAACGATCGGCCCAGTAGTTCGACGATTTTATGACAGTTCGCCCCATTTCTTAGTCAATACTAAGACCTTTCGTGTTATTCAGGTGTCAATTTTTTTCCTGGCGAACGATAGTGAACCTGCAATTTTAGAAAAACACGCCTTCGGCCAGGACATTTTTCTACCGAGAAATGTACACATTTTTGTAGCAGGGGGATCTAATGGATTTTTTTTAAAGTTTGATAGAGGTCTAGGGAGGAAACTAAAAACAAATATTTAATATATGAAATAATCAACCAAAAAATAAACCATTCCCCCTCATAAATCGACGGTATATAAAGGGTATTAAAGTGGTATATAAAATCATCGGTATATTGATGGTGGCTTACCTTTCCATCCTTATATCAGGAGAGTTTATAACCATCAATATAGCCTACCTATAGTGGGGACAGTGGTTATTTTGGGGGGTCTAGTCGTTCATATATTCATTTATGTTTCAGTTTCCTCCCTGAACCTCCATCAAACTTAAAATACACATCAATTAGATCCCCCTACTAGATTAATTTGTAAATTTTTCGGTAGAAAAATTACACGGCCAAAGACCGGTTCCTCCACAAATACAGGCTCGCTTCGCTTGCCAGGAATAAATCGACACCTAAAGGGCACGAAAAGTTTTAATGTTGACAAATAAATGGGGTGAAAGGTCTTAAAATCAACGAACTAATGGACAAACGTCTTAAATTCTCAAAACAAATGGGGATACGCATTAGGGAGAAAGGGGACCAGAAAAACTGCCTATCTTATCTTAAGGCACTCGTTGCAGGCAGTTATGCCTTTTGTCTCCCTCATTCACATAGACAAAAAAAATGCTTGTCTATTACGAAATTCATGTAACGATTATATATTGCAGATGAAGAAAACATTGGCTATAAGATGATGCAGAGACATATGGTAGTTTCATATTTTTTCATTAAGGGGGTAGTACTCGCTTTCTATGGACCCTCTTCTTTCTCATGTTTAGCATAATTATTAATTTTGAGGTTTTAAGATTTTTGTGCCGTTAGTTTGTCGATTTTAAGAACTTTCGCCCCATTTCTTCGTCAATGTTAAGACCTTTCGTGCCATTTAGGTGTCGATTTTTTCATAGTGGGCGTTAGCGAGCCTGTCATTTTAGAAGGTACCGAAAAATGTACAAATTTATCTTGAAAGGGGGTCTAGGGGTTGCTATTTTAAGTTTGATGGAGGTCTAGCGAGGAAACTAATAAATAAATTAATTAATATATAGACCAAAACCCAAGCACTACCACCTTAAGTATGTATATATCGGCTGCTAAATAATTAAATTTGCCATCAGCTGGACAGAAGCGGTTCATAGTGGATAATTATTATAGTATATCTTTAGAGATTATTCTGATTAAGAACAAAGTACTGGAGTTCTCGAAAAGGGGTTCCAGTCCTGACGTTATTCTTGACTTTAACCCTTAACCAACGGCGCACGACATCTGTCGAGTTAAATAAATTTGGACTATGTGGCGGTGCACGGCAGCTGTCGAGTGCCATTTTCAGCACGTAATGTTGCTGAAAGAGAGAGCTGAGTGGTGGGACGACCGTAGTAACCTTATGACCGCTCCTCACGACCACCGTGGACGTACTGAACTGTATTCCACCCTCACCCTCCCTCTCTCACTCGCTACACAGGGAATTATGTACGGAAATTACCTTATTTTAGGTTTTTTGCACTCGTGTTGCACGATCGTTGCAAGAGAACCAGTGGTCGTACAAGGATCGTTCGGGTGTCATTGGAAAGCTCTGTTTATGCCCTTTCAGGGATAGATACTTGTTTTACGCTCTGGGTCTTGTTTATGCATAAAAATGAACAGGGAAACAACCCTATTTAGTGTAAAAAAAAAAACGCTGGGCGGCACAGTGTAAATACCCTACCACCCGCTCTTTGTGTGTTAAGTGTGCTGGCATAATAATCCAATAGGGTTGATAGCTTCTGAAGTCCTATTTTAACTAGTTTTTAACTAATGGTTAAGAGGTGTTAACGTAGAAAATAATATAACTTGTAATAGTGACCCAACATTCTCCTGGATATCATATTGCAAAATCAACATCACAACAACACTAGTTCGCTTTCCAAGGGTAAGTAGCCTATCCGATGTTATATACCAGCTGGCCAGATAGGTAGGTCGGACAAGGGGCTCGTAAAGGGGCTCCAGTCCTGACGCTATTCTTGACTTCCAGTGTGCTGGCATAATACTCCAGAAAGGTTGATAGCCTCTGAAGTTCTATTTTAACTACCTAACTAACTAATAACTAGGTAGGATAGGATAACTTTGAGGATGGCATTACAAGACAATCCCTCTAAAAAAACAAAGGCAAGTTTAAGATACACCTTGCGCTCAACATTCAAATTGGTTTACTGAATGAGAATACTGATAATTTAATTTTGCCACAACATCTGATTACCGGTAAATTAAAGGGAAAAAGTAGACTTAATTAGTTATATTAATTACCTTCGCTTTCAGATTCACTTGTAAAGCTAAGGAATCACAACCTCAAATCATATGGAAACTACAAATTCGGTAAAGGTTACTTTTAGGACCGACAGTGATTTCAGCAATTTTTTTTTTTTTGCATTTTTCTTTCAGATACAGTGTTGTCATATACTGAAGAGAAGCTGAAAATAGTATTTTCCCATTATCCAACAATCTAAAAATACGCCCCCTACTAGTGGGGAGGACTATGCATATCAGGGAAAATGAGGGATTAAAGAAGATAAAAGCCAAAAAAACAAGCTGTATTTGGCCATAACCTTTTGCCGTGTGATACAGAATAAGTTGTTCACCCCCCCCCCCCCCCCAGGACTTATTGAAATCCTCATCTATGTAGACAGCAGGGGGCAAAACCATAATTTTCCCTAACTGACCCTATTATTGGATAATGGGTAAATACTTACTTCCGACTGTCCTTGGATAATAGGTAAACACTCACTTCCGAAAGTCCTCAATATATAAATCCACTGGATATGAACGATAATCACGTACAAACACAAAACATCGAAAGACGTATGAGAGTCATCCAGCTGAAGACGCCATTGTGGGCACACTAATCACTAGTCAGCCACACTCACCTTCTTCTCCAATATATTGCATTATGGGATATGCACAGCTGCGCGTGACAGGTGATTGGCTAAATGGGTATGACGTCATCCAGGGAATTCCACTGCTATTGGTTGATTATTTCACATCACTTTCAAGTAAGTAGACAGTGTCCAGACATACGACTGTAGCGAAGATGGTGGTCAGGCCGTTTATAGGCAGACTATTATTAAGGTATTATATAAATCCCTTATTATACATTTCAGCTCGAAATGCCATATACAGTATAGCAATGATGTATATGCTCTAGAGGACCTATTAGGCCTAAAATGATCGATGGAACTTCTGTCGGTCCTAAAGATTACCTTTTCCACAAATTTATAGAAAACCCATTAACAGTACCAACAACGTCTTTTCGAATATATTTCAGCTGTATGTAGGACCCGTCTTGCAACACAATCCCACCCCTACTCTGTGCAACTCTCCAACCAAAGAGTGAAATGTTATTCTCAGTCTTTCTTCTATTAAACTGTTGAGCTCTGGAACTCTCTCCCAGAATCAGTCTTTCCCTTTTCTTATGACTTAAATTGTTTCAAACTCCGTGTGTCCAGGCATTTTGGCTCGACCGTCCCTTTATTTTGGCCCTGTCACTCATTCAACTCAATGGGAGGCATTCGATACAGGCAGTTCTGCCTACGGTAGCTAAAAGGTTTAGGCATAACCTTTTAGCTAAATACTCACAACCTTCATGGACAAGAAATAGTTCCTTAACCCCTTCAGTACGGCGGTGACATCTTTTTCATTATACTCAACTATTAGACGATTTTATCCAGCTTAGGAATGATGTCTACCAATTAAATGGCTACAGGCTATCTCAATTAAATGGCTACAGGCTATCTCAATTAAATGGCTACAGGCTATCTCAATTAAATGGCTACAGGCTATCTCAATTAAATGGCTACAGGCTATCTCAATTAAATGGCTACAGGCTATCTCAATTAAATGGCCAGGCTATCCAATTAAATGGCTACAGGCTATCTCAATTAAATGGCTACAGGCTATCTCAATTAAATGGCTACAGGCTATCTCAATTAAATGGCTACAGGCTATCTCAATTAAATGGCTACAGGCTATCTCAATTAAATGGCTACAGGCTATCTCAATTAAATGGCTACAGGCTATCTCAATTAAATGGCTACAGGCTATCTCAATTAAATGGCTACAGGCTATCTCAATTAAATGGCTACAGGCTATCTCAATTAAATGGCTACAGCTATCTCAATTAAATGCTACAGGCTATCTCAATTAAATGGCTACAGGCTATCTCAATTAAATGGCTACAGGCTATCTCAATTAAATGGCTACAGGCTATCTCAATTAAATGGCTACAGGCTATCTCAATTAAATGGCTACAGGCTATCTCAATTAAATGGCTACAGGCTATCTCAATTAAATGGCTACAGGCTATCTCAATTAAATGGCTACAGGCTATCTCAATTAAATGGCTACAGGCTATCTCAATTAAATGGCTACAGGCTATCTCAATTAAATGGCTACAGGCTATCTCAATTAAATGGCTACAGGCTATCTCAATTAAATGGCTACAGGCTATCTCAATTAAATGGCTACAGGCTATCTCAATTAAATGGCTACAGGCTATCTCAATTAAATGGCTACAGGCTATCTCAATTAAATGGCTACAGGCTATCTCAATTAAATGGCTACAGGCTATCTCAATTAAATAGCTACAGGCTATCTCAATTAAATGGCTACAGGCTATCTCAATTAATGGCTACAGCTATCTCAATTAAATGGCTACAGGCTATCTCAATTAAATGGCTACAGGCTATCTCAATTAAATAGCTACAGGCTATCTCAATTAAATGGCTACAGGCTATCTCAATTAAATGGCTACAGGCTATCTCAATTAAATGGCTACAGGCTATCTCAATTAAATGGCTACAGGCTATCTCAATTAAATGGCTACAGGCTATCTCAATTCGTTTTTTTAGCTACCGTACCATATATCCTTCCTAAGCTGCATAAGATAGTCTAAATGTAGCCAAGTTAGAATTAAAAAGAAGTAGCCGGTAGAGAAGGGGGTAGTGCTAATTGTTATTTGGCCTATATATATATATATATATATATATATATATATATACATATCTATCTATCTATCTATTGCCTGACGCCGTGATCCCCGAAGTGGTGGCCACGAACGAACCGCCCCCATGCACCTCTGTCCCCAGTCAGTCGACGCCCCTCCCCCCAACCAGCACCGCCCTCGTTCATGTACTTCCTCACTCCATCCTTCCACCTCATATTCGGTCTACCTCTCCCCCTCTGTCCCTCCACCTCGCTCTCGTACACCCTCTTAGTCATTCTCTCGCTTTCCATACGTTCCATATGGCCGAACCATCTCAAGTTGTTCCTTTTCACACTTTCCAGCACATCTACCTCCACACCACACCTCCTTCTTACTTCCTCATTAGTCTGTCTATCCCTCCATGTAACTCCGCACGCACTCCTTAAGTAATTCATTTCCACTGCTCTCACTCGTGGTCTGAGTCTCTCAACCAACGTCCATGCTTCGCTTCCGTAAGTCAGTGTCGGGATTACCACACTGTCATGCAAGGACTTCTTCACTTCCATACTGACCACCCTATTTCTTGTTACTGCTTTTAGCGTTCCTACAACCCTCTTCCCCTGTTGTACCCTCTCCCGCACCTCTTCATCCATAGTCCCATCTTTACTCAACACACTGCCCAGATACTTAAAAGAGTTGACGATCTCCATAGCCTGACCGTTCAGCTTCACCTCACACTCTGTGACTTCACCCCTTTCGAAGACCATAACCTTGCTCTTCCCCGTATTTACCTTCAAATTCCGTTTTTCGCACACTGTTCCAAACTCATTTACCAGACCCTGCAACTCCCATTCATTATCACTCATCAGAACTGTATCATCCGCAAACAGCAGTATAGGTAGCTTCCACTCAATTCCCTCCCTTTTCAGCGATACACCAACATCCACTGCTCTTGATAGTATTTCTTTCATAACTCCATCCATATATACAGTAAACAACCACGGGGACATCACACACCCCTGTTTCAAACCAACATTCAGGTCAAAGAACTCGCTCTGCTCACTCTCCACACGTACTGCCGCCTTTGCACCCTCATACATGCTCTCCACTGCTTTCAGCAACTTGCCCTCTACTCCGTATATTCTAAGTACTTTCCACAAACCTTCTCTATCCACTCTGTCATAGGCCTTCTCCAAGTCCATAAAGGCAATATACACCTTTTGTTTCTTCTCCAGATACTTCTCCACAACACAATTCAGGGTAAAAATCTGATCTACACATCCTCTTCCCTTCCTAAAACCTCCCTGCTCGTCGCCTATCCATTTCTCCGTTCTCACTCTCACTCTCTCAATCACTACCCTACTGTATACCTTCCCTACTACGCTTAGAAGACATATTCCTCGGTGGTTACCACACACTCCTCTTTCCCCTTTGCCCTTATATAGGGGGACTATTATGCCAGTCTTCCAGTCATCGGGTGCACTCCCCTTCTCCCATGCTAGTTTGCACATTTTCCATACCCATTCTATCACTATCTCACCACCATACCTCAACATTTCCCCACACACCCCATCTGTTCCTGGTGCTTTCCCCAACTTCACTCTTTTCATGGCTTCCCACACTTCTGACCTCCTGATCCCCACCTCCTCCTCCACTACTTCTCTTCTTCTCCCTCCCATACCATATCCAGCTATGTTTGCTGGCTCTTCATTCCTTTCATTTAGCAACTCACTGAAGTACTCCCTCCATCTTTCGACTCTCTCTTGCTTCTCGGCTAGCATTCTCCCATTCTTATCTTTCACACCCTTACTGTTTCCCTTGCTACCTTCCCTAACTTTCTTGACTTCTTTCCAGAACAGTTTCTTACTCTCCCTCCATTTTACACTCAGATTCCTTCCAAATTCCTCATCTACTCTTCTCTTACTTTCCTTCACTACTCTCTTCACCACCCTCTTACTCTCCACGTACCTCGCTCGTTTCTGTCTCTCGGAATCTTCATTCCCTCTACTACCCAACCACTCTCTATATGCTTTCTTCTTTTCTTCCACAGCTATTTTTACCTCTTCTGTCCACCATGCTGTACCTTTCACTCCCCTCCCTCTTCTCCTCACTCCACACACCTCCTCACATGCTGCACAGATCTCATCCTTAAACACCTTGCTCATCTCCTCCACTTCCTCCATAACTTCCAGGTCGAACCCACCTAGTCGTCTTTCCACTGCTCTCCTGTACTCCTCCCTGATTTCCTCCTCCTGCAACCTCTCCACCCTCCTCACCATTCCACCCTCCTCTCGCCTCCGTCCCGCTCTCCTCACCCACTTCTTTTGTATCCTAACCTTAGCTACCACTACATAATGATCAGACATATATATATATATATATATATATATATATATATATATATATATATATATATGTATATTTTTTAGTTTCCTCGCTAGACTTCCATCAAGCTTAAAACAACAAACCCTAGACCCCCTTTCAAGATAAATTTTTACATTTTTCGGTAAAAAATGTCGCAGCCGAAGGCAAAATCTGTCTAAAATTACAGGCTCGCTATCGCTCGCCATGAAAAAAATCGACACCTAAATGGCATTAAAGGTCTTAACCCAAGACTATCGGGGCCCGACTTAAGTCCGTATGGAGAAGAAAGGACTATGTGGCGGGGCCCGACTTAAGTCTGTGTGCAATTTTGGCGCAATATTGGCTCTGAGAGAGAGACGAGCGACGGGAGGAGCATAGGTTGCCTCATGACCGCTCGCCACGGTTGCCGTGGGCCTACTGACATATGCTACACACACATCCACCCTCCCTCCCTCCCTCGCTACACACGTAATTATGTAACGAAATGACAGTATTTTAGCGATTTTATCCTTCGGTTGCACGATCGATCGTTGCAAGACAACCAGTGATCGTAGAAGGATGGCTTAGGTGTCATTCGAAAGCTCAATTAACGCCTTTTCAGGGATACATAATTGTATTACGCTCTGGCTCTTGTTTATGCATGAAAAAGAGCACAGAAATAAGCTCGTTTAGGCTAAAACCACCCGCTTGGCAGGTAGTAGAATTTACCGACCTAGCCGCTCGTTGAGTGTTAAAATTGACAAAGAAATTAGGCGAAAGGTCTCAAAATCGCCAAACTAACGGAACGAATGTCTACAAATCTCAAAGCTATTATGCTAAACATGAGGGAGAAGGGGGCCAGAAAAATATAATACCTCCCCCTTAATCCCATATGTACTCCTAGACAACTTCCACTACTGTCGTTGGGGAGCATCCGCATTTCAACACACCCCAACCCCTATTCTGTCCAACTCTCTATCCCATGAGTGAACCAATTTTTCCAGTAACATTTGGAACTCTCTCCCTCACTCTGTCTTTCCCTCATCATATGACTTAAACTGCTTCAAACTCCTTGCGTCCAGACATTTTGACTCTAAAAGTACCATAAATTCGGCTCCCTATTACGCTTTCAAATTTGGGAGAGACACTTGTTACAGGTAGCTCTGCCATTTGTCTCCTTCATGTACATTAACCCCTTTTGTACTGGCGACGTCTTTTGTAATTAATGTCAGCTACATTTAGGCGATTTTATGAAGCTTAGGACGGATATAAGGTAGCTAAAATGGTTAATTAAAATAAACTTTGGCCTTTTAATTGGTAGGTGCCCTTCCTAAGCTGAACAAAATCGTCAAGTAGTTACCAGAATATTATGAACATTACATAATCAGTATGGAAGGGGTTAAAGAAATTAATAACTATATAGTTTTACCGTCTTTCTAACCAATAATTATGCTAAGCTAGAGGTTGTAATTGCAATGAGGTATTGCAATAATGATGCCGTATTTCATCATTGTAATAACCACTAGCATATGGCCTTGACTGGCTAGGAATATATACGGCAAATCTCTCATAATCACTCTATTGCCTGATAATAGGCTATACGGACCCTAAACACGAATATAAACCTACCGTATAAGGATAGGAAGTATTATCTGCCTCCACTGCTACACAATGGGACACAACCTCCCCCAACAACACTCAATACCTCACGAGACTGACTCACTGGCACTGTGTATATTATGCTCTATCTCAAATTTATCTGGTTATCACAGCGATAACAATTCAAGGTCACAGGGTCCGCTAGCCGCTAGAATATCGCTAAATAGTAGAAAACCTAGACTGCTGCAGGGAATAGTAGTAAAGTATCTGAACATTACGATAATATTGCTACCATCACCAGGGATATGGGTCTAGTATTATATTATGCCACAAGATGTCATACAATGACAGCTAGATGAATGGTAAATACTTGTAGATCTAGCGATAAAGTGCTTACATTGGCAACAGTGAGTGGCAGACCGAGGGGTGGGGGGTGGGATGGGGGGTGGTAATAGAGAAGATAAAGAATGAAAGGGGAGTTGCCAGACACTACTGTTATGAAAAGGGAGTTGTTAGAGGATATCTAATGTGTATTTAACAAGGAAAGAAGATTTTCACTCTCTCTCTCTCTCTCTCTCTCTCTCTCAGTATTGAGATGCTATTCTTAATATTATGCTGGTTAACATTACATGACTTTACTAAACTTAAGAAGGACCTCAGGCAAAGAAAGTTGTAAAATCTAACAGTATTTTCCGCAGACCGATTCCAAATACACCGTAATACAATTGATTAACCCAAGGAACGCGTAATTGCCTGTTGACAGACGTAATTATAATACCTTGATTCTGACATATATTGATATATTTACCATGAAAAGCATTGTTTCTTCTCCATGTGCATTTATTTTACTTATATTATGAACATATGAACCTTGAAGAGCGATAATATAAGTAAGAATATCATTTTGTGGGTGAAAAATGTATATTTTGACCACCCGGTGATAGTGTGGGGCAAGAGACATATTTACCCTTTGCAACGTTTCCCAACACACTGACTGCCGCGGAAGAGATCTCACAGTTCTAGAGGATCTTTAAATGACTTGCACATATCTTCGAGACCGCATGAGAATAATTTGCGTGAAAAATAACCGATAAATGATGAAAATAATAGGAAAAATAGGTGATAATTGAGGAGGGAGGGAAAAGGAGGGGAAGAGGGGTGTTGAGAAACATATGGATGAGTGGTAGGAAGTAGTAGAGGGGAATTATCTCAACTAATGACATATTCCTTTGTTTTGAGAGCCTCTGGGGCATTTTGGAAGGGTTTTTTCATGGTCTTGCTTCCGTGAAACCTATCGCATTCACTATACACATTCTTCCCTGAGGCTTATTGCACTTGCTGGGTTAAGAACAGCCAAAATGTAATAAACATCAACAGACATCAGAGGTGCAGTAGATCAGTGTCATATTGCTATACCTCCTGGTCAGCTGATTACACCGGTTACAGAATACATCCACAACCATTCAAACACTACGATAACACTTCACTGTGACAATGTACTCTCGGCAGCAAAAGTTCTGTCGCCTCCCCTGCCGAACAGCTCTAACCCCTTCTCTCCCCCATCACCCTGTCCCCTTAGCACACTCATAGTTTACCATCTGGTGTATCAGATATATGCACTTTTTGTACACCAAAAATGTTCGATTCTATGAATATTGTGGGTCACGGTGAGGCAGGAGAGGCGACAGGACTTTTGTCGCCGACTGTACAGCTAAGTGCATAAAGCCAGTGTTACACGAGCGTTTTTTCCATCAATTTTCCATTAGCAAGTTATATCTGGTGATATTTAGGGATATTTGTGCATGGAAATCGGAAACTAGATCGAAGTTAGATTATGTTAGGTAGTTTAATTCATATGAAACTTGTATTTTGAAGATACCAGACAGCAATCGCCAGTAAAAAATTGACAGAAAAATCGCTTGTGTGATACCGCCATAAGTCGTGACACACAGGTTCCCTCCTCCACCCCCTATATAATCCTTGTGTCATACTGCCATAAGTCGTGACACACAGGTTCCCTCCTCCACCCCCTATATAATCCTTGTGTCATACTGCCATAAGTCGTGACACACAGGTTCCCTCCTCTACCCCCTATATAATCCTTGTGTCATACTGCCATAAGTCGTGACACACGGGTTCCCTCCTCTACCCCCTATATAATCCTTGTGTCATACTGCCATAAGTCGTGACACACGGGTTCCCTCCTCTACCCCCTATATAATCCTTGTGTCATACTGCCATAAGTCGTGACACACGGGTTCCCTCCTCTACCCCCTATATAATCAGCAGAGAAACTATGTCCTGTTGGTAGCCTACCCCTTAATGCCCCTTTCCCACTGATGCGATTTCATACGATTTTCATCGCCGAACCAAGAAATGGGCACATTCTGTGACATGTCGCAACAAAATCTTGAACCCTCGCATGATAATCGTTTGACTCGCAAGGCGTCGCAAGGGCCCTCGCGGGTCATCGCAAATGTTTGGATTGTTCAAAATTAGGGACGAGGACTTGCGAGGGGTCCGAACCCTCGCAAGCATCATCGAACATTGCCGAGGGATCGGCGAGGTCCTCGGAGATCCTCGGCGACATCGACGAGACATCGACGAGGGTGTCGCACAAAAAAAAAGCGTCGCCGTGAATATACCCGCCACGGGTATACTTCGCAGAGGCGTGCGAAGGGCCGTGCGACGTAGATGAATGCTCGGAAAACACCTCGCCGAGGCCAAAGACCACCTTCGGCGAGGTGGGTAAAAAAAAAGGATTAGGCCTATAGTGAACCCTTTCAACCCTTTTTTCTATGCACCTCTCGTAAGAGGGTTCACCTGTTTTTTTTTCTCTTTCTCTCCTTTTCTCTCTTTCTCTGGCTTGTATCCATTCGGCCCCATTCAGCCAACTGTTTTAAGACGTTTATCCCCATCCAAGTATCGATATCTTCCTGGCGAGCGATAGCGAGCCAGCATTGTATGGAGATATCCGGCTTCGCCGGAGAAATTTTTCTATCGAAAAATGTACAAATTTAGCTTGCTCTCAAAACAAAAATATATATATATGTTGGCTCGCTACCGCTCACCAGGAAAATATTGAAACCTGGATGGGGGTAAACGTCTTAAAACAGTAGGCTGAATGGGGCCGAACGGATACAAGGCAAAGAGAGAGGGAGAGAAAGAGAAAACCAAAAAAACGAGGTGGGCTCAATTAAGCCGCAATTCGTAAACATACGGCAAGGACATCGCCAATCTCCGAATTAAGGGGAGATGGGTCGTTTTTTTGGTCCCCTTTCTTCCTGATGGTTAACTCCATTAGTTTTCATATTTTATGACCTTCGGCCCATTAGTTTGGCGATTTTAAGACATTTCACACCATTTCGTTGTCAATATTAAGACTTTTCGTGTCACTTAGGTGTCAAGTTTTTCCTGGCTAGAGATACCGAGCCTGTACTTTTTGAAGAACCGGCCTTCGGCCAGGATATGTTTCTATCGAAAAATGTACAAACAGATCTTGAAGGAGGGTGTTGGGGGGTGCTTTATATGCTTGATGGAGGTCTAGGGATTGGTCTTGAAGGAGGGTGTTGGGGGGTGCTTTATATACTTGATGGAGGTCTAGGGATTGATCTTGAAGGAGGGTGTTGGGGGGTGCTTTATATACTTGATGGAGGTCTAGGGATTGATCTTGAAGGAGGGTGTTGGGGGGTGCTTTATATGCTTGATGGAGGTCTAGGGATTGATCTTGAAGGAGGGTGTTGGGGGGTGCTTTATATACTTGATGGAGGTCTAGGGATTGATCTTGAAGGAGGGTGTTGGGGGGTGCTTTATATGCTTGATGGAGGTCTAGGGATTGATATTGAAGGAGGGTGTTGGGGGGTGCTTTATATGCTTGATGGAGGTCTAGGGATTGATCTTGAAGGAGGGTGTTGGGGGGTGCTTTATATGCTTGATGGAGGTCTAGGGATTGATCTTGAAGGAGGGTGTTGGGGGGTGCTTTATATACTTGATGGAGGTCTAGGGATTGATCTTGAAGGAGGGTGTTGGGGGGTGCTTTATATGCTTGATGGAGGTCTAGGGATTGATCTTGAAGGAGGGTGTTGGGGGTGCTTTATATGCTTGATGGAGGTCTAGGGATTGATCTTGAAGGAGGGTGTTGGGGGGTGCTTTATATGCTTGATGGAGGTCTAGGGATTGATCTTGAAGGAGGGTGTTGGGGGTGCTTTATATGCTTGATGGAGGTCTAGGGATTGATCTTGAAGGAGGGTGTTGGGGGGTGCTTTATATACTTGATGGAGGTCTAGGGATTGATCTTGAAGGAGGGTGTTGGGGGGTGCTTTATATGCTTGATGAAGGTCTAGGGATTGATCTTGAAGGAGGGTGTTGGGGGGTGCTTTATATGCTTGATGGAGGTCTAGGGATTGATCTTGAAGGAGTGTGTTGGGGGGTGCTTTATATGCTTGATGGAGGTCTGGGGATTGATCTTGAAGGAGGGTGTTGGGGGGTGCTTTATATGCTTGATGGAGGTCTAGGGATGAAACTAAATAAATCATAAACAAATATATAAATGAGCAAGTATTACGCCCATCCCCCCTTAAGGGGAAACGGACCGTTTGTTTGGTCATTCATTCCTTTATTTCTTAGTTTCCTCAGTAGACCTACATCAAACTTAAAACAAAAAACTCTAGATCCGCCTTCAAGATAAATTTGTAAATTTTCGACGAGATTGGTTGGGTATGAGGGGGGGATCTGCTTAGTGTGGGTCAATCGGCGCTCTGCAGACCCCCATAATCTTGTGTTGATCTCTGACCGTTTTGGTGAGGTCAGTCCTCAAGGCATTAGTGAGTTGGGTCTATAATTAGGCCTTGTAAATGGGGTTGGGTGTGGCAGGGAACTGCCTTGTATGGGCCGATCGGCTTTCTGCACACTCCCATTTTCTTATGTTCTTATGTTTGTGCCATAAAATATATGCAAAAAGTTTTGGATAATCTCGCCGAGGTATCCGCCGAACCATCGCTTAATTCGCCAAAGACGTCGCAGACATTACGCCGAGGATTCGTTCATCCATCGCATTATTTCGCAGTATTTTATTCAAATGTGACAGTTCTCGCCGAGGTCATCGGCGAACCATCGCTCAATTTGCCGATGCCGTCGCATAATGTCGCCGATTACGTCGTATCCATCGGCGTCATCGTCATCGAGTGTAAACTTGTCAACGGTTTTTAACGGTCAAAATCGTTGACGTCACACAAATTCGTTGCGAATTGACAAAACTACATCCTCGGCGACGAAAATTGTATGAAATTGCATCAGTGGGAAAGGGGCAAAAGAAGGCTTAAGGTGAGATAGGCCGTTTTTTTGGACCATTTTCTCCCTCCTGTTTATCTCCATTGTTTTTTTAGATTTTAAGACTTTCGCCACATTAGTTTGTCGATTCTTAAACCTTACGTCCCATTTCTATTTCAATATCAAGACCTTTCCTGCCATTTAGGTGTCGATTTTTTTAAATACATAAAATCCAATGCAACATACTCTTCAGCCTTTAGAAACCTATATTATTATTGCATTTCTGTTTACTATCAATGTCTACATCTCCAACTTCCTTATAGCTTGAAATTCGCAAGTGGGCAATTAGTAGACAATGTTTGCCAGTTTAGGAAGGCCATAGAGCAATTAAGATCATAAATACTATCCCAGTTAACCACTTTAACTACCACAGATCCTTCCTCAGCTGCATATCTGTTTTATTTTTGTTTAATATAGATGTAATAAAACCAGAGACAACCCGGACACTAAAGGATTTAATATTTATTTATGGTTGTTACTCAGTATAATAAAAACTATTTAAGGGGGTGGTAGTCGCTTTTTCTGGACCCCCTTCTCCCTCATGTTTAGAACCATTAGTTTTGCGATTTTAATGTGTTCGTTCACTAGTTTGGCGATTTTGAGATTTTTTGCCCCATTACATTGTCAATACTAAGACCTTTCGTGCAGTTTTGGTGTCGAATTGGTCTTGGCAAGCAATAGTGAGCCTGTAATTTTTTAAAGAACCGGTCTTCGGCCGGACATTTTTCTTCCGAAAAATGTACAAATATATCTTGAAAGAGGATACCGGTATAGGTTTTTTGTTTAAGATTGGTGGAGGTCTAGCGGGGAAACTCAAAATACAATAAATACATAAATACCGGCATAGGTTTTTTGTTTAACCCTTATTTAGCGGCGAGCAACATAAGTCGAGTTAAATAAAGCTGGACTATGTGGCGGCGCTCGACATAACTCGAGTGGCAATTTCAGCACGTAATGTGGCTGAGAGAGAGAGACAAGTGGTGGCAGGAGACTAGCGAGCGTATGACTGCTCCAGACCACCGCGGCGAACCTACTGACACAAATCTCAGCTCCCTCCTCCCTCTCTCACTCGCTACATACTCAATTATGTACTGAAAGTACCGAATTACCTGCTTTTTGCACTCGCGTTGCACGGTTATTGCAAGAAAACTATCCATCATACAAGGATCGTTATGGTGTCATTCGAAAGCTCTGTTTATGCCCTTTCAGGGATAGGTACTTGTTTTACGTTCTGGGTCTTATTTAGGCATGAAAATGATCACGTAAACAGCCCTATTTTGGCTAAAAACACCCCGCTGTGCGGTACACATAAATAAACCGCATAGGCCGCTCGTAAGGTGTTAAGATTGGTGGAGGTCTAGCGGGGAAACTCAAAATACAATAAATACATAAATAATAAAGTAGCTAAAAAAAAAAAAAAAAAAAAACAGCACTAGCCCCTTAATGTTAAATGAATCTTGATATGCTGTGGCAGTGGATAACACATCACCGAAAAATGTACAAATTAATCTAGAAAGGAGATCTAATGGATGTTTTTAAAGTTTGATAGAGGTCTAGGGAGGAAACTAAAAAAATAATAAATACCCGGTACGTGAAATAATAGACCGAAAAATAAACCCTTCATATAATAATAATAATAATAATAATAATAAACGGTTTATTAAAGAATGGCAGCCTCATGAGCTGAAAATACACATTTTACAATTTAGTGGATGAACATGAGATGTACAGATATGAAGATGGTAAGCTCAGTTTACAAACAAAATAAATAAATACAATAATGATGCAGGTGCAGAATACAAATTATCATACAATAACCATGAGAGTAAGTGATATACAGTACATATGCACATTTATATACTTACTCATATACAGAACATACGTATATACACGTACATGCGCACATACATATACATACATATATAGGAACATAAGAACATGCAGTAAGTGTGTACATGTCCGTATACACAAACGCTCACATATGCACACAAACATACATACATACAGAAACTGTTTTGGTAGGGTCAGGGTAAAGAGTTGAAGGGTAAAGAGGGTGCAGCAATTCAAGTCCGTACAGGTATGGTCAGGTACAGCCTACTACAATGGGAGGTTAATCCTCGGTAGTGTAGGTGTGTGTGTTAGTGTGTGTGTGTGTGTGTGTGTGTGTGTGTGTGACAGAAGGCGAAATATGGAAAAGCTGGGCGTTCTATTGTTATGGGTGGAAATACATGGATGAAAATACGCGAACACTTAATAAAAGATAATGCTTATACATAGATTTATAATCAGAAGTTGCGCTAGTGAGCAATATGTTCTCGCTCATATGTACGTATATTTACATACATATGTGCATATGACCATATAAATACACGTACAGTACATATATATATTATATACCTTATATTCTCAACCGGGCTCGAACCATTGACAGCACATACACACAGACATACATATACATAAATATATGCACATTACATGCATATATGCTCTTCTCTTATCCTACCTGATACTCTGAGCCGGGCTCGAACCACAAACAGTATACACTATAGACACATATATATATATATATATATATATATATGTGTGCATGTGTGTGTGTGTGTGTGCATGTGCGTGTATGTGTGTGTGTGTGCGTGTGCGTGTATGTGTGTATTTACCTAATTGTATTTACCTAATTGTATTTTACAGGATTGAGATTACTGTCGTAGTGTCCCGTTAGCCTTTAACTTATCATATTTTACTTTAAAAGCTTGAATATTTAGTGCACACACTAGCTCGTTTGGTAACTTATTCCACTTCTCAACCATTCTATCTGGAAAACCAAACTTCCTAACGTCCTTCCTAGCTCTCTTCCTCAACAGTTTATAGTCATGTCTTCTCGTCCTCCCCACCGCTGGCCAAACAAAATGTGTTTGATCAATATATTCCTTTCCGTGAACACACCTAAATAAAGCTATCATGTCTCCCCTCTCCCTTCTCTGTTCAAGTGAGGGAATCCCCAGGTGGCACAGCCGGTCATCATATTGTAAGTTTTTTAACCCTGGCACCCATCTTGTGATCACACGCTGAATTTTCGCGAGCTTACTAATGTGTTTTTTCATGTGTGGATTCCATACAACCGCTGCATACTCCAGGCTAGGCCTTAAACACTGTGTTATTAATATCTTCACCATGTCTTCATTTAGGAATTTAAACGCTACCCTAATATTTGCCCACCACAAATATGCCTTATTTACCAAGTTATTGATGTGGTCACCGGGATCTAGCCTCCTGTTTACTACAACTTCTAAGTCTTTTTCCTTCTCTGACTTTTCCTACCTTACATCGCCCATACTGTACTACCCATGGGGTCTTCCCTGGCCGTCTCCCATCTCCATCACGTGGCATTTATCAATGTTGAAGTCCATTTTCCACATTCGGCTCCATTCATGATGCTTATTGATGTCATCGTGAAGCATTTTACAGCAATTGTTATCAACCACTTTCCTTACTAATTTTGCGTCATCGGCGAACATGTTAATATAGCTTCTAATTCCAAGAGGCAGATCATTTATAAAAATTAAAAACATCAACACTGAGCCCTGGGGCACTCCACTTATCACATCACTCCATGATGAATATTTCCCTCTTATGATGATTCTCATTTTCCTCCCGGTTAAGAAATCCTTCATCCATTTTAAGAGTCCACCTGTGATTCCTCCACACATTTCAAGTTTATATAGAGGCCTTTTATGGTGTACTTTATCAAAAGCTTTTGTAAAATCTAAAAATACGCAATCTGCCCATCCGTCTCGTTCTTGCATAAATTCAATCACTCTGTCATAGAAGCTCAGCAAATTTGACACACATGACCTATTCGACCTAAAACCAAACTGACAGTCCGATAGTAAATGGTTCTCCTCGAGGTGACAAATCCAAAATTTCCTGATCAATTTCTCAAACAGTTTTACTACAACACTAGTCAAAGACACAGGTCTGTAGTTATTTGCATCTTCTTTCAGTCCTTTTTTGTATATCGGTACAATATCAGCAGCATTCCACACCTCAGGTAGCTTGCCTTGGGACAAAGATTTTTTTAAATCTCTGTTTTGGGAAAGCTTAGTTCCTCTGCACATTCACTCAACATCCACCCAGAAATGTGATCCGGCCCCATAGCCTTTCTTTTATTTAGGTATAACATGCAGTCCCTTACTTCATCCCTTCTTATTATAATATCTTTCATGGGCATGACTGGTCTCTGTATTGGATTCTTGTAAGCATCATCACCATCATCATTTTCTTGACCAAACACCCTTTGAAATTTTGCATTAAAAACCTCAGCCACTTTTTCCTCCTCCTCAAATATTTCTCCATTGTGGACGATCCTTTGGATCTTTTCCTTCACTTTAGTTCTCTCATTTATGAATCCATATAATATGTTGGGATCATCTTTGCTCTTCATAACCACCCCTCTCTCAAAATCCTTCTCCTCCTGTCTCCTCACTTTGGTGTAGTTATTTCTTGCTCTTTTATACCTCTCGTAAGATTGATCACTCTTGTGTCTTCTATAGCGTTTCCATAACCTATCTCGTTCAACTTTAGCTTTATAACATCTAGCACCAAACCAATCATTCTTTGCTTTAGGGAAATCCTTGGCTATTGGTATGTATTTGTCAGCACCTTGTTTGCATATGTCACAGAAGGCTTCGTATTGCTCATTAATTATTATGTTCTCTCCACTAACCAACTTTACTCCTAAACTCGATTAATGAAATTAACAAACACATCTGGCAGTCCGGGGATTCATATTTATTCAATATTTTTTCCTCCCAATTAATGTTTTGGAAAAACTCTCGCAATTGGTCGTATCTTCCTCTGGGATAATCCAGCCGGTCTTTCTTGAACTGCTCTTTACTTGGTAATAAGTCATACTTCAATATAAAATTAAAGTCTAATACGACATGATCACGTTTACCTACTGGTGGTTTATAACTTACCTCAAATATCTCATTGGCACATCTCGTAAAAACCAGATCTAATAATGAAGGGGTATCACTCCCTCTCACCCTTGTTGGCTCCTCTATGTGTTGATGCAACAGGTATGTTGTCATCAACTCTAGTAGTCTACATCGCCAACTGTTCTCTCTCTCAGGACACTCTAAAGTTGACCAATCAATATTCCTACTGTTGAAGCCTCCGGTAATAAAAATATTTGTGTCCCTATCTTCTGCCTCCTTGATAACATACTCCAGATTTATTAAAGTTTCATTCAGCATTGCTTCGTGTTCCTCACTGGTCCAGGCTGCAGTTAGTGGCGGCACATACACATTTACTATGTGTGTGTGTGCGTGTTTGTGTGTGTGTGTGTGTGTCTGTGTGTGTGCTCGATAAAGTCCTCCCTGTCTATCCTTTCCAATCCCCTAACACATTTATACATCATAATCATTATCCCCTCTTTCTCTTCTCTCACTTAGAGTTGGCAAATTCAATATCTCTAATCTCTCTTCATATGTGTGTGTGTGTGTGTGTGTGCGTGTGTGTGTGCGTGTTTGTGTGTGTGTGTGTGTGTGTATGTGTGTGCGTGTTTGTGTGTGCGTGTCTGTGTGTGCGTGTTTGTGTGTGTGTGCGTGTGTGTGTGTGGTCACATATAATCTGTTATCTATGTCATGCAGATAAATGGGAATTGTTTTGTTACCACCGCTGAGTAAACATTATTATTATTTTGTTTAAAGTTTGATGGAGATCTAGGGAGGAAACTAACATACATTGATAAACACTATATACAACTGAACACAACAATACGCCCCCATTCCCTTAAATGGTCTACTGGTTGACTTCAATAAACACTTTAAATTAACCCCTTGAGAATTATGATGCGTTTGGATCCTTTATTCAGGCCCTTATTAGACGATTGTCTACAGCTTAGGAAGGATCTGTGGGAATGAAAAGGGTAAAGACTATCTCAATCAACCCTCTAACTTATTAAAGAAGCTGTGGACATTAAACGGGTAAAGACTATCTCAATCAACCCTCTATACTTTTTAAGGGAGCCCACCTCGTGGTTTTTTCTCTTTATCTCCCTCTCCCTTTGGCTTGTATCTAGTCGGCCCCATTCAGCCTACTGTTTTATGACGTTTATCCCCGTCCAGGTGTCAATATTTTCCTGGCGAGCGGTAGCGAGCCTGCATATATATTTGTTGTTGTTGTTATTGCTGTTCCCTAGGTTGCCTGGCCGAACAGCCCCAAGGCCCCAAGCAAGGCCAAGGCCATAACTGAGCGCCCCACAGAACCCTCCCTGCCTACCACAATAAAGCCTGGGTGACCGAAGTCACTTCATGGCGGGGAAAAGAAGAGGGTGCGGAAACGCCCGGGAAACCAAAGCCCCACCCAGGGACTTGTGCGCCTCAGCAATTATGAAGAGAAAGTTGAGGGGCAAAGGAAAAATGTGACGCTTTGGCTTCCAATCAGCCAACCTTTAGGTTGGCAGATTGGGAGGTCAATCCACGGAAGAGACACCGACACTTGAGATCTAGAAAATATATAAGTAAAAGGAACAGTCAGAGTAAGCAATGGGTATGGCAGAGATCGCTCAGTTCTCACTCTGATAGACCAGCCAATCACCACATGACTAGAAGCCAATCCTCTCAGCATCAGCTAGGAAAGGCCCTAGAAAACCGCCTTTGGCGGGGGGGATAGCTCCCCTATTTCAACCCCATTTCGGGGTTGGGCACCCGCCAAACTTGCTGTTTTCACAGCAAGCTAAATTTGTACATTTTTTGAGAAAAACATGTCTCCGGCGAAGCCGGATTTCTCCATACAATGCTGGCTCGCTATCGCTCGCCAGGAAGAAATTGACGCCTGGATCGGGATAAACGTCTTAATACAATTGGCTGAATGGGGCCGAATGGGTATAAGCCCGGGAAAGATAGAAAAGGAGATAAATATATTAAACAAACTTTGAACTCTCTTAATACCCATCCTAAGCTGAATAAAATCGTCTAAGAATAGCCAGAAAACGGAAAAGAAGTGAGTGATCGATCCTCAAAGGGTTAACCCGTTCAGTACCGGTGCCGTCCTTTAAACTTGATTCTAGCTAATATTAGACTATTTTATTCAGGTTAACAATAGGCCTCCAACAATCAACAGGCTTCGAACTATCTCACTTAACCCTATTTACTAACATAGATCCTTTTTAATCTGCATAAAATCGTTTAATTTTAACCAGAATCAAAGGTAAACAGGCGTCATGGTGTTGAAGGAGTTAAACAGACGTGGCCGGTACAGTAGGAGTATTATTGTTGAGTGGCTTGTTCTATCTTATCGTTCAATCAAGTTAAAGATAAGATAAGTTATATCTGATAGAGCGTGTACACTGTACACTCAATTAAGGGCACGGTATATTAGTTACTTTTGTATTTATCTTTTATTTTATTTTTTTATTTTTTTATTTTTTTACCTGTCCATATAATTGTTTTCGCTTGCTCCCTAGACCTCCATCAAGCTTAAAAATACCCCCAAGCCCCCTTCGCTATATATTTGTACAATATTTCGGTAGAAATATTTCCCGGCCCAAGGCCGGTTCCTCCTAAATTACAGGCTCTCTATCGCTCGCCAGGATAAAATCGACACCTTAATGGCACGAAAGGTCTTAAAATTGAAAACAAAATGGGCGAAATGTCTTAAAATCACCAAACTAACGGGGTGAACGTCTTAAGATCTCAAAACTATTTTTTTTTTTTTTTTTTTTTTTTCTATATTCCAACTACTCCCTCTCGGGCATAGGCTGAGAGCCTGTACATTCCACCACTCAACACGGTGAAGACCGTGAGGTCTTGTTCCAGTCTGGGGAGTGAGACATGTGAAGCACCCATTCATGGCTCGAAGCAGCTCTATCTTTGAAGCAGCTGGTTGCTTCGTTCAAGTGCTTCACTGTCTCACCCTCCAGACTCAGACCCTCACTCTCAGAATGCCACCTATTGAGCAGTGAACTCACTAGGCATTGTCCCCCTGTAACATATTTTTGAATATGGGAATATTCATACAGTGTTATTTAATCAGGGAACAATGAGGGTAATTTTTTGGCATTTCGGTGGGCTTTGTGGTAATGCACTGATACTAGGTACAGCACAAATTCAATCCCAATAATATCTTCCCATTGACATATCGGGATTTGAGCCCGGGTCCATTGGATTACCAATCCAGTGGCATGACCACTCCACCACACCTCCCCTGGAGGTGGAGTTAAACAAGAGGGAGAAGAAGGCTCGAGAAAAAATCCCTTTAAGTGAAAATCTCCCCTTAATCGAGTGTTAATCAAGAGTTATCAAGGGCTTTGATAACATTGATGCCGAGTCACTGTTCACAAGCAATAATATTAGTCAACTCGAGGAAACGGGATGAAACTAAACACCAGGACTAGGGCCAAACTCGATGCCACAATTAAAGCATTATTTTCCTTACTGTGTGGTCAACGAGTGGAACAAATTGCCGGGGAAAGTGGTGCAAATTAAAACAATTGATGCATTCAAAAGGTATCTAGATATTCATTTCGAGGAGGTTGGGGTAATTTAAAGTCTTTAAAAAACATGTGTATATATATATATATATATATATATATATATATATATATAGTAGTGGCAATAGATTCTCCTCGGGGGAAGCGGAGTCTTATAAGGGCAAGCAACACCAAGGTAAACACGAACATCTTTATTCTGGTACCGGTAACGTTTCGACATTAACATATGTCATCATCAGACCTAAAGCAATAAGAAATAAATTTATTAATACATTATGTTGACATTTAAAGCAAATATATTTGTAATAATAATTTAGAAACACATAAAAAGTTAGAAATCGCGAAAAAAGAGATAGAAACAAACACACACAACAGAAACAGCTAAACCATATGTGAACTACGTGTAGATATTGTAGGTAAAATATACACAATACCTTAGAAACATAATAGGTTGGAGGAGAATTCGTGGGTGCCCAAGGTGGGCTTAAGATGGTGAGTGAGGAGGGACTCTGCTATTAACCGGGTGGTGTCACCAGAACAACTGAAAATTACTGAAAAATCTTTTTTGTTAATGGAATGGCCTAAAGGTTCACAATGGTCTCGAATGGCTGAAAAGGATGGTTTAGAAATGGGAAGTCCAGTTCTATAAGATCTGTCAGTAATTTTCAGTTGTTCTGGTGACACCACCCGGTTAATAGCAGAGTCCCTCCTCACTCACCATCTTAAGCCCACCTTGGGCACCCACGAATTCTCCTCCAACCTATTATGTTTCTAAGGTATTGTGTATATTTTACCTACAATATCTACACGTAGTTCACATATGGTTTAGCTGTTTCTGTTGTGTGTGTTTGTTTCTATCTCTTTTTTCGCGATTTCTAACTTTTTATGTGTTTCTAAATTATTATTACAAATATATTTGCTTTAAATGTCAACATAATGTATTAATAAATGTATTTCTTATTGCTTTAGGTCTGATGATGACATATGTTAATGTCGAAACGTTACCGGTACCAGAATAAAGATGTTCGTGTTTACCTTGGTGTTGCTTGCCCTTATATATATATATATATATATATATATATATATATATATATATATATATATATATATATATATATATATGTATATATATATACAGTATATATACTTTCAATGCTTCGAAAACTAAATTTCTTCATTTATCTATCCATCACGAACTTCCACAAGTCTATTCCTGTCTTGGAAAGATCATATTAATTACCAATCTTGCTATAACAGCTTTCAGGAATAAGGGGTGCTAAACTGTCTAAAGTCGTCTAATGATAACCAGAATACAATGGTAAATTGTGCTACAATCTCCAACACATTAATTATTAGAGCCATGGGTACCACTGGAAATCATTTAGTCTATAAAGATAATCCGGATTGACAGGAAACTGCTTGGTGTCACACAAGTAGGTGTTTAGTCTGGACCAAGACAAATATTCTCTGAGTCGTTGGTGGGGTGGGAGGCTTCTGCTTTGCTAGACTCATCCTCCACTTAGTAGCAAATGTTGCTAGAATTTAGGGGGTAGCGCTTGTTTCTTGGTCTATACATTTATTTGTTAACGTATTTGTTAATGTTCTCAAAACTAATGGGGCTAAACATGAGGGAGAAGGGGGTCTAGATAAATCGAATACCAGTCCAGACTGCCTACTAGGGGCCGCATGGTCTGTGCAGTCTTTGTGTCTGTGTAACGTTATGTAACTATATGTAACTCTCTGTGATAATTTGTTTTCTCGCTAAATCTGAATAAAGTACAAGACGAAATCTGATGTCAGTGGTCAGTTAACCCTTTGAAGATTATGACTTATTTTGACAGTGGCTAATAATAGATGATTTCATAACATTTAGGAAGTATCTGTGGGAATTGTAAGGGTAAATACTATCTCGATTAACCCTCTGACTGACACATACCATTCCTAATATGAATATAATCGTCTACGAAATGCGTCATCGCATCTTTTAAGGGATAGGTAGTGGCCTCATTTATATTGTAAATAATGCAACCAATTCCTATTGCTTTGGGTGATGTAAGAGTAGCCTACTTACTCTTATATCACCCAAAGCAAATTAGTTGTTTTAGATGAAAAAGGTTTATGGAATAAAATAACTAATTTTTGTTTGACGAACTAGGCTCACATTGCTTATTATGTTAGCAATTCAATATATAATAATTTATTTTGCAAGATTTACATTATAATACGAGGATGGTGATTTGTTTTACCACATTTATAAAGATATGTCTAGGCCCCGCGAACCTTGTATAATGACGGTAAATTCACGCTAAAGTTCCCATCCTACCTCCATAATTTCAGCTTTGTGTATGGCCTTAGTAATACCCAGATATATTCCTCAACACACATGAACACAACATTGCTATTAGAGCTGTGATTCATTTTGTTGAGGTATATTTTGTAATTATGTCAAGTTAAAATACAAAGATGTTGTTCTTTGTTCAAAGATGATACCTTCCGCCCCTTTTTTCTGTCAATATTAACATTTCGTGTCATTTACGTGTCGATGTATTCCTGGTGAACATTAGCGAGCCTGTAATTTAAGAAGAGCCTGCCTTCGGCCGGGACATTTTTCCACCGGAAAATGTACAATGCAAATATATCTAGAAAGGGGATCCTTGGGTTGTTTTTTTAAGTTTGATGGAGGTCTAGGGAGGAAACTAGAATCTTAATAATTAGATGAAATGTTTTTACCAAAAAGTGAACCATCCCCCTTTAAGGATATAAGATAAGAAACGTCTTGGACACATTTGATGCAAACCAAATGCGGCAAAACAAATGTTTACGGTAATATATATTTTACATCGTTCTTAACACCAATAACATCCCCTATGAAATTAATGAAAACATATGATTGGGGATATGAATGGTAAGGTGGGTGATAGGAAAGTTGAGGGAGTGGTGGGAGGGTGGGGGGTACCATCAGAGGTGAATGGGAATGGTAGTGCACTTGTGGACGTATGTGTGGGGAGGAGGCTGTGGATAGCCAACACCTTCTTCCGACACAGAATGATCCACAGGTACACGTGGAAACGGATGTTGACGATGAAGGATAAGACAGTGGTGGAACGAAAGTCATTGATTGATTATGTATGTGTGGATGAACGAATGAAGAAATCTGTGATGGATGCTAGGGTGTATAGGGGTATTGGAGGGGGTCTGTCTGATCATTATGTAGTGGTAGCTAAGGTTAGGATACAAAAGAAGTGGGTGAGGAGAGCGGGAGGGAGGCGAGAGGAGGGTGGAATGGTGAGGAGGGTGGAGAGGTTGCAGGAGGAGGAAGTCAGGGAGGAGTACAGGAGAGCAGTGGAAAGACGACTAGGTGGGTTCGACCTGGAAGTTATGGAGGAAGTGGAGGAGATGAGCAAGGTGTTTAAGGATGAGATCTGTGCAGCATGTGAGGAGGTGTGTGGAGTGAGGAGAAGAGGGAGGGGAGTGAAAGGTACAGCATGGTGGACAGAAGAGGTAAGAATAGCTGTGGAAGAAAAGAAGAAAGCATATAGAGAGTGGTTGGGTAGTAGAGGGAATGAAGATTCCGAGAGACAGAAACGAGCGAGGTACGTGGAGAGTAAGAGGGTGGTGAAGATAGCAGTGAAGGAAAGTAAGAGAAGAGTAGATGAGGAATTTGGAAGGAATCTGAGTGTAAAATGGAGGGAGAGTAAGAAACTGTTCTGGAAAGAAGTCAAGAAAGTTAGGGAAGGTAGCAAGGGAAACAGTAAGGGTGTGAAAGATAAGAATGGGATAATGCTAGCCGAGAAGAAAGAGAGAGTCGAAAGATGGAGGGAGTACTTTAGTGAGTTGCTAAATGAAAGGAATGAAGAGCCAGCAAACATAGCTGGATATGGTATGGGAGGGAGAAGAAGAGAAGTAGTGGAGGAGGAGGTGGGGATCAGGAGGTCAGAAGTGTGGGAAGCCATGAAAAGAGTGAAGTTGGGGAAAGCACCAGGAACAGATGGAGTGTGTGGGGAAATGTTGAGGTATGGTGGTGAGATAGTGATAGAATGGGTATGGAAAATGTGCAAACTAGAATGGGAGAAGGGGAGTGCACCTGATGACTGGAAGACTGGCATAATAGTCCCCCTATATAAGGGCAAAGGGGAAAGAGGAGTGTGTGGTAACCACCGAGGAATATGTCTTCTAAGCGTAGTAGGGAAGGTATACAGTAGGGTAGTGATTGAGAGAGTGAGAGTGAGAACGGAGAAATGGATAGGCGACGAGCAGGGAGGTTTTAGGAAGGGAAGAGGATGTGTAGATCAGATTTTTACCCTGAATTGTGTTGTGGAGAAGTATCTGGAGAAGAAACAAAAGGTGTATGTTGCCTTTATGGACTTGGAGAAGGCCTATGACAGAGTGGATAGAGAAGGTTTGTGGAAAGTACTTAGAATATACGGAGTAGAGGGCAAGTTGCTGAAAGCAGTGAAGAGCATGTATGAGGGTGCAAAGGCGGCAGTACGTGTGGAGAGTGAGCAGAGCGAGTTCTTTGACCTGAATGTTGGTTTGAAACAGGGGTGTGTGATGTCCCCGTGGTTGTTTACTGTATATATGGATGGAGTTATGAAAGAAATACTATCAAGAGCAGTGGATGTTGGTGTATCGCTGAAAAGGGAGGGAATTGAGTGGAAGCTACCTATACTGCTGTTTGCGGATGATACAGTTCTGATGAGTGATAATGAATGGGAGTTGCAGGGTCTGGTAAATGAGTTTGGAACAGTGTGCGAAAAACGGAATTTGAAGGTAAATACGGGGAAGAGCAAGGTTATGGTCTTCGAAAGGGGTGAAGTCACAGAGTGTGAGGTGAAGCTGAACGGTCAGGCTATGGAGATCGTCAACTCTTTTAAGTATCTGGGCAGTGTGTTGAGTAAAGATGGGACTATGGATGAAGAGGTGCGGGAGAGGGTACAACAGGGGAAGAGGGTTGTAGGAACGCTAAAAGCAGTAACAAGAAATAGGGTGGTCAGTATGGAAGTGAAGAAGTCCTTGCATGACAGTGTGGTAATCCCGACACTGACTTACGGAAGCGAAGCATGGACGTTGGTTGAGAGACTCAGACCAAGAGTGAGAGCAGTGGAAATGAATTACTTAAGGAGTGCGTGCGGAGTTACATGGAGGGATAGACAGACTAATGAGGAAGTAAGAAGGAGGTGTGGTGTGGAGGTAGATGTGCTGGAAAGTGTGAAAAGGAACAACTTGAGATGGTTCGGCCATATGGAACGTATGGAAAGCGAGAGAATGACTAAGAGGGTGTACGAGAGCGAGGTGGAGGGACAGAGGGGGAGAGGTAGACCGAATATGAGGTGGAAGGATGGAGTGAGGAAGTACATGAACGAAGGCGGTGCTGGTTGGGGGGAGGGGCGTCGACTGACTGGGGACAGAGGTGCATGGGGGCGGTTCGTTCGTGGCCACCCCTTCGGGGATCACGGCGTCAGGCAATAGATAGATAGATAGATGTGATTCACCCAGGATTCGAACCCAACATACCACTTACAGAACTTACACGCAATAACCATTACACCATCAAAACAGTTGTGTATGGGAAACATCAATAGTACACTCGGATACCATAGTTTCTAACCCACTCATAATAGTTGTGTATGGGAAACATCAATAGTACACTCGGATACCATAGTTTCTAACCCACTCATAATAGTTGTGTATGGGAAACATCAATAGTACACTCGGATACCATAGTTTCTAACCCACTCATAATAGTTGTGTATGGGAAACATCAATAGTACACTCGGATACCATAGTTTCTAGCCCACTTATAAATATTCGTGTATTTCACCTATTTTCAATTATGGAAGTTTGACTTTGGAAACGAATTTATTAATATAGTGTTTTATACATCAAAGTACTAAATTATATAATTTATTTAATGAAAAACAAGTTATATCCAAAAATCAACCCAGATAGTTACAATTGCATAAAGACAAACATAGAGGGTCCTGGAATTCCTATGAGTGGGCTAGAAATTACGGAATCCGAGTATACATAACATCTTGTGCACGGAAAGCTATAAATGTGAATCGCTTTCTATGTAAGTAAATCTTGAGTAAGAAATGGTTTGAACATTATATATCCTCTGGATGTGAAACGTCATACATTTCAATTATGGTACAAACCATTCGGGAACAAACGTTTGGTACGAATGAGCTTGGCTATGAACTATTCTGGATCATAAAAGCGTTGGGTACGAAAGGAATTGGTGCAACAAGGTCTTAAAATCGACAAACTAATGGGGCATACGTCTTGGAATCTCAAAACTAATGGGTCTAAACATGAGGAGGAAGGGGTTCCAGAAAAGGCAACTACATAAACAAAGGCCTGAACTCACACGTAGGTACATTATATATTTAAGATATTCCCGTTTATAAAGGATAATACATACAAGAATTTAAAGATGGAACATGATTGTTTAGCCTTACCGTATTACCGGATTGGACTCCATTGTCTGAAGGTTCTGTGGTAATAATGCAGTTCAGAATCCATATCGATCTATATAGACTGTCAGTAAATGCCATCCGCCCTTGAATTCATATTGAATATCCGCCCTGCACGATATTTAGGAATAGAAATCGGGTGCTCAAAATTATACAATATTTGACATCAAACTCTCAGAAGTTGTAAATATGCTACACATCAACCTAAGCCTAATTTCTTCCTAAAAATAATGGTGGGAAATAAATTTGCTAGTGTTAATAATTATGATCTGTAGGAAGATCTCTATGTTAGATGACTTTTTTCAAGATCATACATGTATTTATCATTGTTGTTTATAGATTTGCTTTCCAAATTAAACAGTTTAAAATATTTGACGAAAGTGAAAAATCATAATTATTAGCTAACTAAAATACATAATGCTGTATTTTCCTAGGCTCTAATTACCTTGAGCATCTCCGTTAGTGTAATCAGCTCCATTTAAAATAAACATAATAAATAACCACTGGAACGTCGCTCACAGATTACAGTTATTAGTCTTATTATATATTCCGAGTATTGTGCTGTAAGCTGTTGATGTATATTGATGTTGGAGGTGGCCAAAACAATATATATACTGTATATATACGCACATATTTTACAATGAAAATTTTACTAATTTGATTTTGTTTTCGATGAAAATTTTACTAAATCCACACAGTCAGTCAGTCTCTCTCTCTTTCACTTTATGGGGTGATGGTTGGCTTTGCTGGCCACCCCCCCCCCCCCCCCCATCACCCTCATGCTTAGCCCCATTAGTTAATATTTTGTGCCATTCCCCAGGTAGGGTTCGAACCCAGGTCAGTAGTGCAGCACTCCAGCACCTAAACCACTAGACCACCGAGGAGCTTAAAAGTAGTGGCTTCATTTGGAATTATATCCCATCCACCACCACCCACTCCGACTTGTGATCACGTAGTGATAGCGTGCCTGTAATTTAGAAGGCACCATCCTTTGGCCAGGAAATTTTTCAACCGAAAAATTTACAAATATATCTTGAGAGGGTATCCTGGGGTTGTTTAATTAAGTTTGATGAAGGGCTAGGGAAGAAACTAGACAAATAATAAATACATGAACAATTCTACCAATAAATGAATCATTCCCTCTAAATATATGTACCTGTCAACAACACCACTCCTTTGATTATTATAATTGACTAATAAAATAATAATAGTTAACCCTTTGTGTACCAGTGACGTCTGCTATATTTTATTCAAGCTATAGTTAAATTATTATTTGCAGCTTAAGAAGGATCTGTGGTAGTTAAAAGGGTTGATTGAGATAGTTTGTCGCCTTATAATTGCTAGAGACCCTTCCTAAACTGAATAATATCGGCGTATAGTTGCCAGAATACAATGAAAAAGACGTCGCCGGTACAGAAGGTGTAAAATTAACTGTAATTATAGGATGTATACAATTAGTAAAAACAAAAGCAATTTTATTTGTTCTTGTCCTTTTCTTTCTTTCATCCTGCCCGTCACCACTTCCTCCTCATTCTCCACATCATTAATAACTGGATATGTCTCCATAAAGGACGCCATAATCCCCAATGTGTACGAGATCAAGCCCCCGCAGCTCCCTAGCATCTTACATCACGATTGACATGAACTTATTATAGGTGTAGGCCTATACTTCGCGAGGTATGGTATTCGCGGTGGCAGCGAATCTTTGACAACATTACAGCTCTCTTATATAACCCAGTTTCGAATCCCAGGAAGATCACATACTTTAATTAATTTCATTGGGAGGTGTTTGGAGAATTTATAGATCACTTAGATTATACATATATAAATATTTTCAATATGGATGAAGGATACAAAAGGCAAAACTGCATAACACCTTTCGTGTCATTTATGTGTATGTTTATTCCTGGCGATCCTGTGCTTTAGGCCGGGACATTTTCTACCCAAAAAATTGCAAATTTACCTTGCAGGGGGGTTTAGGGATTTTTGTGTTTGTTTTGTTCAAGCTTGATGAGGTCAGGCGAGGAGAATACAAAATACTGTTACGTCCTGGGATATATAAACACTGGGCTCTTTCTATTGGACTAGGTATGCGGCAACAAGCAACAACGGAAAACGCTAGATCCAACCCTTATCTATAAACCCAGGCAACAAACCACCCTAAACCGTCAAGAGTCCTGCCTGGACAACAAGGTATCCTATGACTCGGTTACAGGGTGCACGCACTATAGACTGCTGATAGTCAAGCAGGCTATATAAAAGATCACACAATTAAGTTGACTTAAAGCTTCAAGGAAAAGATAGATAACAGAATTAAATTGCAGAAACAATTTAATAACAAACTAGAAGAAAGTACATTTAACGTTACGTTAATTAATACAACTAATCACCCCTGCGTGAAAGAAGGTGAAAGCAAACAGTCCTCAAAACATCGTACAGGTAGACAAGATGCAGGTTTCTAAACTGCATGTGGCTACTGTAGGATCTGATGCTTAGCAAAGAAAGTAAGTTACGGATTTAGAGAACTCTTAACTCATAAGCAGGAATAAATACTAGTGATAGGCCATACAGTGTATAATGGCATAGGTATAATTAAATAAAGGCAGCAACTCGCAACATAACCACATACAGGTGTGCTTCTCACTCTTAGTCAGGCAAGCCTGCTCGGACAGAGTCTCTAAGCCACACCCTGACTCACAATGCTCACAACAACGGTAAACTGTGGCACAATAACAAGCATGCAGAAATAATAAACCCCTAGCTGTTAATCTGCCAGGTGGCAGAGGTCTAGCCGGAAGGATATAGGCTTCGGATACCCGGGCTGAGCCACCTGCTCTAGCCTAGGGACGTTCCCAAGTCTGTGCGCCAAATTACTCTAATTGAAAGGGTGATCTCTTGAGAGACTCAGATCCCAAGTATCTGACTCTCTCCTGGCGAGCCTAAAACAAAAGCAAGACGTGCTAGCGCAGTGCTGAGTGGACTAGGCAAGGGCCCTCACACAACACAACACTAGACACACAGGGACACAGACAAGAAAATGCCCCCAGACTCCCACGGGTATCCTAGTAAAGTCGTGCGGGTCCACAGGACTCGCACCAGCAGACTTTACTTAAAGGATTGCAAAAAGCCCCCCCTACGGTCTAGCCCCTGCTAACCTGCCACAAGAACACACTAGCAAGCATGAAACCACCAAATATGAGACAACAAAAAAGCTTCCTAGGTCTCATTAACAATTACATCTCTGCATAAGGCCCAAAATCCTATCTAATTATCTGAGAGCTCGTCGTTAATACAATAATAGATATAAGGTCTATCAAGGGGATGGGATAATTAAATAGATTGGTGAAGTAGTGGAAGGAAGGTATACAAAGTAAGAGAGAAAGTTTCTAAGTGGGGTTGAGAGGGATAGATATCAAGGGGGTCCGAAGGGTACGACAGTGAGGTGAGCTCTGAGTCTTGAATCTGTCTGGACCCCACCCTAGGCATGCGAAATACATCCCATGCTTGGCAACACTCAACACAGTTGCCTGGTCAAAATCCTCTACCCCTTGCGTGAGTCAAAACTAAGCCTAACGTTGCGATCAAATTGGCAACATCAGGCTCGTCCTAAGCTAGACTCTCCGCGCGAAGCAACGTCCCCCAGCCGGTCTCTCTCTCCCGCTCGTCTCCTCCCACTCTCACTAGACTTACATCTTATATATTATAATGAAACAATCAACTATCGAGAATAAAATATACTAAGATGCGTTGGTTAAGAATAAGGGCAGCTTCAAGCTGTGAAACAACATAAGAATATCCCAGACATTAGTTACATTGTCGTAGGATATATACTAAGGAAAAGCCGGCCAGCCGGCTGCCGCCAGCCGGTTTCTAAACGGCTGGGCAGCCGACGCGCGCGCATGCCCGCACGTGGCTACTATGCAGGAGCGTCACAATACATAACTAAATAAACTAAATTATAACCACTACCCTCTTAAACAAACAAGCTCCACTCCTTCCTCCTCTCTCAGCCACATGTCACATCCTGCTAAGTCAGGTTCCCAAAAGTTAGGAGTGTTCAACTGACTCTGTGAGTTCCTCTCCCCGCGAATCTTTGGCTGTGTCAAGGAGTGTTCAACAGGAGACACTCAAAGTTAGTAACTTTGCTTCCTATCCTTTACTTGCACTCTTAAGGGGGAGGGAGTCGCTTTTTCTGGACCCCCTTCTCCCTCATGTGTATCATATTAGATTTGAGATTTAAAGACGTTGGTTCAATAAGTTTAGCGAATTTGAGACATTTCGCCCCATTTCTTTATCAATATTAAGACCCTTCGTGCCATTTAGGTGTCGATTTTTCCTGGCTAACGATAGCTAGCCTGAAATCTTAGAAGGTAACGGCCTTCGGCCGGGACATTTTTCTATCGAAAAATGTACAAATTTATCTTGAAAGGGGATCTAAGAAGTGTTTTTTTTCAAAGCTTGGTGGAGGTCTAGCGAGGAAATTCAAAAATACATTAAGATATAAATACATAGACCAAATAACAAGAACTACCTCCTTAAGTACTAAATATGTATTATATACAGGGTGCCCTGTGAGTTTTGTTTTTAATACCTCAAGAAATTAAAGATTAAGTCATTCTGAGTATACATTTTTCTATAGACATAGGCTTTTGGGGGCGTTATTATTATTATTATTATTATTATTTGTTTGTTTTTGCTTTCAGTTATGGTCCATTAAATTTGAAATATATGCGTTTTTCATCATTTTAAAAGTGGTTTCCCTTCAAAGGAAATGGTAGAAAAGAAAATGAGTGGTATATGATATATCGTATCAATTCTTCATAAAGACTCCAACAAATACCTTGTAGCTTTCTTTATTTACCCGTGACTAACGACGAGTTGAATAGTACAAATAACACACAAAATCGCACATGCAATGCCTCGCTATGGTCAGATGAAGAAAGTTACAGAGGAGTTTGTTATGCCTCTTTAAAGTATTTATACCACACTCCATCGTCTAGTACTCGGTTATATCCATTTCTATAATTTAGAGAACACAAATGGTAAATTAAGGCAAAACACGTAACACTGCTATTGCAAGGAGGGAATTTATATGTTTCTCGTCAGACGTTTTAACCCATTTTCAATGTAATGCAAATTGATAGCGACAATGCTAAATGTTGTATGATGGTGAATGCTATCAGTATTTCATGAAAATATCAAATCAATTATCACCCATATTGAGTTTAAAATACGGTTTCGTGGGCTTCTTGAAATATTCAACTCAATGACAAGGGAAGGTGAAGAACGATATAATGAACTCTTGGAGTAAATTTAAAGTATTGATATCATGCTTCATAATATACTATTTAATTGCCTACCAGATCCTCATTATAATGACGAAAAACAAACGGGGTTAGACATTACAATTAAAAACGTTAACAAACCGGCATTAATGGCCCATATCTACATAACAATGTCCCAATATGGCTACATGTGTTTTTGTATTATGTATTACTGAAAATTACTTAATAGTTCATCTCTGGAAGTATCTGACAAAATTAGCAGGATATCATTATATATACATTATAATAATATTATATATATACTGTATTACAAAAATATATATATATATATATATATATATATATATATATATATATATATGCCTGTATATATACTGTATATATACTCTAATAATTATCATCAATACCATTATGATTCGGTCCTATTATTTAAATGTCCTTCCACAATGATCTATTTTGTTTTCAAATATTAGTTCATATTACGGATATTAACAGTTAACACTCAAAGAGCCGGGTGGTGGAGTATATTTGACTGTGCCGCCCAGCGGGGGGTTTTACCGTAAACGAGCTCGTTTCTGTGGTCGTTTTCATGCATAAACAAGAGCCAGAGCGTAATACAACTATGTATCCCTTAAAGGGCGTTAAATGAGCTTTCCAATGACACCAGAACCATCCTTCTATGATCACTGGTTGTCTTGCAACGATCGTGCAACCGAAGGGCAAAATTGGTAAAATACGGTCATTTCCTTACATTATTACATTATCTCCAGTTCAGTCAGTGACAGGAGAAGAGAAGGTTGTGTTAATCTGAGCTCCTGCCCGGACCACTTACCAGTGACCTTTAGTGACCATTACACCTGTGTTTGGGGGCAGTGCACTCGTATTATATAAAAGTGTTATAGCTCAGTTTTTAGCTGTTAGTTTACTTGTTTTTGTTTTTCTGTACTTAGTTTCTTGCTCCTCGCTAAGCTTATTGGGATCATGGCAGGTATGGAGTGCGAGTCTCTAACTGATCTGCATCATCTTATTCTCCAGGTAAGAGAGGAGATGGTTGTGGTGAAGGAAGAGGTCTTGGCTCTAAGGGAGGTTAATGTTAAACTTCAGAGGGAAGTGGATTTGATTAAAGACGAAAATCTAGCTTTCAAGCTTAGCCAAGAGGAAATAAAGTCAAGTAAGGGGAAAAGGGAGGAAGTTGATGAAATTTTTTATTCATGGCAGGTTGTTAAAAATACGGGTGGGAAAGTCACACTCAAGAAGCAGGATAGTAGAATAGGTATGAGTGTGACAAATACATTCTCTCCTTTGCGAGACGAATGTGAGGGAAAAGATAGTCAGGATAAGGGAGGGATAACCGAAGTGCCTGCCGCCGACTCAGCTCCAACCTCTGACGCTGTGCTACCTACCACCACCACTACCCCCACCACCACCACCACCACCACCACCACCACCAAGGGAGCTTCTGCCACCACCGGGGGTTCTCCAACTGCAGCTGCTGGATCCTCCCGAGGGAAAGGTAAGTCTGTGTCCCGAGAAGGTAAGTCTGTGTCGATTGTGGGCGACTCCATGGTAAGACATTTAGTTAGGGCTACCCGCACTAAACTTAGGAAGGTTGTGTGTCTGCCTGGCCATGGAGTTGGGAGGGTTTTAGAGAAGATGGACCACATCTTGGAAGATAGTGGAGATAACCCCATTATCTGTCTCAGTGCCGGGAGTAACGATGTTGGTAAGGGTAGAAGTGAGGAACTGCTGCAGCAGTATCGGGATGTGTTAGATAAAGTTAGGATGAAGGGAGGGATCACTGTAGTACATTGTATCCTACCCAGAAGAGGAGTTCCCAAGGAATGGACATCCAGGGCGATTGGTGTCAATTGCCGTTTGGAGAAATATTGCAAAGAAAAAGCAATACCATTCATTGATAACTGGGATAGTTTCTATGGGAGAGATGGGATGTACGCAAGGGATGGGGTTCATCTTTCACGGTTAGGGGTTTCTACATTAGCTAGTTCTCTAGATAGGGTGGTTGTGGGGTTTTGAACAGAAATATTGAGAGTGTAAATGAGAGGTTAAATGGAACAATTTTAGCGTCAGGCGAAAGCGATAAGGATATTCAGTCTCATGCTAAAAATGATGACTATAATGCAAATGATAGTAGTGATGGTGCAACGGAAGATGGAAATGTCGCTAAAAACAAAGGTAAATTAGGTATAAAGAAAAGAAGTAAATTGAGAGTATATTACACAAACTGTAGGAGTCTATGTAACAAAATGAACGAACTTAGAGCCCTTGTTAGCAAAGAAAATATAGACATAATAGCGCTAACTGAAACGTGGATTAATACAGAAACCAGGCATTTTTTAGCAGAATTTGATATACCAGGATATAGTTTGTTTAAATATGACCGAACAAGTAAGAGGGGTGGCGGTATAGCAGTGTTTGTCAGGAGTACATTAAAAAGCTGTATTAAATTAGGTATTAGACTAAATAACGATAATGAAAGTGTTTGGGTAGAGGTTAACGAAGGTAGTGAGACCATAGTTATTGGAGTTATGTATAGACCGCCAAATATGAGTAGAAATGACGGAACGTCATTATGGGAGGAAATTAAAATGGCATCAAGGTTTAGCAATGTGTGCATTATGGGGGATTTTAATTTTCCGAATATAGATTGGCAGCATCAAATAGGAGACTCTGATTCTGAGGAGTTTATAGAGGTAATACAAGATAGTTTTTTATTTCAATTCATAGATACGCCGACTAGAGGTAATAATATTCTCGATTTAGTTTTCAGTAACAATGAACATATGGTAAATAATGTAGAGATAGGGGACCACCTAGGATATAGTGACCACAATTCTGTGTATTTTAATATACAATGGAAAGGTAATACCAGAGAGAATACAACATTAATACCTGACTTTAGAAAAGCCAATTATGGTGGGTTAAGAAGAGCCCTATTAGCGGACCCTATGGTCAAAAAATTAAGTCGATCCAGGTGTCCAAATGAGTGTACCCCGTCTCAGGCACCTGTCATCTTAAGTCAGGAAGAGACGTCAACCTTGGTAGATACATACGATAATTTTATCAAGTCAGTATTCAATGCACAAAATAAATACATCGCCAAAAGAAAATTTAGATCAACACAGAACCAACCCAAATGGATGAATAATAGACTATTAGATCTTCTAGGACAAAAGAGAGGAATATATAGAAAAATTAGAAAAGGCGAAATTCACCTACTTGCTTACTATCAGAATCTATCAAGACAGGTAAAAAAGGATATTAGGAAAGAAAAAAGAAATTATGAAATTAAGGTTGCCAATGACTCAAAAAATAATCCAAAAGCTTTTTACCAACTATATAAATCCAAGGTTAGAGATGTAATTGGTCCCCTTAAAACTTCGATAGGAGAAATGACAGAAAATGATTTAGAAATGTGCAGTACATTAAATAGTCAATTTCTTTCCGTTTTCACTAATTAAAATTTGGCACAGTTTCCAGAAGTCCGTAAGGTATATAGCGATAGTATAGAAAATAGGTACGGTTACTATAAGTAGAAATGATGTGCTTAAGGAAATTGACAGACTGAAACCTCATAAATCGCTTGGTCCTGATGAGGTATATGCTAGAGTATTAAAAGAATGTAGGGATGAGTTAAGTTACCCATTAACATTTTTATTTAACAAGTCATTGGAGACAGGTATAGTTCCAGAAGCTTGGAAGCTTGCAAACGTAGTTCCGATCTTCAAAAAAGGTGACAAATCAATAGCATCCAATTACCGTCCCATTAGTCTTACATCAATCATAGGAAAGCTACTAGAGTCAATTATAGCTAGTAAAATTAGAAACCACTTAGATACATTTAATTTAATAAATTCTTCTCAGCATGGATTCACTCAGGGACGTTCTTGCCTTACTAATTTGCTTAGTTTTTTTTCTCAGAGGTATATGAAGCAGTAGATAATGACAAGTCATATGATATAATATATTTAGATTTCAGTAAAGCTTTCGACAGAGTCCCCCATGAGAGATTGATGAGAAAGGTTGAGGCGCATGGAATAGGTGGGGCGTTGTTGGGATGGATTAGGTCATGGCTAATTGGTAGGAAGCAGAGAGTCAGCATAAATGGTACGAAGTCAGAATGGGGAGCAGTCAAAAGTGGTGTCCCCCAGGGATCTGTATTAGGTCCTCTGTTGTTTGTTATATACATAAATGACCTTGATTTAGGTATAACTAGTAGGATAAGTAAATTTGCAGACGATACCAAAATGGGGAGAACAATTGATTCAGATAGAGATATAGAATGCCTCCAAAGGGATCTAGATACCTTACACGAATGGTCAGTAAATTGGCAGATGAAGTTTAACATTGACAAATGCAAGGTATTAAAGATAGGGAAGATGCATACAAATGTTAAATATAAACTAGCTAATGTGGAATTAGAAAACTCGAATTGTGAGAAAGATCTAGGTGTGTTTGTTAGCAATGATTTGAAGCCTAGACAACAGTGTATAAGAGTTCGAAACAAGGCAAACAGGATTCTCGGGTTCATCTCAAGGAGTGTGAGTAACAGAACTGCTGATGTTATCTTAAAACTTTACTTGTCATTAGTGAGACCCCATATGGATTATGCTGTTCAATTTTGGTGTCCTTATTACAGAATGGACATAGATTCATTGGAGAGAGTACAACGTAGAATGACAAAAATGATCCATAATATTAGAAATCTTCCGTATAAAGAAAGGTTGAAGAAATTAGGCTTACATTCGTTAGAGAGACGCAGAGTTAGAGGGGATATGATAGAGGTGTTCAAGTGGGTTAGTGGGATTAACAAAGGGGACATGACAAATGTACTAAAGCTCAGTGATAGCGAAAGAACTCGTACCAATGGTTTCAAATTAGATAAATTTCGTTTCAGAAAAGATATAGGCAAATATTGGTTTGGTAACAGAGTTGTAGATGGGTGGAATGGACTACCAAGTGCTATAGTGGGATTAAAAACGATAGGGAGCTTTAAGATAAAATTGGATAAGCATATGGACGAGAAGGGTTGGGTGTGAAGGGGGATCAGCAGGGTTGGGCCAATCAGCGCTCTGCAGACCCCCGTAATCCTGCGTTAATCTCTAACCGTTTTGGTAAGATGATCCTCAGGGTATTAGAGTGTTGAGCCTATAATTGGGCTTTGTAATTGGGGTTGTGTGGGACAGGGATCTGCCTTGCTTAGGCCAATCGGCTTTCTGCAGACTCTCATTTTCTTATGTTCTTCTTATGTTCTTAAATGAGTGAGGGAGGGTGGAGTAGGGCGGAGTACATCTCAGTAGCTCCACGGCCACCGTGGCGAGCGGTCATGAGGTAACCTACACTCCTCCCACCGCTCCGCTCTCTCTCAGAGCACATTACGTGCTAAAAATTGCATGCGACTATAGCCGGGCCCCGCCACATAGTCCTTGGTTCTCTCACCCGGCTATAGCCGGGCGCTGCCAAAGAAGGGTTACTAAGGAAGGAGTTTTAATGCTCGGGGAATTCGGTTCTCATTAGATTATCCACTGCAGTACCGGTGCTGTCCTTGTAACTTTATTCGGGATACTATTAGACGATTTTAGTCAATTTTATTTGGGCCTCCATCAAATACGCTTCGAACTATCTCACTTAATCTCTTTTGCTACCGTAGTAAAGTAAACCCTTTCAATACATGTGTTGTCCTTGTAACTTTATTCTGGATTCTTTAGAGACAATTTTATTCAGTTTTAAAAAGGCCTCCAGCAATTAATAGCCTTCGAACTATCTCAATCCTTGTTAATACCACAGATCCTTCTTAAACTACATCGTCTAATTATAGCAAGAATTACACAAAAAGACGTCGCATGTACAGAACGGGTTCACCATGACGCTGTTTGCCCTCTACGGAGTGCATAATTTTACACTGCTTTTATTTTCATCATACTGAATTATATTAATGTATATATGTGTTTGGTGATATTTGATTCCCTTATTTTACGTTTATTATCTGCCCACCTGTTCTTCTTTTTCCATCTACATTTTAGTAATATAACATAATTTGTTCTTTACGATTCTCTGTTTGTCTTATATTGTATATTTTTAAAGGATCTTCCACGAACATCATCTACAAATATTATTCGCATATACTCGTCAATAATATATAATGTAGTAACGATAAATGCAATGGTATATCATCGCGTACCATTCTACAAGCTGTATAATAATTAGTAGTTGATTTATCCTCATGCATTATCATTATTCAATTAGTATATGATCAGCTTACTTCTTTTCTATTTCTTTTCAATTTTGTCTTTCTTCATTTCATCTATATTGTTTTGTCCCTTCCTGCGTTTCCCTCTTATTGTATTTTGTTTCATATCCTCTCTCCGCTTAGTGTTATTCATATTGTTCATATTGCTTTTCCTTCTCCTTCAATTATTACTGGAGGCGGCGAGCGTCTGGGAGATATTCAATACCGACATCTATATTACATCCTCGGTACAGTGTGTATACGAGAGAGAGAGAGAGAGAGGGTTTGGCTATTACTGTCAATGATCTTGCCAGTGTCTAATGAAACGTTTAAGGAAAGAACAAAAAATGGCTTAAACAGTTGCACTCTCCTTATATAGTAAACAACTCTTTGCAAGCTTTTTCATAACCATTTCACGATACAATTACATTTGTCGTCCTGCTATTGTGCATATCAATACACCTTATATCTACTATAGGAAGAATTATTAACCCATTCACTGCAGGTGAAATAATGGTATATCCTATATAAGAATAGGTTTACTGTAGTCGACGTACCCATACATTTGGTATTACCGGCTGAGTTGGTAGTATTGAGCGGGTCCGCTTATTGAAAGACGTTTCCATAATGTTCTAATCTTCCCTCTTATACTATTATCAGTTTGCTACAGGCATCGGTTGTGAGAGGGTCTTTGTCCAAGCAAGAGGTATTTTAGAATCTGAAATTCAAGGAAAACAAGACCACTTCCACATGTATTTATGAGAGCTTTATACCAGGTAAGAATGTGAGGTTCAATTCATATTACAAGCCATCACTCTTACTGTCTTCTAAACACAAAACTGGATGATGTAGCGGTTTATGTCCTTGATTTCTAGCGAGAGTTAAATTATGAAAGAGGGAGAAAGAATAATTGAATATACACTCAAAGTAAACAGGAAAATCCAGCTCAATATTTCCAAAGCCAGAAGGGCTACAAATGAATGAAGTAGATTATTATAGGAAGAATTGTACATGATTTTGTTATTAGACTCATCTTAATTCAGTCAGGGCTATGGATATGGCGCTAAGGTGACGTATAACCCTTTTGGTGCGGCGGCTTCTATAGGTAAGAATACGCCCAGGCAGCTCTTTTCCCGCTAATTCCGCTCAAACTACGTGTCTTTGTTGCTTGTTTTGCCCTAGTGCCCTATTCGTAGCTAACATATTTGTATATTCAGTTTCGAAAAGCAGTAATCCCTTACAAGACTATGTAGGCTGTCATTTGTTTTGAGAAAGCCACAACACTGCTTTAAACTTTGTGTGTACAGTCATTTTGACCCCAATGTCCCTTGAATTTGGCTCTATCACTCTTTTGGCTTTGGGGGAGACACTCGGTACAGGCAACCTACCTTTTGTCTCCTTCATACACATAGACAACAAAACAATCCCATGACACAATCCCTCTTCTCTTCATTCATTCATTCGTCTTCCTTGTTTTGTATTCTGCTTTCCTTCCACGATCTTTGTTCTCTCCCTCTCTTCTGTTCATCTTCATCACTATCTCTTATCTAGTTTTATATTCTACTTTGTCTTCTTCCTCTCTTCCTAGCAAACCCTTCGTCTTAAGAACATAAGAACATAAGAAAATGGGAGTCTGCATAAAGCCGATTGGCCTAAGCAAGGCAGATCCCTGTCCCACACAACCCCAATTACAAAGCCCAATTATTAGAACTTTCTAATACCACTCAGCCTGTGCGTGCCCCCTCCGGACCCTAGGGTCGGAACGGTCATCAATGCACAGGACCATAGAGCCACAGTGCCGCTTCCCGTTCAGGGGCTCACACTAAAACTCATCCTCGTGGTAACGGATCATTTCGAGTTTCGGACAAGGAACTCGGCAATCATACTATAGAATTGATCCTATGAAGTATGAAGACTATGAAGTCTTCCTCTTCAATCTTCCACTCCCTTTCTAGTTCTGTTATTCTCTCTTCGCCTTGCTCTCTCTTCTTCTCCCTCCCCCATCTTCCTCTGATTTACTCCTCTACCTTCCACTTCTATTGTCTATTCGCAGCTCGCTCTGCATATCTGTTATCAACAATTCTCTCCTCTATTTTGACAGAACATATATAAGTTTTAGTATATTTCTAGCGGTAGCTCCAACTCAATTTGGATATTTAAATTATTACTGTTCATCTGTGTAATTCCTTCTTTAATGATGTGTTATATTATATACTGGGGCATTTATGTTTTAAAATCATACAAGGTTAGGTTAGGTTGGGTTGCTAGGTTAGGTTTGGTTAGGTTGCTAGGCTAGGCTAATAAACAACTTAATTGCACCAATTCTAAATATCACAAAACATAACATATGAAGGAAAACTAGGGAATTACAAAAAAATCAATGCTAAAAACGATTTAGAGCAATTGCTAGAATATTACCTTAGTTTGAGTTTTACTTTGATTTCTACTCCTCTTCATCACCTTTTCTCTCCACCTTCTGTTTTATTATGTATATTATCATCCTCTCTCTTCTTCGTGTTTTCTCCTCCTTTCCTCCTGCGTGAGATTAACCCCTTGAGGATCATGACGGGTTTTGACAATATATTCTGGCTATCATTGGACGATTTAAACAGCTTAGGAAGGATCTACGGGAAATGTAAGGGTAAAGGATTTCTGAATTCAACCTCAGACTCTTCCACATAGGCTACCCTTCCTAATCTGAATTAAATTGTCTAAAAATAGCCAGAACTATTGAAGCAAATTACAGTTCATGAAAAGAATATTAGTTTGTCTTTTCCTTTGATATTTAATTTATTCTTCACCTTTTCTCTGTCCGACTCTTTTTCTCCTTGTCTCTCCTCTCCCTCATCAGTTTTTACAACGGAAGACCTCAGTGATATCCCTACACCATCGCTGATTCAGATTGATAATTCAGATGTTCTAAGCAATATCACCGTTACAGAGAGAGAAGTATTGAATTGTTTAGATAAACTCAAGGTAAATAAAACGCCTGGACCTGGTACAATCTCACCTAGAGTCCTAAAGGAAGCTAAGGATGAGCTCTCTAAACCACTGACATTGCAATTCAATAAATCCTTGCAGTCTGGAACTATGCCTGATCAGTGGAAGCTAGCCAATGTAACACCGATATTCAAAAAAGGCAGCCAATCCGTACCCAGTAACTGTCGTCCAATTAGCTTAACCTCAGTTGTATGTAAAATGCTAGAAACACTCATAAGAGACAGACTCGTAAATCACTTAGAGGAAAATAACATACTTAAAGATACTCAACACGGCTTTCGTAAAAAAACGTTCCTGTTTAACAAACCTCTTAGACTTCTTCCACGATATCCTCAACCTCTACGATGAGAGTAAAGCTGTAGATATTATATACCTTGATTTTCAAAAGGCCTTTGACAAAGTTCCCCACAAACGTTTACTGCTAAAACTAAAAGCGCATGGAATACAAGATGGTATGTTGAAATGGATAGAAAATTGGCTCAGCGACAGAAAGCAAAGAGTAGTCATAAACGGTAAGGCATCTAAATGGGCCAATGTAAGTAGCGGGGTACCCCAGGGATCGGTACTAGGACCAATTCTCTTTCTAATTTACATCAACGACATAGATGAGGGTCTCACCTGTACAATCTCAAAATTTGCTGACGATACAAAAATTGCAAATAGCATACTCTCAAAAGAACAAGTTGACGATATGCAACACAATCTAGATATGTTGTCATGTTGGGCCCAAATTTGGCAAATGAGTTTCATACAGATAAATGTAAAGTATATACTACATATCGGATACCAAAATGAGAAAGCAAACTATTTGATGAATGGCACTCAGCTTAAGAATGTAAACAGAGAAACCGATCTGGGAGTAACAATATCGAGTAACCTAAAACCGAGTCAACAATGTTCAGAAGTTGTTAAAAGGCAAACAAAATAATTGGCTTTATAGGCAGGTCATTTGAGCATAAATCCAAAGACGTTATCCTAACCCTTTACAATTCCTTAGTCCGCCCTCTTCTGGAATCCTGCGTTCAATCCTGGTGCCCTTATTACCAAAAAGATATAGACAAGCTAGAACGAGTGAGTTCAACGTAGAGTTACCAAAATGATACCTAGCCTAAAGAACAAACCATACGAGGAGCGTCTTAGAGAATTAAATCTATTTCCTTTAACCCAGCGCAGATTAAGAGGGGACTTAATTCAAGTGTTCAAAATCATCAAAGGCATCGACAATATGAACTGTAGTAAGTACTTCACTATCGACCAATCTAATTACACGCGGGGAAACGGGTGCAAAATTATTGGTAAATCTTTTAACTCACACGAAGCTAAAAATTTCTTCTTCAATCGAGTTGTCAACTTATGGAATGGGCTTCCCCGAGATGTTATAGACTGTAGCACCGTTGATTCATTTAAACTTCGCCTAGACAAATATCTCGCATCAAACCCGCGACTGACTGCGTTTGTAAATTAATAACTTTACTTTATCCTCCCCTCAGCTACTAACCCATCTGTCCCCTACTAACTTCCTAATGCTGCCACGGACATTAGTTCCAGGGCAGTAGTTCCCTTTCCAATGTTCCCTTACCCACTCTAAACCACTGTTTGGACACTTGATCTTCAGTGTTTTGGAGGACAAGCAGCCTAGAAGGGTCACTAGATCTGTTGTTGCTTGATTTCCTTTGTACTCCTTTGTACTCTCTCTTCTCTCTCCTCTCCCCCTTGTCTCTCATCTCTCCCCCCCTCCCCTTCCCTCCTGCATTTGTTGTCTCACGTATAATAAACAAGGAAGCGTTGTTTTCAGTCGGTGTAATTAACTTGTGTTCAAACAAGGTGTGATGCTACCTTTATTCTGGTAATGAAAAGGTTAACCCCTTCACTACCAATACGTAAGTCTCCTCGTATTCTGGTAATGAAAAGGTTAACCCCTTCACTACCATTACGTAAGTCTCCTCGTATTCTGGTAATGAAAAGGTTAACCCCTTCACTACCATTACGTAAGTCTCCTCGTATTCTGGTAATGAAAAGGTTAACCCCTTCACTACCATTACGTAAGTCTCCTCGTATTCTGGTAATGAAAAGGTTAACCCCTTCACTACCATTACGTAAGTCTCCTCGTATTCTGGTAATGAAAAGGTTAACCCCTTCACTACCATTACGTAAGTCTCCTCGTATTCTGGTAATGAAAAGGTTAACCCCTTCACTACCATTACGTAAGTCTCCTCGTATTCTGGTAATGAAAAGGTTAACCCCTTCACTACCATTACGTAAGTCTCCTCGTATTCTGGTAATGAAAAGGTTAACCCCTTCACTACCATTACGTAAGTCTCCTCGTATTCTGGTAATGAAAAGGTTAACCCCTTCACTACCATTACGTAAGTCTCCTCGTATTCTGGTAATGAAAAGGTTAACCCCTTCACTACCATTACGTAAGTCTCCTCGTATTCTGGTAATGAAAAGGTTAACCCCTTCACTACCATTACGTAAGTCTCCTCGTATTCTGGTAATGAAAAGGTTAACCCCTTCACTACCATTACGTAAGTCTCCTCGTATTCTGGTAATGAAAAGGTTAACCCCTTCACTACCATTACGTAAGTCTCCTCGTATTCTGGTTATCATTAGACTATTTTATTTAGTTTGTAATCTACCTATGCGACTCAAAGGGTATAAATATTATCTCAATAAACCCTCTTAGTAACATAGGTCCTTCTTAAACTGCATACAACCATCTAATCTTAGCCAGAATCAAAGGTAAAAAGACGTCACGGTGCTGAAGAGGTTAAGCTAATTATGAACGAGTGTGTGCGTTGGGGGGGGGGGGGGGGGTCCAGGGGGCGAGGGAGGGGGGGGGGGGGGGCTGAAGTGGCAGTGGAGACTCTATTTGTCTATTGAGTTTAACGCCTGTTTTCCGGCTATTATTATATGATATTATTCATTTTAGGAAGGGTTTATGGAAGTCAGAGGGGTAATTGAGACCGTCTGTACCCTTCTGTTTCTCACAGATCCTTCCTAAGTATAAAATTGTCTAATTATAGCCAGAATAAACTGTCAAAATGCATCACAATCTTCAAAGGGTTAAGCTAATTATGAATGTGTGTGTGTGGGGGGGGGGGGGGGGGGGGGCTTGGAGTTAGGGGGCGAGGGGAAGGGGGGGGGGGGGTGAGGTGGCAGTGGAGAGCCAAGGTAGATTAACAAACAATTTATTTTTCATTACTGTTAGACTGCAGTGTAAATACCTTGTAGCTTAAAGTGTTTAATAAGGCTTTGTGCTAATAGTGTGTAATTTGAACTTTGTTGTGAGCAATCGTTGTGGTGGTGTTTTTGTTCCTGATTGTATTATGGTGAAGACATGCATTGTTCAGATTTTAATAGATAGATAGATAGACAGATATGTATACAGTATACAGTATATATACAGTATATATTACAGGTCATTAATATTTTCCTAGACATCTTCTTTTGATTCGTCATAATTTTCTTGCTGTCTCATATAAATACCACCTCCCATAATTTGGATACATTTTGTAACCATATTCTTGACTCTAAACTCCCCCCCCCCCCCACACCATCACCACCAGTTTAACCCTTAACTGTCGGCGCGCAACTTATGTCGTGTAAAATAAATTTGGACTATGTGGCGGTTCACAACTTATGTCGTGCGCCATTTTCAGCACGTAATGTTGCTGAGAGAGAGAGCTGAGCGGTGTGAGGAGCCTAGCAACTGTATGACCGTCCCCCACCACCGCGGTGACCAACTGAACTGTATTCTAACTTCTTCCCCCTCTCCTCACTCGCTACACAGGGAATTATGTAGGGAAATTACCTAATTACAGGGTTTTTGCACTCATGTTGCACGATCGTTGCAAGAGAACCAGTGGTCGTACAAAGATTGTTCGGGTGTCATTGGAAAGCTCTGTTTACGCCCTTTCAGGGATAGATACTTGTTTTACGCTCTGGGTCTTATTTAGGCATGAAAATTATCACGTAAACAACCCTATTTAGGGTAATAAAAAAAACGCTGGGCGCTACGGTCAAATAGAATACCTAGCCCGCTAAATAAGGGTTAAGCCGCACAAAGGATGCTAGACATTTATGCTTCCATATTCGGGACCATTGAGCTATGCAATTTAGGCAATCCCTCCACAAAACTCTCTGCAACCGCTAGCCCCAAACTAATTCCAAATTAGTGTTTGATAATGATAACACCTTAGGTAACTTACCCAAACTATATTATTATCTTTCTACTAACCTGCAGTCCAATGTGGATTATCAATTTTCCTGTTCTAGTTGTAAAGGTAGATACGTGGGTTGTTCCTCACGTTGGTTGGTTCACCGTAATCAGCAGCACCAAGGTTAATACATTCACACAGGGGGAAACATTTCTAGTTCCTCTTTCTCTTCTATTCGCGATTAGTCTCACCAGTTTGGGGAGGTGTGGTGGAGTGGTCTTGCCACTGGCCTGGTAATCCAAAGGTCCTGGGTTCAAATCCCGATGTATTAATGGGAAGATATTATTGGGATAGAATTTGTGCTGTACCTAGTATCAGTGCATTACCACAAGCCCACCGAAACGTCAATAAAATACTCTCATTGTTCCCTGATTAAATAGCACTGTATGAATATTCCCATATTCAAAATATGCTATAGGGGTGCAATGCCTGGTGAGTTATCTGCTCAACAGGTGGCGTTGTGTGTGTGTAAGTGTGAGAGTCCGAGTGTAGGGGGTGAGACAGTGAAGCACAGGAACGAGGTGGCTTCAGAGATGGGGTCGTTTCGGGCCATGAGTGAGCACCGTGCCTCATGTGAAGGCAAAATGGCAGGTGCTCGTTGTACTCTACGTGCTTCACATGTCTCACTCCCTAGACTGGAACAAGACCTCACAGGCTTCACTGTTCATTGTAAAGCGGTGAATGTTAAGGCTCTCAGCCTATGCCCGAGAGGAAGTAAGTTGGAATATAGAAAACAACAAAAGTTTGATCACCCTTTCTCTTCCACAAACTTCAGGATGTTAACTTCCCGCTTTAGCTTGTTTATATAATACTTCAGAGGTTATCAACCCTTCTGGATAATTATGCCAGCAAACTGTAAGTCAAGAATTAACGTCAAGACTGGAGCCACATTTGAAGAACTTCAGTCCCTTTTCACCATATCACATCATATGTTTAGTTTATTAGTAAATTGCAACCTAGCCTAAGCAACACTGCCAGCGCGGCCTTAGTTAACCCTCCCAGCTCCGGCAACTTAATTATCTAACTTATGGTCAGACATTCTCTAATTTGCCATGAAATACCAGGCTTGGCGAGTTTTTGAAGCCTTGTGTTTTTCTGTATTTTCATCCACCAGAATGCTGTTTATTGTGATGTATCATATGTCAATGGAAAGAGGAATATTTATAGTACATGATAAAACAAGAAAACAATGTAAATAAATCAAAATATGAAAGTGTAAATGAGTCCGGAATACAATTATTTCCCATGCAATTGTCTTCACACCGTTTTATCTCTAAATTGTGAGTGATATCCATATATTTGTTTTGGCTCAAATAATAGTATTTGTTCTCCACTTTCCAAATCTGAAAACAGAAATTGTTTATCTTCAATAGTCCTCAAGCAGTGACCGAAAAAACAAAAACTAATTAGTTTGATTGATATGGTTTATAACATTTTCGATTTATTTCATTGTTACGAAGTGTATGGTCTTAAGTTTATGATGTATGAATACGGCAAATAATGCTGATGAGTTTAAAAAAAACTAGAAGTTCCTACGACAAATACTGTTTGCGCTATGAATATTTGAAATGAAGAGCCAAAATGCGAATATTTACGCTTCACCCGTCTCTGTACCGCCGACGCTAGCCGGGTTCCGAGCTGTTACCCACCTCGTTGTTGCGTTATTTGCTTGGATACGTATATAACTGTATATATCACCGGAATCGGAAAATTGTGATATTTCTAATGTTGAAAACCAAAATAATATAGCGTAATTGGTTCGCGAGCTATGCGCAATTGTTTCCATGCATTGTTATTGTTATGTAAATATATGAGAATGTTTATACAGTTGTATATCTTTGCCACAATGTACAACACTTTTATATAATTTTCCTTGCCAATAATTGTATAATGTTCATAGAACACATGTCAGTCATGAAGGTTGTCAATTTTACTTTCCTGATAGGGCCACAACCCTTTCCAACGAGAAGGGAAATGGCTCCTGGGTTGACACTGCAAAAACAAAACAAGAAAGCCAGGTTATCTTCAAGTAATACATTCAGAAATAATTCTATTGTACACACAAATAAAGTAATATATAAATATATATATATATATACATATACAAGGTGTCAAACAAAATAAAATGAATGGTAACAAAAATGTGTGTATGTGTGTGTGGGGATCTATATATATATATATATATATATATATATATATATATATATATATATATATATATATATATATATATATAAATATATATATACATACAAGGTGTCATAAATATATATATATATTTATGCGGTATATATATATAAAATAAATAAAATAAAATAAATAAAAACAGTAATAAATCAAATAAATCAAATATAAATTAAATAAAAATATAATAATAATATAAATAGTCGATTTTGGGCCTTGGGCTTGCTCAGGACCTTGGGGCTGATCCGCTAGATACCCTGGGCAACAGGAATAAAAAAAAAAAAAAAAAAAAAAAAAAATATATATATATATATATATATAGACCGAATATGAGGTGGATGGATGGAGTGAGGAACTACATGAACGAAGGCGGTGCTGGTTGGGGGGAGGGGCGTCGACTGACTGGGGACAGAGGTGCATGGGGGCGGTTCGTTCGTGGCCACCCCTTCGGGGATCACGGCGTCAGGCAATAGATAGATAGATATATATATATATATATATATATATATATATATATAATGTAGATATATCGGAGAGAGGAGTGTTCCTTGGGAACCGTATCTTCAGCAGGAATAGAAGAACAAAGTACGATACGAGCAGTTCCATACTTTATTACCAAACGTTTCGACATCACACTGGTGTCATCTTCAGTGATCTACAAATCAAAAGATAATATTACAAATATGAAAGCTTAAAAGCTTATTGAAAATAATTAGAACATAACAAAAACAAAAACAAAATATATATATATGGGGCAGAATGATAGGGTTAATACAAAGGAGGGGTAATTTAAACAAAGTGAAGCGGGTGCGATGATACCGTAGAGTTAATGTAGGGTTTTAATTTTGAAATATAGAGGGATTCTAAAACTCTAATATCAACACGTTGACAGGAATCCAAAATATCAAAATGATCCTGCTTCACACCAAAACCACAAGATATAGCGTGTTCCCGTACAGCTGAGTAAGAAGGCGACTTGAAAGGCAGACCAGTTCTACTAGACTGACCTATGTGCTCGTCAATTCGTGTTTTGAAAGCTCGGTATGAGCTTCCAATATACCCTGCCTGGCAGCTAGGGCAAGCGAACTTGTAAATAATTGACGAACGAAGGTCAGTGGGTAGTCGATCTTTAAACTTAAAAAATTAACCAATTTTAAATGTATTCTTATGAATGAAGCTGAAAGTAATTTCCAAATTACTTACCACTCAGCTGTACGGGAACACGCTATATCTTGTGGTTTTGGTGTGAAACAGGATCATTTTGATATTTTGGATTCCTGTCAACGTGTTGATATTAGAGTTTTAGAATCCCTCTATATTTCAAAATTAAAACCCTCCCTTAACTCTACGGTATCATCGCACCCGCTTAACTTTGTTTAAAATACCCCTCCTTTGTATTAACCCTATCATTCTGCCCCATATATATATATATTGTTTTTGTTTTTGTTATGTTCTAATTATTTTCAATAAGCTTTTAAGCTTTCATATTTGTAATATTATCTTTTGATATGTAGACCACTGAAGATGACACCAGTGTGATGTCGAAACGTTTGGTAATAAAGTATGGAACTGCTCGTAGCATACTTTGTTCTTCTATTCCTGCTGTATATATATTTATATATATATATATATATATATATATATATATATATATATATATATATATATATATATATTATATATAGTGTTACGTCCTGGGATATATAAACACTGGGCTCTTTCTATTGGACTAGGTATGCGGCAACAAGCAACAACGGAAAACGCTAGATCCAACCCTTATCTATAAACCCAGGCAACAAACCACCCTAAACCGTCAAGAGTCCTGCCTGGACAACAAGGTATCCTATGACTCGGTTACAGGGTGCACGCACTATAGACTGCTGATAGTCAAGCAGGCTATATAAAAGATCACACAATTAAGTTGACTTAAAGCTTCAAGGAAAAGATAGATAACAGAATTAAATTGCAGAAACAATTTAATAACAAACTAGAAGAAAGTACATTTAACATTACGTTAATTAACACAACTAATCACCCCTGCGTGAAAGAAGGTGAAAGCAAACAGTCCTCAAAACATCGTACAGGTAGACAAGATGCGGGTTTCTAAACTGCATGCGGCTACTGTAGGATCTGATGCTTAGCAAAGAAAATATGTTACGGATTTAGAGAACTCTTAACTCATAAGCAGGAATAAATACTAGTGATAGGCCATACAGTGTATAATGGCATAGGTATAATTAAATAAAGGCAGCAACTCGCAACATAACCACATACAGGTGTGCTTCTCACTCTTAGTCAGGCAAGCCTGTTCGGACAGAGTCTCTAAGCCACACCCTGACTCACAATGCTCACAAAAACGGTAAACTGTGGCACAATAACAAGCATACAGAGATAATAAACCCCTAGCTGTTAATCTGCCAGGCGGCAGAGGTCTAGCCGGAACGATATAGGCTTCGGATGCCCGGGCTGAGCCACCTGCTCTTTTTTTTTTTTTTTTTTTTTTCTATGTGATTGAGGGAGGCAAAAGGCATAACTGCCTATAGCGAGTGCCTCCCCCATAGTTGAAAGAGTGACAGGGCCAAAATCAAGGGACGTTCGAGTCAAAATGCCTGGACACACGGAGTTTGAAGCAATTTAAGTCATAGGAAGAGGGAAAGACTGATTCTGGGAGTGAGTTCCAGAGCTCAGATGTTGAGTAGAAGAAAGTTTGAGAGTAACGTTTCACTCTTGGGTTGGAGAGTTGCACAGAGTAGGGGTGGGATTGAGTTGCAAGACGGGTACCACGTGTCCTACGTAAAGGAGGTGGTATGCACTGGGATAGCTCTGAGGAACACTGATTATTATAGTAGCGATAGAATAGCGAGAGAGATGCAACATTGCGGCGGAGAGAGAGAGATTGCAGAGAGTTGGTGAGTGGACGGGAGTTAATGATACGAAAGGCCTTCCTTTCAACTTTGTCTAGCCTCTTGTCTTTGCTCTAGCCTAGGGACGTTCCCAAGTCTGTGCGCCAAATTACTCTAATTGAATGGGTGCTCTCTTGAGAGACTCAGATCCAAAGTATCTGACTCTCTCCTGGCGACCCTAAAACAAAAGCAAGACGTGCTAGCGCAGTGCTGAGTGGACTAGGCAAGGGCCCTCACACAACACAACACTAGACACACAGGGACACAGACAAGAAAATGCCCCCAGACCGGCTGCCGCCAGCCGGTTCCTAAACGGCTGGGCAGCCGACGCGCGCGCATGCCCGCACGTGGCTACTATGCAGGAGCGTCACACCTCCCCCAAGATATAAGACTCTTGACTAAGTTCTTCATATCTAACAGAAAGCTTCTCATAGTACCACACACTATTACGACACAAGGCACTATATATAAAAAAAATAAAGACTGTTGCGCTCCACCGAGCAAGTTCAACTAACTTAGCGACAATAAGCGAAAACATTCAAAATAGATGCTGCTACAACATCTTATACAAAATTCTACACGTTATAAAAATAAAGAGTTTTTATAAGGTTTTGCTTTTTTAATTTGTTTTTTTCGGCTGAACTACAGTGACAGCCTATTTTCCTCCACACTCAACCCTCAATCCTGTAGCAGTCTAACCAACATCATCCACCCTTGATAGACAATCCGCTATCACGTTATCAGAACCGGCAATATGGCGTATGTCTAGATTATACTCCTGAAGCATGAGTGACCACCTGGTCAGCCTCATATTCCGGTTATGAAACTGATTCAAGAATTTCAGAGGGTGATGATCGGTATAAACCACTACGACTGGTCCGAAAGCAGGAACATATACATCGAAGTGCCTGAGCGCCAGCACTATCGCCAGGAGTTCTTTTTCAATTACAGAGTAATTCCTTTGTGCACTATTGAATTTTTTACTGTAAAAACTCACTGGATGTTCGATACCTTCATCATCTGTCTGTAACAAGACAGCCCCAGCCCCTACGCCACTGGCATCAGTCGCCAGCTGAAAAGGTCTGCTGAAGTCCGGGGCCCTGAGTATGGGGTGGGTACATAACAGGTGTTTCACCAAGGAAAACGCCTCTGCACACTCAAGAGACCACCGGAACTTCTTGTCCTTAGATAATAAGTCAGTTAAAGGTGCAAGTACAGTCGAATAGCCTTTGATGAAGCGACGATAATAGCCTATCATACCTAGAAACCACATGATTTGTTTCTTAGTCGTAGGCTGGGGAAACTGATCGATGGCTTTGATCTTTGTCTGTGGAGGGCACACCTGACCCATCCCCAACTCAAACCCCAGGTACAAAACTGTGGCTTTGACAAAATCGCACTTACCCAGGTTTACCACCAAACCTGCTTCATTCAGTTTATTAAAAAGCTGTCCGATGTGAGCACAGTGACTGTTAAAATCATCGTTGTATATTATGACATCATCCAGGTACACCGTACAGTTGGGAATGTCGGCTACAATGTCGTTCATTAATTTCTGAAACGTTGCAGGGGCATTTTTCAGCCCGTATGGCATAACATGGCAACGATATGTGGTACCGTCCACCACAAACCCACACACCTCTCGCGCTCGCTCAGACAAGGGCACTTGCCAATAACCCTTAACAAGGTCTATCTTAGTGAGGAACTTGGCTTTCCCTATCTTATCCACACTGTCCTCCACGCGAGGGAGAGGGTAGGCATTTGTGGGGGTTAAACCATTCAACCTGCGGAAATCTATACAAAACCGCACCTTGCCATCTGGTTTGGGCTGCAGTGTGACTGGCGAAGTCCACCTTACTGCACCCTCAGAAATCAGCCCACGTTTCAGCATATAATCCAGCTCTTCCCTAAGTGCTGGTAATTTAATAGGGGGAACACGGTATGGCACTGATTTAAAGGGCGGGTGGTCCCCAACATCGACATCGTGCACCGCTTGAATAGTGAGGCCAGGATGCTCCGCGAAAACAGCTGGGTTTGAATCAAACAAGTGCTGCACAGCTACACGCTGTAGGCAGGTGCAATATAAACTCGTGAGCCACTTGTCTAGAATTCCCCGCCCACTGATCCGCGGAAACATGACAATCCCAATTATCCTCCCCCGCAGCTTGACTGTCCCTTCCTCCTTCTCCACCACGATCGCTGCAGATCAACACCGGGACAGTGAGAGGCTCGGAGGGGCGCCTCACATACTCTTTCATCAGATTTACATGGCAAAGTTGGTTCTTTTTCTTACGATCAGGAGTAGCCACTAAATAGTCGAGATCAGAAACCTTCCTTACAACCCGATACGGACCAGAATACTTGGCAGACAAGGGGTGTCCCACCAGAGGCAGTAGTATCAGTACCTCCTGATCTACTTCAAACTCCCTCAGCCTCACCTTCTGGTCGTATCTGTCCTTCATCTGAGCTTGTGAACTCTTAAGGTTCCGACCTGCTACCTCCAAGCTCTTTAGCATTCTCTCACGGCTTTCAACTACATACTTTAGAAGCGAGCATGGCTTTGTGACTCCCTCCCAGATCTCCTTGACTATGTGGAGGGGCCCCCTGACCCTGTGTCCAAAAACCAACTCGTTCGGGCTAAATCCCAAGCTCTCCCCAGGTACTTCTCTCGCAGCAAATAAAACGTATGGGAGACCTAGATCCCAGTCCTTCCCATTTTCCATGCAATAACACCGCAACATATTCTTGAGAGTCAACTGCCTCCTTTCCAAAAACTCCCTAACTCTCGGGATGGTAGGCAGATGACACCACAGACACTATCCCATGTTGCTGCATGGTCTGCTTAAACAGAGCAGAAGTAAAATTGGATCCCTGATCAGACTGGATCTCCTGAGGGTAGCCATAACGAGAGAAATAAACAAGTAGGTTTTTGACAACAGTCTTAGCCATCCCGTTGCGCATGGGGTAAGCATCTGGATACCGTGTATCCAGACATCCATTACAGTTACATCCATTACAGTTAGTAAAAATTTATTGCCGGCACTAGAGGGGGGCAATGGGCCAACCATACCGATAACTACTTTGCTGAAGGGCGGCCCAATGACAGGGATGGGTTGTAACGGGGCTCTCGGGATGACCTGATTGGGTTTCCCAACAACTTGACAAGTGTGACACTGTGACACCCATGACACGACACTCACCTTTAACCCAGGCCACCAGAAAAGCTTGCTCAGAGCTGCCTCCGTCTTACGTGCCCCCAGGTGCCCTGCCAAAGGCACATCATGAGCTAATCTCAATAAGCTCTCACGGCACACCCTCGGTACTACTAACTGGTCCACTAATCCTGACCCGCCATCCCACTTTTTCTTGGGATCCTGATGTCTCTGATACAAGATCCCCTCGGACAAGAAAAAATCCCCAGGCTGCGCATCCCCATCGCTCTCCAGTTCGACAGCACCATTACCACACGCCCTGACTTCAGGATCTTCCAGCTGCAAGGAACATATATCAGCAGGTGCGAGATTATCCAAGTTCATCTTAAATAATTTATTTCCACCTCCAATGTCCCGCTGAGCCATCCTTTCCTCACACTGCGCATAACGATGCTGTCGCAGAGTCTCTTCCTGCCCTGCACCTGCACTAGCGGTGACAGGCCCCGGGGCCTCTCCAGACTCTAACATAGGTGCCAATAATGAGTCACCAAGAAACACTGCCGGCTCAAAACTCTCCAATTGACCAACACTTCCCGTTTTCTTGTGACCTTTCCTCCGCGGTTTGATAGACTGAGGTGGTGGCTGCAAGGCTCCGGATGTCTGAGAACGCGTCACAACACACGCCATGGTTTGTACGCTACACTTCTCAACCCACTCCTGTTCCTCCCTACTAACGTCGGCCGCCTTCTCGGCAACGACCAAGGGTGAAACCTTAGAAGCAGGCACCGCAAAGTCGTTGCCGAGGAGGAGGTCGACGCCCCCAACAGGCAAGTTCTCTACAATTCCGACATCCAGCTCCTTCGCCACACCACCCACCTCCAGCTCCATCCGCACCAGCGGGTAGGACTTCGTAGCATTGATCCCCTGAACTACCACCACCCGAGCAGCGTTAATCGGCCTACCAGTAAAGTTCTTTAACAAGGTCTGAGAAGCCCCCGTATCACGCAATAGCTTAATTCCTCGCCTTTCGCCAGCCCACCTCACAAAACCATGCCCTCTATGACCCCCAAAGACGTCGCGGACAGGGTTCGAGCCTTCCGGACTCTTGAACACAGGCTGTGTCCCAACCTCTGACGAACTACCCTTGACAAACTCAGAAGATATAGGCGACACCCTTATGCTGCGGACCAATGACACAACCTTGTTTGGTGGCTTGTTCGGACAAGCATTTGCAAAGTGACACTCCTTGTGACATGCAAAGCACTCTTTACTCTTTGGTTTCCCTTGGGAGTGGGAGGTACCATTATACTTCTTATACGGGACGGTATTTGGTTTATGTTCAGTTTTATTGTCAGTGCTACATGGTTTTGTGTATTTATGTGTATCAAAATTCTTGGGAGGGGGAGGGGTACGATCCTTTGGACCCGACTCACTCCTAGCTGCTGCTTCGCACCCTCGAATTAATGATAGTCGGCGGTCAGCCATTTCTGCTGCCTCCTGGAGAGTTCTAGGATTGTTTTCCTTTATATTTAATGTTAAGTCCCCACCTGTGCACTTAAAGAACTGCTCCAAGAGAACCAGCTCACTCAACTCCTCAAAAGTAGCTGCCCTCTCAGAACGCAGCCAATGTCGTAGTGCATCAGACAAGTCCCGGGCGTGTTCTAGGAAGGTACTATCCTTGCCCTTAGTAACACCCCGAAACTTCAAGCGGTAAGTTTCTGGTTGTAACTCATAGGCCCGTAGCACAGCCTTCTTTAGCTCATCATAAACTACACAGGACTCTAAAGGTAGTGCATCATACGCTTTTAGCCCCTTTCCTAGGAGTCTTGATGAAACTAATGCTGCCCACTTTTCCTGAGGCCACTGGTGTTCCTGACACTTCTTCTCAAATCGCAAAAAAAACTCAGCCACACCTAATTCATCGAACACAGGAACTAGTTTAAGCAGGTGCGACAATGATTGGTCCCGATGTCTGTTACCTCCCCCAATATTTCGCCCTGTTACCTCCACTCGAGATCTCTCCAGCTCCCTGTCAGCCCGATACCTAGTAGACTCTGCCTGCAGTTCAGCCTCTCGTATAGCTGTTCTCTCTGCAGCCTCAGCCTGAGCTCTAGCAGCCTCAACCTGAGCTCTAGCAACCTCAACCTTGGCCATCTCAAGCCGAAACAACAAATCTGGAGTCAACCCTTGAGGAGGGGAAGGTGCATTTAATGGAGAGGGTCCCTGTGATTGAATTCCACGCTGCCATTGACCATCAACTTGGGGGTATGTACTAAATTCAGGCATCCTGACGTTTGATACGGGGGTAGAGTGGAGGGGGGGCTGGGGACCGGGGCCCCCAGTCGCCTCTCCACCCAGGTCTCTCCCTTCTAAACCCAATATCAAAGTCCTCAGCTGATCTTTCCTCATGCCTCTTAAACCCTGGTGACCCTGAAGACCTGCCACACACTTTAAGCCATGCTTATTCAGCTTCAACACCCTGGCAGCGGTAAGGGGCACCTCTAAAAATCTTCTAGCACCCTCCTCGCTATCGACTAGCCACTCCACAGGTCTTTCTCCCTCCGAGCCCGTATCGTGACCTGACCCATCACTGTGTTCTGATGTATTAGACATGCTTGTGTACTGCAGTAATTATCACGGTTATAGAATGTGCCTTATCTCCTATGCAAGTATGTATATACTAATGTTATTTATAGTCTTTAATGTGTTATATTGGTTGCTCCAAAAAAAAAAACTCTATGTCCACTGTATTCCTCAAATCATAAGGAATCTCAAAACAAATGACCACTATATTCCTCTGTTCAGTAAATCCTATGCAAGGTCGCCATTTGTTACGTCCTGAGATATATAAACACTGGGCTCTTTCTATTGGACTAGGTATGCGGCAACAAGCAACAACGGAAAACGCTAGATCCAACCCTTATCTATAAACCCAGGCAACAAACCACCCTAAACCGTCAAGAGTCCTGCCTGGACAACAAGGTATCCTATGACTCGGTTACAGGGTGCACGCACTATAGACTGCTGATAGTCAAGCAGGCTATATAAAAGATCACACAATTAAGTTGACTTAAAGCTTCAAGGAAAAGATAGATAACGGAATTAAATTGCAGAAACAATTTAATAACAAACTAGAAGATAGTACATTTAACGTTACGTTAATTAATACAACTAATCACCCCTGCGTGAAAGAAGGTGAAAGCAAACAGTCCTCAAAACATCGTACAGGTAGACAAGATGCGGGTTTCTAAACTGCATGCGGCTACTGTAGGATCTGATGCTTAGCAAAGAAAATACGTTACGGATTTAGAGAACTCTTAACTCATAAGCAGGAATAAATACTAGTGATAGGCCATACAGTGTATAATGCCATAGGTATAATTAAATAAAGGCAGCAACTCGCAACATAACCACATACAGGTGTGCTGCTCACTCTTAGTCAGGCAAGCCTGCTCGGACAGAGTCTCTAAGCCACACCCTGACTCACAATGCTCACAAAAACGGTAAACTGTGGCACAATAACAAGCATACAGAGATAATAAACCCCTAGCTGTTAATCTGCCAGGCGGCAGAGGTCTAGCCGGAAGGATATAGGCTTCGGATGCCCGGGCTGAGCCACCTGCTCTAGCCTAGGGACGTTCCCAAGTCTGTGCGCCAAATTACTCTAATTGAAAGGGTGCTCTCTTGAGAGACTCAGATCCCAAGTATCTGACTCTCTCCTGGCGACCCTAAAACAAAAGCAAGACGTGCTAGCGCAGTGCTGAGTGGACTAGGCAAGGGCCCTCACACAACACAGCACTAGACACACAGGGACACAGACAAGAAAATGCCCCCAGACTCCCACGGGTATCCTAGTAAAGTTGTGCGGGTCCACAGGACTCGCATCAGCAGACTTTACTTAAAGGATCGCAAAAAGCCTCCCCTCCGGTCTAGCCCCTGCTAACCTGACACAAGAACACACTAGCAAGCATGAAACCACCAAATATGAGACAACAAAAAAGCTTCCTAGGTCTCATTAACAATTACGTCTCTGCATAAGGCCCAAAATCCTATCTAGTTATCTGAGAGCTCGTCGTTAATACAATAATAGATATAAGGTCTATCAAGGGGATGGGATAATTAAATAGATTGGTGAAGTAGTGGAAGGAAGGTATACAAAGTAAGAGAGAAAGTTTCTAAGTGGGGTTGAGAGGGATAGATATCAAGGGGTCCGAAGGGTACGACAGTGAGGTGAGCTCTGAGTCTTGAATCTGTCTGGACCCCACCCTAGGCATGCAAAATACATCCCATGCTTGGCAACACTCAACACAGTTGCCGGGTCAAAATCCTCTACCCCTGGCGTGAGTCGAAACTAAGCCTAACGTTGCTATCAAATGCACGTGGCAACATCAGGCTCGTCCCAAGCTGGACTCTCCGCGCAAAGCAACGTCCCCCAGCCGGTCTCTCTCTCCCGCTCGTCTCCTCCCCCTCTCACTAGACTTACATCTTATATATTATAATGAAACAATCAACTATCGAGAATAAAATATACTAAGATGCGTTGGTTAAGAATAAGGGCAGCTTCAAGCTGTGAAACAACATAAGAATATTCCAGACATTAGTTACATTGTCGTAGGATATATACTAAGGAAAAGCCGGCCGGCCGGCTGCCGCCAGCTGGTTTCTAAACGGCTGGGCAGCAGACGCGCGCGCATGCCCGCACGTGGCTACTATGCAGGAGCGTCACAATATATAAATAAAATAAAAATGTAATAATAATATAAATACTCGATTATGGGCCTTGGGCTTGCTCGGGACCTTGGGGCTGATCTGCTAGACACCCTGGGGAACAGGAATAAAAAAAAAATATATGTATATATATATATACAGTATACCGGTATATATATACAGTATATATATGAAATAAATAAAATACAAAATATAATAATAATATAAATACTCAATTATGGGCCTTGTATAAAAAAATATAATAATAATATAAATACTCGATTATGGGCCTTGGGCTTGCTCGGGACCTTGGGGCTGATCTGCTAGACACCCTGGGGAACAGGAATAAAAAAATATATATACGGTATATACCGGTATATATATAAAATAAATAAAATAAACATATAAATAAAATGAAATACATAAAATAAATTAATAAAAACAATAATAAATCAAATAAATAAATATTTAAATAAAATACAAAATATAATAATAATATAAATACTCGATAATGGGCCTTGGGCTTGGTCGGGACCTTGGGGCTGTTATATACTGTATATATTATATAATATATATACTGTAATATAACTAAAATTCCATAGAGTACTTACCATACTTCCTGTAAGCATTCCTGTGACATCTTTGTGATTATAATGTATTTATTTCGTAGGCAGTATATATTGATAAATATATTTGTCTTGCAAGCAAAACATAGTGTAAAGTCATCAATGATACCTAGACAAAACTGCATCAATACTCAATGGGTTAACCAAGATTCACCACCCTCAGTCACCAAAAGTCACAAGTAACATCTTATATAATTTTATATACATATATAGTTTGAATTATTCACTAAACATTTTCACGGGGTAGATGAAATAATCCATAATTGCCTGCCTATAGCTAGGCATGGTGGGCCAGAGGGAGGGAGCCCAGAATTTAAAGGGCCGGGACCCTGCCTCACAGTCTGGGGGCCGGGAAACTACTGACTTAACAAAGGCCCGGGCTCCTCAGAGAGGGACGCTATGGGGTTGCTAGATACTTCCTTTTGTAACTTACTAATGCCTAACTTTCCAGTCCAAATTGAGTCATAATAGAGTCATAAACTTAATTTTGGGCGAATATTTCTAACTTACAGGTGGCATTATGACGCGATTGCATCATACGGCCACTCTTGGAGGGGTGGCGTTATGACTCGATCGCGTCGTAAGAATGCGGGAGGGTTAATATATAATAGGATTTCAGAGGCTATTACCCCTTTTGGATTATGAAGCCAGCACACTGTTAGTCAAGAATAACGCCAGGACTGGAGGACCTTTTTGAGAACTCCAGACCCATGAACACAGCCGAATATAATGTTATTAATAAATGGCAACCCAGCCCAAACAACAGTGCCACCACAATCCCTTTTTTCACTCGGTAACTATCCCCACTGTTTCATTTTGTTCATTCTATATTTTTATATAATTTGGTTAGGTTTCATTACTTGTCGTCTTTAAGGTGTTTTAAAGGGTTTGCAAGTTTGTATTTATTTGTTATTTTGTATTAGTAGGTACAGTCATGATCCCTTATTTCTGTACCCCCTTGGCTCAAGGGAAGTCGAAGCCAGGGTTAACGAACCGCGAGGTGAACGGACACAGTTAGTTAAGGAGTGAGAAATTGGTTGACGATGATGAAAAGCAGTGCTTCACAAATATGAACACAAACATTGTCTCTGCCTCCTACCACATAAACACAGTCAGGGAGTTTACCAATATTGTCAGTAAATGCAACACATACATTCTTACCACTTCATACACTGCTTGAATGCATACACTCTTACAGTATGGGTGTCCCGTATATAGAGTATTGTGAACCCGTTATCGTGACTTATGAGTGTCCACGATAGACCTTTCTATTTCCAGTTGGGATTGGTTAAAAATGGTATCTATAATTCTGTATATACACAAAGTATCATGTAAAGTTAATTTGGTTTGTATATCAGATGAATAATATATAAGGGGTAATTAAGGTATAGGCTATGGTGTACATTTATTCTATAAAGAGTTAATTTGAGAATATAGTATACCATAAGTATTTAGTACTATTTAATATAGTAATTAAAGTAATATGAGGAAAGTTAGCAGCATCGAGAATGATTGTGCATGTCTAGCTTAACTTGTTACCAAGCTGACGTTCTAAGATTTCTCCCTATAAAGGGCGCCACTCAATAACAACAACCCTTACCAGCAACACCGGCGATCGGCCACATCTATCGTCCCATATATTAAACATCCCAGCACCTACTATCCATCAACATGCTCCACTAACCAGCTAAGTCTATATATATTCACTGGTGGCCATTATAATATATGTAGACCATGTATAGCATGTGAATTAACAACAAAGGTGAGACGATCTCAATGTTTCCCCCTTAGGCTGATAATCCAATCCCTTTACTAGTCTTGTAACTAATTCTTAAATCCACTATACGATCCTAAGTCTTGACAGTAAAGTATGGTGCCGTAAACCAGGATTTAAGTATAGCCTATATACCTTATTAATTTATATATTGTACCCCATTTTTGTGTTTAACCTAGGCCTAACTGTGGCTGGGCGTCTTCTTGGGCCTGCATTTACCATCCCTGGTTTCTACTTGCTAGTGCTAGGCTATAGTTTACACACTAGCCAATGATTCGAGGGTTTGGGGAGGCAGCGCGGGGTTGGGGCAGTAGTGGCGAGAATTTTGAGCCATCACCATAGCACAATAAACACCCGTTACCTAAAGTTGCGGTGATTGGACACTCGTATGTCAATAGATTTGACCCGCCACCATCTCCAATACTCCGTGAAGGCTTCCAGCTGAACTTTCTGGCACAAAGTGGGGCCACAGTTGATTCAATCCGTAATTCACCAGCCTTCGATAGTCTTGTAAAGTTTCGTCCGGATCTCACATTCTTGATAGTCGGAGGTAACGATATTTTTGGCGATACGGTAGTTAATGAGTTAGCCTGTAAAATAAATGATTTGGCTAAACATATTGAGGATAGAACAGGGGGGCATTGTAAAATCGTGGGAATAGAGTCTCGTACCTCCCCCAGGGGCCTAAGTGCAGAGCAATATAACAGAATAAAAAATGCCGTCAACAGACATTTACGTCAGAAATTCCCATTCTCCAAGTCAAGGTTCAACCCTATGGAGATGGGTAAGGAGGACTTGGCATATGATAGCGTCCATTTAGGCCCTTGGGGGACGCACAAGCTCTATAACCTAATCGTTAGTAGGGCGGCGCGATATTTTGACGAGGAATAGGCTAGCCTATATTTATTTCAGTTTATTAGGCTAATAGTTTATTTTATCGTCGTTCATCGTCCATCCTGACTCGCCTATCCCCTATAAATTTGTGAATTGACTGGTAACAGGTTGGGTTCCCTTTAAACATGGACATCACCAAGCTGAAGAGGTTGAGGGCTGCCGCCAAAGGAGACATTACTAAATTAACTAAGGATTTCACCACTTTCCTCAACGAAGCCTCAAACGATGAAATAGTTGCTAAAAAAGTCAGTATCAACAAAGCTTTCCACAACATCAATTCTTTCAATGAGAAAATATATCTATTGTTAGAGTCTGAGGAAGATTTAAATGAAGAAGTGGCTAATGATATGATTTATGAGGAACAGGTACAAAACTTATTAGCCCCTTTGGATAGTAGACCGGTACGTACAGAGGTCTCTCGCAGAGAGGCTATAAAGTCGGTAGTAAAATTACCAGCCTTAACCCTCCCGAAGTTTGGTGGTGATCCTGCCCGGTGGACCGGATTTTGGGATTTATTCCAATGTTCGGTTCATGGGCATCAGGACCTAACAGATATTCAGAAATTCACATATTTGAGGGGTCAGCTAGAGGGAGAGGCCTCGCAGCTCATAGCCGGATTTAGCTTAGAGACCACAAGTTATACTCCTGCCGTAACACTTCTCCTCGAGACCTACGGACAGATTGACCGCATCAAGTCTGCCCACGTTACCGCCTTTTGTGAGATTCCTGGTCCTCGATATGATGCGCAGGACCTTAGACATTTCCATGCGGCTGCTGAATGCACACTAAAGTCACTTCAATCTTGCAATGTGACGTTGGAGGACTTTTGTGCCGTAATGTTGTATAATAAGATTCCGTCTCCTTTGTGTGAGACTATTCGGCGAGAACTGAAGGATGACTGATTACAGGTTGGTGCGGTAACTCGGACCCTATACGAGGAGATTTGTAATATGGAGGGGGCTGGCCTGCCTCCACAAGAAAAATATAAACCTACTGCTGCTTTTACTATTCAACAAAACAAGGTAGCACATTACAAGGCAGGAAGCAATGGCTCTGATAAGGGCTGTAAGCTGTGTGGCAAGTCAGGGCACTGCTGGTTTAAATGTTTCAAATATCCTAATGCCCAAACCAAAATAAAGAGGGCGAAGGTATTAAAGGTGTGTGTTGGCTGTTTGGATAGAGGCCATGGTCGAAATGGTTGCACCAACCCAAAAGTGGAGCCGTGCAAACATTGTCAGGGCAAACATTACCATAATCTTTGTCCGAATAGGGGCCAGGAGTCGCCACAAGCTCATTCGGAACACCCGGTTACTATGTCGATTACTACTCAAAAAGAAATGGCATTACTCCCCACAATAAAGGTACCATTAAAAGGTAGGGAGACTTATGTTACACAACTTTGTGCTTTACTAGATCAGTGCTCACAAAAGTCCTTTATATTGAAGTCCTCATTGGAGTTAATACAACATACAGTAGTTGGTAAAGAGACTCTACAATTAAGGGGTTCACAGGCTCGCTGGAGGATGCAACTTATGATGTTGTTGCACTAAACTATCGACACAAAGGGTGATGGCGCCAAATGAAAGCCATTGTTGTCGATCAGCTTCCTAGTTACTGTGCTCACAAGGGACTTACTTGTATCACTGACAAACTCACTGCACAAAAGTTGAAATTAGCCGACAATGACTTTCATTCAAACAAACTCAATATGCTGATAGGAGCGGAGAATTATTATAAGTTTGTACACCCAGGCTTTAAAAGGGTTAATGGGATAGTTTTCCTGCCCACAATTTACGGGTATTCTTTGAGTGGATCGTTCCACGCCCAAGGTTCAGAAACCACTGTCGAAGTGGTCACAGTTCTGAAAGTTGCTACCAGCCCGGTGGATACCAACTTATAGGACAGTGGGGGCCACTGGGAACAAAAAGATATTGGTGCACTATGGGAACTGGACCATATTGGCATTGCTTCTAAGGAAGCAGACTTGGAGGCTAAATTGGTCATGTCAAAATTCAATGAGTCAATACAGTACTCTCGTGTTAATAATCAGTACACTGTTCAGTTGCCCTGGAGAGACAACAAGCACTTACTTCCGAGCAACTATGGGCTAGCCTTGGGACGACTTAGAGGTCTTCAGCGTAAGTTCATACGGGCCCCGGAATACTGCAAGCAATATGGAAGTGTCATTCGGGATCAGATAGCAAGAGGTTTCATTGAGAGAGTGTCAGTAGATAACCTTGACAGCACTAACCAGACTCACTATCTGGCTCATCATGGTGTTGAAAAGGACAGTCGGACCACGTGAGGGTAGTCTTCGACTGTTCAGCAAAGACAAGCACAAAATTAGCTGAGCTTGAATGATTGTCTGTTTACAAGACCTTCTCTTGTCGCTGACCTAACCCAGGTCTTGTTAAGGTTCAGATTGAACCAATATGCTTGGGTCAGTGACATTGAGATGGCCTTTCTTATGCTCAAGTTGCACGAGGATGACATGGATTGCACGCGGTTTCTGTGGCCCGATGATCCACTGGATATCGACAGTCCAGTATCGGTCTATAGGTTTCGTGTGGTTCTTTTTGGCACGACCTGCTCACAGTTTTTGTTAAATACAACTATCTTGAAACATTTGTCACTGGTAGATAAACATACTCAACATGTTCACGGTCTGAGACATGGGCTTTACATAAATAATTTACAGGCGACCCATGACAGTGAACAGGACCTTCTGGCCATATACAACAGCGCCCAGGACATATTCTCGGGAGCGCATCTCTTTCTCAGGGAATGGGTTACAAATAGTCCGCATCTCCGTGATACCTTATTCTCACATAATGTCGCAAGTACAGTACAGGATAGGGTGAAGACACTCGAGATGACTTGGGTAACTGATACTGATATGTTTACATTCCAGAAGAGGGAGCATTTTCTACAAGCTAGCACAAAAAGAGAAGCGCTCAGTGTCACTGCTAGCATTTTTGATCCACTGGGGGTTTTGTTACCTGTCACCATTAGGGCTCGCATTTTTGTACAGGAGCATTGGCGTTGTGACGCATGTCCAGTGTGAGCATGCTGTACAGAACGCCTAGTCATGCCCCACTCTCGCTAGGATCGTCAGGGCAGGAACTTTGGCTGTAGTCTATGTAGAGTTTCCTAACTTAGTTCATGTGAGCCGTTGTACTATAAGTATTATGAATATGTATTTTGTTTTCATCTGAGTCAACGAGTTCTATTTTATATCATTAGTTAAAAGTATTGTGTGTAAAACTTATTTGTAATGATGGGAAGAGAAACAGCCACAGTTGGGGGTCAGTGGGTGCGCCAGGCGGGAGGTGGGCCTAACTCACTAGCACTCCCCCTCCCCCCCCCTCAGTGCTAGGGGAGCCTTTGTCTATCCCAGAGGAGAGAGAGAAATTACGTAATGGTTGTCAGTGGGCGGTCCTTAGTAGTTAACGTTGGGCTCACTAGAGGGCCGGGTATAAAAAGGGAAGTCTAGCCATTTTTTCATCAGAACTCATTAGGCAGAGCGACTTCTCATTTCCCTTGCTAACTATATATATTCTTCTGACTGATGTGAACTTTCTCTACTACCTTACATTCTTATCTCCTCTTTTCCCTGCCTGTTTAACTTCCATGGTCCCGTTGGTGCAGAGCTAGTCAGCCAACTTATTATCGCTTGAGTTCTCACGAGATACTTGCCTATTAGATAGCCTATTTTGGAAGGGTTAACTTAGAATAGGATTGATTTATGTTTGTTGCACTTGTATATGCATTTCCCTGTGTGTTATTATTATTATTCCTGTTTTCTGCTAGTCTAGGTAATGCTAGACTGGGGTAAGGCTTTTCTGTGTTACGAGTTGTTGTTTGATGCAGTGGTTAAGCGATAAACCTGCATACTCGTTTCGGTTCAGTGAAGCCTAGGTTGTCTTCGCGGCTGACTGTGTTGAGTTAATAATTTACAGTGCGTGAGGGCAAGAGCCTAACCACCCTGTATTTTATTAACAGTTTGTTTTTACTTTGTCAAGGAGCTGGGAGAAAACCAGATACAAGGGATCTGGATTTCTCAAAGTGCACTTGTTAGTTTTAACGTAATACTTTAAACAGTTGTGAGGACTTCGCTAGGCTACGAGCCGTTTTGCTCAGTCACTGCTACCTTTTGCCCACAGTACCCCAGCTAGACTTTACTCGATTAGTAGATACAGAATAGTATTGAAGCTTTCCTTATGTATGATATTGTTTATGCACTATTGATTTAATGTGTTGCAAGCTTTGCTACTTTAGTGATTAGTGGCCCACGAGCACAATCCGAGTAGGCTATTGCCGTTGCATTTGCGGAGTACTTCTTTTTAATGTTTGCCATTTACTATTGCATATTCTTTTAATTATTCTTATGCCAATTTAAACCTTTAATAGTATTTAATTGCCAGTGTTTTTGCTTATTGAATTACTGTTCAAAATCCGATACGTACTTCTTACGAGCATCCGAGAAGCATCTAACTTTTTTCAGAAGATTCCTTGCTCGATGCTTAAGGACTATTAATTAACGTAACGTAATAGTGCCGATCCGAAGTAGAGGGTGGAGGACTTCTTAAGTTCTTAGTCAAGGGTGGATTACTTCGGCTTCGGCCAACACTATTCTTTGGTGTTGTTGTTTCTTACTTCATTGTTTGATTGTTGACCAGACTAGATAATTCCTGTCTCTTTATTAGTCTGTTGTTGAACACTAGTACCGAGTTCTTGTATACCCCGTTATAGCAGATTGAACTCTGGAGGGTATTGGTGTTTTTTGTTCGGCTGGCAGTACTCAGGGGTTGGGATCGTGTGTTTCCGTTGTGGCAGCGAGCCGTATTCGAGTCCTGATTGAGAGCCCTTGTGTACCCGAGTGCCAGTTCGTAACAAATGGCGACCTTGCTTAGGATTTTGTGAACAGTATAAATGTTTGCAGAGTTGTACAACATTTGTTTGTTTGTATTTTAGCGTGCATATTGAAGAATATTTTTTTTGTATGGCAATTAGTAAAGCATTTAAGAGACTCCAGTTAATTTAGTAATTAGTGCTTGCATAGGAAGTTTAACACTTTTGTCTCGAGAATTTTTTTGTGGACTTCAGTATGTCGTGCATTAGCACTGACGATGAGCGAGAGATGTCATTTGAAGGTGTGCCGTTAGTAACCAGTGAGGAGGATGCTAGAGTTTTTGTGAGTAAGCGGTACCATGTGACGGAGGAGAGGCTGACTGGGGTGGATGTTTGTGGCTTGCACCTGATAGCCAAGGTTTTGGGCATTTCCAATGTAGCAGGGATGTCCAAGGGGGAGCTGATTTCCTGGGTGTTGCGTGGGCGACATGGGGTTTCGGGGGAGAGGGCGTTTGGGGGGGTTCCTCCCCAGATCCCCTCTCACTCGACTCCCACAGTGCCGTCCACTCAGTTACCGGAGGTTAGCACTCTCCCACAGAGGGATGAGAATTGGCAGATTGGAGTGCCCTCGGGTGGTGCACGTGGTGGTTCCCCAGTTTTTGCCCCCCCTCCTTCAGTAGTGGCAGCTCCCTCTTCCTGCCTGTCTCCAGATATGGTATTTAGACTTGAGCTTGCTAAGATTGAGGCTAGGAAGCAGGAGAATGAGACTAGGCGGCATGAGATTGAGGTTAGGAGGCAAGAGGATGAGACCAGGAGGCATGAGGCTGAGCTTAGGTACGACTCGGAGAAATATTGTGCTAAATTGGATTTAGATAAGACTCGTGCAGAGTCGACAGGGACTCGGATGGGCCGTGAGGGCCAAGTAAGAGAACAGTCCTTGGCCCAATTAGTCAAATTGGTGCCGGTATTTAGTGAAACTGAAGTCACAGAATTTTGTAATCGTTTTGAGAAGAAGTGTAGGGAGCATAATTGGCCTGAAGAGAAGTGGGCAGCTCTAGTCTCCTCAAGACTTACGGGTAAGGGTCTGAAGGCTTATGATGCACTGCCTTTAGAGTCTTGCATTGACTACCCAGAATTGAAGAGAGCTGTCCTACGGGCATACGAGTTGCAACCGGAAACATATCGATTGAAGTTTCGGGGTATTACAAAGACTAGGGAGGCGACCTTTCTTGAACATGCCCGGGACTTAAAAGATGCACTTAAAAACTGGACACGTTCTGAGAAAGCTGAGATGGCAGAACAGTTGACTGAGCTGTTTCTGCTCGAGCAGTTTTATAAGTGTACTGGTGCAGAAATGACTTTAAATATTAAAGAAAAGAACCCAAGAACTCTTCAAGAGGCAGCTGAGATGGCTGACCTCAGGTTGTCGCTAATCAGGGGATGTGAATCTGTAAAGCGTGTTGATGCAGTTCCCAAGGGGCGCGATACTCCAAACCCTCGAGCTCAGGACAATCACTATAGATATAAACCTCAGTTTAAAAGCCAAGATACCAGGACTGAACCAAAGACTACAGCCGTCCCATTACAGAAGGGTCAGAACTCCGCCCCTTATCGGAAGAGACCGATAGGGGAAGTGGAATGTTTTCATTGTAGAAAGAAGGGGCATTATGCAAAATCTTGTCCTAGTAAGCCGCCAACTGCAGCCGTGTCTTTGGTGCGCAGCATAGGTGTGGCTGAAATGTCGTCTGGATTTACCCAGGGTAGTTTGCCAGCGGCAGGGTCACAGGCTATGTATAAGACTCAGGAAGGCTCGTCCCCTGTCCGTGTGTCTTTTGCGCCCATAGAGGGACCGGTAGGGTAAGTTGGGCGGGTTGCCAGCATAAGGTGGAAGTTTTGCGTGATACTGGAGCTTCACAGACACTTTTGAAGAATTTCACGGGGCGACCAATTAATGCGGCACGGGTTGATGTTGTTCAGGGTATTAATGCGACCAGGTCATACCCGTTGGTTCGTGTGGAGATGGAAGTTGATGGTGTGATGAAGGACTTAGATGTTGGGATCATTGAGAAATTGCCAGTGGAGGGCGTCGACCTTCCTCTCGGCAACGACTTTGCGATGCCTACTTTAGACGTTCCACCCTTAGTCGTTGCCGAGAGGCCGGCCGACGTGAGTAGGGAGGAACAAGAGTGGGTAGTGAGTTGTCAACACCAACAGATGGCATGTGTGGTAACTCGTTCCCAAGCATTTAAGGTATCACAGCCTATTTCCCAGGCCACAGAACAGCGGAGGAAGGGAATTAAGGAGAAGCGGAAGGCTGGGAAAAGTTTGAAGAGTTTAGAACCAGTGGCTCTCCCAAAAGACCCAATAGCAGGACCTTTGACCGAGTCTGTTGTAACTCCAGTGCCTAAGACAGTTGATAAGGTAGTGGAGGAGGCAGAGACTCAGAGACAGCACCGTTACCTGCAGCGAGAAAACCGGATGTCTAAGTTGGATGTTGGGGGAGGGCATGAGTTGTTGACCAAGCAGTTAGACATGTTGGCTCCCACAGACATTCGAAAGTTGCAATTAGAGGATCCAGAGGTTTTGCAGTGTACCAATGGGGCTGTGGAGTTAGAAGAAGATAGGGATGCAAAGGCAGGGGATTTTTTTTTCGTTAATGGAATTTTATACCACCGATATCAAGATCCTAAAAGGAAGTGGGAGGGCGGATCAGGTACAGTTGACCAGCTGGTCGTGCCAGAGGGCTGCAGGGAAAGTTTGCTTAGGTTGGCTCATGATTCTCCATTATCAGGACATTTGGGTGCCAAGAAAACGGTGGCGGCTTTGGGGAAATTGTTTTTGTGGCCGGGGATGAAGTCTCATGTGCAGTCATGGATAAACTCGTGTGATATTTGTCAACGTGTCGGGAAACCGAACCAAGTTATTCCTAAGGCTCCGTTACACCCTATTCCTGTGATTGGGCCACCCTTTAGTAAAATTATTGTTGACATGGTTGGTCCACTCCCTCCCACTAAGGCTGGAAATTAATTTTTGTTAACCATAATGGATGTTGCCACTAGATACCCCGATGCATACCCTATGAAAAATGGAATGGCTAAGACGGTAGTCAGTAACTTGTTGTGGTACTTCTCAGGGTACGGGTACCCGGAGGAGATTCAGTCTGATCAGGGATCTAATTTCACCTCCAACATGTTCAAGCAAACAATGCAACAGCATGGGATACGAGCAGTAGTATCGTCAGCGTATCACCCTGAGAGTCAAGGGGTGCTTGAGCGGTGGCATGCTACACTTAAAAGCATGCTGAGGTGTTATTGTGCTGACAACGGTATGGATTGGGATCTTGGATTGCCTTATGTGCTGTTTGCTGCTCGGGAGGTACCTGGTGAGAGCCTGGGATTTAGTCCAAACGAGCTGATTTTTGGACACCGTGTCAGGGGCCCCCTTAACATGCTGAAAGACATTTGGGAGGGGACTGTGCAGCCTTGTCCATTATTAAAGTATGTGCTTGAAAGCCGTGAGCGCATGCTTAAGAGTCTGGAGATGGCAGGTAGAAATTTGACAGAATCACAAGCTTTGATGAAGGACAGGTATGATCGCAAAGTGAGGCTCCGGAAGTTCACTGTAGGACAAGAGGTATTAATTTTGTTGCCTTTGGTTGGTAACCCCCTCTCTGCAAAGTACACTGGACCTTATAAAATTGTAGAACAAATTTCAGACTTAGATTACCTTGTTGCCACTCCAGACAGGAGGAAAAAGAACCAGTTATGTCACGTGAACCTTATTAAAGAGTATGTGAGGCGCCCCTCTGAGCCTCTCACTGTCCCTGTGTTGGCTTGTTGCGGCCGTGGTGGAGAAGGAGAGGGGGACAGTCAAGCTTCAGAGGAGGATAGCTGGGATCAACATGTTTCAGCGGATCAGTGGGCGGGGAACTCGAGCCTAAGGGCTGACGAGGCTATAGCTCATTTGCCTGAGCCGCAGTTTGATGCTATCCGTCAGTTGTTCGGTTCATACCCCACTGTATTTGCTGAACACCCAGGCCTCACTACTCAGGCTATGCATGATGTTGACGTGGGGGACCATCTACCCTTTAAGTCAATCCCGTACCGTGTGCCCCCCATAAAACTACCAGCTCTGAGGGATGAGTTGGAGTATATGCTCGGTAGAGGGTTGATAGAGAAAGGCACAGTTAAGTGGACTTCCCCCGTAACACTGCAGCCTAAGCCAGATGGCAAGGTACGCTTTTGTATTGATTTCCGTAGGTTAAACGGTTTGACTCCAACTAACCCATATCCTCTTCCTCGGGTTGATGATAGTGTTGACAAAATTGGTAATGCTCGTTTTTTGTCTAAAGTAGATTTAGTAAAAGGTTACTGGCAAGTACCTTTGTCCGAGCGTGCTAAAGAGGTATGTGGTTTTGTTGTGGACGGGAGTACCTACCGGTGCAATGTTATGCCTTACGGACTTAAGAATGCACCAGCAACGTTTCAGAACCTGATGAATGAAATTGTAAAGGACATTCCAAATTGCACCGTATATTTGGACGATGTAATCATTTATGATGACGACTTTGAGAGCCATTGTGAGCACCTTGAGACCTTGTTCCGGAAACTTAGTGAAGCAGATCTGGTAGTAAATTTGGCAAAGTGTGACTTCGTAAAAGCCACTGTGCAGTACCTTGGGTTTGTAGTGGGAAGGGGACAGGTGTGCCCTCCTCAGAACAAGGTACAGGCTATCAATAAATTTCCGCACCCAACAACCAAGAAGCAGATTATGAGATTCTTGGGTATGATAGGCTACTACAGACGCTTCATAAAAGGTTACTCAACGGTGTTGGCACCTCTCACAGATTTGTTATCTAAAGACAAACAGTTTTTGTGGGCACCTGAGTGTGAAAAGGCTTTCACTTTGGTGAAACATTTGCTATGTACTCACCCGATACTCAGGGCCCCAGACTTTAACAGGCCTTTTCAGCTGGCAACAGATGCTAGTGGTGTAGGGGCTGGTGCCGTCTTGCTACAGACAGACAATGAAGGTGTGGAACACCCAGTAAGTTTCTTTTCTAAGAAGTTCAATGCTGCACAAAAGAACTATTCTACAATAGAAAAGGAATTACTGGCGATTGTGCTGTCGCTCAGGCACTTCGAGGTGTATGTTCCAGCCTATGGCCCAGTCATGGTTATCTACACTGATCATCACCCTTTGAGATTCCTGAATCAATTTCACAATCGCAATATGAGACTGACCAGGTGGTCTTTGATGTTGCAGGAGTATATATAACCTGGACATCCGTCATATTGCTGGATGTGACAATGTGATCGCGGATTGTTTATCAAGGGTGGATGATCAGTCGTAGGCTATCACAGGTGTGTGGGTTTGAGTGGAGGAAAATAGGCTGCCCTTATAGTGCAGCCGGGAAAAACATATTAAAATATAAAAATCATATAAAAACTCTTTCTTTTGATATAGATAATCGTATAAGTTTGTCATAGCCTATAGAGTTTGAGTAGTCCACGAACAATCAAACGGCTGAGCTGCTGTAAGCTCGCTCTGGGAGCATGATATTGTGTCTTTTTGCTATTGTTGGGAGGAGTTATAAAATGTGATTTTTTGGTTTAATAATAAGATGTGTTTTGGTGATAAACTCAGCTTTGTTTTAGTGCCATGCGGTCGCTGGGTGTGAGGGGCTTGATGGGGTTCTGTGTTTGTCAGATTTTAGCTCAGGGTTGAGCAAGTAAAATCTTGGGGGAGGTGTGACGCATGTCCAGTGTGAGCATGCTGTACAGAACGCCTAGTCATGCCCCACTCTCGCTAGGATCGTCAGGGCAGGAACTTTGGCTGTAGTCTATGTAGAGTTTCCTAACTTAGTTCATGTGAGCCGTTGTACTATAAGTATTATGAATATGTATTTTGTTTTCATCTGAGTCAACGAGTTCTATTTTATATCATTAGTTAAAAGTATTGTGTGTAAAACTTATTTGTAATGATGGGAAGAGAAACAGCCACAGTTGGGGGTCAGTGGGTGCGCCAGGCGGGAGGTGGGCTTACTCACTAGCAGTCCCCCCCCCCCCCCCCTGAGTGCTAGGGGAGCCTATGTCTATCCCAGAGGAGAGAGAGAAATTACGTAATGGTTGTCAGTGGGCGGTCCTTAGTAGTTCACGTTGGGCTCACTAGAGGGCCGGGTATAAAAAGGGAAGTAGCCATTTTTTCATCAGAACTCATTAGGCAGAGCGACTTCTCATTTCCTGAGTTCTCACGAGATACTTGCCTATTAGATAGCCTATTTTGGAAGGGTTAACTTAGAATAGGATTGATTTATGTTTGTTGCACTTGTATATGCATTTCCCTGTGTTATTATTATTATTCCTGTTTCTGCTAGTCTAGGTAATGCTAGACTGGGGTAAGGCTTTTCTGTGTTACGAGTTGTTGTTTGATGCAGTGGTTAAGCGATAAACCTGCATACTCGTTTCGGTTCAGTGAAGCCTAGGTTGTCTTCGCGGCTGACTGTGTTGAGTTAATAATTTACAGTGCGTGAGGGCAAGAGCCTAACCACCCTGTATTTTATTAACAGTTTGTTTTTACTTTGTCAAGGAGCCGGGAGAAAACCAGATACAAGGGATCTGGATTTCTCAAAGTGCACTTGTTAGTTTTAACGTAATACTTTAAACAGTTGTGAGGACTTCGCTAGGCTACGAGCCGTTTTTGCTCAGTCACTGCTACCTTTTGCCCACAGTACCCCAGCTAGACTTTACTCGATTAGTAGATACAGAATAGTATTGAAGCTTTCCTTATGTATGATATTGTTTATGCACTATTGATTTAATGTGTTGCAAGCTTGGCTACTTTAGTGATTAGTGGCCCACGAGCACAATCCGAGTAGGCTATTGCCGTTGCATTTGCGGAGTACTTCTTTTTAATGTTTGCCATTTACTATTGCATATTCTTTTAATTATTCTTATGCCAATTTAAACCTTTAATAGTATTTAATTGCCAGTGTTTTTGCTTATTGAATTACTGTTCAAAATCCGATACGTACTTCTTATGAGCATCCGAGAATCTCTAACTTTTTTCAGAAGATTCCTTGCTCGATGCTTAAGGACTATTAATTAACGTAACGTAATAGTGCCGATCCGAAGTAGAGGGTGGAGGACTTCTTAAGTTCTTAGTCAAGGGTGGATTACTTCGGCTTCGGCCAACACTATTCTTTGGTGTTGTTGTTTCTTACTTCATTGTTTGATTGTTGACCAGACTAGATAATTCCTGTCTCTTTATTAGTCTGTTGTTGAACACTAGTACCGAGTTCTTGTATACCCCGTTATAGCAGATTGAACTCTGGAGGGCATTGGTGTTTTTTGTTCGGCTGGCAGTACTCAGGGGTTGGGATCGTGTGTTTCCGTTGTGGCAGCGAGCCGTATTCGAGTCCTGATTGAGAGCCCTTGTGTACCCGAGTGCCAGTTCGTAACAGCGTGTAAATTGCGGGTGGGACGAACCTCTTTCGGACGCGCTTAGGGAATGCTGGTGTGACATTGGTTCTGATCTCTGGGGTTGCATGGACTTAGAAAGACAGGTTACCTTTTCGAGATATGTGACCTTACACATTTTCAGTGATGCTAGTACAGTTGCTTACGGAGCCGCTGCGTATTTCTGTGATGACAGGGATACGTGCCGCTTGATTATGGCTAAGGCTAGGGTGGCCCCGATTAAATGTTTAACTATCCCTAAACTTGAACTGACAGCTTGCGTACTTGCATCTAGGTTAGCCACGTTCATTAAAGAGGCCTACGCATCTGAGCTGTCAATCAAAGAAACAGTCATCTGGTGTGATAGTCAAATAAGTTTATGTTGGCTTGCAAGTAAGAAAGTGTTACCGGTGTTTGTTCGTAATTGAGTTGACGAAATCTTAGCGTCATGTACGAACACTAAATTTAGGTATGTCCCTACCGACGTTAATCCAGGCGATTTGCTCACAAGGGGAATTACTCATTCCTCCCTACACAGTTCTCGGCTTCGGTGGGAAGGGCCATCTAGGCTATCCCATCCTGAACAATGGCCAGATGGGGAGGAACAAGGTCCTGTGGTTCAACAAATGTTTGCGACCTCTACGGACACTCCCTCGAACGAGACCCATGTAATAGAATGGCCTCGCTATAGTTCGTATGAGGGACTAGTACGCATCATGGCATGGGTGAAGCGCTACGTGGGTAATCTGAAAGCCAAATCGAAGGGGTCGGATCAGAATCATGGCATACTTACAGTACCGGAACTAAGAGCAGCTGAGGTCACTTTAATAGATGTAGCACAGAGGGAAGTTTACCATAGGGAGCGACAGGAACTTCACACTAGCACCACTGACAATAAGGTTAAGAGTAGCATTATTAAACAGTTGGGGTTATTTTTGGATCAAGGGATCATTAAATGTAAAGGGAGACTACAAAGGGCTAAGATAGATTATAATACTAAGTTTCCAATCCTTCTTCCAAACAAACACAGGTTAACCTCACTGTTGATAGACAATGCTCATAAATTGTGCTTGCATTATGAGGTGGCATATGTGGTTTCGTATCTGAGAACGAGATGGTGGATTCCGAGAATGCGGCAAACAGTGAAGTCAGTAACTGGGAAGTGTGTCGTGTGCAAGCGCTTTCAGGGCAAAAGCTATGGGTTGCAGCCATCTCCTCCACTACCTGATTTCTGCGTTAACAGGGTGGAACCATTTCAGGTCTCAGGTGTGGACTACTCCGGCTCACTGGCTGTGAGGGGTGAGGGCGGTACTATTGAAAAGGTTTATATAGTATTGTTCACTTGTGCTGTAACGCGTGCTATTCATTTAGAAGTTGCTCCTGATTTATCTTGCGAAACCTTCATACACATTTTCCAAAAGATCTGTAGTCGTAAAAGTTATCCCCAATTAATGCTCAGCGATAATGCCACCACATTTGTCGGTTCTGCCAAATTATTAAATTCAAGACTAGATGATCCTTAACTCAAACAACATCTGAGTAAGTTTAAATGTGATTGGAGGTTTATCCCAGCCAGAGCTCCATGGTTTGGAGCGATCTGGGAGAGAACAATCGGCACAGTTAAGGCAGGACTGAAAAAGGTACTGGGTCGTGCCTCAGTCACACTTACAGAGTTGACTACGATACTAACAGAACTGGAGGCGGCTGTGAATGACAGACCATTAGGATATGTGTCAGGATATTTAGAGGATCCTGTACCTATTACCCCTTCACAGTTGGCCAGCGGACGTAGACTTACTTAGACTGTTTCCTGAACCGATGAACGACGATGAAATCACGGATCCCTCATTGTACGTTGTAGACAACGTCTCCGCGCGATATAATTATGACTGTAAATTATCAATTGATTTGTGGAAGCACTGGACGACTGACTACCTGCTGTCTCTAAGGGAAAGTCATACCAATTTAATAAGAAACAAGGGTAAATCTTGGCCCAAAGTAGGTGACGTTGTCCGGATACACAATGAGGGTCCTCGTTTGTTTTGGAGATTAGGTCTCGTCCTAAAATTACTTCCAGGCCTAGATCAGCTTGTTAGAGTCGCGCAGGTCAAAACCTCTACCGGTATTACCATTCGTCCGATTGCTCAATTGTATCCTATTGAACAGAAATGTGAAGATGTGGGCGAGATTATTGCAGATAGTATTGCCGGTGCGGACGCACCAGCGCAGTCTGCTGCTAGTCGGGATGACAGTAATCTTCGTCCTCAGCGGCAGGCTGCTTTGGGTTCCACGCGACTCTGGCAATCATTGATAGGTGGTGGGGCCTTATAATTGTCCACATTAGTTTAAGTCCAAATTGTAAAATTTGTAAATATTTGGTGGCCGGGAATATATCGTGACTTATGAGTGTCCACGATAGACCTTTCCATTTCCAGTTGGGATTGGTTAAAAATGGGATCTATAATTCTGTATATACACAAAGTATCATGTAAAGTTAATTGGGTTTGTATATCAGATGAATAATATATAAGGGGTAATTAAGGTATAGGCTATGGTGTACATTTATTCTATAAAGAGTTAATTTGAGAATATAGTATTCCATAAGTATTAAGAACTATTTAATATAGTAATTAAAGTAATATGAGGAACGTTAGCAGCATCGAGAATGATTGCGCATCACTAGCTTCACTTGTTACCAAGCTGACGTTCTAAGATATCTCCCTATAAAGGGCGCCACTCAATAACAAAAACCTTTACCAGCAACACCGGCGATCGGCCACATCTATCGTCCCATATATTAAACATCCCAGCACCTACTATCCATCAACATGCTCCACTAACCAGCTAAGTCTATATATATTAACTGGTGGCCATTATAATATATGTAGACCATGTATAGCATGTGAATTAACAACAAAGGTGAGACGATCTCAATGCTTCCCCCTTAGGCTGATAATCCAATCCCTTTACTTGTCTTGTAACTAATTCCTAAATCCACTATACGATCCTAAGTCTTGACACCCATTCCCTGTGCCAAATATTTCGTCTTTGGTGTTTACAATACACACGAAACACCAAGCTAATTTCAAAGCAGTGATTGGCCATCTTTTACCCCTTCTGTACCGCCGACGTCTTGTTTATTTGATTTCAGCTACATTTGGACGATTCTATGAAGTTTAGGAAGGATGTACGATAGCTAAATGGAATAATTGAAATAGTCTGTAACATTTGTATGTGTAGATGTCCTTCAGAAGCTGAAACAAATCGTCTAATATTTTCCAGAATCTAATGAAAAGGATGTCCCCCGTACTGAATTGACTAATAGTATTTTTACTGTAATATATGTTTTCCTCTAATTTTGAAGGTTGACATACTTACCTATTATAATGTTTCCTGGCCTTATAGAACATTGGTTTATATTGAACATTTATATTTAATTTCTCCTGACAGTCATCTGAACATCACTGGGGAATGACCGGTACGTACACACAAATATATGTTTTGAATTGTGCTTGGATGTTTCTCGTTTCAGAGGCTTGGGTATTCCCATGGTGTATTAAATTGTGGAGTAAAGCCTGTTGTCATAGTGTAGTTTTGTTTATATACTCTCTCTCTCTCTCTCTCTCTCTCTCTCTCTCTCTCTCTCTCTCTCTCATGCTTTGACCTCCATTATTCATGTTAGAGTGTTAACCCCCTCAGGCGTTAAGGGGAGATGGTTGGTTGTTCTGGACCCCCTTCTCCATCATGTTTACCATATTAGTTTTGAGATTTTAAGACGTTCGGCCCATTTAGTTTGACGATTTTGAGACCTTTCGCCTCATTTCTTTGTCAACATTAAATTCGTTCGTGCCATTAAATATTAATTTATTCTTAGCGAACGATAGCGAGCCTGTAATTTTAGAAGGAACCCGGCCGAAAAATGTACAATTTTATCTTAAAAGGGGGTCTAGAAGTGTTTTTTAAGCTTGATGGAGGTCTAGCAAGAAAACTGGAAACTAAATTAAATATATACACAGACCAAAACACAAGCAGTATCCCCTAAAGGGGGGGGGGAGGTTCACCGGTTTTGTTTTATTTTTCTCTCCTTTTCTCTCTTTCCCTGGATTGTATCCATTCGGCCCCATTCAGTCAACTGTTTTAAGACGTTCATCCCCATCCAGGTGTCGATTTCCTTCTGGCGAGCGGTAGCGAGCCAGCATTGTATGGAGAAATCTGGCTTCGCCGGAGACATTTTTCTATCTAAAAATTTGCAAATTTAGATTGCTGTCAAAACAAAAATATATATATATGCTGGCTCGCTTCCGCTCGCCAGGAAAATATTGACACCTGGATGGGGGCAAATGTCTTAAAACAGTAGGCTGAATGGGGTCGAATGAATACAAGCCAAAGAGGGAGGGAGATAATGAGAAAAAAAGGCGAGGTGCGCTCCCTGAAGGGAATATTACAAGAGAGCTTTTATCGTAATATTTTTATGGCCAACATTTTGAGATCGACACAGTTTCCTTTGGAATCCGTACCTGCTTTATACATATATATATATATATATATATATATACATATATATATATCATCGACATCGTTTGTGTTGGATTCTGGCTACTATTAATCGATATTATTGAGTTTAGGAAATACCTCAAGCCATTATAAGGCACCGAACTGTCTCAATCAACCCAGTTACCTACCACATATCCTTCTTAAGCTCCATGAAATCGTCTAAATAGTGCTAGAATGAAATATAACAGACATGCTGGTACAGAAAGGGTTAATACAGTCGGAACAACATATTTAGCATCGTTATTGGTAACTAGAGTAATGTAAGATTATTACCTATATATCTATCTATATATCTATCTATCTATCTATCTATCTATTTACCTGTCTATCTATCTATCTATATATCTATCTATCATCATGCCTTTAATCAAAGATAAATATAAGAATCAATCATCAATTGACAATCATAGACCAATAATGTTATCTTCAAACTTTATGAAATTATTTGAATACTGTCTACAATACAAAGTAATGAAATATGTAAACTTAAATGATAGGCAACATGGTTTCAGGGAGAAATATTCCACTTCCTCAGCCTGTATGGTATTGAAAGAAACGGTATTAAGGTACACTAGTAGTGGGTCAAATGTGTATTCCTGTTTCATTGATTTTACTAAAGCCTTTGATAAAGTTAATAATTTTAAACTTTTAGATAAGCTTTTAGCAATGGATATTCTATTTTTTATTGTAAATATATTGTTTTATTTTTACCGACATCAGGCTGTAATGGTTAAATATGAAGGTACTTTTTCTAAGAAATGGGCAATAAGGAATGGAGTTAGACAAGGAGGTGTGCTATCAAAATTATTGTTTTCTATATACATTGATTCTATCTTAAATGAACTGACTACATGTAAACAAGGGTGCAGTCTTGTAATATAATTGCCTATGCATATGACCTTGTATTAATGGCTCCATCAGCTAAAAGTTTACAATATTTGATAGATTTTTTTTTTTTTTTTTTTTTTTTTTTGTTAAGAGACAATGAACGGAGGATTTTGAATTTTGTCCAACTGCCTCAATGCAACCACTCCACTTCCACCCCACAGAGGTGAACAGTAATCCATCTGAGAACGCACATGACTTTTATATATCACGGCCAACTGCTCGTCAGTGAAGAATTCTCGAACTCTGTACAGGAGTCCCAGTTTTTTAGAGGCATTCTTAGCAATGCTTCTAACATAATGTGTCCAGCTCAAGTTAGTAGTTAATGTTACACCGAGAATGTCAATACTAGGGGAAGTGGGAATATTTACATCATTAACAAATATATGGGAGTCAGTGAGATTCTGTCGGTTAGAAAATTGAATGTACTTGGTTTTCTGTGCATTAAAGGAAACTAGATTCTTTTGTCCCCATTCATTTATTCTAGAAAGGTCCTGGTTCAGAGAAATTGCAGTGTTTATTTTTGAATTTATAAGATCGGGTTGGGTGAAATAATTGGTAAATGTGAAGGAACTGTGGAGTGTTGAGTCATCTGCGTAGGAATGTATTGGATTATGAGTGGTAGATATGAGATCATTGATATGAATGAGGAACAGAATTGGGGCCAAAACTGATCACTGGGGAACACCAGCATTTATTGAGTGAAATTGAGAATAAAGGCCATCTACCATTACACGTATTTTTCTGTTATGAAGATAAGAAGAAATTAGTGGAACTAATGATGCAAGGCCGTAGTGTGACATCTTTGACAATAAGGATTGATGCCAGACTCTATCAAATGCCTTTGATATATCCAGTGCTATTGTATGTGTTTCACCATGTTGGTCTGTAGCTTGGTTGATTTGATGCGTAAGAAGGCAAAGCATGTCTGCAGTTGATCGACATCGTCTAAAACCATATTGCCAATCACTGATTAATTTATTATTCTCAAGATGCTTAATTATGTGATTATTTAATATAATTTCAAAGACTTTACCAAGAGTGGAAGTTATAGCTATTGGTCTGTAGTTTGATGGATCTGAAGAGGCACCTTTTTTAGGAACTGGATGGATGTTTGCTTCTTTCCAGGGTACTGGGAAGCATGAGGTATGAGTACACAGACCGAACTTTTTTGCCAATACAGGAGCGAGCACCAAGGAGCAATTCTTAAGTACTATTGGAGGAATTTCATCTGGACCAGGAGCCTTATCTTCCAAGAGATTCTGCAAAATAGTTTTGACATGTCTGGTGTGGATCTTAAGTGAGGGAATTTCAGGCGAATTAAAATTAAGTACAGGGACATCTTGATTTATTTCATCTAAGGTTGAGTTGGTGGAGAAAATATCCGCAAGAAGGTTAGCTTTACCTCGTGGGTCACTTACAAGATTGCCAGTCGGAGATTTTAATGGTGGAATGGATGAAGCAGTAGTGAAGTTGGATTTAAATGAGTTAAGAGTAGACCAAAATATTTTGTTATCATTTGGATTATTTAGAAGTTTATTTGCCTGCTTGTGGAGAAAGTTTGATTTAGTTAGGTTTAATACAGTTTTGGCATGATTTCTGATGTTTCTAAAGTAATTAAAGGCTTCATATGTTTTTGATCTTGTGTATGCATTGTAGGCTATTGCTTTTTGTTCAGTTACTCTAGCACAATTATGGTCAAACCATTTAGGTGAATTAGATCTTTTACTGTACTTTTGATGAGGAATAAAAGTTTCCATTCCAATTTTTACAAAATCTTGTATGTGGCTCAAGGTGGAGTGTGCATCATTAGAAAAGAAAGAGGTCCAGGGAATATCAATAAAGAAACCTTGAAGACCCTCCCAGTCTGCCCTATCGTAATGCCATTTAGTCACCAAAACAGGTTCAGAGTGGGAAGGTGTGGTAGGTGATAGACAGGTGGCCTGTATCAGACAGTGATCAGAAGATCCAAGCGGGGACCTCACTGTAACATCATAATTTTCTGAATTGGTTGTTAAAATAAGTCCAGTAGGTGGGAATTATGATTAGGATTATCTGGTACACGGGTGGGTTGGTTGACTAGTTGAGTGAGTACAAGTGTCATCAACATCATTAGATTTAACAATTAACGAGAGTAAGACAGCCTGTATGTTTTTTAAAATGCAATAACGATCATACAGTAGGTCCTGAAATATATTTGAATGGTAACATTTTAAACTCTGTTGCTGACCATAAATATCTTGGTTTCATTATTGATAGCAATCTGTATATTGATAAAGACATAGTTAGATGTAGAAATAAATTGTATAATGAATTTAATTGTATTTTAAGGAAGTTTAGCACAATTGATATTAATGTTTTTATATATCTTTTCAAAGTTACTGTTTGAATTTTTATGGGTCTGAACTATGGTTTTTCAACAAGAAGTGTTACATTGCTCTTAACCAATTTGCAGTTGGGTACCATAAAGCCATAAAGAAAATATTGAATGTGAAGTATTGGGAGAGCAACCATTATGCATGTATATGTGTGGCCTGATGACATTAAATTGTAAGCATTATCTTAACTGGATAAAAATTAGATATGTCCATAGAACTCTCATGAATCCATGTACTTTTGTTAGTAAAAACATTTTATATTTCAAACAAAGATCATTTATTGTTAAAGACGTGGAGAAAACATTGATGGATGTATATGGATTTCAGAACTTAATTACAAATGATATTGATGCAATAAAGGCAAGAATATTTCATGTGTAGCATAATGAGCCCACATTGCGGTAAAGAAGGAACAATATATATATATATATATATATATATATATATATATATATATATATATATATATATATATATATATATATATATATATATATATTTGTTTTATTTTATGAATATGTTATAGACACAATGTGTGTGAATGTATACTGTATAATATGTGTATTTATTATTACTATTACTATATATACCGTATATATGTTATAGACACAATGTGTGTGAATGTATATGCTGTATAATATGTGTATGTATTATTACTATTATTACTATATATATACCGTATATATATGTTATAGACACAATGTGTGTGAATGTATATGCTGTATAATATGTGTATGTATTATTACTATTATTACTATATATATACCGTATATATATGTTATAGACACAATGTGTGTGAATGTATATGCTGTATAATATGTGTATGTATTATTACTATTATTACTATATATATACCGTATATATGTTATAGACACAATGTGTGTGAATGTATATGCTGTATAATATGTGTATGTATTATTACTATTATTACTATATATACCGTATATATATGTTATAGACACAATGTGTGTGAATGTATATGCTGTATAATTGTGTATGTATTATTACTATTATTACTATATATACCGTATATATGTTATAGACACAATGTGTGTGAATGTATATGCTGTATAATATGTGTATGTATTATTACTATTATTACTATATATATACCGTATATATATGTTATAGACACAATGTGTGTGAATGTATATACTGTATAATATGTGTATGTATTATTACTATTTTTTGTTTTAACCAATATGTAAAACGCATACCTTGTATCTTTTTATGAAATAAAAATATAACTGACTGACTATCTATCTATCTATCTATTTACTCTGGCACATACACCATTTTGTTTTAATTGGGGTGGCCGACTCGAAACAGCCCGAACAGGGACATCACCACAAAAAAAAAAAAAACAAACACACACACACAAAATCACAAACATCCAATGTAGATTATTATAGGCTACAACATTCTTATAATTAAATACCTTAAAAGCCGACATAATTTGTATATTTGAATATTTTAGAAAATGTCACATCCAAATTTGTGGACACAATTGCAAGACAAAGAACTGGAGTGATATCAGCTCTAACACGTAACTCGCTGGACATTTACATAATAATGTTATGGTTTGTACACAGGCACCAACATACGACTGACACATCAGGGCTTTACAAAATAATTAATCAATATAAATGTGTATATGTTGAACTTCATACTAACCAATAGTTATTAATCGGTGCGTTTTTTTTTGTTTTTTTTTTTTTGCAGTCTTTTGAATTTACGTCAATGAACCACGAAGAAATAGTATAGAAGACAGTCCGTATATACGAAGGATCATATAATAGACTTTATATTATGTTGATAAATATAATTGTTAGTACAGCAAACCTAGCGAGAGAGAGAGTGAAAATCAACATGAAGCAGGATGAATAACTTATCACACAGACTATCACGATCGATCGCTGTGAATAAATCAAATGCGAAGAGCAAGCGAAAGAGAATCGTTAAGCGCAGAAGGAAATAGTAAAATAAACAATACTCATAGTATATAAACACAATATGATGAAGCACCATTTGTTTATCATATACACTCTAATGTATTAGCTCGACAACAACATATGCTCATGTACTGAATTTAATTGATTACCTATATACCTATTACCTATATACCTATTACCTATATACCTATTACCTATATACCTATTACCTATATACCTATTACCTATATACCTATTACCTATATACCTATTACCTATATACCTATTACCTATATACCTATTACCTATATACCTATTACCTATATACCTATTACCTAAAATGAGATGATTTTATGCAGTTTAAGAAGAATCTATGTTACTAAGAGGGTTTATTAAGATCGTAATTGCCCATTTGAGGCGGATAGGTAGGCTACAAACTAAAGCAGATTGTCTAATGGTAACCAGAATATGATGACAATTACGTAATGGGGGTGAAGGGGTTAAGAGGTACATTTTAAAAGAACTCGAAATTTCCGGTTCAAGGGAAATATTTCGAAAACAGTTAAATGGAAGCTTGATAAATAGAGGGTGAGAAAGACAGACACACACACACACACACACACACACACACGAGAGAGTACAAAGGAGTACAAAATATATCAAGCAACAACAGGTCCAGTGACCCCTCAAAACACTGATGGTCCAAACAGTAGTTTAGAGTGAGTTAGGAAAAATTGAAATGGAACTACTACCCTGGGGAACTCTGGAACACTCTGTGGGGAACTTTGTTAAAGGCTTTTGAAAATCAAGGTATATAATATCTACAGCTTTATTCTCATCATATAGTATGAGGATATCGTGGAAGAATTCTAAGAGGTTTGTTAAGCAGGAGTGTTTATTATGAAAACCGTGTTGAGTATCTTTAAATATGTAAGGATTTGCTGTCTTTTGTTGAACATTGGTGTTACGTTGGCGAGATTCCACTGATCACGCATAGTTCCAGACTGTAAGGATTTATTTAAGAGGGAGAGAGAGAGAGAGATCAAAATAAATACAAAAAAAGCAACAATAACTCATGTAACTCGTGTATGAAGATGTTCGTTCTAAATCAAGTTAATTCCAATAATTACGTAATCCATAGTATAATTATCTATTATGCTATTCTTATCTATGGTTCAATAATTATTTCCTTCACATATCACAGGTTACAGACATCATTCAATCCAATTATATTATATAGTTAATGATCAATGTATGTGCATTAGGGGGTTGTATGAACTGAAAAGTATGCGCACATAACCTACACCCTATTTCAATTACGCAGGCCAAAACTCTTGATCATTAACCTCTATAACTCAGAAACGACAAGAGTAATCGAGCTAATATTTCTACCATTTGAGAAGGGTCAGCCAGGGAATGGGTGAGTAACTGTACAGCCCATTCGCTCTAGCCCTCCTTGTGTTACGGAGGATAGGGTTCACGATTCCTGGACTACGTATTTGGAACAGGGTATAGACGTTGCTTTGGGTTTGTTGACATCCCTCCTTCCATTCTAACGATCGAATCCAAGCTGGCCAGACGTACTATGGTCATCAGGAAATATTAGCGCAATCCTTAGACCCTTTACGTATGTTATCGACTCTACGACCTCAGCTAACCTCATAATACCCAGTAACTAAATATATGTTAGTCAGAAGATGCCCTAGAAGATACAATGGACTGAGGTTCTCGAAAAGAGGCTCTAGTCCTGACGTTATTCTTTACTTACAGTGGCTTGGCTTAATAATCCAATAGTGTTGATAGCCTCTGCAGTCCTATTTTAACTAACCAACTAAAATATACAGTATATTCAATGCAGAAAATAATGCAAACCATATTTTACCCAAATTATATATGCAGCACAAAACACAAAATAAACTAGCATACTCTCACAAAGTCAAGAAACACATTTAAGATGAAACCCTGACAACCAGAGAGACAGAAATGCTCACACACATTCAATACAAAGGAAACAAAGATTGAAATTCACTTTGCTCGCTCGACTTGCATCCAAAATTTCGGTCATTGACTTTTTCTCTTATGTGAAGCTTCTGGGGATTTGGGGTTCACAGACGGAGGTTTGTGAGTTAAAGTTCTGGTCGTGTGAAAGATTGTTTTTGTAGGGGAACAAAATTAATATATATATATATATATATATATATATATATATATATATATATATGTTGGTAAAGCCAGGTAATAAATTTTCTTTAATACATACGAGGTTGAAAGAAATGGCAATTTCTGCGTTGGAAATTTTATTATTCAAAGTTTCCAGGTCTCTGATGAGTTTTCGCTGGGTGGCAGGAAGTAGATGAAGGAGATGAGCAAAATTCATGGTGGTACAGGGTTACATTAAAGTACATGATGATACAGGATATACGACGCGTTTCACTGGACAACCAGCATTATCAAGTAAGGAAGGAATGATATAAAAGGTAAACAGGAAGGGTATATATAGAGGGTGGAGGATCAGAGGAGGCGGAAAACAGGGGGCAAAAGTCTGCTATTGGTGGAAGGGAAAACTAGGAGAGAAAACGGGGGTAACCGCTTCACGCATGCGCACTGGATGCGGGATGCTGGTCGATAGGTGGGGTCGAAGCTGATTGGCTGCGTGTCGAGGGGCGTGGCCTAAGATGTGTGGCGCCTGCAGAAGACGAAGCTGAAGGAGGTAGCGCGGGGGGCTGCGTCAAGGGCACCGGGGGCGAGGAGGGGTGTTAGGTCCTGTAGGGTAGTGCCTTTTGGCAGAAGGAAGGATCTGAAGGTCCAGAGTTTGGTTGTTGATGTTGGGATGTAAGGCTTGGATATAAAGCTTCGAGTATAGGTAATCTCCTTGGGTCACTTTCTTTATCGAGTATGGTGGTGTGTTTCTCTAACTCGTTGCGTGTGAGGTGAGGGTGGTTAGGGGTGAGATAGTGGTCTTTGATGGCTCCAGCCTGAAGGTGAAGAGTTAACCGACGTGAAAGACGAGTCTGCGTCATACCAATATAGGAATGAGGTCCACAGTCCTCATAATTACAGGTATGTTGGTAAATGACGTGATCGTCGGTCATCGGGCTCTTTATCTTGGTGGAGGCTGGTTTGTTGCGGAGAACGAGGTTGGAGGTCTTGGGGGATTTGTAATAAATTATTAATTTGATTTTGTTTTCCGGGTTGGTTGGGTGGACATGCTTGGAGATTATTTCTTTTAAGACGGCCTCGTCATTTTTGTGTTCAGAGGACATGTAATTGCGGTAGAAGATCTTAATTTCATTGGGGGGGTCAATGTTGGGAGGGCTTTGGGTGTACCATTTTTCAAGATGGTGGTTGATGGTGCTGGAGATGTCGGAGTTGGAGTATCCGTTATTTACTAAAACTTGGGATAGTCTTTCTAGTTCCTGGTGGGTGTCGTGAGGGCTCTCCTAACATAGGCGGAGATGGAGGATAGAAGATAACGGCGGGGGCATTCACTATCACCGTTGAGTAGATACGTCACCGTTTGTAGATACGTGGATGACATCTTCGTGCAAATCAAGGACCTCCACGAACTACAGGAACTCCAGCGTCGCTTCATGACCTACTCCGGACTTAACTTCACCTTTGAAAAATCTAACAATGGACAACTCCCCTTCCTCGACATCCTCGTAGCTCTGAACGACCATGGGTTCAAAACCACCGTCTACATTAAACCAACTAACACAGGACAATGCCTCAACGGTGATAGTGAATGCCCCCGCCGTTATCTTCTATCATCCATCTCCGCCTATGTTAGGAGAGCCCTCACGCACTGCTCTACCTGGGCCGACACCCACCAGGAACTAGAAAGACTATCCCAAGTTTTAGTAAATAACGGATACTCCAACTCCGACATCTCCAGCACCATCAACCACCATCTTGAAAAATGGTACACCCAAAGCCCTCCCAACATTGACCCCCCCAATGAAATTAAGATCTTCTACCGCAATTACATGTCCTCTGAACACAAAAATGACGAGGCCGTCTTAAAGAAATAATCTCCAAGCATGTCCACCCAACCAACCCGGAAAACAAAATCAAATTAATAATTTATTACAAATCCCCCAAGACCTCCAACCTCGTTCTCCGCAACAAACCAGCCTCCACCAAGATAAAGAGCCCGATGACCGACGATCACGTCATTTACCAACATACCTGTAATTATGAGGACTGTGGACCTCATTCCTATATTGGTATGACGCAGACTCGTCTTTCACGTCGGTTAACTCTTCACCTTCAGGCTGGAGCCATCAAAGACCACTATCTCACCCCTACCCACCCTCACCTCACACGCAACGAGTTAGAGAAACACACCACCATACTCGATAAAGAAAGTGACCCAAGGAGATTACCTATACTCGAAGCTTTATATATCCAAGCCTTACATCCCAACATCAACAACCAAACTCTGGACCTTCAGATCCTTCCTTCTGCCAAAAGGCACTACCCTACAGGACCTAACACCCCTCCTCGCCCCCCGGTGCCCTTGACGCAGCCCCCCGCGCTACCTCCTTCAGCTTCGTCTTCTGCAGGCGCCACACATCTTAGGCCACGCCCCTCGACACGCAGCCAATCAGCTTCGACCCCACCTATCGACCACCATCCCGCATCCAGTGCGCATGCGTGAAGCGGTTACCCCCTTTTTCTCTCCTAGTTTTCCCTTCCACCAATAGCAGACTTTTGCCCCCTGTTTTCCGCCTCCTCTGATCCTCCACCCTCTATATATACCCTTCCTGTTTACCTTTATATCATTCCTTCCTTACTTGATAATGCTGGTTGTCCAGTGAAACGCGTCGTATATCCTGTATCATCATGTACTTTAATGTAACCCTGTACCACCATGAATTTTGCTCATCTCCTTCATCTACTTCCTGCCACCCAGCGAAAACTCATCAGAGACCTGGAAACTTTGAATAATAAAATTTCCAACGCAGAAATTGCCATTTCTTTCAACCTCGTATGTATTAAAGAAAATATATATATATATATATATATACAGTATATATATATATGTATATATATAATATATATATATTTTTGATTTCTATGTGAATGAGAGATACAAAAGGCATAACTGCCTGCAACAAGTGCCGCCCCCAGATTTGAAAGAGTGGCAGGGCCAAAATCAAGGGACGTTCGAGCTAAAATACCTGGACACACGGAGTTTGAAGCAATTTAATTCATAGAAAGAGGGAAAGACTGATTCTGGGAGAGAGTTCCAGAGCTCAGCAGTTGAATAAAAGAAAGTCTGAGAATAGCGTTTCACTCATGGGTTGGAGAGTTGCACAGAGTAGGGGTGGGATTGTGTTGCAAGGCGAGTACTACATACCGTACGTAGAGGAGGTGGTATACACTGGGAAAGCTCCGAGATACACTGATTATTGTTGTAGCGATAGATTAGCGAGAGAGATGCAACATTGCGGCGAAGAGAGAGAGATTGCCGAGACTTGGTGAGTGGACGGGAGTTAATGATACGAAATGCTTTCCTCTCTACTTTGTCTAGGAGTGTGGTGTGAGAGGATCCTCCCCACACATGTGAACAATACTCAAACCAAGGACACACTGTTCCCCTGTACAGAGCAAGAAGCTGCGCAGGGGTAAAGAACCCGTTGAGGTGGTTGAGAACACCCAGCTTCTGGGAGGCGGCCTTAGCAAGATTGGTAATATGGTCCTTCCAAGTGAGAGCAGAAGAAAAAGAGACACTGAGAATATTGAGAGAAGATTAAGGATTGATTTTTGTATTGTTGAAGAATAAGGGATAGTCCTCTGGAGGTTCCTGACGGGTAGTAAGATGGATAATTTTGGTCTTGGAAGCAATAAAAGCAACAAGGTTTTCTCTACCCCAGTTAGAAATAGTAGCTAGATCAGAAGATAGGTGTTTCATGGCTTCATTACATTTGATTTTGAGGCACTGATGGCTGGGGCGTTTTGGGAAACTAATTGAGTAGTGTAAGGTAGAGTCGTCTGCATATGAATGGATGGGACTGGATGTACAGTTGATAAAATCATTTATGAAAATAAGAGAGAGAATAGGCGATAGGAAAGAACCCTGAGGAACACCGGAGTTGATAGGATGAGGAAATGAGCGATGGCTGTCCACAACCGCAGCTATGGAACGGCTGGAAAGGAAATTAGAGACAAAGGCACATATGGAGGGATAGAAACGGAAGGAGGATTGTTTGGAAATTAAAGAGTTGTGCCAGACTCTATCGAAGGCCTTCGATATGTCTAGTGCAAAAGAAAAAGTCTCACCGAAGTCCCGAAAGTTGGATGACCAAGAGTTAGTAAGATATAAAAGATCACCAGTAGAGCGACCCCTAAGGAAGCTATACTGGCGATCTGAGAGTAGATTATAAGAAGAGAAATGCGTAAGAAAATTGGAAGCAAGAATAGTTTCAAAAGCTTTAGAGATACAAGAGAAGAGAGCAATTGGACAATAGTTGGAGGGTTGAGAGTGGTCACCCTTCTTTGGGACAGGTGGAATGAGAGCAAACTGCCAGCAAGCAGGGAAGACGTTAGAGGAGAGACAGAGACGAAAGAGTTTGCCTAGGCAGAGGGTCAGCACGGAAGCACAGTTTTTTAGTACAACAGGAGGAACACCATCCGGACCGTACACCTTCTTAGTACTTAGCCCAGAGAGGGTAGAAAGTACATCTTTAGAAGAGATTAGGATATTAGGCATAAGTAGGAGAGAATGGGATGGAGAGGGAGGAACAGCACTGGAATCATCCAAGGTGGAGTTTCTAGAAAAAGTTTGAGCGAAGAGTTCAGCTTTGTCAGAGGAAGAAGTGATGGTTGTGCCATCAGCGTGGAAAAGGGGAGGGAAAGACGAGGAAGAAAAATTATTGGAGAGGTTTTTGGCTAGATGCCAGAAAGCTTGGGAAGAGCTAGAGTTGGATAGTTCAGTGTTTTTATTATTGATGAAAGAGTGCTTGGCAAGTCGAAGAACAGATTTGGCTTGATTCCGGGCAGAAACATAGGAAGAATGAGATTCTTGAGTTTTAAGGTGTCGGTACCGTTTTAAGGTTTCCTCCTTGTTGTGGACAGCAGTAGAACAAGCGTGAGTAAACCAATTTTGTTTTGCATTAGACTGAAAGAAAGAAAATGGAATGTACGTTTTCTTGCCCGAGAGGATTACCTCGGTAAAGCGTTCAGCACTCTCTGAGGGTCCTCGGCCACGGAAGCAGAAGTCATTCCATGGGAAATCAAAGAAGTACTGCCGGAGAGCCTCCAAGTCGGCAGCGCCGCCGGCTGGGAGGATCGGGTGGCCGTACTGAAGAGATAGGAAGGACAGGTGACAGAGATAAGTTTATGGTCGGAGGAGCCCAAAGGAGAGAAAAGATTGACAGTACAAGAAGAAGGGTTAAAATTCAGAAATAAGTCAAGAATGTTGGGCCGATCGCCAAAGCGATCCGGGATAAGAGTGGGTTGCTGGACCAGCAATATTTATATATATATATACAGGTATACAGTATATATATATATATATATATATATATATATATATATATATATATATATATATATATATAATTTAGAGATGGACCGAATATTCGCTTCCGTTCGCATGTGCGAATATTCGCTATGTTTTTCAATATTCTCATTCGTATTCGCATCTGCATTTCCATTCTAAGCTATCTACGAATATGCGAATATGTTTACCAAACCAATGGAAAATATAAAACAATATAAAATATTAAATGTCAAAGTTAACACAAACGAATAAATAAAAGTGTAGATGTGCGTTGGTTGTGGCCGCTAGAGTGGAATGAAGGAGGACTGAGCAGTGTTGCCACTAAACTTTATTTAATAGTACCAGATCGAACCAGTGACAAGTATCAAATTATTCGAAAAACGTACCAAATACTACTGATGCAGTGAGTTGGAGATGATTAACCGACAGTGTTGTCATTTACATTCCTTCTAAATTAATTTATCTAATCTCTACAAACCCTTAAACTGGGATATATTCCATATATCCCATTAGTTTAGATTTGAAAGCCCAACAGGGACAATTATTGTTGCCGTTATATAATAAATTTCATAGTTGTAAATGTGATTGGGGGTTGATATGAAATTTGGTTATTAGAAAAAAAATGTAAAACATCTTCCGCTAGATTGCTGTTTAGACATGCTAGATTTAGAGGAAAAATAACTAAAATGGCATCACTGCCCGGTAAACGAACGTGTGCTGGACCTGGACAGTTGAACATAAGAACATAAAATCGCGGGAAACTGCATAAGGTCATGCGGCCCACACGAGGGAGCTCGCATTCACACCCAGCCTATATCATCCATATGGGAATCCACATGTTAACAACTCTATTCCCAAACCAGTGCTTTCCTATATCTTTCCTAAATCTAAACTTATCTAACTTGAAACCATTTGAGCGGGTTATATCGCCGTTCTTTAGCTCATCTATATCGCCCTTATTTATACCTTTTATCCATTTAAATACCTCTATCATGTCTCCCCTACATCTTCGTTTTTCTAGTGAGTGCAAGCCTAAGGCTTTCAACCTCTCTTCATACGATAAGTATCCCATGTAATAGCATGTCAATAAAGAATATTCCATCATATTTCCTCACTGATTTCGTATTTTGTACCAGATATTGACTATTTTATTGAAGGATGGAATCAGGATTGAAATATTCGCAATTCGCATTCGCGAATTTTACAACTAAAAATTCGCATTCGCATTCGCAAATATGGAAAATTTACATTCGTTCCATCTCATATACTCTGTATATATATATACATATATATATATATTGTTACGAGGGCAGCCGGGGCAACCAGATGCTTACATAGCCTAGCCCACAGCACCGAACTACCCTCCAACAGACACGCTCTTAATATCTGACTCAAACACCAAGACATGCAGGTTCTCTAGGAAAAATGGTTATCTTCCTCTTGGCTCTATTAAAGCAGCAACAAGGAGACACAAAAATATCGATTGCCCCCGAGTCTGGTAGATAATGCGTATAATATTTAAGAGTCCTTCTCTTCTAGACTGCACCTGACTGAGGAAACATAACGCTGCCAGACTCCCAGACACTTCATAGTATGCCCAATCGCTTAGGAATTAGGAATAATATAAAGCCGAAACATGGGGGAGAGTCTGGAGCACTAACCTAAGACATAGAAAACAAGAGTTGACATACCAGTAGGTTGGGGATATGTTACCCTTGAGCATACCTCCAAATCACTGTGAATGTCAACTTCAATAATGAAGGAGAAATATAATAAAATAATATCAATAGGCAATGCAGTTAAACAATGTGAAAGAATGCACGGAAGAACAGGGTGAAGCTTATATCTTAAAATTGCCAAAGAAGAAGTGAATGCAGTAATTTATAGTAAACTAAAGATGTTAAAATAAAACAATATGCTCAATATGACTCCAGCCCCAGCTATGCTCCAATCAACTAACGAACAAAAAGAAATATGCGGTATTCAAGGGACGACACGGAGCAAGCCAACACCGACAGATAAGGATGTTGCTATCTCAAGGGACGGGACAGGAGTGAAGCTCCTACACTCGCTCTGGTTCCCACGACCAGACGAGGGAGAGAAGGGGGAGTACCAGGTACCGCCAGAACATACAATTAACTAGGCAGCCTGGGCTCTCACTCGCAACACAAAGTAATCAAGTAAAACATAAGACAACATTGTGTAAACTTATGATAGACGAAATAATTGCACAAAGGCTAAATAAACTAATTAATTATAGTAATAGCCAACCGGCCACACAGACTACAGGTGCCGTCCTGCTAGCCACGAGGGAAGATAGGAAGAGGGATAGCCAGCAACTAGCCTCTCCCAAGGCCCTCCACAATAGACCTCGTGAATTATACAAGTTAAAACAAACACTTACAGCTGACATATCTGCTGGAAGTGACAATATATATATATATATATATATATATATATATATATATATATATATATACAAATATATATATATATTTATATATACTGTATATATATATATATATATATATATATATGTATATATATTAGGGTGGCCCAAAAACATAGGGCTATAATTTGTTTCTAATACTATGCTGCTCCAAAAGGCTGGTTTGGTTACATATGACTACAAGACCCTACATGCAAAACATTGGAGAGATAGGAGCATGTTTAGAGGTCCCAACAACTTACGCATTACAATTCAAAGATTTGTTTCTGCCTTATTATGTTATATTTATTACAATTAACACACAATTTTTCATTGTTTACAGTTTTTGGTATATATAATGGCAACAACCAAGAATAAATTAAGTACAAAATATTTATATTTTATTTCAAAATCGAAAAATTTACATATAGTTGGTACCACTAAATACAGTAAAATATTTATGATTTTCTGCATGCAAACTCCCGTTGTGATATGGAACAGGATCAGCCTTGTGGAGAATGACAATTTAAACTTTTTGTTTTTGGGCCACCCTAATATATATATATATATGGAGGTAAAATCACAAATACGTGTGATCAAATTATGTAGTAAAACTCGCTAGGAAAATTGAAACAATGGAACACCTGTTCCATTGTTTCAATTTTCCTAGCGAGTTTTAATATATATATACCGGTATATATATATAATTTTCTCTTATCATTTTTAGTGTTTGCCTAATTAAAAATTAAATATCAGATATCATACACAAAGAGTTAATAAAATATGCATTACGATTTATAGAAGAACAACCAGTGAGCCCGATCCTACATAAACGGTACCAACCTTCTAACCAGCACTGTATGCTAATCGAGTTAATTACAAAACAATTATATTTAATAACCATTTTAGAACAATTAACAAGTAATTGCCTCCATTTGGCATGCCGCATTATGTGATTATGAGTTTTGGGGGGTTTACAAACGAGGTAATTGACGATTTACATTTTCAGTGTGTATATATATATATATACTGTATATATATATATATATATATATATATATATATATATATATATATATATATATATTACCTCCACACTAAAGATTATCCAAACTACTCTACCAGACTACTACTACCAGGACCGGTCAGGTGATACTAGCGGAAGTAAACACCTGGCCGGCTAGAGACACACCTGGGGGTATTATTGCAGGGCTTGGGGGGGTATATGGCCCACGGGGGAATAGTTGGTTGTTGGAGCCCCTGGGGAAGTTTGGGTGTGCTGAGTGTTCTACAAATTGAATTGCTGTGTGTGTGTGTTTGTGTGCGAGTGTCAATATGTGTGGGCGTGTGTGTTTGTGAGTGTGTTTCAATATGTGGGCCTGTGTGTGTGTGTGTGAATGTGTTATTGTGTGAGTATATGTGTCAATGTGCGGGCCTGTGTGTGTGTGTGTGAATATGTGTTTGTGTGTGTGTGAATTGTCTTGATGGTGTAATGGTTAGAGCGTGTAAGTTCTGTATGTTATATCCTAGGTTCGAATCCTGGGAGAATCACATGTTTTCATTAATTTAATTTGGGTGTTATTGGTGTTAAGCACGATGCTAAAAATAATGTGTGTTTGTGAGTGTGTGCTGGTGTGTGTGTGGGAATGGGTGTCTGTGTGTGAATATGTGTTTGTGAGTGTTTGTGTGTTTCTATGTGTGTGCCTGTGTGTTTGTGAATATGTGGCTGTGAGTGTGTGCATGAGTGTTTGTGTGTGTGCCTTTGTGTGTGAATGTGTGTTTTGTGTGAGCATTTGTGTTTGTGAATGTGCTATTTGTGTGTGCCTGTGTGTGTGAATGTGTGTTTGTAAGTGTGTGTTTGTGAGTGTGTGTCAATGTGTATTTGTGACTGTATACCAGTGTGTGTAGATGTGAGTGTGAACGTGTGTCTGTGTTATTGTGTGTGTGTGAATATATGTGTGTGAGTGTGTGTACCTGTGTGTGTTTGTGTAAGTGTATCTCTGATCCAGTGTTATATGGAGCAGTACTTTAGAAAGAACGATAGGGACCCTAGCGTAGATTATATATTATTGGTGAGATTGTGTTGCTATTTTCATTGTTACTGAGAGAGAGAGAGAGGGAGAGAGGGGTGGGGGGAGTGATAACACTGTGAGAGGGAGGAAGAGTGCCTCGTTAGGGAGAGAACTAGTACTGGTGGTCTTCCTATCAGAGGAGGGGGAGGAAAAAAACAAGAAGTGGACGAAGAAGAAGAAGAAGTAGAAGAAGAAGAAGAAGAAGAAGAAGATGAAGAAGAGTGAAAGAGTAGGAGTAGAAACAAGACAAAGAAGAAGAAACAAGAGGAATAATATGAAATGGAAGAGGAAGAATCATAATCAGGATCATACATTTTATTTCATTAATACAATGGTTCTTCTTTACATACAATACGTAATAATTATATATAACTACTATTACGCCCTGAACCTCTGTATGAGTTGTTGAAGCTTCACTTGGTTCGTGTGAGGGGGATTCATACACTGCCCTGCTTCATCACTGCTTCGTGGCTCTCGCCTCCGGCATGTCTCGCTTCACCTGTTACTTCATACCTACACTTATATTTAGTGAGGGCAATCGGTACTAAATAGGACAAGAATTGCTCACAAGGTGATACAAGCATAACACTTTCCACAATAGTTCACAAAGACCTATTTTACAATTTCAGGGCAGGAGCCACCGAGATTTCAGTGTTGCATAGCAACGGTTGCTAGGCAAATCATTTTCCTTAGCAACCGGCAGCAACAATGCAGTTTCTGGAAAACTGTGAGGTGCTATGGTTTTTTCTCAACTCCTTGTTCTAAAAAACATGTAGCATTGCATTTGGAGATCATATACAAGAATTATGTGGCATAAAATCCAATTTAGGGCAAGTCAGGCTATAAAAATGCCACTCCTAAAGCTTCAGACACTGTTGTCACAGTCACTTTTGCATTTGCAGTAGGCTGTGCATTTTAGATGTGCATCAACACATTTGCAGTCTGTGCATCCTCCTCGGCAAGAACACTTCAGTAGTTCTGGGCAGGTTGCACTGGCTTCGGGCAAGTTAGACCACAGAGGCCTCCACTTTTCTGGGCAAGTCCATCCCCACTCACTTGGAGAGGGCAACTGTCGTTCTGGCACCGTGGTGCAGCCCCAGTGGTGCCCACCTTGTAGTACTGCCCTCTTCATGTGTTGCTGTAGAGCAGCCTTGGTTGGAGGTAGACATGATATCTGACGTCCTTTGTGGATGAACAGATTCTTTCTGACTTCATTGATGGAACGAGAAGTTGCTGTCCTGTCATAGAGTCGAATGGTGAAGTACTCCAGAGAAGCCTCAGTCGCTTCACCAATTTGTTCAGGTGCATTGTGCAGCTCATAGAATGTCGCAGTAAATTCATCATGTGCCTCCCACACTTTCCATGCAGTCTTCTTTCCCACCTGGACCAGATGGGACACAGTATCACAACCTGTATAAGCATGGAACACAGGCAGTGCCAAGGATCTTTCTGTGCCAAGTGGGTAGTGGGTGTGGTTGAGACTGAAGAACCAAGGTGTCAATTTCTTCAATGTATCCACATACAAATCAAAGTCACCAGTACGTAGTGATCGCACAAATGTGAACAAGAGAAGTTCCAGCTCTAGACTCGTATGCCAGTACATGAACTGAGGACTTTCAGCTTTTCGCCGTTCACACCATGTGCTGAAAGTGTCTGTGGATTCTTCGGAATTGTTTGCAACATATCCATCATAAGCCTTCTTGAGAAGGATGTACAATGCACATGCAGTGACTTGGTGAGCATGACGGGTTCGAGTCACATGTGATGCCTTCAGGAAGGACTCAGCAATGCCTGGTGTGGCAACATCAGCTTCCTGGAGAACTTCCACCCAACCACTTCCATCAAGCCAATGACCCAAAGCTTTCAAGCCTGTCATTTCAGTGTGTAGACCCCCCATAAGCATTACAAACTTGTCCTCACCATACAGTTCGGACATATTCCATTGCAGCTTCTTCAGTGTAGCATACAGAGGTTGGTCCCCACTAATCACTGGAGTCTGGCCAGGGTTGAGGTGATGAACTGCTGACTTCACCACTTCCATGCAATGCCGAAGCATAGATGGTGAGCTGGCTTCCTCAACAAAGAGAGGCATCATGGCATTCACAGATGGCAGAATGTCTGGGTCTGGCACTCTGCTGGCATGGTATGCTGCCCAAGACAAAGTCGCCTCTGCTGATATGTCATCTGCATGATGTTTCTCAACATGACTCAGCCAGTCATATTCCTTGTCCATGTCCTTGGTCAAAGGGGTGTTGGAAGAAGCCAGGTCTGCAGGGATGGGTGGGACAAAGACGTCATTTTTTGGCAACCGTGTTGGTTTCAGTTCAGTGTACGAAAGGGGCAAGTCGCTCATTTTCCTCAACCCCTTCTCTTGAGTTATTGAATTAGTGAATCCTTGGCCATTGTCTTCATCTTCACAGACATCTCGCGGAGTGAGATTCTGGAACAAGGACAAGCTGGTGCCATGGAATGAACTTGTAGATGTCGCAGAGCTAGGGTTGTGGTCGATGTTGTCTGCAGCACTGGTGATGAAATGCCCTTTGCGAAGTTGAGGAGGACAGACTGTGCCAATCTGATGGTAATAGTCACAGACGTTATTACCCAATGATGTGATCAAGTCCATTGTGCGGTTGTATGATGCCGACATACCAAGAGTATATAGACTCTCAATCAACTTTCTATCTCTGGTTAGTGCATGAGCCTTAAGACCTACATAGACGGGTAGTGGCGTTTCACGATCTTTGCTGTGATATACTTGTGGATTTCTCACAGAATCCCTGTGTCTCTTGATGCTGTTGTACACCAACAGCTGAGCAATGGATAGTATTGGTTGGCTGATAGTTGTGTTGGATGTTTGATCTGTGATGTTTGAACCATTGATAAGCATGCTGACCAGTGACAAAAGGGACCGTGGAACAGACTCCACTTGGCTGTTATGGCCAAACGATCCAGAGAATGTTATTTTGTGTGCGAAGATGTCCTGTCGGATCATTTCAGCAATTTGGGTCATCATGACACTCTGCTCGTCTCGATCAGTCTGGTATCCTTCTCGGAGAATAGAGCCAACATCTTCTTCACAAGCCATGAACACATCTCGTCCTTCTTTGTAAGCTTTCATCCTTGGGAGATGCATGAGAATGCGGTCTTTCAGATGCTTACTGTTTACTCGTGCAGTAACATCCACTCCAAGTTGATTTAGCCTGTCAGTGTAGAGCTTCACAAGATCTGCAAGTCTGAACACCTTCACATCCTCATCTTGCCTCTTCTCTTCAATGTAGGAAATCAGCTGAGCCAAAGCAATTCCTTTACATGTCTGGTCATCTGAGGCATCCTGATCCTGTGATACCTTTGCACGAGCTCTATTGTACAGGTTTGTAAGGCAGTTTGCATGATACTTTACCTCCTGGGCAATAAATCCTGCACTTAATTTTGCAAGAAGATTTTCATCTTGTAGATCATGTGCGCATTTCCTCACACGAAAATCTAGTTGAAATGTACAGACTTCGCGGAGGTTCTCCTTTGTTTGCTGCTGGGAACAAAAGAAGCATTTGGGACAATTGCTGCCAACTGTTCCACTTGAGGCAGTCTCACCACCACTGCTAGTGCTACGTGTGAAAATTCGTTTTGAAGCAGTCCCATCTTCCTCAGACTTGTACTTTCGTTTTGCGCGTTCCAGTTTGGTATGTGAAAACTTCTGATAACAAGATTTGTGCCACTTTGCATTCTGTTCTTTCAATGTTAATTGAATACCATTCCCATGGTCAAGTCGTGCCAGATTGATTTTGATTGGCATTGAGTCAAGGTTACTAAACTGTGTGATGTTGTCTACTATGGTTTCATAGCCTCTGTCAGTTGGTGATATGAGAGACTCTTTGGTGTCCAGTTGACAAAAAACACAGATAGTCCAATCAGTTGCTTGAACAGATGAAGATGAGGCACTGGCCATTTCTGTGAATATTCAGTACGTCTTGACTATCACTGTGCGCAGATCAAATATATCAAACTTGCTGAAACTGGAAACAAAATATGATTAAGGCCGAGGGTTTATCCTTTTACCACCTTTATCAAATACATCTGTTGCACACATTCCTTTATGGGATACAACTAGGTTCAGTTTCCCTACACCTAGCCCGATCGTTCATCCAGTGCCATTTAAGTCCCGTGCGATCTGTACACCTTCCGGGTAATTCTTAAGCCCCGTTACCCTTGGCTCGGCTCTCCCGCGCTGGCACATCCTGTCAATTCAGGCGCGGCTATCTAACTACATCTACCAACTACAAACTACAGTTTAGTAGCTAGTGGATTTGGGGCTGTTAGATAGCATTTGGGACACTGATCTAGATATACTAGTACTTATTAAAGTACTAGTATATCTAGATCAGCTGGCACTGAACCCCATGCTGAGTTACACAGCAGTGATGTCACCAGTGTGCCCTGGTTGTGTGCTGACATTCACTCTATTATATAGATATATATGCTTTTATACATCTTTTGAACCATTTTAGGAGTGAATATAGGAAAATAAATAAAAGTACAAAGTCATAACACTTCATAGTAGTTCAGAAACTGCATCGTTGCTGCCGGTTGCTAAGGAAAATGCTTTGCCTAGCAACCGTTGCTATGCAATACAGAAATCTCGGTGGCTCCTGCTCTGAAATTGTAAAGTAGGTCCTTGTGAACATTTCCGGGAAGTTTCATGCTTGTATCACCTTGTGAGCAATTCTTGCACCCATTTCCAATTCGTGATTCCTGGATTCTAGAGGGTGCTGACAAGGATTTGGTGGAGTTTCCTCTCTGACCCTCCTATACACCCGAGGTCTCTTCCGCCGTCATCTACGTCCTCTAGTCAGTCATATTCTGGATTTACCTCGGTGGTGTTGTGTGTTGGAGTACTTACCTTTACCCGTGTCAACTTCTACTCGTGTACTCCATCATTCACAAATCTCAGGAGGATACGACTAGGAGTTACCAGGTGGACGAGACCTGAGTTGGTGATACTATAATATTTGCTTCCTTTTTGTTTAATTAAATGTAAATATAAATTTAAATAAGAACATTTATATATCTATTTGCTATTGTTTATTTTGTTAAGAATATTATTATTTTCATTAGCCATTATTTAATAAGTAATTATCAGTAATATATATTTGTTTGCATATTTTTTTATAATAATAAATTAAAATTTAATTATTGTCTATTCTCTATCCATTTAGTTTAAGGCCTATAAATGAGTCAGAATTTTGAACTGCCGGTAAAATACAACTCAGTGTTAGTGTACAGTTGGAGAACATATCATTATTATTCAATACTTCAGTATTGGTGTACAGTGGGTTAATTCAATCTTCCTAGTTAAAAATCAATAACACTGGATGTCTTGGTGTATATTTAACTGTAAAGTCATACCCAGTCAGTCTTAATGTGTTGCTACCAGGGTATCCTCTACCCCTATATAATTAGGCCTGTTTTTTCTTGGACGCTGGGCCATAACATATTATGGGGGCCTGACCGGGATTCTTTTTTCATATGGATGTTTAACTGGGTAGTTCGAGTTCGTGCGTCATTTGTACAGCCATTCTTTCGTGTAACTTAAATCCATTGGTTAATTTATTATTGTATCACACAGCTGCGGTCTGCCTGTAAGTATTACCGGTTACTATTTAAATAATCTCTTCTTTCAAGTTGTCTTGTGTGGTGTGGTAATACTACAGTTTAAGTCCAAGTACAGTGGTTCAACCTTTCCACATTAGATCTTATCCAGAATATGCTAACTCTTTGACTCGTCATGGCTCGTTAAAACTAGGACAGGCAGTTGCGAGTTTTCAGTCTTTCATTAATCCTTAGTGATAAAGTAATCTCTTTGCGCTTCAAACAGTCACTGTGTCTTTATTATATAACAGAATAGACTAGCTTTCATGTATATAACCTATTCAAACACTTCAACCCAAGCCATAAAGTCGCAACTAGGATAGAAGTAGGATCCTACTGGAATTTTCTGTCAGTGTCTTAATGCCTTTTCCCTTGTCCTATATTGCATCGGGTGTGTGTTTCATGTCTTGCATTGTGAACTGGGGTAACGTCAGTAGTTGCCGAGATTCTATTGGTGTTCTGTCTGTCATTGCTCTAATCATACAGCATTAATCTGGCTGGAATTGTGTTGTATCTCCGCTGCTTCATTCAGTAATAAGTCTCCCTAGGCAACTACTATTGTAGGGTCCTAGTCACTAGTAATAGTCACCCAGTCAGTTTAGGGAGTCATGACGATCCTATTCCTTTATAGTGTTATGTCATTGGTAAATTTAAAACTATAATCTTTAATCTGTTATCTGTAATTTTAATATATAATCATGCCTGCTTCATTTGATTGTATGGGATTTTGCAAAGAACCTTCCCTTGGTAGATTAAGAGGGGTAATAATCAACAAGGACAATTGGAAGTTCATTGCACAATATTTTAGCATTTCATATGAGAGTACCATATTAAAGAGCAAGTAAAAAACATAGTCTTAGAATCTTTAGTCTCCCTTGGCAAACTTCCTGCGGAGGCCATAGATGAATTCACTCCTATGTCACTCTATGAATGAGTCCCAACTTCAAGCAGATGCAGGTAATGATACGTCTGTTGTCTGGGATGCTTCTCGCTTAGCTTTTGAGAGAGAACGTCTCCATATCCATAACCAGTTTGAACAAACGAAGCTCCAGCAGCAACAACAGTTAGAACAACAGAGGCTCCAGTTAGAACACCAGAAGTTCCAGTTAGAACAACATAGGCTTCAGCTTGATCTAGAACAAAGAGAAAGATGGACAGATAGAAATAAGCAAAGTACAGCAGCTCGAGGACACTCTTACAATTAAATTAGATAAACTAGAATTCGACAAGTCTCACAAAGCCTCTATTCTAGCCAAAGGTATTCAGCTGGTTCCTACCTTTGATGAGCGTGAACCTGAGAAGTCCTTAGAGACCTTCGAGAAGACAGCAGAACATTTAAAATGGGCGAAGGAACATAAGAACATAAGAACATAAGAAAATGGGAGTCTGCAGAAAGCCGATTGGCCCAAGCAAGGCAGATCCCTGTCCCACACAACCCCAATTACAAAGCCCAATTATAGGCTCAACACTCTAATACCCTGAGGGTCATCTTACCAAAACGGTTAGAGATTAACGCAGGATTACGGGGGTCTGCAGATCGCTGATTGGCCCAACCCTGCTGATCCCCCTTCACACCCAACCCTTCTCGTCCATATGCTTATCCAATTTTATCTTAAAGCTCCCTATCGTTTTTAATCCCACTATAGCACTTGGTAGTCCATTCCACCCATCTACAACTCTGTTACCAAACCAATATTTGCCTATATCTTTTCTGAAACGAAATTTATCTAATTTGAAACCATTGGTACGAGTTCTTTCGCTATCACTGAGCTTTAGTACATTTGTCATGTCCCCTTTGTTAATCCCACTAACCCACTTGAATACCTCTATCATATCCCCTCTAACTCTGCGTCTCTCTAACGAATGTAAGCCTAATTTCTTCAACCTTTCTTTATACGGAAGATTTCTAATATTATGGATCATTTTTGTCATTCTACGTTGTAGAATGAATCTATGTCCATTCTGTAATAAGGACACCAAAATTGAACAGCATAATCCATATGGGGTCTCACTAATGACAAGTAAAGTTTTAAGATAACATCAGCAGTTCTGTTACTCACACTCCTAGAGATGAACCCGAGAATCCTGTTTGCCTTGTTTCGAACGCTTATACACTGTTGTCTTGGCTTCAAATCATTGCTAACAAACACAAGACTGGGTATGGCTTCTACAACCTAAACTAACGGGTAAGGCTGCTCTTACTTTAACTTACTTAGACAACATAAAGGATTATGACTTTGTCAAGAAGGCCATTCTGGATGCATACGCCATCACTCCAGATAACTACATGGGCTGGTCTATCGGAGTGAGAATTGAGCGCTCTCTGCCATACCCATAGCTTACTCTGACTGTTCCTTTTACTTATATATTTTCTAGATCTCAAGTGACGGCGTCTCTTCCGTGGATTGACCTCCCAATCTACCAAGATTGGAAGCCAAAGAGTCACATTTTTCCTTTGCCCCTCGACTTTCTCTTCATAATTGTTGAGGGGCACAGGGCCCTGGGTGGGGCTATGATATCCCGGGCGTTTCCGCACCCTCCTCAGCTCCCCGCCATGGAGTGGCTTCGGTCACCCAAGCTTTATTGTGGTCGGCAGGGAGGGTTCTGTGGGGCCGCTCGGTTATGGCCTTGGCCTTGCTCGGGGCCTTGGGGCTGTTCGGCCAGCCAGCTTGGGGAACAACAACTACAGAAGGCAATTTAGGAATCGCTTAAAGTCTGATCAAATCACTTAACTGGAGTTCGTCATAGAGAAATTACGCTTATTCAGGAAGTGGTTACATGCTTCCAATATTGACAACTTTGAAGACATGGTGAATTGTGTAGTTCTAGAAGAATGGAAAAGAAGGTTGCCATTCAATGTCATGGCCTATGTAGAAGAAAAGGGAGAAACTGATATAAAGAAAGCAGCGCAACTTGCAGATTCATATGCATTAATTCATAAGTCCTTCTCTCATTACAAACCAAAATCCAACTTTGTAAAGCCCTTCGCTGGTAAACACCCTGTCTCTGAGGATGGTAAGTCTGTGCGTCCAGCTCTTAGTGATAGGAAGGGTATTGGGGATTTCTGTACTCTTTTATGAGAATGAGGGAGGCAAAAGGCATAACTGCCTATAGCGAGTGCCTCCCCCATAGTTGAAAGAGTGACAGGGCCAAAATCAAGGGACATTCGACCCAAAATGCCTGGACACACAGAGTTTGAAGCAATTTAAGTCATAGGAAAAGGGAAAGACTGATTCTGGGAGAGAGTTCCAGAGCTTTGCTGCTGAGTAGAAGAAAGTTTTAGAGTAACATTTCACTCTTGGGTTGGAGAGTTGCACAGAGTAGGGGTGGGATTGAGTTGCAAGACGGGTACCACGTGCCCTACGTAAAGGAGGTGGTATACACTGGGAAAGCTCTGAGGAACACTGATTATTATAGAATTATTAGCGATAGAATAGCGAGAGAGATGCAACATTGTGGCGGAGAGAGAGAGATTGCAGCGAGTTGGTGAGTGGACGAGAGTCAATGATACGAAAGGCCTTCCTTTCAACTTTGTCTAGGAGAGCGGTGTGAGAGGAACCTCCCCACACATGTGAACAATAATCAATACAAGGACGCAATATGCCCCTGTACAGAGCAAGAAGAAGCTGTGCAGGGGAAAATAACCCCGTAAGGCGGTTGAGCACATCCAGCTTCTGGGAGGCTGCCTTAGCAAGACTGGTAATATGGTCCTTTCAACTGAGAGCAGAAGAAAAAGAGACACCAAGAGTATTGAGAAGATGAAAGATTGATTTTTGTTTTGTTGAAGAATAAGGGATAGTCCGCTGGGATTTCCTTACGGGTAGATATATGGAGAAATTGGATTTTGGAAGCATTAAAGGTAACCAGGTTTTCTCTGTCCCAATTGGAGATAGTATTTAGATCAGAATTTAAGAGTTCTATGGCTTCATTACGTTTGTCGTCGAGGGATTGCTGGCTGGGGCGTTCTGAAAAACTAATGGAGTAGTGTAAGGTTGAGTCTTCTGCATATGAATGGATGGGAATTAAAGTACAGCTGAGATCATTTATAAAAATTAGAAAGAGAATAGGAGATAGGACAGAGCCCTGAGGAACACTGGAGTTTATAGGGTGAGGAAGTGAACATTGAAGGGTGTATGAAGGCGGTTGTTACACAATAAATGGGTCAAGTCTCAGCGCACGGACACTTAAGGATATTGAGACTGAGAAGGAAGCGGCTTCCTTCTCAGTCCCAATATCCTTAAGTGTCCGTGCGGCATGCACTGAGACTTGACCCATTTATTGTGTAACTACCGCCTTCCTACACCCTTCAACAACTTCAAAATGCCTAGGAAGAATAAACTGGTGAAGGCACTACTGCGATCGGGAAATCTATGGGTTTATCCGGGGACGGGGACGGGGCCAGTGACCGTGGCGGGGCCGGGGAAGCCTAGGCCTAGGCTATAATTTATGAACTCGCCCTGTCGCGGGGATCTTCCTTGGAGCCCCCACTCTTCTCACCTACTTCTAGCATTTAATTTTAATGTAAGGAATGACTTGTTTATGTTTCTATTATTGTGTATGCTTGGTTGTCCAATTAGTATTGATTTTGATCAAAAAATACCGTCAAATGTGTGTGGAAATGCGGGCTGTCGCCCATATGTATTTTTCTCCATAAGTTATGTTATCCCCAATGCGCGAATTCCCAAGACACGTGTAATGCCGCCCATATAGGCGTGGATTGGGGGGACTGACTGTACTGGTATCAAATTTTTCCGGGCGAGCGATAACGAGCCTGTAATTTTAATAGTAACGGCCGGGACATTTTTATACCAATAAATGTACAAATTTATCTTTAAGGGGGGTCTAATGGGTGTTTCTTGCAGCTGGATGGAGGTCTAGGGAGGAAACTCCAAAATAATAAAAAACAAAAAACAATAAGCAACTTCATATGCCCATCTCTCATTCAAGCAAGGGTGTGTGATGTCCCATTGGTCATTCAATATATATATATGGCTGGAGTCATGAAAGAAATGCAAGGAAGAGCAGTGGTTGTTGGTGTTCTACTGATAAGGGAAGGAAATGTTGCCTGTATTGTTGTTTGCTGACGATACAGTTCTTATGAGCGATAGTGAATGGGAGTTGCAGGGTCAGATAAATATGTTTTGAGCAGTGTGTGAAAAATGCAATATGAAGGTAAATGCGGGGAAGAGTAAGGTTGTGGTCTTTTAAAGGGGTGCAGTCACAGAGTGTGATGTGAGGTTAATGGTCAGGCTATGGAGAATGTCAGGTCATTTTGGCAATATGCTGAGTATGGATGAGAAAGTGTGGGAGAGGGTGCGACAGGGGAAGAGGCTTGTAGGAACGTTGAAAGCAGTTACAAGAAATAGAGTGGTCAACATGGAAGTAAAGAAGTCCTTGCATGATAGTGTGGTAATCCCGACATTGACGTACGGGAGTGAAGCATGGACTTTGTTGGAGAGACAAACCAAGAGAGAGGGGTGAAAATGAGTTACTGTACCGAACTTGAGAAGTGTGTGTGCAGAGTTACATGGAGGGAATAGAGAGACAATTGAGGAAGTACGAGAGCAGTATGGTGTGGATATAGATACATATAAGCACATACAAATTTAAAGATCGTTTTGTCCACAAAGAATGTGATTATAGTTTCACGTCCTAAATGGCGGCTTTCCAGGCGGCCCTGTTAGTGGAGCAGATAACTGCAAATTTCAGGAGAATCGTTCAAATGGTGATGCAAGCATGAAATTTGGTACATGTACCCTTCAAGGTCCATTCTTCTCAGAAATACCGCTGGCCACGCGAAAATCCAAGATGGCGGTCATTGTTCAAGATGGCTGCCGTGCCTGACCATATATTGCTTAATTCTTTTTTAACACCTTACGAGCGGCCTATGCGGTTTATTTATGTGTACCGCCCAGTGGGGTGTTTTTAGCCAAAATAGGGCTGTTTACGTGATCATTTTCATGCCTAAATAAGACCCAGAACGTAAAACAAGTATCTATCCCTGAAAGGGCATAAACAGAGCTTTCGAATGACACCATAACGATCCTTGTATGATGGATAGTTTTCTTGCAATAACCGTGCAACGCGAGTGCAAAAAGCAGGTAATTCGGTACTTTCGGTACATAATTGAGTATGTAGCGAGTGAGAGAGGGAGGAGGGAGCTGAGATTTGTGTCAGTAGGTTCGCCGCGGTGGTCTGGAGCAGTCATACGCTCGCTAGTCTCCTGCCACCACTTGTCTCTCTCTCTCAGCCACATTACGTGCTGAAATTGCCACTCGACCTATGTCGAGCGCTGCCACATAGTCCAGCTTTATTTAACTCGACTTAAGTGGTGAGCTGCTTTTTAAGGGTTAATTATTACCTGGTGAACATTTTAAGAGAAAACTGTTTCTTGCTAACCAGATTAATGAGAAGCACTGTTTTAATCATTGTCATAGTCTATAATTGGAATTTTAGAATGGCATCCAAGATGGCGTCCATTAATTTCATATGTTCATATCTAAGCAACTACTGAACATATATACATGATTTTTGATATGCACATACATTCTTTGGGTCAGATAATCCAATGGAGCCATTTTCACATTTGTTAGTAAGGACTGAGGCAGTGATGAGATCTTGCAAATATAATAGAGTGATGTCAACACACAACCAGGGCACACTGGTAACATCGCTGCTGTGCAACTCAGCATGGGGTTCAGTGTCAGCTTATTTTACTGTACTATACTATAAGTTGTAGTGTAGTTTAATTTAGTGTCCCAAATGCTTTCTAACAGCCCCATATCAATTAGCTACTAGACAGTAGTTGGTAGTTAGTAGATAGAGTTAGATAGCCGCACCTGAATTGACAGGGTGTGCCAGCGCGGGAGAGCCGAGCCAAGGGTAAGGGGGCTATACATGACTTGCTCATGTACTTACCTGGATGGTGTACAGATCACACGGGACTTAAATGGCACTGGATGAATGATCGGGCTAGGTGTAGGTCACCCGAACCTAGTTGTATCCCATACAGTAATGTGTGTGTAATTTCGTTAAGGTGGTAAAAGGATAAACCCTCGGCCTTAATCAGAAAGCAAAATGGCAGATTCAAAATCCATTTTTCCCATAAGACAAACTGACTGGTCAAAATGTTGTCTTTGCCAGAAAGACAAAAGAGGTGAAGATTTAACATCACCTAGAACCCATTATTCCCTTGAACATGACGGTTATGCCATGCTGGCTACCAACATACCGATGTTTCATGAAATCCAGGAAATGCCATTGATCGTGGATCCAACAAGGCTTGATGAAGGTGACGGCATAGATGCCACTTTGAGAAGAAATCAGGCAAAATACCATGTCAACTGCTGGTTGTTGTTTAACAACAGCAAGCTGAATCGCGCAAGGAAACGCCGATCTAATCGTCAAAGTAGTGAGTCTGAAGACAATCCTGCAAAGCAACGTCGAACTAGCTATGATGGTCAAACTTGTATTTTTTGTGAGAAAGTGGCACCTGCATCTGATCTCAGGTAGGTAATGACCATGAACCTTAACAAGAGGCTACAAGAGTGTGCAGAGGCACTTAACGATGGCAAGCTTCTTGCTAAATTGAGTGGTGGAGATGCTATTGCACAGGAGCTAAAGTACCACAGAGTGTGTCTCAGTGCCCTCTACAACAGGGAAAGGTCCCACCTGAGAAACCTTGAGAAAAGCTCAAGTGCCACTGATCTGGAGCCAGATGTTTATCCATTAATTTTATTAGAGCTGGTGACATACATTGTTGAAAGCAACCTATGCTCAGAAGAGCCAGTCACATTTCGCCTGGCAGATATATGCCACCTTTACCAACAGCGTCTGGCACAACTTGGTGTGGATTTACCACGTGTAAATTCCACCAGACTGAAGGATAAACTTCTGGAAGAAATTCCAGAACTTGAAGCTCATAGAAGTGGAAGAGATGTACTTCTTGCATTTCAGAAAGATGTGGGCAAAGCAATTACTCAAATTTCTGATTTTTCAGATGCACTCATCACTGCTAAAGCAGCAAAGATTCTAAGAAAATGCATGCTTGAACATCAATCAAAATTTGATGGCACATTTCCAGCTGGTTGTGTGCAAAATGCCATACCTCCCCTTCTGCTTCAGTGTGTGGGATGGTTGAACATGGAGCTGACATCAAGTCTCAACTGAGATTTGGAGTTTCAAAGTCTGATCAGGCCATTGCCCAATTGATGCAGTTTAACTGCTACTCCCGATACAAAGAGGGAGCTGCTACACATAGGCACTCAAAAGACAGAGAAACACCATTCCCAGTCTACATGGGACTCTCAGTCTATGCCAAAACCCGGAAAAGAAACCTGGTCGCAATGCTGCATGAGCATGGCCTCAGCATCTCATATGACAGGGTGATGGAGGTCTCAGCTGAATTAGGAGATGCCACAGTCAACAAGTATGTCGAGGAGGGTGTGGTCTGTCCACCAGTACTGCGTAAAGAGTTGATCACCACTGCCGTGATGGACAACATCGACCACAACCCTTCCGCAACAACTGCCACAACCTCCTTCAATGGGATTAGTATTTCTGTATTTCAACATCCCACCAAGGTAAATGGTGGCCAGGAGCGTAAAAAACTCAGGCTTGGACCTGAGAAAGTAAAGGCCGTTCCAGAACTTCCTGACACATTCACAAACATTACTCTGGCATCCTTCAAAGCAAAGAACCCCCTGGCACCAAAACTTCCACTGCCAAAGCCAGCCACAGATGTCTTCGGCCCACAACTGGCCATGGAGTACCAGTGGCTAGAGAAAGTAATAGTGACTGAGGAAGTACATGGTGCAGTGAACTTGACATGGTCAGCACATCATGCTTCAATGAAGAGAGGCCCAGAATTTGAAGTAAGCATTACTTCATTGCTTCCTCTTCTGCGGGACCAAGCTCACTCTGTTGCTACTGTCAAACATGTGATGAAGAAAGTACAGGATGTAGTAGCTTATCTGAACCCTGGTCAGGTACCTGTTATTGCAGCTGATCAGCCAATCTATGCCCTTGCAAAACAGGTGCAGTGGCAATGGCCTGACCAATATGGAGAGGACAAGTACCTGGTCATGTTTGGAGGTCTGCACATTGAGATGGCAGCGCTAAAGTCCTTGGGCACTCTCCTCAATGACAGCGGGTGGACAGGAGCCTTGGTGGAAGCAGGTGTGGCTTCATCAGGCACTGCAGAATCTTTCCTGTCAGCTGCAAGTGTTAACAGGACACGTCAAATGCATCAGGTTACAGCAGCCTGTACAAGCTCCTGAAAGCTGCATATGTGGATCACTGTGCAGAGCTACCAGATCACAAAGAAGAGACATTGAGCTTTGAGGAGTGGTGTGCCATTCGTAAAGAGCAAAGCCCACAGTTCCACTTCTGGCACATGGTGCTGTCAATGGAGCTTGTCATCTTCTTGCTCATCAGGTCTTTCCGTGAAGCCAACTTTGCTCTCTATTGCCAGGCATTGAGTGAGTTAATCCCCTTCTTCTTTGCCAATAACAATACAAATTATGCCAGGTGGCTTCCAGTCCACCTGAGGGACATGCTCACTCTGGAGAGCACACACCCTGAGCTGTCTCAAGAATTCAAGAAGGGAAACTTTGTTGTCCACAAGACAAGTCGTGACTTCTCCGCAATGGCCCTTGACCAAGCCCATGAGCAGGCCAATGCCATCATCAAGGCTGATGGTGGAGCCATTGGGCTCACTGAAGACCCAGCAGCACTTAGGCGATGGATGGTTGCTGGTCCTGAGGTAAGCCGTTTGGTGTCCCTGTATGAACAAGAGGCTCAAGCTAAAGAGTCAAGTGAACACACAGCTCGCCACGAGCAAACACCGCAGGCACAGCTGACTTTCCTGGAAAGAGTCAATAAGCTGTCTCTGACTTTGCAAGAGTTGGGCAGTCCTTTCCAGGATGACAGTCAAGAGCTGTATTTTATTGACAACAAAGAGATAGCTCACCCCAGCTCAGTGGAACTTCTGCAGATTCAGTTGGAGAGAGGCCAAACTAAATTCCAGGACTTTTCTGAAGCCTTAGCAAATAATCTAGTTTCCTTCTATGAGTCAATCAAGAGGAACAAAACTGACTTCTTCAGGCAAGAATCTGCTCCTATTAAGCACTCAAAGCAGAAGCTTCTGAAGGAGGACTACAAGCTCTTCTCAAAGCTGTTCATCTCCTGTCAGAGCAGACAGTGTGATCTGCAAGAGTTCTTCCAGCATGAGAATCAGGCATTCCCAGCTGCACTGAGTGAGGGTGGAAGGCTGTATACTTGCCAGAAGTCTCAACTGACCTCTATCTTGGAGACTCATTTTACATCAACAGACGAAGAACCAGAGACCGATGTCCTGATTGTAGATGGGTCTGCTTTGGTCCATGTCTTGCCACCAAAGAGAGGAAAGACCTTTGAGGGCTATGCAACTCTGGACTTCCTGCCATTTATTCACAGCTATGCTACGAAGTACAAGACAACACATCTTGTCTTTGATGTGTACAACCCATCCAGCCTCAAAGCCGAGACCAGGTCTCAACGTGGCCAGGGAGGAAGACGCAAGATGACAAACAAGAACAGCATTTCATCCAATAGGCGTAACTTCCTTAGGCATAATGACAACAAGACGGAGTTGTTCCAGTTCCTGGCAGACAGGGTTGCCCAAATGTCTGCACCAAACTTGGTAATTGTCACAAAGGGATCTGCAGTCCTCAGCACTCATGAAACTGGTCTTCAAGGACTGGACAAGTGCTCTCATGAGGAAGCTGACAGCTGCATCTTTGTGCATGCCAAATATGCTGCAGAACATGGGAGCAAAGCCATCATGGTCAAGGCAAATGATACAGATGTTGTCAAGTTCAATATTTTGAGATCGGACCGGAGTACCTGATCCCACGTCATTCTAGGTCTACCCATACGCGCAGCTTCCCCCGCGTTCACAGTCCGGCATAATTATCTTCACCCAGTTCTGATCATCCATTCTATCCATGTGTCCAAACCAACCAAGTCGGCTCTTGCGCATCGCTTCACTGACACTCCGACGCCCTCTTAATTCCTCGCTTGATACCCCATCCCTGAGGTTAACTCCATATATCTATCTCACCATTCTCTTCTCATTCTGTTCCATTCTATTGATATCCTCTGCTTTAACCGGCCATGTCTCCGAGGCATAGGTCATCACACTCCTAACACTCAAGGTATTGGTATACACCTTCCCTTTAACACCTTAAGAGCGGCATATGCGGTTTATTTATATGTACCGCCCAGCGGGGTGTTTTTAGCCAAAATAGGGCTGTTTACGTGATAATTTTCATGCCTAAATAAGACCCAGAACGTAAAACAAGTATCTATCCCTGAAAGGGCATAAACAGAGCTTTCGAATGACACCATAACGATCCTTTTATGATGGCTAGTTTTCTTGCAATAACCGTGCAACGCGAGTGCAAAAAGCATGTAATTAGGCACTTTCCCCATACAATTCCTTATATAGCGAGTGAGAGAGGTAGGAGGGAGGTGAGATTCGTGTCAGTAGGTTCGCCGCGGTGGTCTGGAGCAGTCATACGCTCGCTACTCTCCTGCCACCACTTGTCTCTCTCTCTCAGCAACATTACGTGCTGAAATTGCCACTCGAGTTATGTCGAGCCCCGCCACATAGTCCAGCTTTATTTAACTCGACTTATGTGGTGAGCCGCTAATTAAGGGTTAAGGTGAAGTGGGATTCTTCTCATGGTCAGAAGTGGCAACAGCTCTCTAAACTTCCCCCAGCCACTTTTGACTAGCAATGGAGCCAGCTTCAGCGCCACCTCTGGCAGAAACCGTATCGCCCAAATAGCAGAATGTGTTCACACACTTCAGCGTTACAATGTCTAAATCAACACTAACAGGCGGGTAATTTAACACAAGTTCTCCCTTGCACACTGCACATTCAAAGTCTATGATTCTTGTCAAAGGTGCTCTAGATACACTAAATCTTATTTAGCCTACTCAGTCACTACAGATGCAGCATTGAATTGAGTTACTTCCCACCCCCTTCCCACTTAGTGTGCATGGATAGCCTAGTCGCCGCTTCTTTCCATAGTTCCATGCCCTACTCCACTAATCATGACTTTTGTTTTTATCTATATTAACTCTTAGACCCTTGTTTGCCATACCATCCCTCCATATTTTGAACTTTACCTCTGCTTCCTGCGCACTATCTGCGATACGAACTAGGTCATCTGCATGTAAGAACTCAAATGGGAGTCCTGTCCTAAAGTCCCTTGACAGAGCCTCCAAGCCTCCAGGACCAAAACAAACTGTAATGGGCTCAGCAATAAACCTTGATGGACTCCACCTTTTCCTGGGAACTCTTCGCTCAGGACCCCATTCACTCTAACTGCTACCCGTGACCCTTCATACATTCTTATTATCTTATGCACCAACCACTCTTCTACTCCTAGTTTTTTCATAGCCCACTGCATTACTTCCCTTGGCACCCAGTCAAAGGCCTTCTCCAGATCTACAAAAAATATGTATAACTCTCTGTTATTATTTAAGAACCTCTCTTGCAGTTGTCTAAGAATAAAGATTGCATCAGTTGTGATACATACCGGCATATATCCAAACTGCATGTCGCTGATGGCAACATTTTTCCTGATCATGCATTTAAAGACCCTTTGCTGATTTTCAGGACTTGATCGAGCATTTTCAAACCCCTATAATTTCCCCTGTCCGAACTACCTTCATATAACGTGTCCTAGGTATATCTTGAGTGACGCAAATCAGGAACTATAGGGCGACTACGAGTCTTGAAAGTAAACAAGCTGGCGATGTACATCCTTGCCCATGCTCTGCCTTTGCACTCTTGAAATATTGTTGCTCATAATATTTAAAGTGAAGATAAGAATTGAAACCCACTTTGATACTCACCCATTATGAAGACTCGTCCATTTACATAGCCTACATACATACATAAATTTAAAGACCAAATGCTCACGACAGACTGCGGTTCCGGTCACATGTCCTAATGGCAGTGCTTTAGAGAGCCCTGTTCTGAGCTGTCATAAGTTCTGATCCCACGTCTTTCTTGGTTTGCCCCATGGTGCAGCTCCCTCCACATTAATTTTTTCACCCAACTTAGTTCATCCATCCTCTCCACACATCCAAGCCTACTAGTATATGCATTTCATCACTGATACTCTTGATACCTAACCATCTCCTCAGGTCTTCACTAGATATCCTATCTTGCAGTTTGGCCCCACACATTGATCACAAGCTCACCTTAGCATAATATGCATACAAATGTCTCTACATCGGACTTCTTCCTCGGTAGAGGACTGGAGGTCCCTTTATTCTAGTGCAGTGCTTCTTCCCGTGGTGTACCCAGAAGAGGCAAACGCTTCACTGAATTGAGTTCGCATCCACCTCTTATTTGCATACTGTGCATGGGTATACACCACTGTTTTCTACTTTTCCTAGCCATAATCTATTATGTTAGACCTAGGTTTTATCTATATTTACTCTTAACCCACTGAGCCCCAGGCAATATAATATAAATGGACACTCCAGGCCCAGCAGGTTGTCAATTTTTTTTTTTTTTTCAGAAAACACCTGGAATGGGTAAGAAGTGAAGGAAAAACAGCAAAACATCGATCCCCTAGGTCATTAACCCTTAATTAGCGGCGAGCAACATAAGTCGAGTTAAATAAAGCTGGACTATGTGGCGGTGCTCGACATAGGTCGAGTGGCAATTTCAGCAAGTAATGTTGCTGAGAGAGAGAGACAAGTGGTGGCAGGAGAGTAGCGACCGTATGACTGCTCCAGACCACCGCGGCGAACCTACTGACACGAATCTCACCTCCCTCCTACCTCTCTCACTCGCTATATAAGGAATTGTATGGGGAAAGTGCCTAATTACATGCTTTTTGCACTCGCGTTGCACGGTTATTGCAAGAAAACTAGCCATCATAAAAGGATCGTTATGGTGTCATTCGAAAGCTCTGTTTATGCCCTTTCAGGGATAGATACTTGTTTTACGTTCTGGGTCTTATTTAGGCATGAAAATGATCACGTAAACAGCCCTATTTTGGCTAAAAACACCCCGCTGGGCGGTACATATAAATAAACCGCATAGGCCGCTCTTAAGGTGTTAAGAGATCCTAAGGGGCGCCCGATAGTCTGACTTAACATGGGGGAATGGGTAGGCAAAAACATGCAAAAACACGTTTTTGCTACGCGGTTGGACTATGAGGGTATTCAATCATCGGCATAGTTACGTGGGATACTTACGCAGTTACCATACAAATCTGAGCCCTCTAGATGCCATAGGACTGGAGTAATTGACCGCGACGCACCTTATGCGTCGCTGGGGTTTAGCGTTACATACATTGCCGACGCATATGCTGCGGCGCTGGTATTCTGTGGGTTACGGGGATTGACCAATATTTACTCCGGATGGTGTTGGTGAACTTAGTCCAATTTGAATGAAATTTGGCACATTGATAGGGGGACTATGAAAGATGATGCCCGTCATTCTTTTTCTCCTGTTTTTGTTTTTGTTTTTTTTTGGGGGGGGGGGGGGGGAAATCAGGGAACAAAATCAGGTAAAAATTATACCATTTTTAAGAATTCATCTCTAACAAAACACTGTACCCTATATTTGTGTATTTTTGTATTCTACTATGGGTTTCAGAGGCCGTGTTACCGGTACATCGTTTTTCGGGAATAACTTATGAACAAACAGTTGGATCAGTATGATATTTTGCCACAACTTGTTTCACACCGTGCCCTAATATTTTTTAATATTGTGCATTACCAAAAGTGGATAATTAAGCCACTTGTCCCTGTGTCATGAGGTTACAGTCACACCTGAATGACTAGGAAACGGACAAGGCTACCGTGGCTTACATGTGAAACCACCAAACCATTATTGTTCCTCCATCAAACACGGTAGTTATCAGCCACCACCCAACCCTATTATCGTCTATATATTCCAAGTTATCTGTCTCTATCAAATATAAATATATACAAAATATGTATTTTTGTATATTTATATTTAATATTGACATAACTTTAATATAAAGACGATAATAGGGTTGGGTGGTTACTGATAACTACCGTGTTTGATGGAGGAGCAATAATGGTTTGGTGGTTTCTTAGGTACGCCACAGTAGCCTTGTCTGTTTCCTAGTCATTCAGGTGTGACTTTAACCTCATGACACAGGGACAAGTTACTTAATTATCCACTTTTGGTAATGCACAATATTAACAAAAATTAGGGCACGGTGTGAAGCAAGTTGTGGCAAAATATCATTCTGATCCAACTGTTTGTTCATAAGTTATTCCCGAAACACGATGTAACACGGCCTCTGAAACCCATAGTAGTAACTTACAAAAGGTGTTTCTATAACCCCTTACGGATGGGGATATCTGAGATTGATACTACCTGTGTGGTGGGCATATTTACCCTAAACGAGCTTCATTCCATGCTCTTTTTTTATGCATAAACAAGAGCCAGAGCGTAATACAATTATGTATCCGCGAAAGGGCGATAGTAGAGCTTTCCAATGACACCTGAATCATCCTTCTAAGACCACGGATTCTCTTGCAATGATGTTGCAGCACGAGTGCAAAAACCCTAAAATACAGTAATTTCCTCGGTTTTTACCCTGTCTCGCGAGGTTAGGGATGTGTAGAAGTATTGTGGGGATGTCAGTGGTCGGACTAGGTCCACACCGAACGGTCAGAGCCCGCCTGCGGTCCTCCCAACGTGTGGACTCTCTCTCAGAGCCGATAATGTGATCAAAATCCCATCCGTATATTGTCGGGTCCCACTGAATAGACCATGGTTCTCTCCCTCGACTATTGTCGTGTCCCGTGGCTTGAGTGTTAATTTAATCTCGATAGTTTTTCTTTATATACTGTATATTGTACAGTAGCCTATCTAGTTTTGGAATTAGGCGATTAGAAAAGGTGATTTTTTGTAAAAAAAAATCCAGAATTTGAGGAAGTGCGGTGTCAAAATGGGGGGGAAATAAGAGTTTATAATGCGATTGTTTTATAAATAATATTTAAGCTTTCCAATGATATATAAATCATCATTGTATGACCAGTAGTTTCTAAGGTGATGGCAATCAAATTACTGTATGGTATTTTGCATTTTTAGAAAATGGCCCACAAAGTTTGGTTAGTGTTTTTCACAAGGGTAATTGATTTGGAAATTATTCTTGTATAATTTATATTGATTTATGCATATATATTAGTCCATACAGATGTACAAACAACTATACTCTGTTTCTTTTGAGGTGACGATAAATTGAATCCCTTAGCAGCGAATTTCTCGATTCTTAATGGAAAAATATGAAACTACTGTGTCCGTGCATCATATTAATACCAAATTTATATAATTAGCACCCTATTTCACTACCAAGCCTTCACAATAACCGAGACATCTTGATGAGAACTTTTGCAATTTACCGTCAGTTGAAAATAAACGGAGTATAACTACTTTTCTTTTGGCACCTTGTCCTCTCATATATTATTAACTCAAACTCCATGTTGAGCAATCGGTTATAGTATTTGCTACCTTCCAAGTATCTCTTATTTTGTTTGTCAGTGTAAACAATGGTAAGGTGGGTGATAGGAAAGTTGAGGGAGTGGTGGGAGGGTGGGGGGTACCGTCAGAGGTGAATGGGAATGGTAGTACACTTGTGGACGTTGTGTGGGGAGGAGGCTGTGGATAGCCAACTCCTTCTTCCGACACAGAATGATCCACAGGTACACGTGGAAACGGATGTTGACGATGAAGGATAAGACAGTGGTGGAACGAAAGTCATTGATTGATTATGTATGTGTGGATGAACGAATGAAGAAATCTGTGATGGATGCTAGGGTGTATAGGAGTATTGGGGGGGGGGTCTGTCTGATCATTATGTAGTGGTAGCTAAGGTTAGGATACAAAAGAAGTGGGTGGGGAGAGTGGAGGGAGGCGAGAGGAGGGTGGAGAGGTTGCAGGAGGAGGAAGTCAGGGAGGAGTACAGGAGAGCAGTGGAAAGACGACTAGGTGGGTTCAACCTGGAAGTTATGGAGGAAGTGGAGGAGATGAGCAAGGTGTTTAAGGATGAGATCTGTGCAGCATGTGAGGAGGTGTGTGGAGTGAGGAGAAGAGGGAGGGGAGTGAAAGGTACAGCATGGTGGACAGAAGAGGTAAGAATAGCTGTGGAAGAAAAGAAGAAAGCATATAGAGAGTGGTTGGGTAGTAGAGGGAATGAAGATTTCGAGAGACAGAAACGAGCGAGGTACGTGGAGAGTAAGAGGGTGGTGAAGAGAGTAGTGAAGGAAAGTAAGAGAAGAGTAGATGAGGAATTTGGAAGGAATCTGAGTGTAAAATGGAGGGAGAGTAAGAAACTGTTCTGGAAAGAAGTCAAGAAAGTTAGGGAAGGTAGCAGGGGAAGCAGTAAGGGTGTGAAAGATAAGAATGGGAGAATTCTAGCCGAGAAGCAAGAGGGTCGAAAGATGGAGGGAGTACTTCAGTGAGTTGCTAAATGTAAGGAATGAAGAGCCAGCAAACATAGCTGGATATGGTATGGGAGGGAGAAGAAGAGTAGTAGTGGAGGAGGAGGTGGGGATCAGAAGGTCAGAAGTGTGGGAAGCCATGAAAAGAGTGAAGTTGGGGAAAGCACTAGGAGCAGATGGAGTGTGTGGGGAAATGTTGAGGTACGGTGGTGAGATAGTGATCGAATGGGTATGGAAAATGTGCAAACTAGCATGGCAGAAGGGGAGTGCACCCGATGACTGGAAGACTGGCATAATAGTCCCCCTATATAAGGGCAAAGGGGAAAAAGGAGTGTGGTAACCACCGAGGAATATGTCTTCTAAGCATAGTAGGGAAGGTATACAGTAGGGTAGTGATTGAGAGAGTGAGAGTGAGAACGGAGAAATGGATAGGCGACGAGCAGGGAGGTTTTAGGAAGGGAAGAGGATGTGTAGAATCAGATTTTTACCCTGAATTGTGTTGTGGAGAAATATCTGGAGAAGAAACAAAAGGTGTATGTTGCCTTTATGGACTTGGAGAGGCCTATGACAGAGTGGATAGAGAAGGTTTGTGGAAAGTACTTAGAATATACGGAGTAGAGGGCAAGTTGCTGAAAGCAGTGAAGAGCATGTATGAGGGTGCAAAGGCGGCAGTACGTGTGGAGAGTGAGCAGAGCGAGTTCTTTGACCTGAATGTTGGTTTGAAACAGGGGTGTGTGATGTCCCCATGGTTGTTTACTGTATATATGGATGGAGTCATGAAAGAAATACTATCAAGAGCAGTGGATGTTGGTGTATCGCTGAAAAGGGAGGGAATTGAGTGGAAGCTACCTATACTGCTGTTTGTGGATGATACAGTTCTGATGAGTGATAATGAATGGGAGTTGCAGGGTCTGGTAAATGAGTTTGGAACAGTGTGCGAAAATCAGAATTTGAAGGTAAATGCGGGGAAGAGCGAGGTTATGGTCTTCGAAAGGGGTGAAGTCACTGAGTGTGAGGTGAAGCTGAACGGTCAGGCTATGTAGATCGTCAACTCTTTTAAGTATCTGGGCAGTGTGTTGAGTAAAGATGGGACTATGGATGAAGAAATTCGGGAGAGGGTACAACAGGGGAAGAGGGTTGTAGGAACGCTAAAAGCAGTAACAAGAAATTGGGTGGTCAGTATGGAAGTGAAGAAGTCCTTGCATGACAGTGTGGTAATCCCGACACTGACTTACGGAAGCGAAGCATGGACGTTGGTCGAGAGACTCCGACCAAGAGTGAGAGCAGTGGAAATGAATTACTTAAGGAGTGCGTGCGGAGTTACATGGAGGGATAGACAGACTAATGAGGAAGTAAGAAGGAGGTGTGGTATGGAGGTAGATGTGCTGGAAAGTGTGAAAAGGAACAACTTGAGATGGTTCGGCCATATGGAACGTATGGGAAGCGAGAGAATGACTAAGAGGGTGTACGAGAGCGAGGTGGAGGGACAGAGAGGGAGAATTAGACCGAATGAGAGGTGGAAGGATGGAGTGAGGAAGTACATGAATGAAGGCGGTGCTGGTTGGGGGGGAGGGGCGTCGACTGACTGGGGACAGAGGTGCATGGGGGCGGTTCGTTCGTGGCCACACCTTCGGGGATCACGGCGTCAGGCAATAGCTAGATAGATAGAAACAATTGTCCCATTATCATTCCCGACATACTTTTCTACTACTACGTCTCTACTGTCATCCATAACTCGCCTAGCTAAGTTTAAGATTCCATTGGATTTTCTGCGTTACTCAGTTTATGACCAAGTTGTGTGTAATTTTCTTTGCCTTTTATAAAAAAAATAAAAAATTTCAATTCGCTTAGCTACCATATATTTCTCCTTGCTGCTTCCTTTCTTCCATGTTTTGAAACATCTTTTCTCCTTTATTGAATTTCCAACGGAGTCATTCCACCACTGGGAAGTCTTATGCCTGGGGGGAACCTTAAATTTATAACATAATTTGTCAATGGTAGCAAGAAGGCTACATTCAAGGAAGTTCCATTGACTGTTTACATCATTTGGCTTAGCGCCCCTATTCCCAACCATTTGCTCCAGTTTGCTGCAAATCTATTCCTGTATTCAGATTTATTAAACTACCCTACTTTCCTTTTGGGCATATATTCCTTCTTGCGCACAGGATCTCGCCAAAAGCTCAAATCACAGAATAGCTTATGTTGGGAGATACAATCTTTGCTTGGAATGATATTTACTTCCCAAACAAACTTTCCGTTTTCCCTGTTCACCAAGAAGTAATCTATCTGGCTACTAGTTCCCCCAGAACTGTACGTGATCAATTGATTCAGCTTATTCTTGAACTTAGTTGTACACACAACCATGTTGAGTGCAACACAGGACTCCAGTATATATTCGCCTTATAGATTTCTTTATCTGTGCCCTTTTCTACCATGCAAACCCTTGTGCCCATCACCACATGCTCCCACATGCCTATTCAGGTCTCCACCTACTACTGTAATATCATACTCCGAGAGGGCTGAAACGACACTGATCAGGTCGTCCCAGAAGACTTCTTTCTGCACTAACTTTTATTTTCTGTACAATCAATCTTCCATTTATTCTATTTCAATCACACTCTTCTTCCACCCTTCAGATACCAGGACACTCACTCCTCCTTTCGCTTTTCCAGATTCATCCCCCTTCCAGTAGATCCGGCATATGTATCTTGTTTTTTCCAACTACCCACTTCACACCACACACCCTCCATTGGGTTTTCTGGGTGCAACATACATACACTCTTCTTCTTTCAAGCACTTCCAAAAATTCCTTTGCTCTGCCATTCATATTTGAGGGAAAATCGGTCAGTACAGGTACTCCTGAATGTGCGTATGTATGTGTGTGTCTATGTTGTAGTTATTGTAGGGGTGAGGCGAGCTCAAGGTCACATATATTCACTCAGTCACTCACTGATAAAGGAGTGTGGTGCAATGATGTGTGTTACATTATAGGGAGGGGGGTTATGAGAGTTGATTTGGGGTACTTGTGGGTGAGGGGAATCAAGGAGAGGCTTGTGGGGGTGTGGAAGGTGATTGGGATGAAGCCTAGTTCATAACTAGACTTATAGGGCCTGTATAGAATTCGATTGCATGGTGCGAACACACTGACACATATACGCGTTACTGGGGATTGTGGCACACAACCCCCCTTGACGCAATCATGCATCACCCGTAGTTTATTGGTTAACCTATTGATATTAATAAATTCCACAATATTAATCTGTCTCATTTGTCTTAAATCTATTTTGCTTGACTTCGGTTAACCTCAAAAGACTATAAAAACCTTAAAACCTGGGTGACGCCATATGGTGTCATACGTGTTTAATGCCACAAAACCAGTTGATGCCACATGGCGTCAGCGTGTTTTGCGCCATGCAGTCAAATTTTGTGCAGGCCCTGTCAGCCTAGTGATAAATTAGCCACCTTCCCGATCCCCTTTCACACCCCCAGAAGCCTCTCCCTTCTGCCCCCACTATCTCTTCACCCACAAGCTCCCCAACCATCTTCCCCACCCTCCTCCCTGCCACACGACACGTGCCAGTGCACCGCCTGTCATTGTCAGTGTGTACGTCTTGCCTCAACCCTGACCGCAACATCGACACACAAACATATGCACAGAAAATAAGCATTAATCGCGTGGAACGCACATATCCGCATAAGCTCTTGTGCTCAAGATGTAACTCAAACCGTAAATACTTTCATTACTCTTGCGTAGCTCACACACCAACAAAACTAATTAGAAGGCAACATCTTTCACCTATTTCAAGCTGAATGAAGCTTCGTGATCATGATATTTGATTAAATTTTCTATGTGTCATATTTACAGAGATACAGCGAGTATGGTATAAGACATATTTTTGCCAATAATGCCCAGGTGGGGTGACTGGTGCGTGATTTAAAGGCCTGGAGCCTAAGAGTTCATAAACTATTGCTCACCTCAATAAAGTTTTATTAACCACACGCTATGTCCATCAACATCTATTCTTACTCAATATCTCACTCAGTGTTACTAGCCTCACTCTGCTCTAAGTAGGGACCTTGAGTCACCTTGTATGTCTTGTGATTGATGGTTAGAAATGGGTAATTGTGATCCTCCAAAATCATTACCACTTTGACCTATTGATGACAGGTGTTACGACCGGGGCTACGAATAAAACAAGGGCACTTAATGCTTGGACTAGTAATAGGACACTATGCAACAACGGTACGCTAGATCCAAACCCTTGAACTTATATACTGGCGAACAAAACACCTATACCCTCCCGAGTTAAACTGCGATAACGGGGTATCCTTAACTGGACATAAATGTACTCTACTTCAGGCTAACCCACACTGTTTTTTTTTTTTTTTTTTTTTTTCTATGTGATTGAGGGAGGCAAAAGGCATAACTGCCTATAGCGAGTGCCTCCCCCATAGTTGAAAGAGTGACAGGGCCAAAATCAAGGGACGTTCGAGCCAAAATGCCTTGACACACAGAGTTTGAAGCAATTTAAGTCATAGGAAGAGGGAAAGACTGATTCTGGGAGAGAGTTCCAGAGCTCAGATGTTGAGTAGAAGAAAGTTTGAGAGTAATGTTTCACTCTTGGGTTGGAGAGTTGCACAGAGTAGGGGTGGGATTGAGTTGCAAGACGGGTACCACGTGCTCTACGTAAAGGAGGTGGTATGCACTGGGATAGCTCTGAGGAACACTGATTATTAGCGATAGAATAGCGAGAGAGATGCAACATTGCGGCGGAGAGAGAGAGATTGCAGAGAGTTGGTGAGTGGATGGGAGTTAATGATACGAAAGGCCTTCCTTTCAACTTTGTCTAGGAGAGCGGTGTGAGAGGAACCTCCCCACACATGTGAACAATACTCAATACAAGGGCGCACTATGCCCCTGTACAGAGCAAGAAGCTGTGCAGGGGAAAAGAACCCCCTAAGGCGGTTGAGCACACCCAGCTTCTGGGAGGCTGCCTTAGCAACACTGGTAATATGGTCCTTCCAAATGAGAGCAGAAGAAAAAGAGACACCAAGAATATTGAGAGAAGATGAAGGGTTGATTTTTGTATTGTTGAAGAATAAGGGATAGTCCGCTGGGAGATCCTGACGGGTAGATAGATGGAGAAATTGGGTTTTGGAAGCATTAAAGTTAACAAGGTTTTCTCTGCCCCAATTGGAAATAGTATTTAGATCAGAATTTAAGAGTTCTATGGCTTCATTACGTTTGTCGTTGAGGGATTGCTGGCTGGGGCGTTCTGAAAAACTAATGGAGTAGTGTAAGGTTGAGTCGTCTGCGTATGAATGGATGGGAATTAAGGTACAGTTAAGGAGATGATTTATGAAAATTAGAAAGAGAATAGGAGATAGGACAGAGCCCTGAGGAACACCGGAGTTTATAGGGTGAGGAAGTGAACAATGGCCGTCCACAACCGCAGCTATGGAACGGCCGGAAAGGAAATTAGAGACAGGTATTAGGTATAGCCTGATAACACACAGGATGCAAGTTACGTTAAAATGCATAAACAAGAATCTATGGGAAGATCAATTAAATCACTGCAAGATTTAATACAATAAAAAGATGCTTCAATACAGTTACTCTAAACAACAATAAACTCTTCACTCCTATCTGAAAGAAAGTGAAGTATAGTCCTACAGCATAGACCTGGAAACTTCTGAAGAAAGTCTGATGCTCATAAGATGCTCGTATCTTAAACTATATAAAGGCAGGAGGCAGGACACCACACGTGTAAATGAAATTCACAAAAAGATAGGACATATAATGTTAACTGACACGAGAATACTATAAATGCGCAACGGTAGTAATGCTCGACACTAAAAGAAGTACTTCCTCATTAAAAAAATAGCCTACTATGGTTGTGCGGCTCAGCAACAACCTAGACTAATAAATGCTGTGAATAATAATGCATACATATCAAAGAGCTTATATTAAATACTAATAAGTGTCTACTCAATTAATAATGTCTAGCTGGGATACTCAAGGTAAGGAACTGGGGTGAGCAAGACTGGCTCGTAGCCTAGCGATGTCCTTAAGACTGTATCCTTTAAGTTACGTTAATTGACTAGGGTGCTCTCTTGATGGATCCAGATCACAAGTATCTGGTTCTATCCTGGCGACCCTCTAAAGCCAAGCAAAGAGGCAGCAAAGTGTGGAACTGGCACAGGCAAAAAGCCCTCAGTCGACACAAAGCTTCACTCACAAAAGGACACAACCGAAAAGACAGCACAGGCTACCACAGGACCAGTCGAAGTCGTGTAGGTATAAGCAAACCATACACACATCGATGACAACTACTACAGTTACCTTATCCCAGTCTAGCATTAAATAAAAGAGCAGAAACACAAATCAATAATGGAGGGACACAGAGTTCCTAACCTATACTAACTAAGAACCCTCAAAACCTATTCTAAGTACATGTAAATATCTCAAGAGGACGGCGCATGCAATACAATGGGCCGGCTATGGAAACCGTATGCAGAACCCAAGGGGACAAGTAATTGAATAAAGATGAGAAGTAATGGAAAAGAAGAAGTTCAGAGAGAGAAACAGTTCTAAAGGTGGTGATCGGGGGAGAGAGTAAGCAAGGGATGTTAGATGCATGCATGCCTAGCCTGTCCTGAGGAAGGCAGCTCCTGGGGACCCCCACGAACACAGGAGCCCACAAAGACACGGTGGTCGGCCAATCACAGGCCGAGACGTCACAAGGCAGCAGGTGTCACGTGACACAGCCAGACACGCCGGCCAATCAAGGGCATGAGAAAGCCCGCGCGCGAGCCTCCGAACGAGGGAGACAACACATGCATACGCACGCACACATTACCAGCACACTGCCTACACCGCTCTCTCTCCTTAATAATATACAATGCATGTTATATTCTATTAATGATATAAAGCACTTCCCGTTGTCACAGACGAAAACAAAGACCACCACTGGACTATCTGTGACAATACGATTGCTAGGAAAGAAAGAACAACATTCTCTGATAACTGTAGCCCATTTCAATGTCCCTGGCGAGCGCTAGTGGCTACCAAGAGGCGATTCTGCAAACGCTGGTAGACGTCACACAGGCCATCCAAAATCCTACGTCTACCTGTTGATGCCATCATGAGTAAAGGTTATTAGATTTTGAATGACTCCCATGAGCACCTGTACCTCGGTTTCACCCATTGATACAAAAATATGTCCGCATCTGTGAGCATTCTAACCTCACTCAGTCAACTTCTTACACCCATTTCAATTTTCAACTTCATTGGTAGGTAATGTCTTATCTATGCTAGGCATCAAATTATCGTCCCATTAGTCTCACTTCAATCATAGGAAAGCTACTAGAGTCAATTATTGCTAGGAAAATTAGAAACCACTTAGAAACATTTAACTTAATCAATTCTTCTCTGCATGGATTCACTCAGGGACGTTCTTGCCTTACTAATTTGCTTAGCTTTTTCTCAGAGGTATATGAAGCAGTAGATAATGACAAATCATATGATATTATATATTTAGATTTCAGTAAAGCTTTCGACAGAGTCACACATGAGAGATTGATGAGAAAGGTTGAGGCGCATGGAATAGGTGGGGCGTTGTTAGGATGGATTAGGTCATGGCTAATTGGTAGGAAGCAGAGAGTCAGCATAAATGGTACTAAGTCAGAGTGGGGATCAGTCAAGAGTGGTGTCTCCCAGGGATCTGTATTGGGTCCTCTGTTATTTATCATATACATATTATACATAAATGACCTTGATTTAGGTATAACTAGTAGGATAAGTAAATTCGCAGAAGATACCAAAATAGGGAGACCAATAGATTCAGATAGAGACATAGAGTGCCTCCAAAGGGATCTAGATACCTTACACGAATGGTCAGTAAAGTGGCAGATGAATTTTAACATTGACAAATGCAAGGTATTAAAGATAGGGAAGACGAATACTAATGCAAAATATAAACTAGCTAATGCTGAATTAGAAATTTCAGACTGCGAGAAAGATTTGGGTGTGTTTGTTAGCAACGATTTGAAACCTAGAAAACCGTGTATAAGCGTACGTAACAAGGCAAACAGGATTCTGGGGTTCATCTCAAGGAGTGTGAGTAACAGAACTGCCGATGTTATCTTGAAACTTTACTTGTCATTAGTAAGACCTCATATGGATTATGCTGTCTAATTTTGGTGTCCTTATTACAGAATGGATATAGATTCCTTAGAGAGTACAGCGAAGAATGACAAAAATGGTTCATAATATTAGAAATCTACCATATGAAGAAAGGTTGAACAAATTAGGCTTACATTCGTTAGAAAGACGCAGAGTTAGAGGGGATATGATAGAAGTGTTCAAGTGGTTCAGTTGGGTAAATAAAGGAGACATGAAAAATGTACTGAAGCTCAGTGATAGCGAAAGAACTCGAACAAATGGTTATAAATTAGATACATTTCGTTTCAGAAAAGATATAGGCAAATATTGGTTTGGTAACAGAGTTGTAGATGGGTGGAATAGGCTACCAAGTGATATAGTGGGATCAAGAACGATAGGGAGCTTTAAGATAAAATTAGATAGGCATATGGAGGAGATGGGATGGGTGTGAGGGGGATCTCCCAGGTGTGGGCCAATCGCTGCTCAGCAGACCTCCGTTATCTTGTGTTAATCTCTGGCCGTTTTGGTGGGGTCAGTACTCAAGGTATTAGTGAGTTGGGCCTATAATTGGGGTTGGGTGTGACAGGGATCTGCCTTGTATGGGCCGATCGGCTTTTTGCAGACTCTTATGTTCATATGTTATCTATCTATTGCCTGACATTGTGATCCTCGAAGGGGTGGCCACGAACGAAACGCCCCCATGGACCTCTGTCCCCAGTCAATTGACGACCCTCCTCCCAGCCAGCACCGCCTTCATCCATATGCTTCTTCACTACATCATTCCACCTCTCTCTCGGTTTAAATCTCCCCTTCTTTCCTTCCACCTCGCTCTCGTACACGCTCTTAAGTCATTCTCTCGCTTCCCATGTGTTCCATATGGCCGAACCATCTCAAGGTGTTCCTTTTCACACTTTTCAGCACAATGCACATCTACCTCCACACCACACCTCCTTCTTACTTCCTCATTCGTCTGTCTATTCCCCCATGTAACTCTGCAGGCACTTCTTAAGTACCGTAACTCATTTCCACCCCTCTTACTCTCGATCTGAGTTTCTCCATCAACGTCCATGCTTCGCTTCCGTAAGTCAGTGTCAGGATTACCACACTTGTCATGCAAGAACTTCTTCCCTTCCATACTGACTACCCCATTTCTTGTTACTGCTTTCAGCATTCCTATAACCCTCTTCCCCTGTTGCACCCTCTCCTGCACTTCTTCATCCATACTCCCATCTTTACTCAGCACACTGCCCAGATACTTAAATGAGCTGACAATCTCCATAGCCTGACCGTTCAACTTCACCTCACACTCTGTGGCTTCATCCCTTTCGAAGACCATAACCTTGCTCTTCCCCGCATCTACCTTCAAATTCCGTTTTTCGCACACTGTTCCAAATATATACTGTATACCAGACCCTGCAACTCCCATTCATTATCTCTCATCAGAGCTGTATCATCAGCAAACAGCAGTACAGGTAGCTTCCACTTGTTTCCCTCCCTTATCAGCGATACACCAACATCCACTGCTCTTCCTTGTATTTCTTTCATGATTCCATCCATATATACAGTAAACAACCACAGGGACATCACACACCCGTTTCAACCCAAGATTCAGATCAAAGAACTCGCTCTGCTCATTCTCCACACGTTCTGCCGCCTTTGCACCCTCATACATGCTCTTCTTTGCTTTCAGCAACTTGCCATCTACTCCGTATATTCTAAGTACTTTCCATATACCTTCTCTATCCACTCTGTCATAGGCCTTCTCCAAGTCCATAAAGGCAACATACAGCTTTTGTTGCTTCTCCAGATATTTCTCTACAACTAATTTCAGGGTAAAAATCTGATCTACACATCCTCTTCCCTTCCTAAAACCGCCCTGCTTGTCCCCTATCAATTTCTCGGTTCTCGCTCTCACTCTCTCAATCACTACCCTACTGTACATCTTCCCTACTACGCTTAGAAAACATATTCCTCGGTGGTTACCACACGCTCCTCTTTCCCCTTTAGTGTTTACCCTTATATAGGGGGACTATTATGCCTGTCTTCCACATCAGGTGCACTCCCCTTCTCTCATGCTAGTTTGCACATTTTCCATACCCATTCGATCACTATCTCACCACCATACCTCAGCATTTCCTCACACACTCCATCGATTCTTGGTGCTTTCCCCAACTTCACTCTTTTCATGGCTTCACACACTTCTGACCTCCTGATCCCTACCTCCACTACTTCTCTTCTTCTCCCTCCCATACCCCATCCAATTATATTTGTTGGCGCTCCATTCCTTACATTCAGCAATTCGTTGAAGTACTCCCTCCATATTTCGACTCTCTCTTGCTTCTCGGCTAGCACTCGCCCATTCTTATCTTTCACACCCTCACTGTTTCTCTTGCTACCTTCCCTAACTTTCTTGACTTCTTTCCAGAACAGTTTCTTACACTCCCTCCATTTTACACTCAGATTCCTTCCAAATTCCTCATCTACTCTTCTCTTTTCGTTCCTTCACTACTCTCGTCACCACTCTTTTTCTCCAAGTACCTCGCTCGTTTCTCTCTCCAAACCTTCATTCCTTCTACTACCAAACCACTCTCTATACGCTTTCTTTATGTCTTCCACAGCTATTTTGACCTCTTTTGTCCACCATGCTTTACCCTTCACTCCCCTCCCTCTTCTCCTTACTCCACACACCTCCTCACATGCTGCACAGATCTCTTCCTTAAACACTTTGCTCACCTCCTCCACTTCCCCATACCTTCCAGGTCAAGCCTAGCTAGTCGTCTTTCTACTGCTCTCCTGAACTCTTCCTTGATTTCCTCCTCCTGCAACCTCTTCACCCTCCTCGCCATTCCACCTTCCTCTCGCCTCCCTCCAGCTAGGTAATGTAATCAACCTAATTTAACCTCAATATACCTTACTTGACAGGGTTGAATATTACATAATTTCCGAAGAGTGGGAAAACAAAACAATCACACGGCTCTTTACAGTTACAGTAACCAGTAACTTAAATATATGTGTTCCATTAGCATATCACTCTTAGCTCCAATTACTTATGTTATTACTATCAGTATTTAAGACATGATGTGGGCATATTTCCGCTATATTAGGTCTTATTCAGGCACTCCTGAATTATTAAGCAAGTGATACAAGAACAGCTATGTATTCAAATTACATTTGCATTTTGCGGCGCTGCATATGTCTAGCGAGACATGGCTGAACCTCCTCAGTGCCCCAGCCGCCTGGCTGGAGAGTGGACAGGCCTGCTGCGCTCCCGCTCACTCGCATTCGTCTCCTTGGGCTTTAAGAGGCTATAAGAGCATGTAAATTGCTAAAAAATGTATATGGCGTTCCAGAACGTTCCTTGCAGGCAATGGGTTAAAATCTTAAAATCAAAACAATAGTACAATCGTGTATTATTTTATTTTTGTTGTCTTTTATCTAAGGATAAGCCGTGGGCTCATTCCCCAAAAATAATATTCAAACCCCCCCAGACAGATTATATTAACTTACTGACGAGGAGGCGGCTGACACGGTATTATCCCCACAACTGTCAAAATCTCACTGAGGGACCGTTAGAAGTCGGAGGAACATGGGGTTGCCACCATTTGGCTGATTTTGATTTAACTTCCCTAACTTACTGAGCTCAATATGACGCTAGAGTGTCGTATAACTTATTAGAGAGATATTAATTTAAGATAAGTTCATATGACGCTCTAGCGTCATATGAGTATTTTGGCCAAACCTCCATATGACGCTCTAGCGTCATATGAGTCGGAGGGAGTTAAAAGAATCAAGAACTCATAATAGGCTGTGCTTTTGGTGTGACATCTCGGAGCCAAATACCTGAGCCACTAGTGGCCTGTAGATGTTGAATGTTTTATGTTTTTATAGGGTAAAATATGACATTATCAAGTGTATAATAATATACACAACTTTATTAAAACAAACATTTTCAATTCTTTTGACAGATCTGATTCCATCGCAGCCAATAATGAAGTCCTAGCATGTTCAGTTTCCAAGGCAAGATGCCTCCCTCCGAAGTTAACGATGCAAGGAATACATGTTAGAAGAGGATTTTCTCAAAATCAAAATGAACAAAATATTAATTTATTTGAAAAGGTTTACATATCTACAAGCATGCATGGCAGACAGCCTTGCATGTTTTAGCCCCGAGTAGATCACTCGGTGATGGTTATGGAAACTGAGAGGGTAATCTGTAACTTCATTTACTGCTGCACAATTGTTTGGGGGTACCTGGCTCCAGAGCACCATCTTACTACCTCTTAGGACCATGTGAGATTTCTAGATGCAGTGTATTGCTATAGGGCCATATATTCTTAATTACACGTCTGCCTACGTGGCTTGTGGTCAGATGATAATCAAAGTTCTTTGACTTGAATATAATCACACTTGATATAAATCATACAGACACAACATTTACAATCATTCAACACTGAGTGAGTAACTGGTACAATTTGATCAACCTTAACCCCTTCTGTGCCAGCGACCTACGTTGGCCGACAGTATAAAAGTAATTCGCCAGTACCAGCACCGTCCGATGTGTGTCAGTAATAATCGGTCCTTGTACCGAGTGGTACCTGGCACCATGACTTGTAAACATTGCTTTGAGATCTTGGCAACACTTCTCAGAGTGTATTTAACGTCCCACGGGCGAGCTGGCTCAGTACTCGTCCAGCTTTCGGGTTGAGAGGATGCTCTCTCTCGACTTTAAAGCCATTTTGGCTACAATGCTTGGTACTGAAGGTTATATTTATAGTAATACCCTCTGGTAAAGTAGGGGTTAAGCCCGGTTCACATGTGTCGTTTTCTGTGCCGTATGTATAATTTTAATGACGACACAAATATTAAGGCAGTATAAGTACGTTTTCCTATTGATCGTGTACCTGGTAGTTGTCCCGGCACCACCAAAGTAAACCTGTTCTCCTTCGTTCACCTTCAGATACAGACAATACAACACCGAACTAGATCTAAAACTACACAACAACAGCAACAACGTGCTTCTCCACTAAAATCTTGTTTCCCTTCTACAGTGCGCATAATTATGTCCAGGTACCGTTGCCCACTTAGTTTTGTTTCTAATCGTGATCTGATGTATGAAAGTAAAATTAGTATAAGAATCAATTGCGTTTTCAGTTTCTTGTAATAATCACTTTACTAATAAAATGAGTTAAGTGCTACACTCTTAATTCAATCATGCGCAATATATTTCCATGAATATGATCACAGAGAGGAACAGAGCTTAAATAAATATGTGTGCAACTGTAGGCTATGTGACAGTTTTGTTTGATCTATTGCCCTAGTTGATATGCATTGAATTGTGGTGGTGCATCTTCTTTCAAAATTTGGAAAGAAGCACCAAGAAAGATCTGTTCTCAGTCATATTGACGATCGTCTAGCTCCAGTTGTTTACCTTGCATCCAGAAAAGTACGTTCCTCATTTCAGAGTCTGGACTGCACTTTGGAATGCGGCACGCAACGCTCGTTTAAACTTTGGTTTTCTGTGTCCGTTTTTCGTATGTGACATTACAGGCTCAAAAACGGAACCTCAAAAGACGTCTCTTGTGAACCGGCTTAAATTAATTAAGTCAGCCTCATTCGAGCTTAGTCCCTTCTGTACCGACGATGTTTTTTTCTCTCCTTTATTCTGGCTATTATTAAATTAATTTATGTTTAGAATGGGCCGCCACCAACTAATATGCTTCAAACTATCAACCTTTATCATTTTTACTACCACAGATCCTTCTTAAACTGCACAAAGTCGTCTAAATATAGCTAGAATAAACTTAAAGCAAAGTGAATATGTGATGTGGACGAAACTGCTGACAATAGAATCGTGGTGAACCAATATGTTGGGTTGTTGTTGTTGTTCCTCAGGCTGTCTGGCCGAGCAGCCCCAAGGTCCCGAGCAAGGCCAAGGCCATAACCGAGCGCCCCCACAGAACCCTCCCAGCTTACCACTAATAATGCGCAGGTGACCGAAGCCACTCAAAGGCGGGGAGCTGAGGAGGGTGTGGAAACGCCCGGGAAACAAATGCCCCACCCAAGGCCCTGTGCCCTCAGCAATTATAAAGGGAAAGTTGAGGGGCAAAGGAAAAATGTGACGCTTTGGCTCCCAATCTGCCAGGGTTGGCAGTAGGGAGGTCAATCCACGGAAAAGACGCCGTCACTTGAGATCTAGAAAATATATAAGTAAAAGGAACAGTCAGGGTAAGCTATGGGTATGGCAGAGAACGCTCAACTCTCATTCTGATAGACCAGCCCATCACCTGTAGACCAGCCAGGGTTATTGATAGAGGCAGTACAATATACACATAGATTAAGTGAGAATCGGAGATACTGTAATTGGCAAGTAATATGAATGACCCTTTTCTAGGTATAATACACTGAGATTATTTTGTGTTCACTGCCAGCAGAACGAGATTAGGCCTATGAGGTGTTGTGAAATGGACTATCCGTTAGTGTGCCTGCGCTTGCGCTTTTACCAAGTTAAGTTAATATAATGTATTGCCGTTCTGTAAGTAGACTATGCAATACCAATAGTAACAGCTTTTATATATATATTAGATTTCACATAAATATACATCAATATATAATAAATACTTTAAGATTTCACCCACTCATCTGCATGTAAATTCGTCGATTTTTTTTTTTTTACAATCCTTGGATATTCATTATACAAATATTAGCCTACATATTGGTGGGAACAGTTGATAAATGATATTTAAAAAGTAACTCACTCGACAGTTTGTAAATATGTGCAAGGGAAAGTTTATTCCATTGATGATTATAGCCTACCGGTACCAGTTTCATTTGTATACTGAACATGATTGGCTGGTAAACAACTTATTCCGACGACTGTACATAAACACATAAAAGAAAACTGGAGTTTGCAGAAAGCTAATTGGCCCACACTAGGCAAATCCCTTTCACTCCCAAACCATATAGTCCATGTGCCCATCTAATATTATCTTGATCCTACTATAGCATTTGGTTGCCTATTCCACTATCTACAAATGTGTTACCAAACCAGTATTTACATTTATTTGTTCTTATAACAAATGTTATCCAATATGACTCCATTTGTTGGAGTTCTCTCGCTATCACTGTATAAGGCAGAAGTGCTGGAAACTAGACCAGTAGTAGAACTATACCAGTAGTAAGCGTAAAAGGTCAACCATCCCAAGTATGAAATTACCTTGGTGCTATGATTTGCTCAATAACTATTCTGTGATCTCAAAGGCAAAATTGCAATATGTTTAGCGAGAAAACTGGAACGTACTAGTAACAGCTGTAGATTGGTAGCTTTTGTGTAAAATCAAAATTCAGGATAACACATGTTTTGTGTACCGGTACGGTACCTTTTGAATCGGATATGCCAAGTCATTCCACAATATTTCCCTTTTATTGTCCAGTTTATACATCAAAAGCAAAATTAAACCTATCATTTTATTTATGACCATTAAAGCAAATTGAAATGATTTATTTTTGTTTTACTTTTCCCGTTCTACTAAGTTGCCCGAATACTGATTCCACATGATATATGCAGTAGCCTACTAATCGTCCTGGAATTCAAATTCTAGTCCATTTGATCAACAGGCAAAAACTATTGCTATTTCAATGTCTAAATGAGATGTATCACAGACATACTCGTTACTACATAAAATGGAGTATTTTATCAATGTACTGGAAATATTTGCTATAATAAGACATTCGTATGTCTATTATTTGTTTTTACTTAGCTAAATTCACTAATATGTAAATGGAATTTTATATCCAATATCAAATGTAAATAATGTAAAAAGTAATGATAGTATATTTATAAGCATCATATGTACAAACATTTGTGATTAATGAAGCATTTGATGATCAAAGAAAACCTCATCTAATGATTGGCTTTACATAACTTCCATTTATATCCTTTATGTAACTGATGCAAATGTATGTCTGTTAACAATATGAACCCTATTGGTAGAATTCAAGGTTCTATATAAAAACCTTGACACAATAACAGCACACCATCTAACTACTGTAGTGTGAAGATATTTCCTGAGAACATAACTATGGGTGTTGGATTATGTTGATGTGAAATTGTTGAAGGTGTACACCTCAGACAGACAATACTTGGTAGATTTCATGGCGGTGGAGCCAACAATATAGTACCTCACCATAGTGAGTTAGGCTTAGCAAGATACAGTATGTATATGGCGAAACATAGATCTGAAACCTATTATGCAGAAGTGGCTATGCTGGCAAATGTACGGTACTGTATGTTTGTAGCCAGCGTTATTGTAGTACCTTATCAATGGTGATGAGGCTCTATCATTGATAATGTACGGTACTGTATGTTTGTAGCCAGCGTTATTGTAGTACCTTATCAATGGTGATGAGGCTCTATCATTGATAATGTACGGTACTGTATGTTTGTAGCCAGCGTTATTGTAGTACCTTATCAATGGTGATGAGGCTCTATCATTGATAATGTACGGTACTGTATGTTTGTAGCCAGCGTTATTGTAGTACCTTATCAATGGTGATGAGGCTCTATCATTGATAATGTACGGTACTGTATGTTTGTAGCCAGCGTTATTGTAGTACCTTATCAATGGTGATGAGGCTCTATCATTGATAATGTACGGTACTGTATGTTTGTAGCCAGCGTTATTGTAGTACCTTATCAATGGTGATGAGGCTCTATCATTGATAATGTACGGTACTGTATGTTTGTAGCCAGCGTTATTGTAGTACCTTGTCAATGGTGATGAGGCTCTATCATTGATAATGTACGGTACTGTATGTTTGTAGCCAGCGTTATTGTAGTACCTTATCAATGGTGATGAGGCTCTATCATTGATAATGTACGGTACTGTATGTTTGTAGCCAGCGTTATTGTAGTACCTTATCAATGGTGATGAGGCTCTATCATTGATAATGTACGGTACTGTATGTTTGTAGCCAGCGTTATTGTAGTACCTTATCAATGGTGATGAGGCTCTATCATTGATAATGTACGGTACTGTATGTTTGTAGCCAGCGTTATTGTAGTACCTTATCAATGGTGATGAGGCTCTATCATTGATAATGTACGGTACTGTATGTTTGTAGCCAGCGTTATTGTAGTACCTTATCAATGGTGATGAGGCTCTATCATTGATAATGTACGGTACTGTATGTTTGTAGCCAGCGTTATTGTAGTACCTTGTCAATGGTGATGAGGCTCTATCATTGATAATGTACGGTACTGTATGTTTGTAGCCAGCGTTATTGTAGTACCTTATCAATGGTGATGAGGCTCTATCATTGATAATGTACGGTACTGTATGTTTGTAGCCAGCGTTATTGTAGTACCTTATCAATGGTGATGAGGCTCTATCATTGATAATGTACGGTACTGTATGTTTGTAGCCAGCGTTATTGTAGTACCTTATCAATGGTGATGAGGCTCTATCATTGATAATGTACGGTACTGTATGTTTGTAGCCAGCGTTATTGTAGTACCTTGTCAATGGTGATGAGGCTCTATCATTGATAATGTACGGTACTGTATGTTTGTAGCCAGCGTTATTGTAGTACCTTATCAATGGTGATGAGGCTCTATCATTGATAATGTACGGTACTGTATGTTTGTAGCCAGCGTTATTGTAGTACCTTATCAATGGTGATGAGGCTCTATCATTGATAATGTACGGTACTGTATGTTTGTAGCCAGCGTTATTGTAGTACCTTATCAATGGTGATGAGGCTCTATCATTGATAATGTACGGTACTGTATGTTTGTAGCCAGCTTTATTGTAGTACCTTATCAATGGTGATGAGGCTCTATCATTGATAATGTACGGTACTGTATGTTTGTAGCCAGCATTATTGTAGTACCTTATCAATGGTGATGAGGCTCTATCATTGATAATGTACGGTACTGTATGTTTGTAGCCAGCGTTATTGTAGTACCTTATCAATGGTGATGAGGCTCTATCATTGATAATGTACGGTACTGTATGTTTGTAGCCAGCGTTATTGTAGTACCTTATCAATGGTGATGAGGCTCTATCATTGATAATGTACGGTACTGTATGTTTGTAGCCAGCGTTATTGTAGTACCTTATCAATGGTGATGAGGCTCTATCATTGATAATGTACGGTACTGTATGTTTGTAGCCAGCGTTATTGTAGTACCTTATCAATGGTGATGAGGCTCTATCATTGATAATGTACGGTACTGTATGTTTGTAGCCACCGTTATTGTAGTACCTTGTCAATGGTGATGAGGCTCTATCATTGATAAACAAATTTAGGCAAAATGTTTGTCATTTTAGTCATCAATTATGAATGTAATGTGAAGTGTGATGGGAAAAGTGGAATCAGAGTAGGCTACACAAAAACATTACCATAACAGCGAGTGTTGGAAAAGCAAGGACTAAAGGATGCAAAACACATTACTATATGTATGCTGGTAAGTGGGGTTTTTATTTATGGAAACTGGCAAAATATTGAGATTATATTGTATAATATAGTTGTGATTTTGACATTTCTAAAGCTGGACTTTTAGCTTATATTATTCGATTCATTCCATTTACATAATGAGTAATCACAGTAACATACATACAACTTGTCTTAATGCAGATCACATGACATTTATTTACTTTATACTCTCACATATTTCTGTTGAAGATCAGAGAGAATAGAAAAATTATAAAATTGAAAATAATGTTTATTGTAAATATTTTCAAATTGTCACGGGTCAGACCATGACTGTGATTATATACTATAGGGTTAGCTATATTTCTCGAGCGCGGGAAAAATTGGGGAGGCGGGAACAGCTGTAGAGAAAGGGAGATGTGAGGGGTGGAGGCACAGGCATAGGCCTGTGTACCGCTAGGCGCCTCGCATACATGTGTGCGTGTGTGCGTTCTTGCTTGTGAGCGTGGGTAGGCCACCATTACGCATACATGTGTGTGTGCGTTCATGTTGTAGGCGTGGTCATACGGAGCGTCCAGTCTTTTCATTGGCACCAAATTCAAAATGTGATGGGGGAGGGGAAAACCAAGGTTATAAAGGGGGCAGGAATGCCCAGGACAGGCCTTATTCTGCTCCTGCCCGACCCCAACGAGATAGTCCATTTTTGTTGTGCCCGCGATGAATGGGTCGGCATGGCTGCGAGGGCACCTCGTGCCTTAATTCAACCATAATCAGGTGAGTCCAATTCAGTTAGACAAGTGTCAACGTTGATTGAGATATCCAGAGTGTTGTGTGGTGGTGAGAGTGATGTGTGGTGGTGTGCTTGTGTGCGTTGGCCAGTCACCAGGACTGAGCCAGACCGTGCACATGGCCAAGGTTGTAACGCCGACCGAATTAGCTTATGCTATGGCCGAGAATGGCAGGTGTAAGCATGACCCCACAGAGGGCTTGCTAAAGGCTAGGGATGCCCAGGGCGACATTGTTCTCCTGCGGCGATATCCCACTGATTTAGCTATGCACGTGGCCAGGGGTGTGTGTGGATGTGTGCGGGTGTGGTGAGTGACGCCGTAACGCTTAACTCCACAGAGGGTGAGGTTACCGCTAGAGGATTGTCGGCTTGAAGGGCTTGTCGTACTGCCCGTTTTAAGACTCTTTAATTAGACAACTCTCATTAGTCTAGCGAATCACGTGTGTGTGGATGTGTGCGGGTGTGTGAGTGACGCCGTAGTATCTTAATCCCACAGAGGGTGATGGTTACCGCTAGAGGATTGTCGGCTTGAAGGACTTGTCGTACTGCCCGTTTTGAGACCCTTTAATTAGGCAACTCTCATTAGTCTAGCGAGTCACGTGTGTGGTGTGTCGGTGAGTGACGCCGTAGCTCTCAACCCCACAGAGGGTGAGGTTACTGTTAGAGGATGGTCGGCTTGACTCCCTAGGACTTGTCGCACTGCCCGTTTTGAGACCCTTTAATTAGGCAACTCTCATTAGTCTAGTGAGTCACGTAACCGAGGTGAGGAGGTGAGAGAGAGAGAGAGAGTGATGAGTGTGATTGACGGGTACTGTGAGTGTGGGAAAATCTCTTACCTTATTCGATCATGCGGTCATTTGCTGGGCTAGACAATTTCAGTAACACAGTAGACTAAAGGGTTGGTTGATGTGAGATTTCGTGTGACAAGCATTAATCAGTATAATGATTGGGGGTAATCTTAGGGGTAGTTATAATACTGGGTAATTTTATTTAGGTAAGTGGATTAGATAAGTGGGTTAGATTGAGTGGCTGAGTGTGTGAATGAAAATTGTCTCTTTGATTAATGCAATTTCAGTGTCGCTATTCAATAAAACCATTTTAGTAGGAATGTTTGTTTCTTTAATTCTTACTAACTTTAAGAATATAATTATTGTCAATATATACCTATCATTACAATAAATCTGTGTACTCTATTATCCCGCAAGCTGGGAGCTGCAATTTTCTTTTAAAATATATTACTGCATCGAGTCAGTATAGATATAAATGTATAGCATGTTCTGGGACTTTTGTTGCCATAATTTCACAAGGGATATTTGTCTATTTTTGATCTAAAGTAACGACACTATCAATTATAGGTTTATTTCCTAGATAATGGGCAAGTGTTACAGTAACCTATTAGTCTTATGATCTATTACAATTGGCGATCTGGACAGGATTACTATTACAATTGGCACTGGGCATGATCTATTACAAGTCCTACTAACATTGATTTTGCTCTGCTAAAATCACTCAGGTGTCATTCATAGTGTCTTCCATACTGTAGTGTGAGTCTAACCTGTCGCTGGTGCATTAAATGATCGCCCTTGAGTAGAAAAACCCCTTTGTATTTACGTTAAAATTTCTACTGAAAGGGGAAAACTCCTGAGGTCTCATTCACGGCCAGCGACATAAACCTGGTGGTTAACCCACTTATTTTTACAGTGAAAACTAGTGGCTTTGCCCACTCATTTACAATGAACATACAATTAAGCTCAGCTAATGTCATGTAAAAAGAGATGTTGTAAGACACGGTTTAAATGAGGTATGTGAAGAAACAGTGTAAACAAAAAATCGGCTCAACTCTATGGACCGCTGGGTATAAACATTTGTTTTGACTTGATGAGGGATCCTTGGGCGTAGTTTCTGGAGGGCCAGGATTCCTGCCGTGGGTTCTCCAATCTCCCGACAAACGCCTGGCAGACTCAGTACATGTACAGAATTTAGAAGCGGCAGAATAAAAGCGAACAAACAACATTTCATCCCCTCCCCTCCCGTATTATATATCACGCTACTTATTGTTGACTCCCTCTATCATCAGTCTCCCCACTATTTAACCCGACTTACGCCCCAGACCTCATTCAACGATGGCCTTCCCGAGTTTTCACCTGATGCTGGCTAGCAATATGCACTGTTGCTATTCACCACAGCACCCAGACTCTCCTCGAGCCTAAGCCGTGCCCCTGGCGACATCTGGCACCACTACACACATATCCCACACTTTTCCCAAGTTTTAAGCAGCATCGAGCCTCCTCTGATGCTCTCTCTCTGTCTCCTCTAACTTTTCCTATGGTCTTCCCTTTCTATCCCAACCCTTGCTGCTACGCAATCCCTCACTTATTTAGTATTCGTCCTATCCAAAGCTCGTCCCTCCCTCTCCCTCTTGTCCTTGACAAGGAACAACAGATTTTTAAGAGAGGAATAGAACAATCAAAGAAAACAAACAAATCTCGCCCGACACACAACTGACCCATATAACTGAAACTGTCTAGATTTATGATACCGGAATAAGAGAAACAACAACGACTCGGCCGGATTACAAACACTTCCCTCTATCCTTAAACGATCGATCACAGCACTTGCGTATGACGAACGAAATTAAAGGAAACTATTCGCATGGCATAAAATCACAGCGACAATCACAACAAAAATCAACAGAGATCAATTATAGACAAGCTAAAAAAATATTCTGGGACACAATTACTTCTCAAAGCGAATCGTAGAACTAAATATTATGAAACAATGTGGGGCGCGCGAGCGATGGGAAAAGGAATTAACTTGTTTACACAAGGAGGTTCACCGACGCTCCCAGGATGTGACTTGACCACGAGGGGAAAGAAAAAGAGAAAATTTCCCGCGTGGGGCTACTTTTGTATGAACACAATTATACAACAAATCCTTCATTATCCCGTACATCTAAATCAGAAACTGGTCCTGTATCACGGTCGCCACTTGTAATAGATCATGCCCGGTGCCAATTGTAATAGTAGTCCTGTCACGGTCGCCACTTGTAATAGATCATGCCCGGTGCCAATTGTAATAGTAATCCTGTCCAGATCGCCAATTGTAATAGATCATAAGACTAATAGGTTACTGTAACACTTGCCCATTATCTAGGAAATAAACCTTTAACACCTTACGAGCGGCCTATGCGGTTTATTTATGTGTACCGCACAGCGGGGTGTTTTTAGCCAAAATAGGGCTGTTTACGTGATCATTTTCATGCCTAAATAAGACCCAGAACGTAAAACAAGTACCTATCCCTGAAAGGGCATAAACAGAGCTTTCGAATGACACCATAACAATCCTTGTATGATGGATAGTTTTCTTGCAATAACCGTGCAACGCGAGTGCAAAAAGCAGGTAATTCGGTACTTTCAGTACATAATTGAGTATGTAGCGAGTGAGAGAGGGAGGAGGGAGCTGAGATTTGTGTCAGTAGGTTCGCCGCGGTGGTCTGGAGCAGTCATACGCTCGCTAGTCTCCTGCCACCACTTGTCTCTCTCTCTCAGCCACATTACGTGCTGAAATTGCCACTCGAGTTATGTCGAGCACCGCCACATAGTCCAGCTTTATTTAACTCGACTTATGTTGCTCGCCGCTAAATAAGGGTTAATTGATAGTGTCGTTACTTTAGATCAAAAATACACAAATATCCCTTGTGAAATTATGGCAACAAAAGTCCCAGAACATGCTATACATTTATATCTATACTGACTCGATGCAGTAATATATTTTAAAAGAAAATTGCAGTTCCCAGCTTGCGGGATAATCGAGTACACAGATTTATTGTAATGATAGGTATATATTGACAATAATTATATTCTTAAAGTTAGTAAGAATTAAAGAAACAAACATTCCAAAAAATTGTTTTATTGAATAGCGACACTGAAATTGCATTAATCAAAGAGACCATTTCATTCACACACTCAGCCACTCAATCTAACCCACTTATCTAATCCACTTACCTAAATACAATTACCCAGTATTATAACTACCCCTAAGATTACCCTAAATCATTATACTGATTACTGCTTGTCACACAAAATCTTACATCAACCAACCCTTTAGTCTACTGTGTTACTGAAATTGTCTAGCCCAGCAAATGACAGCATGATCGAATAAGGTACGAGATTTTCCCACACTCACAGTACCCGTCAATCACACTCATCACTCTCTCTCTCTCACCTCCTCACCTCGGTTACGTGACTCGCTAGACTAATGAGAGTTGCCTAATTAAAGGGTCCCAAAACGGGCAGTGCGACAAGTCCTAGGGAGTCAAGCCGACCATCCTCTAACAGTAACCTCACCCTCTGTGGGGTTGAGAGCTACGGCGTCACTCACCGACACACCACACACGTGACTCGCTAGACTAATGAGAGTTGCCTAATTAAAGGGTCTCAAAACGGGCAGTACGACAAGTCCTTCAAGCCGACAATCCTCTAGCGGTAACCATCACCCTCTGTGGGGTTAAGATGCTACGGCGTCACTCACACAGCCGCACACATCCACACACACGTGACTCTTTAGACTAATGAGAGTTGTCTAATTAAAGAGTCTCAAAACGGGCAGTACGACAAGCCCTTCAAGCCGACAATCCTCTAGCGGTAACCTCACCCTCTGTGGGGTTAAGCGTTACAGCGTCACTCACCACACCCGCACACATCCACACACACCCCTGGCCACGTGCATAGCTAAATCAGTGGGATATCGCCGCAGGAGAACAGTGTCGCCCTGGGCATCCCTAGCCTTTAGCAAGCCCTCTGTGGAGTCATGCTTACACCTGCCATTCTCGGCCATAGCATAAGCTAATTCGGTCGGCGTCACAACCTTGGCCATGTGCACGGTCTGGCTCAGTCCTGGTGACTGGCCAACGCACACAAGCACACCACCACACATCACTCTCACCACCACACATCACTCTGGATATCTCAATCAACGTTGACACTTGTCTAACTGAATTGGACTCACCTGATTATGGTTGAATTAAGGCACGAGGTGCCCTCGCAGCCATGCCGACCCATTCATCGCGGGCTCAACAAAAATGGACTATCTCATTGGGGTCGGGCAGGAGCAGAATAAGGCCTGTCCTGGGCATTCCTGCCCCCTTTATAACCTTGGTTTTCCCCTCCCCCATCACATTTTGAATTTGGTGCCAATGAAAAGACTGGACGCTCCGTATGACCACGCCTACAACATGAACGCACACACACATGTACGCGTAACGGCGGCGTACCCACGCTCACAAGCAAGAACGCACACACGCACACATGTACGCGAGGCGCCTAGCGGTACATAGGCCTATGCCTGTGCCTCCACCCCTCACATCTCCCTTTCTCTACAGCTGTTCCCGCCTCCCCAATTTTTCCCGCGCTCGAGAAATATAGCTAACCCTATAGTATATAATCACAGTCACGGTCTGACCCGTGGCACAAATATTATTCAGTATTGTGCATACGAACACGACTATCACCGTTCACGAGCTGATCAAAGTACTAGGTAATCTATTCTGCATACCTTGCACCCCATTTCCAAGTCCAGTCTTACCTAAGTTTATATAAAGTAGAAATAATCCAGTTGGAAGCCATTTGTATTTTGTATGGTTTATTTCGTTAATAATTTGTGTTAATGCTTTGCTGCTATCCCCCTTGGTGATAATCTTCATCGACTTACTGCAAGTTTCTATAATGTTATATCTCTATGTTTTTGTTTATCTAATGCATATACTGTAGGCTAAGGAGTTTCAAACTATCATCAATCCATAATATCTAATAGTGTGGATACTTTTATCATTCATGGTTGGATTGCCTCTAGTCTCTATCCATTTTAACCGACTCTAAAATTGAACAACATAGTCTTTGAATCTGGTATTAACTACTTATTTTATTACGCACAATCTATATAATGGCATGTACTTATCGTACATGTATTTTGGGTAGTAGGGATGTGCCGTCGTCGTACTTTAGTATGTAATAAATCACGTGTTAATTACGTGATTTTTATGTGTAACTATGTACTACTAATAACACTACTTTATCACGGAAATTGGTGCGGTCGCATCAACGTACACGCATCATACTTCTGTATGTGATGGTAAATAAATAATATAGTAAGTACGGTACCAATAATGTTATCATTATATATATCTGTTATATGCATGAGTAACATACCTACGTCGTATTTCAGTTCATAAATATTCATAGGATAATAACGTAGCCTACTTAATGTACCAGCACTAATAATATCACAATAGCAGTTATCAGATACATCTGTGGAGCCACAGTGAGGTAACGTCATACTTAATTAAGTCGTAAATCATGTTCCTAACCAATAACTTATTAGTCACGTAGAATAATGGGATCGATACAACATACACAAATCTTACTTCAGTATGTAAAGAATCAACTGCTACCCGACGTAATGTGTAAAATTCTAATAACGTTTTGAGTTAATGTCGTCATAACATTGTAAGTACATGTACTACCCACGTACTATATTAAGTGTCAATAACATCATAGTAATACGTAGTTACCACGTCAATTTGGGTGCTCAGTGGCGTCTCAATGTGATACTTCCCGACGTAATGAGTGACATACTAAAAACGTTTTTTGTTAACGTATAAATTACGTTACAAGTACACGTGCTAGTGACTTAGATTGTTACGTGCCTATACCATCACAATAAAACTTTCTTACCACGTAAATGTGGGTGCTCACAATGACGTAATAATATCATACTTCCCGATGTAATGTGTAACATGCTAATAACGTGTTGTCTTACTGTGGTCATTAAATTATAATTGCACCTGTTACCGACGTTCTATGTTACGTGCCAGTAGCATCATAATTACACGCACTTGTTACGTAAAAATTAACATTCACAATGACGTAACAATGTTATACTTACCGACGTAATGAGTGACATTAAAAACGTTATTTGTTAACATCATAATTACGTAAAAGTACACGTGCTACTGACGTATATTGTTATGTGCCTATAGCATCACAATAACACTTAGTTATCACGTAAATATGGTTGCTCACAATGACTTAATAACTTCATTCTTCCAGACGTAATCGTTAATATGTTAATAACGTTTCGTGTAAACGTGGTCGTTACATTATATAACACGTACTACGGTACGTGCCAATAACATCATAATAATACATACTTACCTCGTTATTGTGGGCGCTCGCAGTGACGTTATGTCATCGTAATTGCTGATGTAATGAATAACGTGCTAATAACGTTTTGTGTTAACGTGAGCATAATAATAAAATTTCACGTACCTATTACATGCATATGTTGGTCGCAGCAACGTGCCCAAGTTGTATTTCATTACGTATTGTATCACGTATTAAGGACGTGTTAATTAAGTGTTGATAGTATCCTACTAACGTGTTTACATAACGTAATGGTTACCAAAGCAATTCGTCTTAACAACTTAACAGCGACGATATTACATTATATAATTAAGTCGTGTTATTACGTCGGTAACACGTTGCCGGATTCTACACAATTACGTAATATTTACGTGTTTACATAACTTAATGGTAACCAAAGCAATGCGTCTTAACAACGTAACAGCTACGATATTGAGTTGTGTAACTACGTTTTGTTATTATGTCGGTAATACGTCTCCGGAACTGTACACAATTACGTAATATTTACGTGTTTACATAACTTAATGGTAACTAAAGCAATTCGTCTTAACAACGTAACTGCTACGATATTGAGTTGTATAACTACGTTGTGTTATTATGTCGGTAATACGTCGCCACAACTCTACACAATTACGTAATATTTACATGTTTACATAACGTAATGGTAACGAAAGCTATTCGTCTTAACAACGTAACAGCTACGATATTGAGTTTTATAACTACGTTGTGTTATTATGTCTGTAATACGTCGCCGCAACTCGACACAATTACGTAATACTTACGTGTTTACATAACGTAATGGTAACCAAAGTATTATGTCATGACAATGTCATAATGACGTCGGAATCAATTCCCTACAATTCCACGCTTTAACGTAGTATTTACGTGTTTACTTAACGTAATGGTAGCCTAAACAATTCGTTTTAGCAACGTAATAGCGACGATATCAAGTTATATCACTACGTTGTGTTATAACGTCTAATGTATGTCGCTACAACTCTACACAATTACGTAGTATTTACGTATTTATATTACCTAACGGTAACCAAACCACCTCGTTCTCATAACGTTATAGTGACGTGTTTGTTTTAAGTGGGTAGGTTCTAATTCAACGGTGGACATGGGTATTGTAAAATTAAACTGATCTGCTAACTGGTGAATTCAAGGTAGCTATTCTTGATGGTGATCTTCCTGATTCTAATGTTCATTTTCTCATGGGTAAATGACCTTGCTGGTAGTGGTCTCATTCCTAACCTAATCATAAAAGATCAGCCTCTTGCCACTAGCCCTACAGCCCAGATAGATGAAGAACAACCTCATAATTATGTATCCAGTGTGTGCGGTTACCAGGGCTCAGGCTGCCTCTACATCGTCGGATCAAGAGAAATCCAAGGAGACCATAAAGGATAGTCTATACAGTCAGGTAATGTCCAGATATGAATTACATAAGGCTCAACAATCAGATCCTTCCCTAGCAGCTATACGCCATGTTGCTGAAGAGAAAGAGGTAAAAGGTAAGACTCCAAACTTCTACTACCATGAAAGTATTTTGATGCGCTCCTACCAACCTCCTGACAAGACTGATGAAGATGTGTGGCCCAAAGTTCATCAAGTAGTACTTCCTTCTTCAGTGAGAACTCCTGTCATAGAATTAGCACATGCTGGCTTAGCAGGACATCTGGGTCAAAAGAACACTTATAAGAAACTATTAGAGAACTTTTTCTGGCCAGGTATGAAAAAAGCAGTGGCTGAATTAGTTAGGTCGTGTCATTCATGCTCGGTAACGGGCAAACCGAATTAAGTAATTCCTAAAGCTCCTTTAAACCCCATTCCAGTACCCTCAAACCCTTTTGAGAAAATTGTAGTGGATTGTGTAGGCCCATTACCTAAGACCAAGAAAGATAATGAGTATCTACTTACTGTTATGTGTGCATCTACTAGGTATCCAGAAGCATTTCCCATTAAATCTATCCATGGCAAAACTGTTGCCAAACTATTATTGCATAATATTATATTCACCAGAGTAGGAATTCCTCATGAGATTCAAACGGATCAAGGTACAAACTTTACTAGTAATCTAATGACAGAAATTTGTAAAGAGCTGGATGTCACCAAAAAGATCTCGACCGCCTATTGTCCTCAGACCCAGGGTTGCTTGGAGCGTTTTCACCAAAGTTTCAAGTCCATGATAAAGAAGTACTGTTTAGAGACAGAGAAAGAGTGGGATAACTATATTAATTTCTTACTTTTTGCAGTGCGTGAATGTCCTCAGGTGTCCCTCGGGTATTCTCCTTTCGAACTACTCTACGGACGCCAGATAAGGGGGCCACTGAAAGTTTTGAAAGATTCATGGTTTGAAAACCCTTCTGATCATTCCACTCGTACTGTCTCTGAGTATATTAATCAATTGAAACTATGATTGTTAAAGGTCAGAGAGTTTGCTTTGCATAACCTAAAACAGAGTCAACAGAGAATGAAAGCTTTATATGATAAATCTAGTAAAATACGTAACTTCTCAGCTGGGGATAAAGCCTTGCTGTTTCTTCCCATTACAGGTTCTCCTCTTAAGAGCAAATACTCAGGTCCTTATGAGATTATAACAAAAATAAGTCTATGCAAATATATAGTAAAGACTCCTGACAGACGTAAATCCACTAGAATTGCTCATATAAATCACATGAACCTCTACATTGAACGCCAACCAGAGAATAGTTCCCCTTGTCTAAATGTTAATTATATTCCAGAGTTTGTGTTGACAGAGGCAGGGATGACTGGTGTGACGGAGGCTGTTGAAATCCCTTCTGCAAGTGGTAACCCTATGAACAGTGTAATATTGAATGATCTAGATAGGGTTCTTCCCAATCTCACTAGCTCACAACGGGAGGAACGTAAGACAATCTTAGTTCAATATCCAACTGTCACATCCAATTTCCCTGGGTTCTGCCATACTCAGCTCCATGATGTTGTCTTAACATCTACACTTCATCCTATTATAGCGTAAATCCTCAGCGGAAGCAGATCATTGAGAAGGAAATAGCTTTGATGTTGGAAAGGAACTTAACCCCTTCCGACTCATATGACGCAGAGGTTAGAGTTATCTCACTCTTATAATTACCTCTCAAAAATTCGTTTTCTGCCCACAGCTAACTCAAAGACAACTGCAGAGGTTGAAGTAACTAAACTAAAGGTTTCTAAATACCCCTGATGGTAACAAAGGCTTTAAAGTATCCCTAATCAGCTCAAAATCGCGTCATATGTCGGAGAGGGTTAATTGAACCTAGCTTCTCTCCTTGGGCTTCACCTTCCATCTTAGTGCCCAAGCCAGATGGCAGTAGTCGTTTATGCACAGGTTATCGTAAGGTAAACGCAATCACGATTCCTGATGCCTATCCTTTGCCTCGTATTGATGACCTGATAGATCAAGTAGGCCATGCTCAGTATGTGTCAACCATAGATTTACAAAAAGGCTACTATCAAATAGGTTTGACAGAACGTGCAAAAATAATATCAGCCTTCACTACCCATTGTGGCCTTTTCCAATATAAAGTTATGCCTTTTGGCATGATCAATGCACCCGCCACTTTTCAGAGGATAATAACTAATACTATTCAAGGGTTAGAAGGTGTGCAATCTTACTTAGACGACTTCATCATATTTTCAGCCTCTTTGAGTGACCACCTTGTCTGTCTGGAGAGACTGCTGGGACGACTCGCCTCCTTCCGGGCTCACCATCAACCTCGCCAAGTCTAGTTTTGGCCAGGCTACAATAGTCTCCTACTTAGGGCATGAGGTGGGACAAGGAGTTACTCGTCCGAAGGCCGCCAACATCCAAGCCATCCTAGAGTATCCTCGGCCTACTACTCGCAACCCTCCTACGCTTCATCGGGATGGCTGGTTTCTACCGTCAGTTCTGCCCCAACTTTTCTTCGGTCACGGCTCCACTCACGGATCTCACCAGTACTAAGGCCAGGTTTCATTAGAGTCCTGCATGTGAGGCTGCGTTCGGACAACTGAATAAGCTCCTCTCTACGCATCTAGTACTGCAGTCACCTGACCCTTCGCTGCCCTATCATCTCCAAGTGGATGCCTGTGACCAAGGGGTTGGTGCCGTGTTGCTGCAAAAGGGCCGTTCAGATGACATTCTCCACCCAGTTTCATACTTCTAGGCCAAGCTCAAGAAACATCAACGTAATTATTCCACCATTGAGAAAGAAGCCCTTGCCCTGATCCTGGCTATCAAGAAGTTTGAATCTACATTAACAAGAACTGCCCACCTCTGCATGTCTACACGGACCATAACCCCTTGACCTTTATCCGACGTATGAAAGACCCCAATCAACGCACCCTCAGATGGTCTCTCATGCTGCAGGAGTACGATCTTCAGATGAGACACATCAGGGGCGAAGACAACCTCATCGCTGATGCCCTTTCAAGGGACCATTCTCCAGAGACGGGGTCCCCGGACGGTCCGGCTTAGTCCTCTTCACTCCGTTGCCGAGGTCTTCGTGAGGGAGGATTATTACGCCCTGAACCTCTAAATGAGGTGTTGAAGCTTCACTTGGTTCGTGTGAGGGGGATTCATACACTGCCCTGCTTCACCACTGCTTCGTGGCTCTCGTCTCCGGCATGTCTCGCTTCACCTGTTACTTCATACCTACACTTATATTCGTGATTCCTGGATTCTAGAGGGTGCTGACAAGGATTTGGTGGAGTTTCCTCTCTGACCCTCCTATACACCCGAGGTCTCTTCCGCCGTCATCTACGTCCTCTAGTCAGTCATATTCTGGATTTACCTCGGTGGTGTTGTGTGTGTTCGAGTACTTACCTCTACCCATGTCAACTTCTACTCGTGTACTCCATCATTCACAAATCTCAGGAGGATACGACTAGGAGTTACCAGGTGGACGAGACCTGAGTTGGTGATACTATAATATTTGCTTCCTTTTTGTTTAATTAAATGTAAATATAAATTTAAATAAGAACATTTATATATCTAATTGCTATTGTTTATTTTGTTAGGAATATTATTATTTTCATTAGCCATTATTTAATTAGTAATTATCAGTAATATATATTTGTTTGCATATTCTTTATAATAATAAATTAAAATGTAATTGTCTATTCTCTATCCATTTAGTTTAATGCCTATAAATGAGTCAGGAGTTTGAACTGCCGGTAAAATACAACTCAGTGTTAGTGTACAGTTGGAGAAAATATAATTATTATTCAATACTTCAGTATTGGTGTACAGTGGGTTAATTCAATCTTCCTAGTTAAAAATCAATAACACTGGATGTCTTGGTGTATATTTAACTGTAAAGTCATACCCAGTCAGTCTTAATGTGTTGCTACCAGGGTGTCCTCTACCCCTATATAATTAGGCCTGTTTTTTCTTGGACCCTGGGCCGTAACACTACATTAAATAATAAGAATAAAAATTATATATTCAAATGATTTACATTGTAGTCATGCTAATAATTATGTTGGATATTCAGGAGAAAGCTTTTCAACTGCGTGTGTAGGTAGTATTCTTTATGCTAGGGGGGAGACTATTCCAAAACTTTGGCCCAGCAACTTTGAGTGATTTGGCTCCGATATTTGTGTTGGCTTTAGGAACATACAAGTGTTGCTGTTGCCTCGTATTGACATTGTAAATGTATCTTACTTTTAGCAGGGAGAATTGTCAGTTGGAAAATCCTGTATTGATTATTGAATGAGTTGTGATACCCAAGTTGTACTTATACTTTTGTTAAATATTTGCCATTTAAGTTCTCTTATAGAAGGTGTTACATGGTCGTGCTTAGAAACACCTCCAATTGCTAACTTAGCAGCAAAGTTTGGAAGTTTTTGTGCCCTTTCCATTTTTGAGGAGTTTATTGCACCCCATATCATTAGACCATAATTGATAATACTTAATGCAAGAGCTTGAACTACTAATGTCTTTGAGTCTCTGGTAAGATTATATTTGATATACATAAGAACACCGTAAACCTTTTTATTCATTTCATCAATGTGCGAGTCAAAAAACATGTTATCAAAGTAAATACCCAAGTTCGTTAACCCGGGAACAGCGGGGAGACTCTTAAGAGTTCCCCCGGCGGACTGCGGGAAGACTCTTAAGAGTAAGGGAAAAAACAAATCCATTTAAAACACCCCAAAAAAAAAAAAAAAAAAAAATTGCCCCTGGGCCATGCCAAATATCACTCCTCCACCTCCCCTCCTTCAGTTATCACCTATTTTCCCTGTTATTCCCTTATTCTGTGGTTTATTTTCGTGCTAACATTAGCGAGTTGGTAGCAGGGCGTTGTCATCACTGTTACCAAGCGTGGGAAAGAGCGAGAGAGAGACTATTGCGGAACAGTGTCTCTCCAGACAAGGGGAGGGGTGGAGGGCAGGGAGGTTGCCTCAGCCATACATTATGTAACTCCCGGCCTGTATTGCCAATTTTGACCATCCAAACACTGTTTCCACTTGTTTTATTGTTGTAACAGGTAATACCTTTATAATCAACCTATAATAGGCGCATATGGATAAGTATTAATGCTATTTATGGTAAAATAACGATGTTAGTGATGGGAACAGCTCAAATAGGTCGGCACAGGAGTGTGGTGTCTCATACCCCCCATGGGCACTTCTTAGGTTAATGAATTGCTAGGATAAATTTGAGTTCCATCAATCTGCCTGTCGGTACCTAGTGGGATCTGTGACATTTAAGGGGGGTGACCTGCTTTTTTCTCTCCATGCGGCCCCATTCAGCCTACTGTTTTAAGACATTTATCCCCATCCAGGTATCGATTTTTTTCTTGGCGAGCGATAGCGATAGGAAAACATCGACACCTTAAGGACACGAAAGAGCTTAGTATTGACAAAAAAATGAGGCGAAAGGTCTCAAAATCGCCAAACTTCATAAAACCTCAACACTAATTTGTTAAACATGAGGGAAAAGGGAGTCTAGAAAAAGCGAGTACTACCCCCTTAAAAGCATATCACCCGTCCTGATTTAGTTAATCATTAATATAAAAACACAATTTATTAGGATTTACTTTTATGCAGTAAATTGATCAAAATGTATAACTTAAGCCGGTATCACACGAGGGCTCTTATAGTCAACATTCAACGATTATTTTTTTTTTTTTTTTTTTTTTTGTAGCAATATTTCTGGAATATTTTACACTGGTATCGGAAATTAGACTGTTGGTAAATGGATTTAGGTAACATAATTATATAATATAAGAGTGTGTGGTATGTCTTCTAAGCGTAGTAGTACAAAGATAAGGAAATCAAGCAACAAGAGGTCTAGTGACCCCTCTAGGCTGCTTGTCCTCTAAAACACTGAGGATCAAGTGTCCGAACAGTGGTTTAGAGTGGGTAACGGGAAATTGGGAAGGGAAATAATTTCCGTGGCAGGATTAGGAAGTTAGTAGGGGACAGATGGGTTAGTAATAACACAGGTATAAGTGATCTTTCGTATATCTGGGAAAAAGAGAGTAACGTCTTAGTAATATATACAGTATATACGCAATAATCCTTGATGAATCTGCGGGGGGAATAAAATAAAGTTATTCATTTACACACGCAGTCAGTCGCGGGTTTGAGGCAAGATATTTGTCTACGCGAAGTTTAAATGAATCAACGGTGCTGCAGTCTATAACGTCTCGGGGAAGCCCATTCCACAAGTTGACAACTCGATTGAAGTAAAAAATGTGTGCGAGTTAAAAGTTTTACCAATAATTTTGCAACCGTTTCCCCACGTGCAATTAGATTGGTCGATAGTGAAGTACTTACTACAGTTCATATTGACGATGCCTTTGATGATTTTGAACACTTGAATTAAGTCGCCTCTTAATCTGCGCTGGGTTAAAGGAAATAGATTTAATTCCATAAGATGCTCCTCGTATGATTTGTTCTTTAGGTTAGGTATCATTTTGGTAACTCTACGTTGAACTCGTTCTAGCTTGTCTATATAATTTTGGTAATAAGAGCACCAGGTTTGAACGCAGTATCCCAGCAGAGGGCGGAGTAAGGAGTTGTAAAGAGTTAGGATAACTTCTTTGGATTTATGCTCAAATGACCTGCCTATAAAGCCAATTATTTTGTTTGCCTTCTTAACAACTTCTGAACATTGTTGACTCGGTTTTAGGTTACTTGATATTGTTACTCCCAGATCGGCTTCTCTGTCTACACTCTTAAGCTGAGTGCCATTCATCGAATAGTTTGCTTTCTCATTTAGGTATCCAATATGTAGTATTTTACATTTATCCGCATTGAAACTCATTTGCCAAGTTTGCACTAACATAGCATCTTATCTAGATTGTATTGCATATAATCCACTTGTTCTTTTGACAGTATGCTATTTGCAGTTTTTGTATCGTCAGCAAACTTTGAGGTTGTACAGGTGAGGCCCTCGTCTATGTCGTTTATGTAAATTAGAAAGAGAATTGGTCCCAGTACCGATCCCTGGGTACCCCACTACTTACATTGGTCCATTTAGATGTTTACCGTTTATGACTACTCTTTGCTTTCTGTTGGTGAGCCAATTTTCTATCCATTTCAACACACCATCTTGTATTCCATGCGCTTTTAGTTTTAGCAGTAAACGTTTGTGGGGAACTTTGTCAAAGCCCTTTTGAAAATCAAGGTATAAAATATCTACAGTTTTACTCTCATCATAGAGGTTGAGGATATCGTGGAAGAAGTCTAAGAGGTTTGTTAAGCAGGAACGTTTGTTACGAAAGCCGTGTTGAGTATCTTTAAGTATGTTATTTTCCTCTAAGTGATTTATAGTGGAGCAGATAACTGCACATATCAGGAGAATCGTTCATTTACAGAAACAAGCACCAAATTTGGCACACATACTCCTTGGGGATTGCTCTTTTGATAAAACCCGTTTGCCACCTAAAAATTCAAGATGGCGGCCATTTTTCAAGATGGCCGCCATTGAATATACAGAAATATTGTATTTCGCAATAAAATCGCAAAGACTTGTCCTATTTGAATGATCTTGGTGTCAAATCATACATTTTTCACTATGTAGAATCCGAATTTGGAACCATGGACTTACTCACTAGCTTCCTTGTACCATAATATCAGTCCCGGAATCCTAATATTCTGCTAAATTAGAGGTTCATGTTACGTCTGACTCGGCTAAAATGCATGGTAGTGTATATCGTAGTAGTGTTAGAGGTTTAGTATGTGTAGCATCTTCCTGTACAAGGCTTCCAAACTGGACATGACACGATGCGGTGGTGGGGGGGGGGAACGTTGAGAGACTTGCAGCGGAAGGTGTAGAGTAGTAGCTCAACAGAGCGGATGTCAACGCACAGCCAGGGCACACTGGTGGCACCGCTGCTGTGAAACTCAGCATGGGGTTCAGTATCAGCTGAATAATTAGTTTAGTGTAGCTAAATAATTAGTTTAGTGTCCCAAATGCTGTCTAATAAGCCCCGCATCAGTTAGCTACTGTAGATTACATGTAGTTTAACATAGAGTGCCAGCGCGGGAGAGCCGAGCCAAGGGTAACGGGGCTTTACATTGCTTTGCATGTAGTTACCTGGATGGTGTACAGATCGCACAGGACTTAAATGATACTGGATGAACGATCGGGCTAGGTGTAGGTCATATATTTTTATTCCCGAACCTAGTCTTATCCCATACCTTATTGTGCATGATTGTGATCAAGATGGTAAAAGGATAACCCCTCGGCCTTGATTCACTGAATACAGATAATTATCATACTGTGATTATCTGTTATATCTGTTATCATATAACATACTGTGTTATATCATACTGTGATTATCTGTTATATACTGTGATTATCTGTTATCTATTATATCTGTGTTACAGATAATTATCATATTGTATTCACCAAGATGGCAAATACAGATCCAGGACCGTCTAAATTCCGGACTGACTGGAGCAAGTGTTGTCTTTGCCAGAAGAAGAAGAGTGAAGAGCTCAAGTCACCACGTGCACAACAACCACAAGAACATGATGGCTACACTATGATTGCGACTACTATTCCCCTCTTTCACGCAATTAATGAGATGCCCATTGTTCTGGATCCAGCCAGACTTGATGATGGTGGTGGCATTGAAGAAACTCTGAGGAGGAACAAGGCGCAGTATCACCAAAGTTGTCGCCTTATGTTCAACAACACGAAACTGGAGAGAGCCAGAAAGAGAAGAGCAGAGAGTGCTCAGCGAGTAGAATGCCAGACCAAGCTGCGTAGAACCAGCCTTGAAGGCCAAACGTGTTTCATATGTGACAAAGAAGCCCCATCCTCTGAACTCAGACAAGTTATGACGATGAACCTCAATAACAGACTTAATGAATGTGCCCAAACTTTAAATGACGGAAAACTTCTTGCAAGACTCAGCGGTGGAGATGCTATTGCACAGGAGCTCAAATACCATTTTGCATGCTTGACAGACCTGTACAATACAGAGAGGACGTACCTCAGAGCCACCAAGAGACTGGAACAGGAACGTGCACCCGAAGAGGATGCCCACCCACAGGCATTCTCAGAGCTAGTCACATATCTAGTGGAGACCACCAGATCTGGCGAGGGTCCTGCAGTCTTCCGACTTGCAGACATAGTTCACCTGTATGCCCACCGCCTGGAACAGCTGGGTGTTGATGCACCTGCTGTCAACTCCACAAGACTGAAGGAAAAACTGCTGTCAGAAATACCTGAGTTGGAAGTGCACAAGCAGGGAAGGGATGTTCTTCTGGCTTTCCAGAAATATGTGGGCTTTGTCTTGTCAGAAACCTCTGACTATTATAATGAAGCTATTATCCTTGGCAAAGCAGCTAACATCTTGCGAAGACATATGCTGGACCACAAGTCCACATTTGATGGAACCTTCCATAAGGGGTGCATCGAGCAGGCCATTCCACTCACTCTTCTTCAGTTTGTGGCCATGCTTGAACACGGAGCGGACATCAAATCTCAACTGAGGTTTGGCGCATCAACGACAGATCTAGCAATTGCTCAGCTGCTTCAGTTCAACTGCTATGCAAGGTACAAAGAAGGAGCAGCAACTCACAGACACTCCAAAGACAGAGAGACCCCATTCCCTGTTTACATGGGGATGTCCGTCTACACAAAGACCAGAAAGAGAAAGTTGGTGGAAATGCTTAACGAGCATGGCATCAGCATTTCATACGACAGGGTGCTACAGATATCAGCACAGCTGGGAGATGCAACAGTCAGCAAGTACGTGGAGGATGGGGTGGTCTGTCCACCAGTTCTACGAAAAGGGCTGTTCACCACATCAGCCATGGACAACATAGACCACAATCCCACTGCAACAACAGCGACCACTTCTTTCCATGGAACCAGCATCTCTGTTTTCCAGCACCCAACCAAAGAAGACAAAGGTGAAGAGCGTGGACAGCTGAAGTTCGGAGAGGAGAAAGTGAAGACAGTTCCAGAACTTCCAGACTCCTTCACCAATGTCCGGCCCGCCTTCTTCACCAAGAAGAAACCCTCTCCTCCCCAGAGTGGTGTGACACACCCAGACACCAGTCTGCTGAGGCCACAACTGGCAATGGAGTATGAGTGGCTGGAGAAGGTCACTGTGACAGATGGGCCAGTGGATGTGATTGGTCAGCCCATCATGCTTCACAGAAGAGAGGAAAGCCATTTGAGGTCAGCATTACATCACTTTTGCCTCTGCTGCGAGATCAGGCCCACTCGGTTGCTACAGTCAAGCATGTGATGGACAAGATCAAGGAGATAGTGGCATTTCTGAACCCCGGTCAGGTGCCAGTCATTGCTGCTGACCAGCCAATATATGCAGTAGCCATGCAGGTCCAGTGACACTGGCCTGAAATCTACGGTGAGGACAAGTTCGTCATAATGTTCGGAGGCTTGCATATTGAGATGGAGGCACTGAAGTCCATTGGAACTCTACTCCAGGACAGTGGTTGGACAGGAGCCCTCTTGGAGGCAGGGATAGCATCTCCTGGGACAGCAGATTCATTTCTGACAGCTTCGAGCATCACTAGGACACGACAGATGCACCAGATAACAGCATGCAGTCTGTACAAGCTTCTGAAGGCAGCCCACACGGACTACTCGAAAGAGACAGATGAACAACCCGAAGAGGTACCTAGCTTCGAAGCTTGGTGTGAGCATCGCAAACTGCAAAGTCCCCAGTTTCATTTCTGTTATATGGTGCTGTCAATGGAACTGGTGATCCTCTTGTTGATCCGATCATTCAGGGAAGCCAACTTCTTCCTGTACTGTCAGTCACTGACTGAGCTGATACCGTACTTCTTTGCCAACAACAATGTAAACTATGCACGGTGGCTTCCGATCCACTACAGAGACATGGTGACCCTGGAACAGAAGCATCCTCAGCTGGCTCAGGAGTTCCAGAGTGGAAACTTTGTTGTACACAAATCGAGCCGACAGTTCTCAGCAATGGCTATTGACCAAGCTCACGAGCAGGCCAACGCTGTCATCAAGGCAGACGGGGGTGTGATCGGCGTGACTGAAGACCCATCAGCACTGAGAAGATGGATGATAACTGGTCCTCAAGTCAGCCACTTGGTTGCATAGTATGAGGCAGCATGTGGGACCAAAGAGGGTACTGAACACACCAGCCACCATGAGGAGACAGAACGAGCACAAAGAGTGTTCCTTGAGAAAGTAGAAAATCTCTCACAAGCCATGACAGATATGTGCAATCCTTTCCAGGAGGAGAGTCGGGACCTGCTTTCGCTTGATACAAAGGATATTGCTCACCACACTGCCGCCGAGCTGATTGGCACACACCTTGAGAAAGGCAAGGTCCGTTTCCAGGAGTTTATGAAGGGACTGGAAGGGGAAGAAGAATCCACCTTCTATGAACCAATCAAGAAGAACAGGGTTGACTTTTTCCGACAGGTACCAGCCTCTGTTGACTCTTCAAAGCAAAAAGTGCTGAAGGAAGACTGTCAACTGTTCTTCAAGCTGTTCATATCATGCCAGAGCAGAGAGTGTGACTTGAAGGAGTTCTTCCGTCATGAGAACCAGTCACATCCTGCTGCCCTCAGTGATGGTGGAAAGCTCCACACCTGTCAGAAATCCCACCTCACTACCATTCTTCAGAGCCAAGTTACAACCCCTGAGGCAGAGCCAGACGCCGACACCATCATCATTGATGGTGCAGCATTGGTGAACAGTCTGCCCCCACGGAGTTCAAAGACGTTCGAAGAGTACGCAATGCTCGATGTCCTTCCTAGAATACAAGCATACTCTACCAAGTACAAGAGAACAGACATTGTGTTTGATGTCTACCAGCCATCTAGTCTGAAAGCTGAAACTAGATCAAAGCGAGGACGCGGGGTGAGACACAGGGTGACAGGGAAGGGCAAAATTCCCTCAAACTGGCGAAACTTCCTGAGAGAAAATGACAACAAAGCCGAGCTGTTCAACTTTGTGGCTGATAAGATTGCACGTGTGGCCACACCAAATGTGGTCATTGTGACCAAGGAAGAAGATGCTGTCAGCAACCGCACTATCAATCTGGCTTGGGTGGCACCGTGCAGTCATGAAGAAGCTGACACGCGTATCTTTGTGCATGCCAGGCATGCAACAGAAGCAGGCAGCAAAGTCATCATGGTCAAAGCCAGCGACACAGATGTTGTCGTCATCGCAGTCAGTGTTCTGCAGGCACTTCAGGAGCTAGGTCTGCAGCAGTTGTGGGTTGCCTTTGGCCAAGGACAGAACCTAAGGTGGGTTCCTGTACATGAATTGTGTTGCACTCTTGCAGAAAAGAGCAAAGGGATGCTCTTCTTCCATGCCTTCACTGGCTGCGATGTCGTTTCAGCATTCCGTGGCAAAGGGAAGAAGTCTGCTTGGCAAACCTGGGATGTTTGTGATGAGGCTTCCGGTGTCTTCAGCAAACTCAGCCAGTACCCACCGGTAGTTGATGATGAAGACCTGGAGACCTTGGAGAAGTTCGTGGTCATGATGTACGACAGATCCAGCACAGCTGAAGGTGTCGATGATGCGAGGTTGGACATGTTTGCTCGGAAGCAGAGGCCGTACAAAGCCATTCCTCCAACCCGAGCAGCACTGAAGCAGCATGTGAAGCGTGCTGCCTACCAGGCGGGCTGCATCTGGAGTCAGTCAACAGTACGTCAACCAGAAACGCAGACTCCTGCCAACTGGGGCTGGATCAAGAAAGGAGATCTGTGGCAGATCGTTTTGACAGAGCTCCCACCCATTGCAGAGAGTTGCCAGCAGCTGACCAAGTGTGGATGCAAGTCGGAATGCTGCGGTCGATGCAAATGCTACTGCTTTGGTCTGACCTGCACGGTACTGTGCAGCTGCAGATGCGAGGTTTAGAAGCATTGTAGTATACTCATCCAGGCAGCAAGACAATAAGTGACAAACAAGTATAGGGCTACTGCCTACATGTACATCCAATAATATATCGGACTGATGGTGCCTATGATATGGGCACTTTTTACCCTAATTATGATTCCGGGACTGATATTATGGTACAAGGAAGCTAGTGAGTAAGTCCATGGTTCCAAATTCGGATTCTACATAGTGAAAAATATATGATTTGACACCAAGATCATTCAAATAGGACAAGTCTTTGCGATTTTATTGCGAAATGCAAGGTTTCTGTATATTCAGTGGCGGCCATCTTGAATTTTTAGGTGGCTAACGGGTTTTATCAAAAGAGCAATCCCCAAGGAGTATGTGTGCCAATTTTGTTGCTTGTTTCCAGAAAGGAACGATTATTCCAGTTATCTGCCCCACTATTACGAGTCTGTCTCTTATGAGTGTTTCTAGCATTTTACATATAACTGAGGTCAAGCTAATTGGACAATAGTTACTTGGTAGGGATTTGCTGCCTTTTTTGAATATCGGTGTTACGTTGGCAAGCTTCCACTGATTAGGCATAGTTCCAGACTACAAGGATTTATTGAATAGCAATGTCAGTGGTTTGGAGAGCTCATTCTTAGCTTCCTTTAGAACTCTAGGAGATTGTATCTAAACATTTTAATACTTCTCTCTCTTTAATGGTGATATAGTGATATAGTAGGGAAGGGGTACAGCAGGGTAGTGATTGAGAGAGTGAGAGCGAGAATGGAGAAATGGATAGGTGACGAGAAGGGCGGGTTTATGAAAGGAAGAGGATGTGTAGAGCAGTTTTGTACCATGAAATGTGTTGTGGAGAAATATCTGGAGAAGAAACAAAAGCTGTATGTTGCCTTTATGGACTTGGAAAAAGCTTATGACAGAATGGGTAGAGAAGGTATGTGGAAAGTATTGAGAATATACTGAGAAGATGGCAAATTACTGAAAGCAGTGAAGAGCATGTATATGAGGGTGCAAAGGCGTCAGTACGTGTGGAGAATGAGCAGAGAGAGTTCTTTGATCTAAATCTTGGGTTGAAACGGGTGTGTGATTTCCCCGTGGCTGTTTACTATATAATATGGACAGAGTCATGAAAGAAACACAAGGAAGAGCAGTGGATGTTGGTGTATCACTAATAAGGGAGAGAAAGGAGTGGAAGCTACCTGTACTGTTGTTTACTGATGATACAGTTCTGATAAGTGATAGTGAATGGGAGTTGCAGGGTCTGGTAAATATGTTTGGAACAGTGTGCAAAAAACGGAATCTGAAGGTAACTGCAGGGCAGATCAAAGTTATGGTCTTCGGAAGGGGTGAAGCCACAGAGTGTGAGGTGAGGTTGAATGGTCAGGCTATGGAGAATGTCAGCTCATTTAAATATCTGGGCAATGTGCTGAGTAAAGATGGGAGTATGGATGAAGAAGTGAGGGAAAAGGTGCAACAGGGGAAGAGGATTGTAGGAATGCTGAAAGCAGTAAATTAAGAAATAGGGTGGTCAGCGTGGAAGTAAAGAAGTCCTTGCATTACGTTCGTGGCCACCCCTTGGTGAATCACGGCGTCATGCAATAGATAGATAGATATAATTATTTAAAATGTTGACCTCATAAGCTGCCAGACCAGTGTTGAGGATAAATGCTCGTATGACAGGGGCTTTACTGAAGAGAGGAGCATGTAGAACTTGATTATATGTATCTTGCGGTTCCCGAAAGACATTAAATTTTGATCAGCGCTCAGATTCAAGGAGCACGCTAATATAAGGGTTTCCCCTTTAGGCCACAACTCGCGCCCCTAAGTGCAAAAAGTAAGACATTTTCTACGGTCTGACCCAAAGTGCCCACCTCCACTTAAGAACATTCTTCACCGTCCTTATGCCACCCTTCCATCCCTCTTAATTAACCCTTTCACCACCATTACGGATTTTCCATCGTATTCTGGTTACCCTTAGACGATTGTCTTTCGTTTGTAATCTACCTCTATAGCTCAAATGGGTTAATACATTCTCAAAAAAAAAAACTTAGTAATCTTGGTCCATCTTAAACTGCATAAAATAATCCTATTTTAGCCAGAATCCACGAATCTACGTCTCAAATGGGTTAATACGTTCTCAATAAACTCTCTTTGTAACGTAGGTCCTTTTAAACTGCATAAAATCATCCTATTTTATCCAGAATCCAAGATAACAATGCGTCTTGGTGGTGAAGGGATTAAGCAATGCACCCTTCCAGCCCTCGTAAAGCTTCAACATTAATCACCTACAATGTTGTGTTCTGCGGGAGGAGGGTGTTGGGGCTTCTCTCACACTCTCATATATATATATATATATATATATATACAGTATATATATATATATATTTTTTTTTTTTTTTTTAATATATACGAGGTTGAAAGAAATGGCAATTTCTGCGTTGGAAATTTTATTATTCAAAGTTTCCAGGTCTCAGATGAGTTTTCGCTGGGTGGCAGGAAGTAGATGAATGAGATTAGCAAAATTCATGGTGGTACAATGTTACATTAATGTACATGATGATACAGGATATACGACACGTTTCACTGGACAACCAGCATTATCAAGTAAGGGTAGAATGATATAAAAGGTAAACAGGAAGGGTATATATAGAGGGTGGAGGATCAGAGGAGGCGAAAGTCAGGGGGCAAAAGTCTGCTATTGGTGGAGGGGTATTCTAGGAGAGAGAAAGAGAGAACCGCTTCACGCATGCGCACTGGATGCGGGAAGGTGGTGGTCGGTTGGCGGGGTCGAAGCTGATTGGCTGCGTGTCGAGGGGCGTGGCCTAAGTTGCGTAATACGTGTGGCGCCGGCAGAAGACGAAGCTGAAGGAGGTAGCGCGGGGGGCTGCGTCAAGGGCACCAGGGGGCGAGGGGGGGCGTTAGGTCCTGTAGGATAGTGCCTTTTGGCAGAAGGAAGGATCTGAAGGTCCAGAGTTTGGTTGTTGATGTTGGGATGTAAGGCTTGGATATATAACCCTTCGAATATAGGTAATCTCCTTGGGTCACTTTCTTTATCGAGTATGGTGGTGTGTTTCTCTAACTCGTTGCGTGTGAGGTGGGGGTGGTTAGGGGTGAGATAGTGGTCTTTGATGGCTCCAGCAACAAGGTGAAGAGTTAACCGACGTGAAAGACGAGTCTGCGTCATGCCAATATAGGAATGAGGTCCACAGTCCTCATAATTACAGGTATGTTGGTAAATAACGTGATCGTCGGTCATCGGGCTCTTTATCTTGGTGGAAGCTGGTTAGTTGCGGAGAACGAGGTTGGAGGTCTTGGGGGATTTGTAATAAATTATTAATTTGATTTTTTTTCCGGGTTGGTTGGGTGCATGCTTGGAGATTATTTCTTTTAAGACGGCCTCATCATTTTTGTGTTCAGAGGACATAAAATTGCGGTAGAAGATCTTAATTTCATTGGGGGGGTCAATGTTGGGAGGGCTTTGGGTGTACCATTTTTCAAGATGGTGGTTGATGGTGCTGGAGATGTCGGAGTTGGAGTATCCGTTATTCACTAAAACTTTGGATAGTCTTTCTAGTTCCTGGTGGGTGTCGGCCCAGGTAGAGCAGTGTGAGAGGGCTCTCCTTACATAAGCGGAGATGGAGGATAGAAGATAACGGCGGGGGTATTCACTATCGCCGTTGAGGCATTGTCCTGTGTTAGTTGGTTTAGTGTAGATGGTGGTTTTGAACCCATGGTCGTTCAGAGCTACGAGGATGTCGAGGAAGGGGAGTTGTCCATTGTTTGATTTTTCAAAGGTGAAGTTAAGTCCGGAGGAGGTCATGAAGCGACGCTGGAGTTCCTGTAGTTCATGGAGGTCCTTGATTTGCACGAAGATGTCATCCACGTATCTACAGTAGACGGCAGGTCGTTGGGCAGCTAGGAGCTCTTCCTCGATGGTACCCATAAAAAAGTACGCAAAAAGAACTCCTAGGGGGCTGCCCATCGCCACACCGTCTATCTGCTTGTACATGTTGCCCCGGGGGCAAAGGAAGGGGGCATCCTTGATACATAGCTCCAGCAGTGTTTTCAGGGCCTTCTCCGGGATGTCCAGTGTTGGTGTATCAGGGCAATGGTAAATTCGATGTAGAATCATGTCAATGGTCCTATCCACTGGTACGTTGGTCGAGAATGCCCTGAAAACACTGCTGGAGCTATGTACCAAGGAGGCCCCCTTCCTTTGCCCCCGGGGCAACATGTACAAGCAGATAGACGGTGTGGCGATGGGCAGCCCCCTAGGAGTTCTTTTTGCGAACTTTTTTATGGGTACTATCGCGGAAGAGCTCCTAGCTGCCCAACGACCCGCCGTCTACTGTAGATACGTGGATGACATCTCCGTGCAAATCAAGGACCTCCACGAACTACAGGAACTCCAGCGTCGCTTCATGACCTCCTCCGGGCTTAACTTCACCTTTGAAAAATCAAACAATGGACAACTCCCCTTCCTCGACATCCTCGTAGCTCTGAACGACCATGGGTTCAAAACCACTGTCTACACTAAACCAACTAACACAGGACAATGCCTCAACGGCGATAGTGAATGCCCCCGCCGTTATCTTCTATCCTCTATCTCCGCTTATGTAAGGAGAGCCCTCACGCACTGCTCTACCTGTGCCGACACCCACCAGGAACTAGAAAGACTATCCAAAGTTTTAGTGAATAACCGATACTCCATCTCCGACCTCTCCAGCACCATCAACCACCATCTTGAAAAATGGTACACCCAATACCCTCCCAACATTGACCCCCCCAATGAAATTAAGATCTTCTACCGCAATTTTATGTCCTCTGAACACAAAAATGACGAGGCCGTCTTAAAAGAAATAATCTCCAAGCATGTCCACCCAACCAACCCGGAAAACAAAATCAAATTAATAATTTATTACAAATCTCCCAAGACCTCCAACCTCGTTCTCCGCAACAAACCAGCTTCCACCAAGATAAAGAGCCCGATGACCGACGATCACGTCATTTACCAACATACCTGTAATTATGAGGACTGTGGACCTCATTCCTATATTGGCATGAGGCAGACTCGTCTTTCACGTCGATTAACTCTTCACCTTCAGGTTGGAGCCATCAAAGATCACTATCTCACCCCTAACCACCCCCACCTCACACGCAACGAGTTAGAGAAACACACCACCATACTCGATAAAGAAAGTGACCCAAGGAGATTACCTATACTCGAAGGGTTAAATATCCAAGCCTTATATCCCAACATCAACAACCAAACTCTGGACCTTCAGAACCTTCCTTCTGCCAAAAGGCACTATCCTACAGGACCTAATGCCCCCCCTCGCCCCCCGGTGCCCTTGACGCAGCCCCCCGCGCTACCTCCTTCAGCTTCGTCTTCTGCCAGCGCCACACGTACTACGCAACTTAGGCCACGCCTCTCGACACGCAGCCAATCAGCTTCGACCCCGCCAACCGACCACCACCTTCCCGCATCCAGTGCGCATGCGTGAAACGGTTCTCTCTTTCTCTCTCCTAGAATACCCCACCACCAATAGCAGACTTTTGCCCCCTGACTTTCGCCTCCTCTGATCCTCTACCCTCTATATAATTATACCCTTCCTGTTTACCTTTTATATCATTCTCTCCTTACTTGATAATGCTGGTTGTCCAGTGAAACGCATCGTATATCCTGTATCATCATGTACATTAATGTAACCCTGTACCACCATGAATTTTGCTAATCTCATTCATCTACTTCCTGCCACCCAGCGAAAACTCATCAGAGACCTGGAAACTTTGAATAATAAAATTTCCAACGCAGAAATTGCCATTTCTTTCAACCTCGTATGTATTAAAGAAAATTTATTACCTGGCTTTACTAACATATATATATATATATACCGGTATATATATTTATATAGATATATATATATATATATATAAGGGTCGCTCTACTGGTGATCTTCTTTCATATCTTACTAACTCCTGGTCATCCAACTTTCGGGACTAAGGTGAGACTTTTTCTGTTGCACTAAACTTCAATAGAGTCTGGCACAAATCTTTAATTTCCAAACTGCTCTCCTTCGGTTTCTGTCCCTCCATCTGTGCCTTTGTCTCTAATTTCCTTTCCGGCCGTTCCATAGCTGCGGTTGTGGGCGGCCATCGCTCAATTCCTCATCCTATCAACTCTGGTGTTCCTCAGGGTTCTGTCCTATCTCCTATTCTCTTTCTAATTTTCATAAATGATCTTCTCAACTGTACATCTAGTCCCATCCATTTATATACAGACAACTCTACTTTACACCACTCAATTAGTTTTCCAGAACGCCCCAGCCAGCAGTCCCTCAAAAGTAAATGTAATGAAGCCATAAATTGCTTATCTTCTGATCTAGCTACTATTTCCAATTGGGGTAGAGAAAACCTTGTTACATTTAATGATTCCAAAACTCAATTTATCCATCCGACTACCCGTCAGGAACCTCCAGAGGACTATCCCTTATTCTTCAACAATACAAAAATCAACCCTTCATCTTCCCTCAATGTTCTCGGTGTCTCTTTTTCTTCTGATCTTACTTGGAAACACCATATTACAAGTCTCGCTAAGGCAGCCTCCCAGAAGTTGGGTGTGCTCAACCGTCTCAAGGGGTTCTTTACCCCTGCGCAGCTACTTGCTCTGTACAGGGGCACAGTGTGTTCTTGTATTGAGTATTGTTCACATGTGTGGGGAGGATCCTCTCACACCACACTCCTAGATAAAGTAGAAAGGAAAGCCTTTCGCATCATTAACTCCTGTCCACTCACCCACTCTCTGCAATCTCTCTCTTCGCCGCAATGTTGCATCTCTCTCACTATTCTATCGCTACTACAATAATCAGTGTTCCTCGGAGCTTTCCCAGTGTATATCACCTCCTCTACATAGGGTAGGTAGTACCGGCCTTGCAACACAATCCCACCCCTACTCTGTGCAATTCTCCAACCCAAGAGTGAAATGCTATTCTCAGACTTTCTTCTATTCAACTGCTGAGCTCTGGAACTCTCTCCCAGAATCAGTCTTTCCCTCGTGTCCAGGCATTTTAGCTCGCACGTCCCTTGATTTCGGCCCTGTCACTCTCTGAAATCTGGGGGACGCACTCGCTGCAGGCAGTTATGCCTTTTGTCTCCCTCATTCACATAGGAAAAAAAAATATATATATATACCGTATATATATATATATATATATATATATATATATATATATATATATATATATATATATATATACAGTATATATATATTTATACATAATTATATACTATATATATACAGTATATATATATATATATATATATATATATATATATATATATATAATTATATATATGAGAGGGAGAGAGAACAATAGCCCCCATTTGCAGGACACAAGACTGAAGGTGATTAATGTGGAAGTGATAACGAGGGGTGGAGGAGGGTGGAAGGGTGGATAAAATATATGGTGGGTGTGTGTGGGCTGTGAGGGATTGGGTAGAGTGATGTGCGGGGGTACTATTTACCCCTTTCTAGATCCAATTACGCACTTATTTTCGGTTTTCTTGCTATTATTAAACTATTTTGGTCAGATTAGGAAGGGTATATGGAAGTCAGACGAAGATCGGATTACGCATTTCTTGTCTTTTTTGTGGTTATTGTTAACGATATTATTCAGATTAGAAAGGATATGTAGAAGTCAGAAGGTTAATCTAGAGAGTGCGTACCCTTATAACTCCCCCAGATCATTCCTAAACTTCAATAAAATCATCTAATGATAGCCAGAAGAAACTGTCATAGTGGGTCATAATCTTCAAAGGGTTAATCCATTGAGTGCAGCGACATAATTCTGTATTGTTCTAAGATTATTGTTTAACCTGTTCAGTACCGGTGGTGTCCTTTTAACTTAATTCTGGCTACTAGTTGACGATTTAATTCATTTTCAAAAGGGCCTCTACACCCAATCCTCTAAACATAGCCATAATAGAATAAATAGAAGATTTCGCCAGTACATAAAGGGTTAACAAAATAAGTATCCACATATTTGGAACTGACTGGGTATTTCCATCACTAGTAAGCATATATGATTTTAAGAACGTGTGACATGACCAAAAAATAAAACTATTCAACGGTATCTCAGTAGAAAGTGAGTTTTTTCTGATCCCTTTTCTCCCTCGTGTTAAGCCCCATTTTTGTTTAGATAATAAGACGTTCGGTCCATTAGTTTGGTGATTTTAGGACCTCTCGCCCCATTTCGTTGTCAATTTTAAGGCCTTTCGTGACATTTAGGTGTCGATTTTTTCCTGTTAAGCGATAGCGATCATGCAATTTTAAAAGGAACCGGCCTTCGGCCGGAACATTTTTCTACCGACAAATTTACAAATTTATCATGAAGGAGAGTCTAGGTGGTGTTTTTCTAAGCTTGATGGAGGTCTAGCGAGGAAACTAAGAAATAAAGGAATACATTAATTAATAGGCCAAATAACGGTCCATCTCCCCTTTAAGTAAAATTTAAATAGTATATAGTTTTGGGGAAATTGTAAATATTCCGTGGGTGTAGGTGTAAGGGAAAAGAAAACGAAAAACAAGGGAGGGGAGACTAACATAAAGCCGGGAGCAGACAGAGAGAAACCATGACAGGAATATACAGGGCTTATAGCTTTATCTGGTTGTGTGTGGGCAAGGATAGAAAGGGCGAAGAGGAGAGAGAGAGAGAGAGAGAGATACAAAGAGAGGCGATAAAGATTTATTGAAAAGTGTAGAGAAAGTGTAGAACAGAAAGTGTAAAAAATAGTGAAGAGCTACAAAGAGCGGCGATAAATATGAAGGAAATATCAAGTGTAAATATAGATAGGAATATACATATAGCGAAGATTGAAAGGACACACACGGCAAAGATAGAAAGGACGAACAGGAGAGAGAAAGAGACACAAAGAGAAGCTATACAAATTAAGGGGGGTCACCGGATTTTTGTTTATCTTTCTCTCCTTTTCTCTCTTTCCCTGGTTTGTATCCATTCGGCCCCATTCAGCCAACTGTTTTAAGACGTTTATCCGCATCCAGGTGTCGATTTCTTCCTGGCGAGCGATAGCGAGCCAGCATTGTATGGAGAAATCCGGCTTCGCCGGAGAAATTTTTCTATCGAAAAATTTACAAATTTAGCTTGCTGTCAAAACAAAACAATATATATGCTGGCTCGCTGTCGCTCGCCAGAAAAATATTGACACCTGGATGGGGGCAAACGTCTTAAAACAGTAGGCTGAATGGGGCCGAATGGATACAACCCAAAGAGAGAGGGAGAGAAAGAGAAAAAAAAAACGCAGTGGGCTCCCTTAACCCTGTCACTACCGAACCGTCCTATTAACTTTATTCTGGCTACTATTAGACGATTTTGTTCAGTTTAAAAAGGGCCTCCAGCAATTGACAGGCTTAAGCAAGGTTCACACATTGGCGAGTCGGAGCGCAACTCCAACGCGAGTAATGACATTTTTGCACTCGCCAATGATTATCCCAAATTCGCCGACACTCGCCGACACTCGCACAGACTCGCGTGGACTCGCGCTGCACCGCATACACTCGCGAACGCGGCCAAAAATTTCATGCAGACATGAAATTTGGAGAGTCAAGTGGGAGTAGGACGCCAACTCGCATAGACTCGCGTAGACTCGCGTAAACTCCTGTAGACTCGTGTGACACTCATGTAGACTCGCGTGACACTCGCGTTGTACTATTTAGAAATTTAATGATCGCGAGTCTACACGAGTCTACACGAGTCCACGCGGGTCTACGTGAGTCTACACGAGTACAACAGGAGTCAACACTATATGCAAACAACCAATATTGCCAAAGGCGAGTTTAACAGGAGTCAAACAGGAGTCAACACGACCCTAACGCGAGTTAACACGGGGTAACGCGAGTGTAACACGCGTAAACGAGAGTACCCATGTGGTGGTCTGGATTTCACAATATGTGTGGCGAGTCTATGCGACACAAACACGAGTTTACGCGATATTAACGCGAGTCTATGCAAAACCAACGTGAGTCTACGCGAGTCGTGTGCGACTGCTGGCAACACCGCGCGAGTAGGTGGCACCACCGCGTCAAACACCCCCTATAAAAAGGGACCGCCCGCGGTGCCTCCTCCACTCTCCACCGTGACCCCAGCAAGGACCCATTGACCCGTGCCGCACATCGACCCACGCTGCCCTACCACGCTGCCTGCCCTACCACGCTGCCCTACCTGCCTGCCCTACCACACTGCCCTACCACACTGCCCTACCTGCCTGCCCTGCACCATGCCTTTGCCCAAGGAGAAGGTGGCGGCCACCAAGTCTCGGAAGGGTGGTGATGGTGTTGTGAAGAAAGGCAAGGCTACACCTCCCGAACAACCCCGCATCGCACCCCCTGCCAGGAGGCCTGTTGCGTCGCAAGAGTTGGACGACTCTGATGAAATTGTGCCGGACAGCCAGCCCAGTGGACATGAGGACATGGACGTGTTTGATGGAGATATTGTAGATGACGACAGCCAGGATATTCGGCCCAGCCAGGATAATCAGACCAGTCAGGACACCCAAGGTAGCCTCAGTGACAGTGATGATGATACCCCTGACCCCCCTGGCAGCGCGGGCCCTGTTCGTTATGGCGCCATTAAGAAAAATAAGTTGACAAGGGTGATCTTGAGCGACGAGATTGAGGACATGCTGGCCGAGTGGGTGAAGGACACCCCCATGTTATGTATGAAGCGTAGCAAGGCCTACAAAGATACCCGCAGGAAAGTCCGTGCCTACGACGAGAAGGCTGCTACCCTGGGTGTTAATGTCACAGGTAAGTACCCACAACCAAACATGCACCATGATATATTAATTGTAATAAGTGATTGAATACCTTGCTGTTGTGTTCTTGGTTTGATTCCATGTGTTTTATATGTGAAATACATCAATACTATTATGTTAAAGTTTGCTAAATTGCCATATATGTATGTGTGTTGCCAGTATCATATACATCCCTCTACGTTTGTATTTAACAGCATTAACTAATAATGTATTATCAACCCATGTTTGGCCTGTTAAATACGCGATATAAATCATATATATAAAGGGGCCTTGCTTAATAAATATTACTCTTTACACAGGCGGTAATCTGGCCCATTGGGAAGGAACATGCGGTCCAGGTACTCAAAGCTGAGCGATATCAAGAGTGGATCGGGAACACCTGGGACATTCGAGGGCAAGCTACTATCAGAGAGGGACGCCTGGATCATGCAGAAGTTTGCCTTCCTCAAAGGGCACATCTCCCGCGTAAAGACCAAGGTCACAGCTAAGGTTAGAACTAATATAAACATACCTAATATGTGTGAAAACAATATATACTTAAAGAACTGGTCGATATCACATTTGGAAAATATTATTTAACCATGTATACCTAGGCTATTAATGTCTGTTAATAACCTGCTTATCTTGTGCATATATATATGATTTTATACATATATTAATTCATGGCTGTTAATATCATGCTTATCTTGTGCATATATACTTGAATTCATACATTTATAATGGAAGGCTTCATGTAAACATAAAATGTATTTTCTTATATTTATTTATATTGTCAAGGTACATATATTTAAGTATACTAAAATAGGTTAAAGGTCTTATTTATATAGGATATATTATTTTTTTTGGTGTTTGAGTTTCCAAACCCGACCGTGGACGTCTCACCGGATGGGAATGTGGAGGTGATTGGCAATGAGGAGAGTGATGGAGAGGACACTGCCATGCCCCCTCCAACCAACACAACTCCCACTGCCAGGTCCAGCAGCCAGAACAAGCGGCGGAAGTCTGTAGAGGCAGTCTCACCTGTGGAGTTAAATATGAAAACATTTAACATAATTATGTCATTACGAGAGTATATTAGTCATTATGAGAGTATTATATAAATCCTATGTTCGTGTACGCTGCAAACCGCAAACAATTCCTGTAGAGGAAGCCATATGCATCCGGGGGAGAAAAACATAAAAAGGTTATTATCATAACTTACCATGACATGTATGTATTATTTTATAAGTACAAAAGGTGTTTAACATGCATACTCTTGTTCCTACAGCTGAGTGCGACGCGGGAGGCGATGCGGGAGGACATGTCACGCCTGGTGACATCCCTGGCGGGGAAGGAGACCAAGTATGGACAGTTCGTGGGGTACTTGGAGCAGCAGCTCGAGAGGCTCCCTGACGCTGTAGGGGAGGTATTGTCACGGAGGATAATGCAGCAAGTCCTTCAGGCCAGGGATGAGGTCACCCTCTCCACGTCACCCCAGATGGCGATACCAGCAAACCCCCCGCAGTTGCACACCACACCACCAGGCCCCCCGCAGTTGCACACCACACCACCACAGATGCAACCCCAGCCAGGACCGTCACGCATGCCAGCAGCCTTCACAAGCCCCACATTCTCAGAGCTGATGGTGGGTACGCCATTCAGGTCTCCTGCACATGCACATGAATGGAGGGCGGGGTCGCTTACCCCTACACATGGCGCCAACATTGCAACACCGGTTCCCTCAAGCCCAGCTACTAGTAGGCCGCCAACACCAGGGAACTTCCTATAAACAAGGTTGAACATCCAAGTCAACACCCCCAGGCCTGGGGATGACGAAAATGTGTGAAACCTTTGTGTATAATAATAAAGTCATAAACCCCCCAGTGATGGGAATGACGAATTTTATGTAATACTATGTCTACACATAAAATGAATATCTCTTATTATTTCTATACTTTCTGCTATATATTTACATACTATTTTACTTTCGGCTATATATTAACATGCTATATATTTATGTTTCTGAAGAAAATAAACTATGTGCCTCCAGCTGTTGTTTTGGATCCTAAATATATTATTAGAGTTTATCTGTTAAAATTCTCAACAAAGGTTCCTTTTATAAACATGGATATGACTTGTCAACAGAGAACAAATATAAGTTAATATGAATTCAAGTTGTGTTATGAATAATATTGATATTAACATCAATAATGAAGAGAGAACAAATACCATATAATATGAATGAAATAGGTTTCTGGAATAATATTGTTATTAATATAAATATTTATGTGGAATATATGCAAAGGATATATGATGACAAATAATAATATACAGATTTATATCCAACATGAAATATAAATAAATAAAAGATATAAATTAAATATAATATATTAAACATTATGAAACGACATAGGAAAAGGTGAACACCATAATATATGAGACTTTATAAAAATCGAATAACAAATAGAGAATATATATTAACCCTTCTTTAGCGGCCTATGCGGTTTATTTATATGTACCGCCCAGCGGGGTGTTTTTAGCCAAAATAGGGCTGTTTACGTGATCATTTTCATGCCTAAATAAGACCCAGAACGTAAAACAAGTATCTATCCCTGAAAGGGCATAAACAGAGCTTTCGAATGACACCATAACGATCCTTGTATGATGGATAGTTTTCTTGCAATAACCGTGCAACGCGAGTGCAAAAAGCATGTAATTCGGTACTTTCCCCATATAATTCAGTATGTAGCGAGTGAGAGAGGGAGAAGGGAGCTGAGATTCGTGTCAGTAGGTTCGCCGCGGTGGTCTGGAGCAGTCATACGTTCGCTAGTCTCCTGCCACCACTTGTCTCTCTCTCTCAGCAACATTACTTGCTGAAATTGCCACTCGACCTATGTCGAGCGCCGCCACATAGTCCAGCTTTATTAAAAACGACTTATGTGGTGAGCCGCTTTTTAAGGGTTAATGAGGTTGAATTGATTTAAAACATGATTAACAACAGAATATAAATATCTAAACTACAAAAATATTAATGAAAGCAATGGCAACATATGGATACATACCTTTATATCAGGTCGTTCTGCCAGGGGACACTGCCCCTGGGTGATGAGCAGTAGTCGGTGAGGTGCTGGCGTTGCCTCTTGGCCTGGGCTGTCACGACATTCCCGGATAGTCTCTGGAGGGGATTCAGCCTGTCCCGCTCCTCCCTCCAACGCCGAGGGATGATAGCATGCGTCTCAGGGTCCTCCTCGTCCGCTAGGTTGGCGTGCTGATTAGGGTACCTCATCCGCATAAGGTTATGCATGCAGCAGCACGGCATCACCACAGACTCAACACGGGACAGGTGGAGGGCAATGCTGTGGAGGAGGCACCTGAACCTGGATTAGGGAGAGAAAGAGCATGTATATTTAAACACTGAATAGTATAATTCATATTAAATAGGGAAATAATGGTTAGGATCATGTATAGTTAAAACTCTACTTGCAGACGTGGACGCCTCACACTCTGTGGATGTGGGGGAGATGTATTAATCCATATTAATTATAGGGAGAATGGTTACGAGCATGTATAGTTAATACCTGACTAGTATACTTCACATAAGTAGGGTGCCATCACCGATACCTGTATTTATGGTCAAACATGTCACATAATCATACACATACCTGGATGCCATGATGCCAAAGGCGTTCTCAACAACTCTGCGAGCCCAGGACAGTCTGTAGTTGTAGATCCGTTCAGGTACAGTCGGTCGCCGGGTAGAGTGTGGCTTCATCAACCACCTTCCCACCAGGAAGTAGGGAACAGGTATGTCGTCGTTGGGCAGGGGTTCGGCAGCAGGGAGTCCCAGGGTGCACCCATCCAATACTGCTCTGATATTGGTTCTTATAAAGACCCCACCATCTGAGCAGCTACCGTGATTTCCCACGTCACAGTAGAGGAACTTGTAGTCGGCGTCTACAATAGCCATGAGCACGATGGAGTGGAAGCCTTTGTAGTTGTAGAATTCTGTACCGGCATTTGGAGGGCATTTGATGGCGCAGTGCTTTCCATCGATGGCACCAACGGTATGTGGGAAATCCCAGCGCTTAACAAACTCACTGGCAACATCCTTCCACTCCGCCGGTGTCCTGGGGCAACGTATAACCTCCTCCTGGTATTCTGCAATGATGGCTTCGCATGTTGCAGGCACAATGAGGGAGATGGTGTTCCGGGCCACACGGAACACATACTGTAGGCTAGGATATGAGTCACCAGTGGCCAGGTAGCGGAGTGTGATTGCAATCCTCAGCCCAGGTGACAAAGCCTCCCTCCAGAAGGTGTCCTGCTTCTCTACCCTAGGCCCGACACGTGCCACCAACTCCCTAAACATGTGGACGTCCACACGTAGGAAGTTCCGGAATCCTTTGGGGTCCTCTCTCTCAAGCTCCTCCATAAGTTGTTCGTACACACCGAACTGTGGCCGTCTCAGTAGCCAGCTCCTAGCCCAAACTCTCCTTCGTGGCCTTTCCCCTTGACGTCTTTCTTCAGCCTCCTTCTCCTCCAGCTCCTCTAGGTCTAGGAGATGCATCTGCATCTGCAGTATGAGCACAGCTGCCGCTCTCCGCCTCCTGATGGACATGGTGTGTGGGTGGGTGGGATGGTGGGTGGGTTGGGCTGTATCTTGCAGAGTAACGTCCGTCCGTGGTGGTGTTGCGTGGTGTGAAAAATGGTGCCAGTGGGGGCCTCTTTATATACATATCCTGACACTCGCCAACACTCGCACACACTCATGTTAGACTCCCATACACTCCTGTTAACTTCCTGTAGACTCGCGTTCATCTTGTGTAAACTCATGTAAACTCATGTAAACTCCTGTGACACTCGTGTAGACTCCTGTAGACTAGCACTATTCGTACCCTGGAATTTGACCGTTATTTTTCAAAGTTTGGCGGTGCGTGTTGGGGTCGTGTTACACTCGCCGACACTCGCGTAAACTCGTGTAAACTCGTGTAAACTTGTGTTATATTCGTGTTATATGCGTGTTTACTCGCATCAGCTGCTACTCGCGTTGGGTTCGGGCTCCATCAACGGCGATATGCGGCGAGTGTGACTCGCGTTGGCCTCGCGCTCCGACTCGCCTATGTGTGAACCTACCTTTAGAAATATTTCCCTTAGCCCCTTTAACTACCACAGATCCTTCTTAAAATGCACAACATCGTCTAACCATAGCAAGAATAAAATGAAAAGGACGTCTGCGGTACAAAAGGGGTTAAGGAAGAAGAATAGTGAAGCGAGAATAGCGAGTGGAAATATTGATGGGAATGCAAATAGAGAAGATTTAAAATAAACATGTGGAGACTAAACGCCTTCACACGAGCGAGCGCTTGTTCCTTCATAATATAAAGCTAAAACGCAATTCTAGTAATACCTTATTGCCTTACACAATATATATAAATCATTATATTTATACAATTTAAGTGACATATATATATATGTAGTAAAACTCGCTAGGAAAATTGAAACAATTGTTTCAATTTTCCTAGCGAGTTTTACTACATAATTTGATCACACGTGTTTGTGATTTTACCTCCTTATATATATATATATATATATATATATATATATATATATATATATATATACAGAGTGTATTGAACCAACTTACAGACTATGACGAACACATTGTAAAATGGAAAATATCAAATTTTTCCCATAAATGTGTTATTTTAGAGATAAATGCCTTATTAGAAATGTAGCAAAGCAGGGTTACAAGTAAAACACTAAATGTTTAATACATGATAAACCTATTATTATCAACTTAGCTAAAGGGGAAGCATGGGTTTACCTATTCACACATTAGTAATTACGAAATAAAAGTATCTTGGAATGTGGTGATGATATTATGTGGTTAGCAGAAACATACTAATTATTAGCAACATATTAGCGTAAACAAATATGTAACATTTGTAACTGGGGTCATGGGACATACTGTAATGCTGATGCCCAAGTCTGGGTCGGGTATCCGAACGAAGCAGAAGGTAATTCAATCGTTTATGAAGCGTAGTTCTAATGGAGGCTGATCGTTCTCGCCCAATTGTTACGTATTTAATGAAGATAGTATACTGCATGTACAGTTATGTTCAGGAATGAAGAGTCATCGAGCAATAAGAAAAGTTATAGGAGCCAAATGTTACATACCGTACAATTGTGACCACGCATACCTGACCAAACACTCATGTTATAAACGAGTGAGGTTAAAGAAAATTAATGACATACACAGGCATACATACATACACACATATACCTCTTATTTCCATGTTTAATATCGTAAATACATTTACGATAGGCTATAACTCTTTTTGTGATCCCGTATGTCTCTGTGACGTCACGGTCGCTCCTGCAGCACGACGTAGGACGAGTAGATCGTATATTATAAGATTGTAAATAAGTTAAGTTATAAAAGGCCTAATATGCTATTAAGCAATATTGCCATGGTCTTATGTAGTATATATGAATTTATCGTATATATTAATATAATTTATCGTATAGAGCAACCTAGATGCGGTACGATAATTTGGGCTCCTGGCGTTTGCCAAGGCAGCAAGGTGTGCCTTTGAGGAAGACCAGGACCCAGATTCACTAACGGTCGTAGCGTGCGATGTCGTACAGCAACCTACGATCGTTCCTAACCCTTCCTGCCCGGTCTGCCTTAGGTAATGACAGCACGAAAGAAGGGCCAATACCCGGTATGCCTTATCTAAGGCATGAGCTTAATAGCCTAATTAAGCTTGGTCCGAACGCCGTGCGTACGACTTATGTCAATAAACCCAAGCGTTCGTCACCGCACCTCCGAAAACAAGAAGGAGAAGACTCCTCAATGTTATTGTTATGACGTCTTGACGAAATTAGTGTCTGAAAAGCCCCCATATTGGCAACATCTCTGCAATATTGGCTCAACTGAAATCGTCATCACAACTGAACCAGTTGACTTACAGAGCTCTACTCAATGCCAAAATACAGATTGAAAACCGCACTACGATTATAGATGAGTGGGAAAGTTCTAGCAGTGAAAATAAACATAAATACGGTAGCCTAGGCCTAGACGTTTTTCGGCCATATCGCCCGGGTAGGGGCGACCGTCATTGGCTGAGACAGCCCGTGTAGGAAGGGTTCTAAGGGAGTGCCGAAGGTGTATTCACGAACGCATCGTTGAGCTCCCTTACGGCTCCCTTTCGGTTATTTTCACCGAGGCTTCTCTTGACCAATCAGGCGCTTGGCCTTTGTAAATAAACAATATGTCACCCACACCGAAGCGCCAAGAAGAACCTAATATACTTTAATTTTGAGCTTGTCATTGTTTAGCATGGCTAATTCGATCCACCACAGCCAGCAGGAAGAAGAATAGAGTATCTTGTGAATTGATGATAAGAAATTAGCCTAGCTAGGCTACAGGGAAGCCTGTTAGTGGCCCAAGTTAAAGGATTTTCGACGGATTGATCATTGATAATCATATGTTAGGCTAGTTGGGAGTGTATTATTTATACCTTAACCACAGTATATTGTTCTACTTTACAATGTCTACACCTAGACAGGGCGACCGGCGAGGCAAACCAAAATGCCAGACTTTACTATGTCTATGCCTACACAGGCAGTTCTAGCCAAGCCAAAATGCCAGACTTAGCCTAGGCCTAATTTTTCAAAATAGGCCTAGGGTAATATTTTTGTATTCACAACACCTCAAGGCCTATCTACCTTTTCAAAATAGGCCTAGCATAGGCCTCCTCAATCTATTATCCAACAGTTGGCCATGGGAAATAATGATAGGTTGAGGGGGGCTTTGTCCCCCTCACCTCCCATGACTTATTGCCATCATCAAATATATTACCAGCATGGGACTAATAACAGCTAGTTAACAATGAGGACGGTACGCCTGCAAACACCATCTTTACCTGCTAGGCTTCTACTTAACCATGCTTATGCTACACCAAGCTAGGCATTGCTAGCCTAACCAAAATACCATACATAGGCCTAACTTGTCTAGCCTAAATAGCCCTAACTTTTACAAAATAAACCTAGGTTATAGCCTAGGCTAGGCTAGACAAAATTATTCACACAGCGTTTATTATTTATTCAATTTTTAGGCTAGGCCTAGGGTAATTCTTTTCATAATTTTGTTCCTGTGATACTTTCAATTTGTTGAGGAATAGGCTACCCTAATCTAGCTCAGAGGTGGTGGAGAGTTGGAATAAAACATTTCCGCAATAAATGAGGGTTAAAATCTACTAATGGTAGGCTACGTGTGGTCGCAGCACATGAATTTGTGCATCAATTAACCTTGACTAGGTCTAGGCTGGCATATGTAGTGTTACGAACTGGCACTCGGGTACACAAGGGCTCTCAATCAGGACTCGAATACGGCTCGCTGCCACAACGGAAACACACGATCCCAACCCCTGAGTACTGCCAGCCGAACAAAAAACACCAATACCCTCCAGAGTTCAATCTGCTATAACGGGGTATACAAGAACTCGGTACTAGTGTTCAACAACAGACTAATAAAGAGACAGGAATTATCTAGTCTGGTCAACAATCAAACAATGAAGTAAAAAACAACAACACCAAAGAATAGTGTTGGCCGAAGCCTAAGTAATCCACCCTTGACTATGAACTTAAGAAGTCCTCCACCCTCTACTTCGGATCGGCACTATTACGTTACGTTAATTAATAGTCCTTAAGCATCGAGCAAGGAATCTTCTGAAAAAAGTTAGATGCTTCTCGGATGCTAGTAAGAAGTACGTATCGGATCTTGAACAGTAATTCAATAAGCAAAAACACTGGCAATTAAATACTATTAAAGGTTTAAATTGGCATAAGAATAATTAAAAGAATATGCAATAGTAAATGGCAAACATTAAAAAGAAGTACTCCGCAAATGCAACGGCAATAGCCTACTCGGATTGTGCTCGTGGGCCACTAATCTCTAAAGTAGCCAAGCTTGCAACACATGAAATCAATAGTGCATAAACAATATCATACATAAGGAAAGCTTCAATACTATTCTGTATCTACTAATCGAGTAAAGTCTAGCTGGGTTACTGTGGGCAAAAGGTAGCAGTGACTGAGCAAAAACGGCTTGTAGCCTAGCGAAGTCCTCACGACTGTTTAAAGTATTACGTTAAAACTAACAAGTGCACTTTGAGAAATCCAGATCCCTTGTATCTGGTTTTCTCCCGGCTCCTTGACAAAGTAAAAACAAACTGTTAATAAAATACAGGGTGGTTAGGCTCTTGCCCTCACGCACTGTAAATTATTAACTCAACACAGTCAGCCGCGAAGACAACCTAGGCTTCACTGAACCGAAACGAGTATGCAGGTTTATCGCTTAACCACTGCATCAAACAACAACTCGTAACACAGAAAAGCCTCACCCCAGTCTAGCATTACCTAGACCAGCAGAAAACAGGAATAATAATAATAACACACAGGGAAATGCATATACAAGTGCAACAAACATAAATCAATCCTATTCTAAGTCAACCCTTCCAAAATAGGCTATCTAATAGGCAAGTATCTCGTGAGAACTCAAGCGATAATACGTTGGCTGACTAGCTCTGCACCAACGGGACCATGGAAGTTAAACAGGCAGGGAAAAGAGGAGATAAGAATGTAAGGTAGTAGAGAAAGTTCCCATCAGTCAGAAGAACATATATAGTTAGCAAGGGAAATGAGAAGTCGCTCTGCCTAATGAGTTCTGATGAAAAAATGGCTAGACTTCACTTTTTATACCCGGCCCTCTAGTGAGCCCAACGTGAACTACTACGGACCGCCCACTGATAACCATTACGTAATTTCTCTCTCTCCTCTGGGATAGACAAAGGCTCCCCTAGCACTGAGGGAGGGAGGAATGGGAGTGAGTTAGGCCCACCTCCCGCCTGGCGCACCCACTGACCCCCAACTGTGGCTGTTTCTCTTCCCATCATTACAAATAAGTTTTACACACAATACTTATAACTAATGATATAAAATAGAACTCGTTGACTCAGATGAAAACAAAATACATATTCATAATACTTATAGTACAACGGCTCACATGAACTAAGTTAGGAAACTCTACATAGACTACAGCCAAAGTTCCTGCCCTGACGATCCTAGCGAGAGTGGGGCATGACTAGGCGTTCTGTACAGCATGCTCACACGTGGACATGCGTCACAGTAGGCTATTCATAGCTTAATTCGGCCTGTCATAAGACATTAAGGATACAAATATATTCATACTTTGTATTAAATGCCTTAATGGTGTTGTAAACACAAGTTAACAATCATATTGCGCTATTATTGCCTCTTCTTCTTACTTTTTCTTATTGTTTAAATGTGCAGTTTGCTTGGAGGGTTATTGCCTCAATAATGACTTAGTGTGTCATAAAGAGCTATACTGCAGACGAATTTGTTATGGTCGCGGGTTGTGTTATCGATATTTGTGTACCTATATCCGGGTCAAATTCATGTAAGGGTGGTCTGGACCACCCTTTGCGAAAGGGGACTTTAGGGGCTTCCTACGATCAAAGATGGCCGCTACGACGCTTCGTGAATACCAGCGTTGAGACGTAAGGGAACGGTAAGGGAGTGATCGGATCGTACGACCGTTAGTGAATCCACCTCCAGAGCCTTCACGAACACCAACCAGTTAACATCTATTTTTCGCCCTCAGTTGATCGGGCTTCTGAGCCTCTAATCACAATACACTGTCAGCAATACAAACAGCTACACCATCACGACGCTCTCAACGACGCCATGACTGACTGACAGATAAGCATAATAATCATGTCCATTCCCATGTAATCATTTATTCTTTCTTTAACTTGACTCGTGTCGGGACCGAAGTCTCGTACCCCATTGTCCACCGCCATATTGGGTAAACGTTCTCCCTTGCCTCATTGCCACGTGGAACTATTGGTGAGTTAATTCCTGGCTAATATTAACCTTTATAACCTTACCCTATATATAAATTTATTATGTGAGACCTTTGGATATAAATTAGCTTGTTTCAGATTGAATTCAATTTAGATAATTATGGAGTAGTTTTCATTTAGATTGATTTTATTTGATTCATTATAGCTTAGTAATATTTAACTTCCATTGATAGTTTACCACATTTAAGTAAGGTAAACAAAATAAGCATTTTAGAGAAGATGGACCACATCTTGGAAGATAGTGGAGATAACCCCATTATCTGTCTCAGTGCCGGGAGTAACGATGTTGGTAAGGGTAGAAGTGAGGAACTGCTGCAGCAGTATCGGGATGTGTTAGATAAGGTTAGGATGAAGGGAGGAATTCCTGTAGTACATTGTATCCTATCCAGAAGAGGAGTTCCCAAGGAATGGACATCCAGGGCGATTGGTGTCAATTGCCGTTTGGAGAAATATTGCTAAGAAAAAGCAATACCATTCATTGATAACTGGGATAGTTTCTATGGGAGAGATGGGATGTACGCAAGGGATGGGGTTCATCTTTCACGGTTAGGAGTTTCCACATTAGCTAGTTCTTTAGATAGGGTGGTTGTGGGGTTTTGAACAGAAATATTGAGAGTGTAAATGAGAGGTTAAATGGAACAATTTTAGCGTCAGGCGAAAGCGATAAAGATATTCAGTCTCATGCTAAAAATTATGACTATATTGCAAATGATAGTAGTGATGGTGCAACGGAAGATGGAAATGTCGTTAGAAATAAAGGTAAATTAGGTACAAAGAAAAGAAGTAAATTGAGAGTATATTACAAAAAATGTAGTAGTCTATGTAACAAAATGAACGAACTTAGAGCCCTTGTTAGCAAAGAAAATATAGACATAATAGCGCTAACTGAAACGTGGATTAATACAAAAACCAGGCATTTTTTAGCAGAATTTGATATACAAGGATATAGTTTGTTTAAATATGACCGAACAAGTAAGAGGGGTGGCGGTATAGCAGTGTTTGTCAGGAGTACATTAAAAAGCTGTATTAAATCAGGTATTAGACTAAATAACGATAATGAAAGTGTTTGGGTAGAGGTTAACGAAGGTAGTGAGACCATAGTTATTGGAGTTATGTATAGACCGCCAAATATGAGTAGAAATGACGGAACGTCATTATGGGAGGAAATTAAATTGGCATCAAGGTTTAGCAATGTGTGCATTATGGGGGATTTTAATTTTCCGAATATAGATTGGCAGCATCAAATAGGAGACTCTGATTCTGAGGAGTTTATAGAGGTAGTACAAGATAGTTTTTTATTTCAATTCATAGATACGCCGACTAGAGGTAATAATATTCTCGATTTAGTTTTCAGTAACAATGAACATATGGTAAATAATGTAGAGATAGGGGACCACCTAGGAAATAGTGACCACAATTCTGTGTATTTTAATATACAATGGAAAGGTAATACCAGAGAGAATACAACATTAATACCTGACTTCAGAAAAGCCAATTATGGGGGGTTAAGAAGAGCCCTATTAGCTGACCCTATGGTCAAAAAATTAAGTCGATCCAGGTGTCCAAATGAGTGTACCCTTTCTCAGGCACCTGTCATCTTAAGTCAGGAAGAGACTTCAACCTTGGTAGATACATACGATAATTTTATCGAGTCAGTATTCAATGCACAAAATAAATACATCCCCAAAAGAAAATTTAGATCAACACAGAACCAACCCAAATGGATGAATAATAGACTATTAGATCTTCTAGGACAAAAGAGAGGAATATATAGAAAAATTAGGAAAGGCAAAATTCACCTACTTGCTTACTATCAGAATCTATCAAGACAGGTAAAAAAGGATATTAGGAAAGAAAAAAGAAATTATGAAATTAAGGTTGCCAATGACTCAACAAATAATCCTAAAGCTTTTTACCAACTATATAAATCCAAGGTTAGAGATGTAATTGGTCCCCTTAAAACTTCGATAGGAGAAATGACAGAAAATGATTTAGAAATGTGCAGTACATTAAATAGTCAATTTCTTTCCGTTTTCACTAATGAAAATTTGGCACAGTTTCCAGAAGTCTGTAAGGTATAATATACCGATAGTATAGAAAATAGGTTAAGTACGGTTACTATAAGTAGAAATGATGTGCTTTTAAGGAAATTGACAGACTGAAACCTCATAAATCGCCTGGTCCTGATGAGGTATATGCTAGAGTATTAAAAGAATGTAGGGATGAGTTAAGTTACCCATTAACATTTTTATTTAACAAGTCATTGGAGACAGGTATAGTTCCAGAAGCTTGGAAGCTTGCAAACGTAGTTCCGATCTTCAAAAAAGGTGACAAATCAATAGCATCCAATTACTGTCCCATTAGTCTTACATCAATCATAGGAAAGCTACTAGAGTCAATTATTGCTAGTAAAATTAGAAACCACTTAGATACATTTAATTTAATAAATTCTTCTCAGCATGGATTCACTCAGGGACGTTCTTGCCTTACTAATTTGCTTAGTTTTTTCTCAGAGGTATATGAAGCAGTAGATAATGACAAGTCATATGATATAATATATTTAGATCTCGGTAAAGCTTTCGACAGAGTCCCCCATGAGAGATTGATGAGAAAGATTGAGGCGCATGGATAGGTGGGGCGTTGGTGGGATGGATTAGGTCATGGCTAATTGGTAGGAAGCAGAGAGTCAGCATAAAAGGTACGAAGTCAGAATGGGGAGCAGTCAAAAGTGGTGTCCCCCAGGGATCTGTATTAGGTCCTCTGTTGTGTGTTATATACATAAATGACCTTGATTTAGGTATAACTAGTAGGATAAGTAAATTTGCAGACGATACCAAAATGGGGAGAACAATTGATTCAGATAGAGATATAGGGTGCCTCCAAAGGGATCTACATACCTTACACGAATGGTCAGTAAATTGGCAGATGAAGTATAACATTGACAAATGCAAGGTATTAAAGATAGGGAAGATGCATACAAAATAATGTTAAACATAAACTAGCTAATATGGAATTAGAAAACTCGAATTGTGAGAAAGATCTAGGTGTGTTTGTTAGCAATGATTTGAAGCCTAGACAACAGTGTATAAGCGTTCAAAACAAGGCAAACAGGATTCTCGGGTTCATCTCTAGGAGTGTGAGTAACAGAACTGCTGATGTTATCTTAAAACTTTACTTGTCATTAGTGAGACCCCATATGGATTATGCTGTTCAATTTTGGTGTCCTTATTACAGAATGGACATAGATTCATTGGAAAGAGTACAACGTAGAATGACAAAAATGATCCATAATATTAGAAATCTTCCGTATAAAGAAAGGTTGAAGAAATTAGGCTTACATTCGTTAGAGAGACGCAGAGTTAGAGGGGATATGATAGAGGTGTTCAAGTGGGTTAGTGGGATTAACAAAGGGGACATGACAAATATACTAAAGCTCAGTGATAGCGAAAGAACTCGTACCAATGGTTTCAAATTAGATCAATTTCGTTTCAGAAAAGATATAGGCAAATATTGGTTTGGTAACAGAGTTATAGATGGGTGGAATGGACTACCAAGTGCTATAGTGGGATTAAAAACGATAGGGAGCTTTAAGATGAAATTGGATAAGCATATGGACGAGAAGGGTTGGGTGTGAAGGGGGATCAGCAGGGTTGGGCCAATCAGCGCTCTGCAGACCCCCGTAATCCTGCGTTAATCTCTAACCGTTTTGGTAAGATGATCCTCAGGGTATTAGAGTGTTGAGCCTATAATTGGGCTTTGGAATTGGGGTTGTGTGGGACAGGGATCTGCCTTGCTTGGGCCAATCGGCTTTCTGCAGACTCCCATTTTCTTATGTTCTTATGTTCTTATGACAAAGGGAGACGTGTGTGTGTGTGTGAAGTTAAATTTCCTTAATCATTGCTCATTGTCTCAATTATAACGTCATCGACTATTACTGACAATATTGGTAAGTAACAGTTGTACTGTACAGTAGCCCAACCAAGTTATGTGACAAAATATTTGGTATGTGGCACCTGTCTAGTTTTCCCTCCCGTCCCAAGCCCGTGTGGTCGTGTCTAGCAGAGACCGTGGTGTCTATCTAGGCAGGCCCCACCACCTGTGCTCGGCCCCGCTACCACAGCCAGGGCACACACACACAGTACCCGCACACGCAATATTGCTATAATTATTTGTTTGTATCATAATAAAAGTCTCTCTCTCTCAGAGGTTAATATCAATCGACACACACACACACACACACACACAGAAACAGAAGGCAAAGTTCAATGTTATAAACCCACATTGTACACTGAATTCCTTGATAAGACAATGAGGTGTAAATAATTGTGTTCCTTTATCTAATTAACACTCTTTAGATAAGTTATAATATGCATCATCTTGCAGTGCTGGGCTATACGAGTAGTTCTATTTGCAACATCTGCATCAGGTAATATTATTAATGATAAGAACGTGTATTAATATACGGCTAAAGTTCTTACTGTTTCTATGAGATACTATTAGAATATATATAATTATCGTTACCGTATCATGACTTTAGAATCTAACTCCGATGACATTCTGTCTACTATGGAAATATATGGCATTATAACTAAACATTGTTTAGTTTATATTATTTAAGTTCTATAATACAGAATCTTACACACACACACACACACAGTGGTCCGTAACGTATTAGTTAGCGCGCTTGGTTCACAGCCAAAAGGACACGGGTTCAGGACAAGGGTTCCAGTCCCGGGCGGGAAGAAAACATTTGAAAAAGTCTTCTTGCACAATGTGCCCCTCTTCACCTAGCAGTATAAATAGGCCTCTGTAATAAGAGGCCACTTATGACGTCTTTGTTAGGGTTGACGGTCTGTTACTAGGTGGACGGGTACTGCAGAGCTCAACCAAACCCTCAAAAGCAGATACTAGCAATTGGCTGATTACTGATTACATGCATATCTACAGCCACTCCAATCATGCATTAACACTTCACGCAATATATTCCCAGGTCGAACTTGTTTTCGCTAAAAACAAATATAAAAACATGAAGCTGTAGTTATTGGAAACTGAGGTGATGAGAAAATCCCCAATACTCTCTTGGCCACATCACACCTAGTCATCCGTTCAGCAAGTCATGGTTCATCAGGCTGCTAAGGTTACATAAGAACATAAGAAAATAAGAACATAAGAAAATGGGAGTCTGCAGAAAGCCGATTGGCCTAAGCAAGGCAGATCCCTGTCCCACACAACCTCAATTACAAAGCCCAATTATAGGCTCAACTCTCTAATACCCTGAGGATCATCTTACCAAAACGGTTAGAGATTAACGCAGGATTACGGGGGTCTGCAGAGCGCTGATTGGCCCAACCCTGCTGATCCCCCTTCACACCCAACCCTTCTCGTCCATATGCTTATCCAATTTTATCTTAAAGATCCCTATCGTTTTTAATCCCACTATAGCACTTGGTAGTCCATTCCACCCATCTACAACTCTGTTACCAAACCAATATTTGCCTATATATTTTCTGAAACGAAATTTATCTAATTTGAAACCATTGGTACGAGTTCTTTCGCTATCACTGAGCTTTAGTACATTTGTCATGTCCCCTTTGTTAATCCCACTAATCCACTTGAACACCTCTATCATATCCCCTCTAACTCTGCGTCTCTCTAACGAATGTAAGCCTAATTTCTTCAACCTTTCTTTATACGGAAGATTCTAATATTATGGATCATTTTTGTCATTCTACGTTGTACTCTCTCCAATGAATCTATGTCCATTCTGTAATAAGGACACCAAAATTGAACAGCATAATCCATATGGGGTCTCACTAATGACAAGTAAAGTTTTAAGATAACATCAGCAGTTCTGTTACTCACACTCCTAGAGATGAACCCGAGAATCCTGTTTGCCTTGTTTCGAACGCTTATACACTGTTGTCTAGGCTTCAAATCATTGCTAACAAACACACCTAGATCTTTCTCACAATTCGAGTTTTCTAATTCCACATTAGCTAGTTTATATTTAACATTTGTATGCATCTTCCCTATCTTTAATACCTTGCATTTGTCAATGTTAAACTTCATCTGCCAATTTACTGACCATTCGTGTAAGGTATCTAGATCCCTTTGGAGGCACTCTATATCTCTATCTGAATCAATTGTTCTCCCCATTTTGGTATCGTCTGCAAATTTACTTATCCTACTAGTTCTACCTAAATCAAGGTCATTTATGTATATAACAAACAACAGAGGACCTAATACAGATCCCTGGGGGACACCACTTTTGACTGCTCCCCATTCTGACTTCGTACCATTTATGCTGACTCTCTGCTTCCTACCAATTAGCCATGACCTAATCCATCCCAACAACGCCCCACCTATTCCATGCGCCTCAACCTTTCTCATCAATCTCTCATGGGGGACTCTGTCGAAAGCTTTACTGAAATCTAAATATATTATATCATATGACTTGTCATTATCTACTGCTTCATATACCTCTGAGAAGAAACTAAGCAAATTAGTAAGGCAAGAACGTCCCTGAGTGAATCCATGCTGAGAAGAATTTATTAAATTAAATGTATCTAAGTGGTTTCTAATTTTACTAGCAATAATTGACTCTAGTAGCTTTCCTATGATTGATGTAAGACTAATGGGACGGTAATTGGATGCTATTGATTTGTCACCTTTTTTGAAGATCGGAACTACGTTTGCAAGCTTCCAAGCTTCTGGAACTATACCTGTTTCCAATGACTTGTTAAATAAAAATGTTAATGGGTAACTTAACTCATCCCTACATTCTTTTAATACTCTAGCATATACCTCATCAGGACCAGGCGATTTATGAGGTTTCAGTCTGTCAATTTCCTTAAGCACATCATTTCTACTTATAGTAACCGTACTTAACCTATTTTCTATACTATCGCTATATACCTTACGTACTTCTGGAATCTGTGCCAAATTTTCATTAGTGAAAACGGAAAGAAATTGACTATTTAATGTACTGCACATTTCTAAATCATTTTCTGTCATTTCTCCTATCGAAGTTTTAAGGGGACCAATTACATCTCTAACCTTGGATTTATATAGTTGGTAAAAAGCTTTAGGATTATTTGTTGAGTCATTGGCAACCTTAATTTCATAATTTATTTTTTCTTTCCTAATATCCTTTTTTACCTGTCTTGATAGATTCTGATAGTAAGCAAGTAGGTGAATTTCGCCTTTCCTAATTTTTCTATATATTCCTCTCTTTTGTCCTAGAAGATCTAATAGTCTATTATTCATCCATTTGGGTTGGTTCTGTGTTGATCTAAATTTTCTTTTGGGGATGTATTTATTTTGTGCATTGAATACTGACTTGATAAAATTATCGTATGTATCTACCAAGGTTGACGTCTCTTCCTGACTTAAGATGACAGGTGCCTGAGAAGGGGTACACTCATTTGGACACCTGGATCGACTTAATTTTTTGACCATAGGGTCCGCTAATACGGTTCTTCTTAACCCCCCATAATTGGCTTTTCTAAAGTCAGGTATTAATGTTGTATTCTCTCTGGTATTACCTTTCCATTGTATATTAAAATACACAGAATTGTGGTCACTATTTCCTAGGTGGTCCCCTATCTCTACATTATTTACCATATGTTCATTGTTACTGAAAACTAAATCGAGAATATTATTACCTCTAGTCGGCGTATCTATGAATTGAAATAAAAAACTATCTTGTACTACCTCTATAAACTCCTCAGAATCAGAGTCTCCTATTTGATGCTGCCAATCTATATTCGGAAAATTAAAATCCCCCATAATGCACATTGCTAAACCTTGATGCCATTTTAATTTCCTCCCATAATGACGTTCCGTCATTTCTACTCATATTTGGCGGTCTATACATAACTCCAATAACTATGGTCTCACTACCTTCGTTAACCTCTACCCAAACACTTTCATTATCGTTATTTAGTCTAATACCTGATTTAATACAGCTTTTGAATGTACTCCTGACAAACACTGCTATACCGCCACCCCTCTTACTTGTTCGGTCATATTTAAACAAACTATATCCTGGTATATCAAATTCTGCTAAAAAATGCCTGGTTTCTGTATTAATCCACGTTTCAGTTAGCGCTATTAGGTCTATATTTGCTTTGCTAACAAGGGCTCTAAGTTCGTTCAATTTGTTACATAGACTCCTACAGTTTGTGTAATATACTCTCAATTTACTTCTTTTCTTTATACCTAATTTACCTTTATTTCTAACGACATTTCCATCTTCCGTTGCACCATCACTACTATCATTTGCAATATAGTCATCATTTTTAGCATGAGACTGAATATCCTTATCGCTTTCGCCTGACGCTAAAATTGTTCCATTTAACCTCTCATTTACACTCTCAATATTTCTGTTCAAAACCCCACAACCACCCTATCTAAAGAACTAGCTAATGTAGAAACCCCTAACCGTGAAAGATGAACCCCATCCCTTGCGTACATCCCATCTCTCCCATAGAAACTATCCCAGTTATCAATGAATGGTATTGCTTTTTCTTTGCAATATTTCTCCAAACGGCAATTGACACCAATCGCCCTGGATGTCCATTCCTTGGGAACTCCTCTTCTGGGTAGGATACAATGTACTACAGGGATCCCTCCCTTCATCCTAACTTTATCTAACACATCCCGATACTGCTGCAGCAGTTCCTCACTTCTACCCTTACCAACATCGTTACTCCCGGCACTGAGACAGATAATGGGGTTATCTCCACTATCTTCCAAGATGTGGTCCATCTTCTCTAAAACCCTCCCAACTCCATGGCCAGGCAGACACACAACCTTCCTAAGTTTAGTGCGGGTAGCCCTAACTAAATGTCTTACCATGGAGTCGCCCACAATCGACACAGACTTACCTTCTCGGGACACAGACTTACCTTTCCCTCGGGAGGATCCAGCAGCTGCAGTTGGAGAACCCCTGGTGGTGGCAGAAGCTCCCTTGGTGGTGGTGGTGGTAGGTAGCACAGCGTCAGAGGTTGGAGCTGAGTCGGCGGCAGGCACTTCGGTTATCCCTCCCTTATCCTGACTATCTTTTCCCTCACATTCGTCTCGCAAAGGAGAGAATGTATTTGTCACACTCATACCTATTCTACTATCCTGCTTCTTGAGTGTGACTTTCCCACCCGTATTTTTAACAACCTGCCATGAATAAAACATTTCATCAACTTCCTCCCTTTTCCCCTTACTTGACTTTATTTCCTCTTGGCTAAGCTTGAAAGCTAGATTTTCGTCTTTAATCAAATCCACTTCCCTCTGAATTTTAACATTAACCTCCCTTAGAGCCAAGACCTCTTCCTTCACCACAACCATCTCCTCTCTTACCTGGAGAATAAGATGATGCAGATCAGTTAGAGACTCGCACTCCATACCTGCCATGATCCCAATAAGCTTAGCGAGGAGCAAGAAACTAAGTACAGAAAAACAAAAACAAGTAAACTAACAGCTAAAAACTGAGCTATAACACTTTTATATAACACAAGTGCACTGCCCCCAAACACAGGTAGGTGTAATGGTCACTAAAGGTCACTGGTAAGTGGTCCGGGCAGGAGCTCAGATTAACACAACCTTCTCCTGCCACTGACTGAACTAGACTGACACTGACGAGGTTGCTAAACATTGGTTGGAATGAGCGAGAGTGGGATGTCGGAACGTTTACCGGTGGCAAAAAAAGGTGGGAAGAATGGCAACTGATAGACCGACATAGAAGTGGAGTTAAACGAAAAACCACATCATAGCTGGACCAAGAAATTAAACAGTATGTATAACCATCCATTCTCCAACGCCGAGGAAGCTAAGCATCATTTGCAACTTCAAGTTTCTACAGAAACTATACACAAGAGATCGAAGGTAATGGGATATAAACATAGATCACCAGCTATCAAGCTAAAGCTAACCGAGAGGCACAAACAGACGAGGCTTGATTTTGCTCGACGATTTGTTGACAAGGGCATTGACTATTGGGCAAGAGTTGTTTTGATAATGTCGGAGAGGTTCCATAATAGTACCAGGACAATAAATATCGTATCACTTAGCCAAGTAGGTGGGGGTTCTTTAAATAAGAACAAAGGTTGCTTCCGCTCATGGCCGAGTGGTTACGGTGCCTAACTCTCACAAACATACCTTGAGTGAGTGGGCTCGAATCCTAGTCAGGATACCTCTCTCCCAACCAAGAGTTGTTTTCTCAGACAAGAAAACTTTCAGTTCAACCACGCATAGGTCGAAGACTGCGCTGTTGGAGGCCTTGGAACAAACAGCATGTGAGTTAGTCCTAGTTGACATTGTGCATAAAATATACATAATAGTTATCATATAGAGTAATACTTTCCCTTCATGTCACTCTTGGCTAATTTCATGTTAACCGAGCACTATATAACAGCTTAATTTCTTTACTCATCCACTAATGCCCCTAACTTACTAGTTAACTCCTTACGTAAATTATCCAAATAATAATAACTAGCATGACTTGATAAAATATGCACACTAACCACTCCTGTCTATACCACCTGTTGTTTACTTAAAATAACAACCACGTTCCGTTTAGTAACTCATCCTAGCCACCTATCCCGCCACTAGCCTATCTGAGCAATATAGGATAGATCTGCCCCTATTACTTTTTTTATTTTTTTTATTATTGTTATTATTATTATTATTTTTTTATTTGTTATTTGTTTTACCCCAAGATGGGTCTAAGAGGGGAAAGAAGAGGGTTGGGGGGGGGGGGGGGGGAGGAGGGGAAAGGAGGAAATTATGAAATCAAATATATACTTCCCATCCCCCCTTAGTGAATGCATGTAACTTGTTTGCGATTATAATAAATAATACCTTACCTAGACTATCATTGGTGAATAGAGAAACCAGTTTATCATTATAATCAATACATATATAATCATTAATCCCATTAGGATTGACTCATTTTGGCAGTTTAATCGTGCTTTTCATTAGAGGGTTTATACAACTTAAGGAGGTTCTGTAGGAATTATAGGGACACATATTATGTCTAATATTATTTACCCTTTGACTTTCATAATCTCTTTCTACTCTGAAAAAATAGTCTCCTTTTCTACTCTAAATATAAATCTGATACTAGTCTGAATAAACTGCCAAAGACGCGTCCTGATTCCACAATACAAACATAAACAAAACTAATAAAAGAGGGATTTCTTCAGAGGACTGACTGGCCCACTCACGGCGGATCCCATTGACAATTGATTCATTCGTTGATTCATTTAAACTCCGCCTAGACAAATATCTCGCATCAAACCCGCGACTGACTGCGTTTGTAAATGAATAACTTTATTTTATCCCCCCCTCAGTTACTAACCCATCTGTCCCCTACTAACTTCCTAATCCTGCCACGGACATTAGTTCCAGGGCAGTAATTCCCTTTCCAATGTTCCCTTACCCACTCTAAACCACTGTTTGGACACTTGATCCTCAGTGTTTTAGAGGACAAGCAACCTAGAAGGGTCACTAGATCTGTTGTTGCTTGATTTCCTTTGTACTCCTTTGTACAATCAGCATATCACAGCCATGTGCCTATCTAATTATGTTTCTAAGCTTTTTGTCATTATTGATACTACTGTAGCACTCGGTAGCCTATTTCTCATATCTACCAAACCTGTGCATGCTTATCACGGAGCGGCAGTCCGTTTTCCACATCGTCTTTGTGAACCCCACCTACAAATTAAGCATCTGCATATATTATCTTCTCTTACTCTACACCTCTAATAAATGTAAGCCTAAAGTTTTCCCAAGTCCCCTTTCTTTGTTATTGACTATATCATGTATTTTATGATATTCACTACCTCAATAATACTGTATTTTACTTCTGTTAAATGTTCTAACCCATGCTGGCTATACTTCCGTGTCATTTGGCCTTAGTCGTCAGGTGTTAGAATATTATTGATGTTCTAATGTTCTATTATTCTGGATTGTTTTACCATTCTTCTTTGTACCGTAACTTCCAATCAATCTATGGACATTGGACAGCAAAATTAGAAACAATCCATGTGAAGCATTACTAAGGACAGGTGAAATTTTAAAATTACGTTTGTTGTTATTCACGCTTCTAGATATCTATCTAAAAACTCTGATTTCAAACAATGTTGCACTTTATTTTTTTCAGATCACAACTGACGATGATTTCCAAATATTTTGTGAAATGTCGGGTTGGTATTTCAACTCGATTAATTATGATCTCGGTACAATCTTATAATAAGATATCTTGAGATGGAATATGCTCGACAGGGTCACGTCTAGCTTTATATATCTTGCATCAACTCTTTATCCCAAGGCAGCATTCACACAATAAGAACACAATATTACTTCACACTTTAGTTTATTCATAGGTCATAGGTTATTGGATATATTATATTGCTCTGTCATAAAGGGCAGACAATAAAGGTACTCAAGTGACGTATCAAATATAGAATGGTCTATCATAATAAATTTATTATATTTAGTCACGATACAATTACACACAATATAGGAAATATAAATATGCAGGAATAATAGTGTTACACATGTAGATAGGTAATAACACTTATGTGAGTGTAACGTCTAACGTAAAGACTTCTGGCATAAGGCGAATTGACTTGAAATAGCGTTCACGAGCGTGGGGCGGTGCGCGCTTATCAAGGGAATTAACGGAAGGGTCACACAGGTAATATAAATAAAAGGTAGTGCGTTCGACCCTAGGTCAGAGTGACTGCTTTGGTATGAATTTATAATTCGAAATAGTGCGACTTTAAGACACTGGTGAATATTAATTATATACTAAGGAGCTTATCGACAGGGTGGTTTAAGTTGGAATTTACTTATCTAAGCATTTTTTGTGAAAGACTCGACACACGGATAAGAAAAATAGATTTACACCGGGTAAGAGATCGATACACACAAGTATAGAATTAAAATTCAAATTTAGATCAATGAATCGCTATAACAGGTTTTGGAATTAATGCAAGTTAATATAAAATGAGGAAAAGACACTCAATTAAAATGCGACTGGATAATCACAGTAAAATAGAATTCGGAAGAACTCAGAATATTAAAGGGCGTACACGACGAAGTTGTACTAGGCTAAAATATAACGGTAATAGTATTAACCCGTCCAGCCCCAGCGACGCATCTGGCGCGTCGGCAATTTATGTAACGCACAGCCCCAGCGACGCGTCTGACGAGTCACCCTAATTGCTCCGACCATAACCTCAGGTGTAGCCACTCGAGAGGGCTCAGATTTGTATGGGAACTGTGTACGTATCCCACGCAACCGTGCCGATGGTTGAAAACTCTCAAAGTCCACGTGCGTGGGCGGGAGCGCGCAATAACCTTGTTTTTTGGGGTAATTGCCTTCAATTTTTTACTCTTGTAAAATACGTTTTCGGGGGCTCTGTACGACCATTCTTCAAGCTTTTTGAGCGGTTTTTCGTGATTTGTCCTTCATTCCTAACCCATTCGCTATTGTTTCTGGAATAAAACCATTTTTTGAAAACCGGCCGGGTTCTGGTGAACAAACAATACAAAACTAGCCGGGGCTCCACGGGTTAAAGGAAATTAGAATATATGAGCAAATCCCTATCTGCCAATACATGGATCAAGGATATGGCATATGCGAATTACATAAACATATGATGTAATTAAATAGTTACTATGAAAATAGTAAAATCGAAATAGTAATGGTCTCTATGATAATAAGGAGACACGAATAATAAATAACTTGAACAAGAGTTACTATAAATGTGTGAAAAGAATTATAAATTACCCACAGCCGTAGATCAGATTAATTCACAAGCACTGGTAGAAACAAGATAGCTCGAATAATAGAATTAAGGTTAACTCAACGGGGGGGTTCTTGACTTTTCGGTAAGGAAAGATAAATAGATTAAAATTTGGGCATAGTTCCTAGGTAAATGGTAGCAACTAAGGGAATATCTTCACGGTACACGTTTACACTTCAATTTGGATACACAAGAGAATAAATAACATATATATATAGGTGACATCTGAGAGTATTCCGTCTTGAGCCTGGATCGAGATGAATGTATATAACTGGTGTACAATTGATAATTAATGATAACACCTCAAGAAATATATTGCAAGGGGGTATACGAAGCAATATCTAGTGCGATGAATTCACTTGCACAGATCAAGATTGAATGGGAGGATAAATGACTATTAAACGTATACACAGATCGATAATTGAATAAATAACAGGCAATGATCCTAGGCACATCAAATTAATAACACTTTCGGAATATTCGCATATATAACCTTACCTGTAACAATAGCCACAAATTGAGATATGCAGAAACACTTAGGGTTAGCGTGGAGGAGGAGAAGGGCCAAGTACGAGGGTCGGGGCGTCACAGAGGCCCGGGCACGGCAGCTGGACGTAATGGGGCCACTTGTCAGGATTCCAGGGGGCAGGGCCAGACATCAGGGTACTGTTTCGGCAGGAGTCCAAGGGCAGGGGGGCAGTGGACAGCAGGCTCCTTCTCTCTCTCAGGCAAACGTCTCCCGGACAGACTTATCCGGACGGAGTGTTTAGGTAGTTATACTCCCGGACATATATCCGGACGGAGCAAGCTACTGAGTGTAAACTGACTTCCTGTAGTTTCAGTCAGTACATATTTGGGTCAGGTTGCGTGATCTCGTATGAATAGGAGCATAGTAAATACATAACAATGGGCTATGTTGAGGTTAATAATTACATGAAAAATACATTGTGGTGCTTAATGACATTGGACTGAGGTTCTCGTCTGTTTGACCTTTGGTTCTTACTTATATCATCAAGCCTGATGGTGAAATTCTTGATTTCCTGTTCACTAATTGTTTTGGCTACTTGGACTGTCTATGTAATGAGTTTCTTCTGTGGCACTTCATATCACCATTTCACTTTTGTTCTCGTCTGGCAGCTTCTTGAGGATGGAGGGCCCCAACGATTTAAATACTCCCAGGGCTCTTTATGCTTAGATTGCATAAACACTTTTTCATCATAGTACTCGGGGGGGGGGGGGGGGGGGGGGAGAATTCAGGGGGAAGTTCTGCCTTGGCTATTTGAGTCCTGCCCTGTGATTGGCTGGGCCGCATGAGGTGCTGATTGGAGGGGCTTGACCTGCCCTTCGGGGGTAACTCACCTGTACGAGGAATTAGAGAATGGGTACAGGGTTCAGATTTCCCGTTCTCTGGAGAATGGGAAATAAATCTATTTCTATATACTTTTCTTCTGGTCTCCCTGGATTCTCTTACGGTGGCTATCTTGTGTGGTTGTCCTTTTGGCTCCGTCATTTCACCACCTTCTACAGAAACAAAGTCTCGACCTCGAGACCTCATAAAATATTTGCGGCAGGTGGGGGTGGTGAGAGTCCTCATTAACCGGTCCAGTACCAAACCCCAGAGGGTTGTAGTGCTGTCGGAAGGAATGGAGCGGTCCGTTCTCACAGTAATCTCGAGGGGTGTCTTCGAGTTATTCGAAACCTGAAGGAGATGGTCTTGGCACGTGATGGCCCTCGAGTGATTCCGGTTGGAGGATACAAACACACTGTTGATCTTCATGTTGACTCCGGGCTTCAGGGCTGCTGGAGTTGTTGCTGGTGGAGGAGTTGCTTGGGTAGTGACCACTGTAGGAGTGTTGGAAGTGGTCCTCTCAGGTTGGGGAAGTCTGGGGGTGAGGGGGCCTGTGTCATAGGTGCGAGGGTGTGATACAGGCTGGCTCTTTACCTCGCAGTAGAAGTGGCGGTGCCTTTGATGTGCCGCCGCTTGTAGGTTGGCTGGAAGGTGGGAGCCCATCTCTGCGGTAGCTTCACACGACGCCCGGGTCTCGTACATGGTGGATTAGATAAGAGGGGTATTAGGTGGGCGGATTGAGCATTCTGGGTGGGTATGGAAAGATTAGTAGGGGGTGGAGTGGAGACAGTTCTTGGAAAGTTAGAAAGTTCGTGTGACAGTAAATTAGGCAGGATGGGAGAGGTGGCTGGTTGAGTAGGGGGCGTGGCAGTTGCACTTGATGGAAGGGCCTGGTCAGGTCTTATTTGAGCAGGGGTACTAGTAAGGGGGATGAAGGTGTTGGCTGAAGCATTAGGTAAGGGTGAAGAGAGGGTGATTATGTCAGAGTTGGATTGCTGTTGTAAAAGGGGGATATTTCGTATTATTGGCGAACTAGGAAGAGTGCAGGTTTATGCTGAAAAAAATTGGTAAATTCACAGAAGGAGATGGGGGGCAAGGGGTGGGGGGCGGGTTTCTGGTGACATTAACGTCAGCTGGAGTAGACAACTCGGGAGGAGGCTGTGTAAAGGGGCTGACAGATCCAAATGATCTTGAGGGCAGATTGAGTTGAAAGGGATTTGGGCGGTTATGAGGCTTAGGTATAGGAGGAAGAAGTTGGCGGATGAGTTCATCTCTTAGGGGAGGTAGAGGGGAAACAGAAGGAAGAGGGGAAGGAGGGGAATCTGAGGTCCCCAATTTCTGGTCATTAGTTAAAGGCAACATGTTTTTCTCAGGGGAATCTGCAAGCATAATGGCATTCTCATCTAAGGGTTGAAACCTATGTACATATCTATTTCGGTATGTGCGTGACTCACCAAAATAGTTTATGGTTACCTGGTAGCAATTTGGAACAGTTAAAATTTCAAATGGACCTTGATATCTGGGATTTAATTTGGACGGCACGGGCAGTTGAGCAACCATCACGAGGTCACCAACGTGATGAGGACTTACCTTGGCGGTTTCGTCAGATTTTAGATATTGCAGATATTGGAGTTATCTCCGTCGATTTTTCAAATGAACCAGGGACTGGTCAAAATTAGATGAGGGCTCATAGGGGACAGCTAGATGACGTAATGGGAGTAGTAGGGGGGGCACTCCGAAGATGCGTTCATGGGGGGAGATCCCGTCTTTCCTGGGGCAAGTGTTTATTCCCCACTGAACGATTTTTACTTGGCTAGGCCAATCCTTCGTGTTCATCTGTTGCAATCTTGTCCGGACTTGGTTTGCAATTGTGCGGTGGCTCCGTTCACAGATGGAATTTCCTTGGGGCCAGTATGGGGAGGAGTGGCTGATCTTATACCCACACATTTGAGAGAGTTGAGACCAGATGTGGCTGGTGAATTCTGAGGCGTTGTCAAAGTGTATGGTTTCTGGCAAACCAAAGTATGGGAATACATGTTGAATCATGGCTTCTGCTACTGCTATTGCAGAATGCTCTGTAGTGGGGCAGGCGATCACATATTTGGAGTATGTGTTCACGAAGGTAATTATGTACTTGAAACCTTGATTTCCTTCTAATGGACCCATTACATCAACGGCTAAAAGTTGCCAGGCTTTAGTTGCTACTAACTTTCCGGAAGGTCCTGGGGTGCGGGTCCTGTCTTTGCCTAGGGCAGAGGCGCGACAGGCTTCGGTGATCCGTTTGGCAGTGATGTACGGGGAAGGGGTCCCATACACCTGTTGGAAGGTGGTAGTCAGCTTCCGTTGGGCCAAATGGATGCCATTGTGCATATGGATGGATTGCATAGTGGCTAGGGCAGTGGCTGGGGTTATTACAATTTTCCCTTTGGGTGTGAACAGATTATCTCCTCGTCTAGTGAGGTGGGAAAACATGGTTCGGGGCATCCGTCCAGGTTTTTCTTGCCTTTGAAATTGCTCGAGTAGTTGTTGTTGCTCTTGATCTGCGGAATCTTGATGGTGGACGGCTAAAATGGGGTGCATCTCCAAGGGGGTTGGGGGGGGGGGTCTCTGGTGTGGAAACAGGGGGTAGTCGGGACACTATTGGTGTGGTTTTCCAGGCCTGTAAGCTATCTCGAAGTCAAATTCTTCTAAACGTTCTCTCCATCTGACAGTTAAAGCATTGTGTCAGACTTCCTTAACCATTGTAGGGCGTGGTGGTCGGTGATGATGGTGGTTACTTTTACCCCGGCTAAATAGGCTTTAAAATGTTGCAGGGCCCAGATGATACCCAGGCATTCTCTCATAGTCACAGGGTAGTTTACTTCTGCTGGATTTAGGGTTAGGCTCGCACAGGCTATGATGTGTTCTCTGCCCTCTCGTGTCTGTCCTAACACGGCACCTATTCCAGTTTGGGAGACATCAGTGTATAATCGGAAGGGTTGGGTGTAGTCGGGGAAAGAGACGACGGGTGAGGCAATCAACAATTCCTTCAGGGTATTGAAGGCCTGCAGGCGTGGCGGTGTCCATAGGAATGGTTCATCTTTCTTGGTGAGGTCATGAAGAGGCTTAGCAATGGTGGCAACATTTTTCACAAATCTTCTATAGTAGGAGGCTAGCCTGAAAAATGCTCGAACTCCTTTGACGTTAGTGGGGGGGGGGGGGAAATATTTTCCCAATGGCATCTAGTTTGTGGGGGTCTGGTGCAATTCCTTGGTCGGATACAATGTGGCCTAGGAATTGTACTTCGGTCTTGGCAAACGTACATTTGGAGGGCTTTAGTTTTAAGTTGGTCTCTCGGATTCTTTGGAAGACTTGTTGGAGGCGTTGTAGGTGTTCAGCCCAGGTTTTTCCGAACACGATGATGTCGTCTAAATAAGCCAGGCAGGTTTCCCAAGTCAATCCTTGCAATACGGATTCCATCAACCTAGAGAATGTGGCAGGTCCATTGCACAAACCGAAAGGCAATATGGTAAATTCATATAGGCGGCCTTGGCTGGTGGCGAACGCCGTCTTCTTTTGATGTTCGGGAAGGACTGGCACTTGCCAATACCCTGCTTGCAAATCTAGGGTAGTTAACCATTTAACTCCAAGTAGGGAGTCTAGGGAATCATCAATCCGAGGAAGGGGAGTGGAATCTTTGATCGTGACATCCTTGAGTCTGCGATAATCTATGCAGAATCTGGTGGTCCCGTCCTTCTTCCGTACAAGTACTACTGGGGACGACCAAGGGTTTTCGAGGGGCGGACCACTCCGGTGGCCAAGATGTCTTGTACTTGGGACTCTTCTTCTTGTCGTTGAATGGGATTTTTTCTTCTGATGGGTTGCTTGACAGGATGTCCCACGGTGTGGATAGGATGATGGAGGATGTTGGTTTTTCCCACATCTCGATTTGAAGTGGCGAAGATGTCTTGGTAGGTTGTTAATAGATTCTTCAGGTCGGCTTGTCATTGGGGGGTTAGATGAGAAGGAATAGTGGGTAGGGGTAAAGGAGTGTTAGAGGGAGTATCAGCTGGAATGTATAGTTCTTCTGCATAAGGCTCTAGTTCTCCAATGGTTAAACCTTTTGGTAGGGTAATGGGCTGGTCTGATATATTGACGATCTTTATGCAATTTAATTTGCCAGAAATTATACTCGGAGCGGTTAGGCAGTCCCTATCAAAGGGACTTTGGAGGTGAGGGGTCATAATGGTATCACCAGGGAAGGTGGGTAAAATGGGGATCCACTTCTCATGATGAGGGGGGAGTGTCACGAGTTAATGGGCATTATGCAAGGGGGAGAAATCGGAGTCTGAGGGGAAGGAACAGGATTGGGGGGTGTTAGGGTAGGAATGGGCTAGGTTAAAGGTAAAGTTTTGGTAGAAAGAGGGCAAAGTTGGGGGGTATCTCTAGTCTGGGTTTTTGGTTGGGTGCCTCGATAAGAGGCACTAGTTTTGTTTTGTTTTTGGTTTACTTGGGGGGGGGGGGGAGAATGTCAGGGTCCTTCTCCCACAATCAAGGGAAGCACTTAGCTTTGTGAGTAAGTCGAGACCCAAATATCCATCATATAGTGTCTCTTTGGGGTCATACACCATGAAAGAGTGTTTTGTTCCATGATTAGGAACAATGGTATTTACATACAGGGGAAGTGTTGTCCAAATTTTTTTATAATTTTGGCATCGGCACTCACTAATACAATGGAGGAAGGTTGGATAGTGCCTAAAGCTTTCTTGTGTTGTTTGAAGAAAGGAGCGAACAGGCATGATCGGGATGCTCCCGTGTCGATCAGTAGGCGGACCTTCACTCCATTAAGAGTAAGCTTCTTATAGATGGGCAGTTTGTCTGAGTCTGCCTCCTCATGAGCCCCCGCCATTTGGACGGATATTAGTGTACGGGGGCGGTCTGAAAATCCAGGAGCGCGTTCAGTCTACCCTATCAGGCAATCCTGTTTCTGTTTGAGCATTCCTGTTTATGATCGCGCAGACTGAACGACATTGATAGGCAAACATTGATTCTCGCCGCTGATTGGTCAGTGGCTATAAGCACGAAATTCAAATCTTGTTGGCGATGTCTGCGAAGGTTTTAGGCCTGTTACAGTGCTTCTTCGGTCTATTAATTTCAATCAAAGTCAAATGGTTTTGTCAAATCAATACATTTTAATATTGGATATTATTATACATCAATATAGACTATTGGCTAAGGTAGTCACACTGTCAGCTACAGTCGGCAGCCTTGTTCAAGCTCAAGACAGACGGTAGGTTAGGCTACCATCAGGCTATTATATCTTATAATCTTATAAAGAAATGTTGACAAAGTTATTACGGTTCTTATCTGGCAATGGTAGCTCTTTATTCCCCGCGTAATTTTCAAACAATTCTCCGTTAGTCTATTGGGGAAATAAAAAGTAGATGTTCTTTTCCTGGCGATGTAGGACTATGAATAGGCTAAATTATATAGTTAATATATATTGGCTATGTAGCCAGGCTGAATTAAATAGTAGCCTATATATATTATCTCTTCCTGGCAATGTATGTATAGGCATACTTTGTTTTCCTGACGATCTATGTGTATATAGGCTATTTGCAAGCCTATATTTGTGGAAGGTTCATAAATATTATTTTTTTAACCATTAGATTACCTTTGAAAATTTAACTATAGCGTGGATAGGCTACCTTACTAAACATAGCTTAAGTGACCTATCAATCTTCGATGCAATTATGACTCAGAAATTGTTTTTAAGAAATGTAAATAGAGTAATCGTTCAATAATAGACAAGCGCCGAGAAACCTGTACAGCAAGCTAGGCTATAACCCGTTAAAATAAAGGTTATCATTCAATTGGCATAGTAACAACTGTAACATTACCGATACATAACTATAACAATGAAATACAAACCGCATAAAAAACATAATAATCAATCAATAATATAGACAAACTCTCAAAAACCTGTACAGCAAGTTATAACCCTTTAGAATACATCATTGGCATAGTAACATTACCAATATATAACGATACAAATTAAATAATAACTGCAAAAAAAAAAACATTAGCTCATCGAGCCTCGAACCCTTGCGAGTAGGCTTACGGATTTAAAAGCGAAGTCGTTACCAACTAGGCTACGCTTACCGCACTGAAGGCCTGACGAAGTAGCTGTGAGACTTGCGCTCCAAGCTGCTTGTTTTATGTTATATATAGCAAAATGGTCACGATAACTATGATTGTTATAGGTGTGCCACCTTATAATTGAGATTGCGACAAATAAATAACATGGAGGGAGGCTAATTAAGCTTAATTATGATAATATAATGTAGAGGTGAGATTTAGGCCTACTGTTATGATAGCTTCGCTAGTAATCTCCAGGGAGTGTTAGCGTGATCGCCGTCTGATTGCAAACAATCACAAACTTGATTCGTCGAATCAGAGGCGATCACGTTCAGTAGAGCTATCCCGTTTGCGCGTTTGGGTAGACTGAACGCGCAGGTGCCTCGATTTCTGACTCTGGTTCTTCTTCATTATCCTCTTCGGATCCTTCATCGAATCCGGCCGTGCCGTCCTCCGTAATGGTGGCGATCCGCCTTGGCTTGATCTAGGGAATCTGGGCCCACCAACTGGGTGCTCTGGTCCTTCTTCTTGTCAGTTCCGTAAATGATCTTCGTAAAGACTCCAGTAGACACTGGCAGTTGCACGGTTTCCAGTCGGCCGGGCGAATCCTGGCCCATTCCTCGGTCTTATCACTGGTTCGGGGGGCCATAGAGCTAGGGGCAGGTACGGTGGACGGGTGTGTGGTGGCTTTTTGGATGGCGGCTACCATATTTTGACCCCGGGATTGCCTCAGGGTCACAATCCGCCTTACGACCGGCATGTCCATATCATAATTGGTTGGCTCGACAATAGAGAAATGGTCCGTTACCGCCAAAGGCAACATCCTTGACAAAGCCCTGAAAATAACCTTCTTTCTTTGGGCGGAGGTTTCCTCTGTGAACGCGGTGACAACGAGCTGTGTCAACTCACTGATTGTGTCGTCCAAATTCCCATTATATCTGACTTGGTGAAAATGCCTGTCCGAGATTATTTGGCCTAGGACAGGGTTAATGGCGGCCTTTACATAAATTTCAAATGGTGCCCAGGTTAAACCCGGCATTTGTTCCCGCACATACCCTGATACCTTCCTTGCATATTTACCTAGTTTAACTATGACTGTGTAAATCTTGGAAGCGTCTTGGTCCTGGAACATCAGATCCATGACGGGTTTGACCATTTCCATGTATGTTCCTACATCGTTTTCCTCGGGCTTGAATGCCGGGATATCAAGTGACTTAGCTGCCATGGTGATTGGGTAAGTTGAGAGTGCAAGTATGAAACAAATTAAGCAAGCTGATGTGCCGTATCGAGACACCTACCACCAGTGAAATGTCGGTTTGGTATTTCAACTTGATTAATTATAATCTCGGTACAATCTTATAATAAGATATCTTGAGATGGAATATGCTCGACAGGGTCATGTCTAGCTTTATATATCTTGCATCAACTCTTTATCCCAAGGCAACATTCACACAATAAGAACACAATATTACTTCACACTTTAGTTTATCAACTCTGCGTAAGCAGAGTTTGGTATCGCCCCCCCCCCCCCCCCCGTATAGTGGGTACCACACGAAAAAAAAATCTGTCGTCGTCGTCGTCATCATTGTCCGTCTGTCTCGGAACTCCTCCTAGACCGTTGGACGGATTTTCACCAAATTTCACACAAACATTTGTTGCGTGAATGCAAAAGTCAGTCAAAACATTTTTTTTTTTAATTTATGCCATAGTTATGATTTTAGGTCCAAAATATGGTTTTGCTCCCCCCCCCCCCCTTCCCCCCCAGCAATGATGGCGTTCTGGGAGCGAAAACATCTTCCTACGTATTTGCTAGGTTAAGTTAGTTTAGTTGACATTAGAAGCGATGGTAGTAATATTGGATTTATGGTGATAGTAGTTATAATGGTGATAATTGTAGTGATGATGGTTGTAGTTGTATTGATGATGATGACAGTATTTATGATGATGACAGTAGTACATATGATGGTGACAGTAGTAGTAATGATGGTCATAATAGTAGTGATGATGGTGACAGGTAATTATGATAGTTGTAGTGATAATAATAACAGTAGTGATGATGGTAGTGACGATGGTGTGAGTATTAGTTATGATGGTGAGTAGTAGTGAGGATGGTGAAATTTGTAGTTATGATGACGATAGTTGTGGTGATGAAGTTCATAGTAATGGTGATGGTGACAGTAGAATAAATTATGGTAATATTTGTGACAGTAGTAATGATGATGGTTATAGTAGTAGTGATGATGTTAACAGTATTAATGATGATTGTAAGATGGTGGTGATGATATTAGTAATGATGGTTGATAGTTGTAGTATCAATGATGATAGTAGTGATTAAGATTCTAGTGACAATGGACAGTTATAATGGTGAGAGTAGTAGTGATAATTGTAATTGTAGTAGTGATGATGATCATAGTAATGGTGGTAATGACAGTACTCGTGATGATTGTGGCAGTTGTAGTGATGATGGCAGTTGCAGTGATGATGGCATTAGTAGTGATTATGTTGATTGTGATTGATGATGGTATTAGTAGTGATGATGGTAACCCATCGCAAAGTTGGGTATGCCGTTTTGATTTTGGGCAAAACGGCACGTCTACTTTATTCATAGGACATAGGTTATTGGATATATTATATTGCTCTGTCATATAGGGCAGACAATAAAGGTACTCAAGTGAAGTATCAAATATAGAATGGTCTATCATGATAACTTTATTATATTTAGTCACGTTACAATTACACACAATATAGGTAATATAAATATGCAGGAATAATAGTGTTACACATGTACAGTTTACCGCACTTCTAGCGCGTACAAGCCAGAGAAGAAAAATATTGGTTGGCAACTGTCTAAAAACTCCCTCCCCCTTTCACACTCATTTCTCCAAGTAATCGCTGGTTGGAATATGAACCGAGACGCGCGCTCTCTCTCTCTCTCTCTCTCTCTCTCTCTCTCTCTCTCTCTCTCTCTCTCTCTCTCTCTCTCTCTCTCTCTCTCTCTAAGTGTGCTTACGCGCGCACACACACACACACACACACAATGTATAATATTTCTACAACTATAGATTTCTCCCTCTCCCTGTCTCTCTGTATTAATGTATATATCTATCTATCTATCTATAGATATATAGTATGTGTGTGTGTTATGATTAACCTTTTTTTGCTATGAATAAAATATAGGGCAACTATAAGAAACTGATAGGTTATATTTGCAAACATTAAGCTTACATATAAAAATCATATTGTGAAATGATTTGATAGGTCTGTTACATTATAGGCTATTCAAGACTGTAATGGGTTACTATTAATATGATTATATAATACACACTAGTAACTAATTATATAATACACACTAGTAACTAATTATATAATAGACACTAGTAACTAATTATATAATACACACTAGTAACTAATTATATAATAGACACTAGTAACTAATTATATAATACACACTAGTAACTAATTATATAATACATACTAGTAACTAATTTACTTGGTCACATTACCATCATTTAATTGCCAACAAGGTTCGGAATCGCCGTGCAAAATCCATTCCATACCTACTCGTTTGTTCTTAAAATTAACGTTGTAATGTCGTAATATTTACCAATAAATTCTGATGTGCTTAAGGCCTGTAGCTGCTTTTCAAATTATATTTGATTTGCCACGCTACTCTAGGATGACAAAGAAGAAGAGAGAAGATTATAGAGTATGAGAGAGGGACATATACAGTATAGAGATGGAGCAGGAGAAAGGGAATAGTGAATATGAAACTATCTAAACGTGTTGTATCTAATATTCTATAATCATTAAATACTAACTATATATAGTGCAATATTACATAGGGCTTGTCGTATTAGAATAGGAGGGAGATCTATAGATGGTTACCAGTGGTATAGTGGACCCAAATTCATAAGGTCGAGAGATCAATCCCGCGCGGGTCTATTCACACCCAAATCCTTCTGTTGAGACAGCAGCGTAATAGTAACCTGGTATAAGTGGGTCGTTGTGACGTTCCAGCTGGGGTGACAAACTGTGGTAACCCAAAACATTTAACAGCCCTGCTTTGGGTTAGTTACCACAGGTTCCAAAGGTGAAGTGTCGGAGATAAGCGCTGTAGGTACCAGTATGCACTATCTCAACATATGCCCCATAAACTATTACAGATGCTCTTAATAAGATCCACTGTCGAACAATATGGTACGAAAGTTTCAATGTAATAGGCATCGTACTAAAGTATGTGACTGTCGATATAAAAAGTGTATAATATGTTATAATGAGTATATTTGTTGCCACGGTCAAATCAGTCTCTCACACACCTTAAGCACTAATGATATCTAGATTTGCCAGTGTTGCCGCCAGCATCGTATTTTGTTTGTATTCTTCCACCCCCACCTACTGTAATATAATATTCATAATAATAGTAATGATGATACATTAAACTCTACCTCAACATTATTCATATGAAACCCTAATAAATTCTAAACCTGTTCTCCAAACTCCAGCTCATATATTACTATTTTTTGTTCTATGTGTAAGAAGGAGACAAAAGGCATGCTGCCCTGTAACGAGTGTCGCCCCCAAAGCCAAAATAGTGACAGATATCCAAATTCAATGGACGTTGGGTTCAATATGCTGAACACACTAAGCTTAAAGCAATCTAAGTCAGAGGATGAAGGAAACATTGATTGGTGGTGAGAGTTTCTGAGTTTGTGTTAAGTAGAAGAAAGACTGAGAACATTTGCTAATTCTTGGGTTCGACAGTTGGACAGCACATAAGTGGTACTGTGTTGAAAGTCGAATGCCTCACACCCGCCGAAAAGGTATGCACTGAGATAGATCTGAAGAACACTGATTGTTCTAATAGCGATAGATGAGTGAAAGAGAAGCAACATTGCGGTGTGTAGAAAGAACGTGCAGGGAATTAGTAAGAAGAAGCGAGTTGATGAGGCGAAATGCTTTTGAAACTACTCTTTCGAGAAATGCAATATGAGTGGAACCTCCACTCATATCGCATATTGGGCTTCCCCAAGATGTCATAAACTGCAGCACCGTTGATTCTTTTAAACTTCGCCTAGACAAACACCTTGCCTTAAATCCACGACTGACTGCATTTGTAAATTAATATATGTTTTTCTCTATTATATTATTAACAACTGCCCCCTACTAACATCTAATCCTGCCACGGACATTTGTCCCAGGGCACATGCGAACAATACTCGATACATGGGCGCACAGTGCCCCTTTACAGAACAAGAAGCTGTGCGCGGGTGAAGAAACCACAGTGACGGTTGAGCACACCTAACTTCTGGGAAGCTGTTTTAGCAAGAATGATAATATGATATTTTATTTATTTCTACTAGTAATACTATTATTGATAAAAATAATATTTAGGAGAGCATGTCATAAGTGAAAGGAGCCCGTATTGATCATCAAAGGGATACTACAATCATATCCTAGGATACAGCTAACACAGTGTTTTTATTTTAATTAATTCAGTTACTTATTAATCGACTATGTCAGATGGAATATGCAGGTTGAATATATTTATCTTTCAGCTCTTGTTATACCTAGGCAAGAGGAACTCATAAATAATAGTAAATTGGTTTAGTATGTGCTATGTAAAGTAGGTTTATAAATAATGTCTGTCACATAGGGGAATTAAAACCATTAACATAAACCATGCATAGGATTCATCTTATCATGTAGGTGTATGAACCCTTTGCTCATATTATTGATAATGTAAAGAAATCACGGGATTTTCGGTGAATATTATTTCTAGACTTTACCAAAGTTGGGAGTAATTACTACAGTATCTTAGAGTAATACAGTATATAAAACACATTAGAAAGTAATTACTACAGTATCTTAGAGTAATACAGTATATAAAACACATTAGAAAGTAATTACTACAGTATCTTAGAGTAATACAGTATATAAAACACATTAGAAAGTAATTACTACAGTATCTTAGAGTAATACAGTATATAAAACACATTAGAAAGTAATTACTACAGTATCTTAGAGTAATACAGTATATAAAACACATTAGAAAGTAATTACTACAGTATCTTATAGTAATACAGTATATAAAACACATTAGAAAGTAATTACTACAGTATCTTAGAGTAATACAGTATATAAAACACATTAGAAAGTAATTACTACAGTATCTTAGAGTAATACAGTATATAAAACACATTTGAAAGGGATGTAAAACTACATATTTTGCATTGGACTATATTCAGTAACCTGTCCATTCTCCCTCCATTATTCTGACGGTCTGTAGTCGTTCGCTCATGTTCCCGGCTAATCCTTATATAAGGGTTGTCGTATTAAGTAATGTGAGTGAACATGAAGATAGATACGGTATCAGTAATAGAGCATACGTAACTGATAGCATGGTGAGACAGTTCTCTTCTTTAGATTGTAAGAGGTAATATTAACATTACCTTTCCTGTATATTACAGAAGAGTACTCAAGAGAGGTTATAAGCATATAATTATGCACCTATTTTTGCTGGCGAGACGCTTCCCAAACCCCACCCCACCCGAAAACAAATCTAACAAGGGCAAACCGAGAGAGAGAGAGAGAGAGAGAGAGAGAGAGAGAGAGAGAGAGAGAGAGAGAGAGAGAGAGAGAGAGAGAGAGAGAGGAAGAGGAAGGGGGGTGGGAGAGGTGATTTCTCGTTTCCCACATTCAAAACGAAACAGTGAGTCCTTTTGGTAGAGTTAGGATGGCAGGGACTGTAGAGGGCGGGTGTATTTTGGAAAGTTTCCAGCAATAATTTTCTCCGCATTTGTTGTACGCGCTATAAGTGCGGTAGACTGTACATAGGAAATCAAGTCAAATGATAACACGTATGTGAGTGTAACGTCTGTCTAACGTGAAGACTTCTGACAAAAGGCGAATTGAATTGAAATAGCGTTCACGAGCTTGGGGCGGTGAGCGCTTATCAAGGGGATTAACGGAAGGGGTCACACAGGTAAGATAAATAAAAAGTAGTGCGTTCGACCCTAGATCAGAGTGGCTGCTTTGGTATGAATTTATAATTCGAAATAGTGCGACTATAAGACACTGGTGAATATTAAATATAAACTAAGGAGCTTATCGACAGGGTGGTTTAAGTTGGAATTGACTTATCGAAGCAGTTTTTGTGAAAGACTCGACACACGAATACGAAAAATAGAATTACACCGGGTAAGAGATCGATACACACAAGTATAGAATTCAAATTCAAATTTAGATCAATGAATCGCTATAACAGCAAGTTAATATACAATGAGGAAAAGGCACTCAATTAAAATGCGACTGGATAACCACAGTAAATTAGAATTCGGAAGAACTCAGAATATAAAAGTGCGTGCACGACGAAGTTGTACTAAACTAAAATACTACGGTAATAGTATTAAAGGAAATTTGAATATATGAGCAAATCCCTATCCGGCAATACGTGGATCAAGGATATGGCGTATGCAAATTATATAAACATATGATGTAATTAAAAAGATACTATGGAAATAGTAAAATCGAAATAGTAATGGTCTCTATGATAATAAGGAGACACGAATAATAAGTAACTTGAACAAGAGTTACTATAAATGTGTGAAAAGAATTATAAATTACCCACAGCCGTAGATCAGATTAATTCACAAGCACTGGTAGAAACAAGATAGCTCGAATAATAGAATTAAAGTTAACTCAACGGGGGGTTCTTGACTTTTCGGTAAGGAAAGATAAATAGATTAAAATTTGGGCATAGTTCCTAGGTAAATGGTAGTAAATAAGGGAATATCTTCACGGTACACGTTTACACTTCAACTTGGATGCACAAGAGAATAAATAACATATATAGGTGACATCTGAGATTATTACGTCTTGAGCCTGGATCGAGATGAATGCATATAACTGGTGTACAATTGATAATTAATGATAACACCTCAGAAAGATACTGCAGAGGGGTATTTCGTAGCAATATCTAGTGCGATGAATCAGTTGCACAGATCAATATTATATGGGAGGGCAAATGACTATGTAACGTGTACACAGATCGATAATTGAACAATTAATAGACACAGATCCTTGGCACAGATCAGGATTAATGAAAAGACAAATTACTATGTACCGTGTAAACAGATCGATAATTGAACAATTAGTAGACACAGATCCTTAGCACCGGTCAACTTAATAACACTTCACGGAATACTCGCATAGATTACCTTACCTTCAATAATAGCCACAAATTGAGATACGCAGAAACACTTAGGGTTAGCGTGGAGGAGGAGAAGGGGCAAGTACGAGGGGCGGGGCGTCACAGAGGTCCGGGCACGGCAGCTGAACGTAAGAGGGCCACTCGTCAGAGGTCCAGGGGGCAGGGCCAGGCGTCAGGGTACTGCTTCGGCAGGAGTCCAAGGGCAGGGGGGCAATGGACAGCAGGCTCCTTCTCTCTCTCAGGCAAACGACTCCCGGACAGCAATTATCCGGATGAAGCGTTTAGGTAGTTATGCTTCCGACATATATCCGGACGGAGCAAGCTACTGAGTGTGAACTGATTTCCTGTAGTTTCAGTCAGTACATATTTGTGTCATTTCTCTTTGTCAGGTTGCGTGTGATCTCGTATAAATAGAGGCATAGTAAATACATAAAAGTGGGCTATGTTGAGGTTAATAATTACATCAAAAATACATTATGGTGCTTAATGACATCGCACTGAGGTTCTCGTCTGTTTGACCTTTGGTTCTTTCTTATATCATCAAGCCTGATGACGTAATTCGTGATTTCCTGTTTACTCATTATTATGGCTATTTGGACGACTGTTTATGGAATTATTTTCTTCCGTGGCACCTTATATCACCATTTCACTTTTCTTCTCGTCTGGCAGTTTCTTGAGGATGGAAGGCCCCAACGATTTAAATACTCCCAGGGCTCTTTATGTTGAGATTGCATAAACACTTTTTCATCATAGTACTCGGGGGCGGGGGGCGTATTCAAGGAGAAGTTCCGCCTTGGCTCTTTGAGTCCTGCCCTGTGATTGGCGGGGCCGCGTGAGGTGCTGATTGGAGGGGCTTGACCTGCCCTTCGGGGATAACTCACCTGTACGGGAAATTAGAGCATGGGCATAGGGGTCAGATATCCAGTTCTCTGGAGAATGGGAACTGATTCTATTTCTAAACCCTTTTCTCCTTGTCTCCCTGGATTCCCTTACGGTGGCTATCTTGTGTGGTTGTCCTTTTGGCTCCGTCATTTCACTACCAAAGACAGTTGGTAATATCAAAATATACAAGTTTGTTACCTTTAGTAAATAATAAGATTAACCCTTTCAGGTCTGGGGGTTGCTGGTTAGTATTAAAAATAGAATTATCTTAACCCTTTATCTGCGAGGATATTTGGGCAATTTTGGGTATATTCAGGCACTCCTGAATGATAAATCAAGTATCTGCATGAAATTAAATGTATTCTGCTGGAAACTAGAACAAAAATAGCTTCAAAATGACACTAGAACAAGCTTCCTAACTCACGAGGTTCACCCACAGCGCTAACCATAGACATTGGGGAAAACTCGCTAATTATTAGCAATGTAGCGCTTTGGCAACACTGCCAAGACCCGGGTATGGGACCTCAGTTTGCCTCAGTGCACGGCCGGACGTTCTGACAGTCGGAGGTGGGCCCCTCGCGGTCCCCGCCTACTGACACTCGATTTCTACGGCTTTTACAGGCTTTTAACCCCTTATTGGCGGCGCTCGACTTAAGTCGTGCACCAATTTGCAGCAAGTTAGGAGCATTATTAAGGCTTTTAAAGGGTTAAAATCGAGTGCAAATGGCCGGGAGCGCAGCGGGCCAGACAGCCGACTCCCAGGCTTACCGCCGCCCATTAACTCATGTTCCCTGTGTTCTCGAGAGGCCGGCAGTGTAGCCAGTAGTGAGCATAGCTGGGAAAAATATACCGCTATACGTTAAACTCCCATGTTCATGGCACAACTGCAAGAGAACCACGAGTGCTACGTAGCTCGTTCTGGTCTCATTTTGAACCTTTTAGCGCCTAGTTTTTTGCTGAATACATTTCTTTTCATGCAGATACTTGATTGATCATTCAGGAGGGCCTGAATATGCCCAAATGAGCCCAAAACACCCTGCTAGACAAGGGTTAAAGCCTGGAAATTGCTGTAAATTGCCATGGCGTTCCGGAACGTTTCCCGCAGGGAGAGCGTTAATCACATAATTACCTCTTCAAAATTCGTTTTCTGCCCACAACTCGCTCAAAGACAACTGCAGAGGTTGAAGTAATTAAACTAAAAGTTTCTAAACACCCCTGATGGTCACAAAGGTATAAAGTATCCCTTTTTGGACGCGATCGCATCCACACGTGCGTGGAAGGGTTAAGACATAATAAGGCTTACCAGCATGTCACTCGGCTTGCAGCAAAAGAGTTAATATGTACCAATTTTATAATTGTGCACTATCTATGTTAGAGTATGTGTTGTACAAAGCACACACACATATTTACACTGCATTATGCCAGGAGAGTGATTGCAGTAATGTTACAATGCAGGGAAAATATTTGTGGTGATATGATTGTTCAGTTACAAGAGCACTTTTGCTGGCAGTTTTCTATGGAACTTTTGGAACGGTAGGTCATTTTAGGTAGCTTAACACAATTACTGCGGTTATCTTATAGACGGCTTTACCGTCCAAGATGAGAGTTTCCCGCTATTCGTTGTATATACGCCGCCCTATTACTGTATCCGTTGCCATGAATTAATTGTAATGAATCCCAATCGCTAATTCAGGTTGAATTCTCCCTATAAATGTCTTCTTCATTCTTTCATAGTCTGCGTGGCCTGGGAAATATTGAGCGGAACTATCTTCAGCGGGGCCCTGTAACGAGTGTGCCATCATTCGGTCTCTCTCCCTTCTTTCGTAATTATCCACTCGTGAAAACTCAAATAGATTGATATTTAGAAGTCAGTATGAGTTATGGCCTGTAACATGAAAGGTTACAATCGCTTGCAGCTCTTCCTTGGACACAGGCCCTCTCGCAACCAATGTTTGGAGCAGACTTATATGAATATGGGAGGGGAGCTTAGGTAATGCAAGCGTCTGGTAAAAAGACAAGTGGCTTGGTGCTCCACCCTCAACAAGTAATACCAAATGGGATGGGAACATTGTTCGCAGTATGGGCCTTTTATTTTACATAGGACATACCAGTACGAGGTCTGCAGTGACAAGGTTAACTCTTGGAAATAATTTGTTGAAAAGCAGTCAGATTAGAACTGAGAATAGGAAGGGAATCGTAGCTTATTTACCCTTCAATGGATCAATAGGGTGTTAGCTGAGATTATATATGTAAAGAAGTTTGCAAGCCAAATACAATCCGAATCAAATCCTGCAGTACTTTAATATTTCTTTTGCGTGCTTGCATATACTGTATATAAAATTATAGAGTATATATATATATATATATATATATATATATATATATATATATATATATATATATATTTATATATATATATATATTTATATATATAAAAATCAACACCAGCGCTATTTCAAACATCTTTATTTTGGTAACGTTTCGGTTTAAGCATAAACCATCTTCAGACCTGAACTGAAATTAAATAAAAGCCTATATGAATGGCAGAGTAATTTTCTAATGTAAATATTCTTATTAATAATTAAATTTAACAAATCTAGAATAAAACTTAAAATTAATAGTTATAAAAATAATAACCTAATACATATTAGAACTAGTAAAGTGAAAGAATAAAATGAGAGACGAAGAAATATTATGTGAGCAATAAAAGGAGGGGGGGGGGGGGGGGGGCGAAGTTAATAACAAATGTTTTCATATATATAAGAACTAACCTTTACATATTAGAAACAGAGTAGAGGAGTGGAAGAGTCTTGCACACCCAGGCTGGGTTTATGTAACTGGGTGAGCAGGGTCTCCGACAGGAGTCGTGTGACTGTGTTTGGGGCAGTGGTGAGAATTGAAAAATTGGAGGGTTTTATGGGGTGATCAGATGATTCAGAGTGGTTTCGAATGGCAGAAAAGGAAGGATTTGAAAGAGGTCGGTTAGTTCTAAATGACCTACCCCGATGCTCCGAGATCCTGGCGGTGAGATGTCTCTTGGACTGACCAATATAAGTCGTATTGCATCGACTACATTTAAAGGAGTACACCACCGAGGACTGTAGAGAATCAGGGATTCGGTCTTTAATTTTAAAGAAGTGAGACAAAGTTTGGGGAGATTTGAATACCACTCTCAGTGATATTTGCGGGTAGTGTTCACGAATCAATTTAGCGACTTTATTTCGAATTGAATATGATTTGTTGCCTAGAAGTGGGATAGTGAAATAAACAATGGCTTTCTGAGCTGTAAGGATCGGAGTTGACTGACTTAACTTCTAATGAATTCACTGTTAAAGACTCTTTCTCATTCGCAAGAAACATTTGTAACTTAACTTATGAAAATTGTACTATGGCCTCATTTGACATAAAATCATTGTTCACGAATATCCCCCTCGATGAAACTATCGACATTTGCACCAATGAATTATTCACTGAAAATAATAACATAGTTAATGGCTTAGACAAATCGCAATTTCATAAAATGCTTTCCCTTGCTGTTAAGGATTCCATATTTCTATTCAATGATAACATATACAAACAAAACGACGGCTTATCTATGGGAAATCCACTCGCTCCAACCCTCTCGAACGCATTCTTAGTGTTTCATCCCATTTCTAGGCAACAAATCATATTCAATTCGACATAAAGTCGCTAAATTGATTCGTGAACACTACCCGCTTTCAAAGAGACTTCAATGCCCTAGATAATGATCCTAGGATGACAATGAGGAGAGTTGAGGTTATAAAGATACTGTCACAGGAGGCAAGGTGAGTCACACGTAAGGCTCAGCTGACCCTTTGAAACCGACCGCGTGAGCTGGCCCTCAGGTCAGGTCACTGGGAAGGTCACCAGGTGAACTGAGATGATAAATAATACTTTTTCTAGTTAATGCAACTATGAACTTAGCTGCAGTGCGATGTTACTTTACTTTGTACGAAAGGGCTGAGATTATTATTTATAATTAATGAGAAGTGTCAAAATCGCTCTCAAGGAAGTTATATCTTTGTACAGAATTATATTACTTGAACATATGCTACGATAACGAACCGAACTTAGGAATTCGTATTTCTATATTTTTCTTAGGCAAAGTAGAGTGATCATGCGAATTTAATAAGAGCGAAAAGGTAAGTTATTAGGTCTTACTGGTTAATATTAATTAGATCAAGATGTAATCTTCAATATTCGTAATAAAGACTATACACGAAGATAAGCAAAATAACTAACTGAGTTCCAAAAAACTCAGACTTGAATGAATACTATAGTTTTAATCTCAAAACAGTGAGAACTGACTGATTAACAGATATCGATCGGTAGATCGTATGTAATAATTAGATTGGCGCTAATGACGAAGTTTAGCTAATTGATATTTAACGCAATATCAGATTCGCTTCTGAACGTGTTAACAGGGCGAGGGAAATCAAATGTACAGGCACAATTAGTACATGGGCGTAGGCGACGAAGTCCTACTCATTGATACTTAAAACAGGCAGTACCAGGCTCGGGCCTGAACGGGTTAACAGGGCGAGGTGAATAAAATACACAGATACAATTAGTGTATGGTGGATGCAAATGACACAAAACACGGAGGAAAGAATTCCTAAACACGGTATTCGAAATATCACAACATCAAGATTTACAAGAACATAAAAGCACATCTATAAGATATATTTCATATGCGATTACTGAATAGAGAATTTAGGAATTACACTGAGCACTCGTTGAAAAAATGGGCGTAGGTTCTAGGTAAAAAGCAATTATATAAATGGATTGATCACGGAATATATTGAGACTTCAACTCACAAATAATAAATCAACATACACGTAGTCAGTAAATCTGCGAGCGTGGGGGCCTGAAGATATGTTAATGACACTGATATGTAACGTATGCGTAAGTTATGGATTAAATAAAGTCTTGAACAAGGGTCAAGGAATGAAGGCAAGACTAACACAGAATAACACAGGTTTAGAAGGATGAAACTTATTACGCAAGTACAGGATCTTGGGCACAGATCGCAAGTAAATCAGGGCCCAACACGGTTCACATATTTACATAATCAATACCTCACAACAATAACCAACAGAGAAAGACACAGACACACTGAAGTATTTGGGAGGGCAGGGGGACGAGAGTGCTGGTCTGGCCGGCGTAGAGGGTAGTAGCCAATTTTGCACAGCTGGTTACCTCCTCGAGCAGGGGTCCTCGATCTAGGCCTGGTTACGTAATTCGAACAGGGGTCCTAGGTCCAGGCCTGTTTAAGTAATTCGGGCAGGGGTCCTAGGTGCAGGCCTATGTCCACAACTCGAGCAGGGGTCCTCGGTTCAGGGTGCCAGGCAACAGACAGGTGGCCCTTCCGCAATCCGGAAGGGGGGGCCAATGTCCAGGGGGCACTCTCGAGGGCCAGGGGCGAGGGGGGGAGGGGGGGGGGGGCACTGTAGCAACACTGTCCTTAACTGGCCCGTTCCAAAGGTCAAGCCCAGTCAGTAGGTGAGGTGGTGTGCTGGGGCAAACCATACTTATCACTTTCCCAAAGAGCCTTATCCAAAAGGGGATCAGACTAGTCAGTAGGTGATGGTTTGCATACTTTCCTCAGGTTTTCCTGAGGTCCTATGCAAATATTTTCTCGCTTCAGGGGTCAATGAACTCGGGGGGAAAAAGGGTGTCGAGAAAAGAGGAAAAATGGTTGTTGTGAGGTACACATACATCCTAGCCTTGAAACTCAGGTATTATCTTATGGGCCTGGTTCCAAGGTAATATTATAATATTAAATTGGGCAACTGGAAGGTCCAGGGTTGCTGTGTAAAATGGAAAACACTAAAGGCTAAATCTGCAACAATTGTCTTGCAGGTCTTCTAATTATCCTAGGACATAGGTATAGAGGATTGTGTTTGTATTTTCGGGGGCATGGAGTTGTCAGGCACTATCAGGTCCATTTGTCCCTGTAATATTCTGGGCACTGGTGAGTAGATTGCATAAATATATTTTCTGAGTAATCTACATCTGGGTGGAGGTGATGGAGAAGTGTCCTTCTTGATAGTGAGGACCAGGGGGATGTCCTGAGGATCCAGGGGGAGGGTCCTGGAGGCTCGGAGATATGTCCTTTTTTATAGTGAGGACCAGGGGGAGGGCCCTGAAGGACTTAGTGAAAGGCTCCTTAATGACCAGGGGGCGGTCCTCCGTTTTCTTTGGAAGGAGGTGGGTGAAAGAAAACTTCTTACTGGTGTGGTTAACTGGTGTAAAGATGTGGCCTGGGTGGTTATGCTGGCCATTCGATGTCCTCAGGTTTTGGGCCCGTCATCTCACTTTGACTATCTAAACTCTAAAGTGGAACACATTCTATCTATCTCTCCCTTCTCTGAAATCTCCATCTTAGGAGATTTCAACGTTAACCACCGCCAATGGCTCTCCTCTCACTCTACTGACCAACCTGGTGAACAAGCCTACGTCTTTTCTATCATAAATGACCTAGAGCAGCTGGTCCAGCAACCCACCCGTATCCCGGATCGCTTCGGAGATCGGCCCAACATTCTTGACTTATTTCTGACTTCTATCCCTTCCTCTTATACTGTCAATCTTTCCTCTCCTTTGGGCTCCTCCGACCATATACTTATCTCCGTCACCTGTCCTATCTCTTCAGTACGGCCATCGGATCCCCCAGCCGGCGGTGCTTGTGGCACTTTGGCGCTGCCGACTGGGAGGCTATCCGGCAGTACTTCTTTGATTTCCCATGGAATGACTTCTGCTTCCGTGGCCGAGGACCCTCGGAGAGTGCTGAACGCATTACCGAGGTAATCCTCTCAGGCATGGAAGAGTACATTCCATTTTCTTTCTCTCAGTCTAATGCAAACAAATCTTGGTTTACTCACGCTTGTTCTACTGTTGTCCACAACAAGGAGGAAGCATTCAAACGGTACCAACGCCTTAAAACTCAAGAATCTCATTCTTCCTAGGTTTCTGCCCGGAATCAAGCCAAATCTATTCTTCGACTTGCCAAGCACTCTTTCATCAATAATAAATGCACTGAACTATCCAACTCTAGCTCTTCCCAAGTTATCTGGCATCTAGCCTAAAACCTCTCCAACAACCTTTCTTCCTCGTCTTTCCCTCCCCTTTTCCACTCTGATGGCACAACCATCACTTCTTCCTCTGACGAAGCTGAACTCTTTGCTCAAACTTTTGCCAGAAACTCTACCTTGGATGATTCCGGTACTATTTGTCCCTCTCCACCCCCTCTCTCCTACTTATGCCCAATATCCTAATCTCTTCTAAAGATGTACTTTCTACCCTCTCTGGGCTTAATACTAAGAAGGCGTACGGTCCGGACGGTGTTCCTCCTGTGGTTCTTAAAAACTGTGCCTCCGTGCTGACCTCCTGCCTAGGCAAATTCTTTAGTCTCTGTCTCTCCTCGAACGTCTTTCCTTCTTGCTGGAAGTTTGCTCTTATTCAACCTGTCCCAAAGCAGGTTGACCGCTCTCAACCCTCCAACTATCGTCCAATGGCTCTCATCTCTTGTATCTCTAAAGTTTTTGAAACTATTCTTGCTTCCCAATTTCTTAAGCATTTCTCTTCTCATAATCTGCTCTCAGATCACCAGTATGGCTTCCTTAAGGGTCGCTCTACTGGTGATCTTCTTTCATATCTTACTAACTCTTGGTCATCTAACTTTCGGGACTTCGGTGAGACTTTTTCTGTTGCACTAGACATATCGAAGACATTCGATAGAGTCTGGCACAAATCTTTTATTTCCAAACTGCGCTCCTTCGGTTTCTGTCCCTCCATCCGTGCCTTTGTCTCTAATTTCCTTTCCGGCCGTTCCATAGCTGCAGTTGTGGACGGTCATCGCTCATTTCCTCATCCTATCGACTCCGGTGTTCCTCAGGGTCTGTCCTATCTCCTATTCTCTTTCTAATTTTAATAAATGATCTTTTCAACTGTACATCCAGTCCCATCCATTCATATGCAGACGACTCTACCTTACACCACTCAATTAGTTTTCCAGAACGCCCCAGCCAGCAGTCCCTCAAAAGTAAACGTAATGAAGCCATAAAATACTTATCTTCTCATCTAGCTACTATTTCCAATTGGGGTAGAGAAAACCTTGTTGCATTTAATGCTTCCAAAACTCAATTTATCCATCTTACTACCCGTCAGGAACCTCCAGAGGACTATCCCTTATTCTTCAACAATACAAAAATCAACCCTCCATCTTCTCTCTATGTTCTCGGTGTCTCTTTTTCTTCTGCTCTCACTTGGAAAGACCATATTACCAGTCTCGCTAAGGCAGCCTCCCAGAAGTTGGGTGTGCTCAACCGCCTCAAGGGGTTCTTTACCCCTGCGAAGCTTCTTGCTCTGTACAGGGGCACAGTGCGTCCTTGTATTGAGTATTGTTCACATGTGTGGGGAGGATCCTCTCACACCGCACTCCTAGATAAAGTAGAAAGGAAAGCCTTTCGTATCATTAACTCCCGTCCACTCACCAACTCTCTACAATCTCTCTCTCTCTTCGCCGCAATGTTTGCATCTCTCTCGCTATTCTATCACTACTACAATAATCAGTGTTCCTCGGAGCTTTCTCAGTGTATACCACCTCCTCTACGTAGGGTACGTAGTACCCGCCTTGCAACACAATGCCACCCCTACTCTGTGCAACTCTCCAACCCAAGAGTGAAACGCTATTCTCAGACTTTCTTCTATTCAACTGCTGAGCTCTGGAACTCTCTCCCAGAATCAGTCTTTCCCTCTTCCTATGACTTAAATTGCTTCAAACTCCGTGTGTCCAGGCATTTTAGCTCTAACGTCCCTTGATTTCAGCACTGTCACTCTTTGAATTCTGGGGGAGCAACTCGCTGCAGGCAGTTATGCCTTTTGTCTCCCTCATTCACATAGAAAACAAAAATATATAATATAATATATATACCAGTATTATAAATATATATATATATATATATATATATATATATATATATATATATATATGAAGTAGATCTCACAATAATTATGTGCATTACATGACTACATATTTCTACCCTACCCCAGGATCGAACCATGGGCAGACGGGTGGAGAGTTCATTCTTTATTCCATATGAACAGGAAAAGGTTAGCTAGAATTTATCACACCATGGTGTAGGTCAAAGCACGGACTTTCGTTAATTAACAATAACGACATAAATGCATCTTGGGAATCATTCGCAAACACTTACCTAAAAGCAGTGCAAGACTGCATACCATCGAAAATACGGCGTACAGGCCATAATGATTATCCCAAATGGTGGAATAAAGATATTTCAAACTGTCTGCTTGCTAAAAAGTTTGCTAATGATAGAATAAAATCCTCACAAAATGACGAAGAACGGATGAAATTTGTAGAACTACGACGCAAAGCAAAAAGGTTAATTAAGCAAAGTAAACATAACATAACATTAATACATTTCTAGCACCAGGCAACAAAGGCCATATGGCACTAAAGCAAGAAACGGATAGAGTTAGAAGGAAAGGAAGTTAAATATCATTAAGGAGTCTGAGAGAGGAAAGGAAAGCCATTACGTGGTCAACAGAAAAGAAAGGGGACTCTGAGAGGAGATCGGCAAGACAAGGACGACGACCAAGGGAAAATAGAAAGGCCGAAGAAAAGAGAGGACAGTCAAGGAAAATGTGAGAAACAGAAACCTGAACACCACACCAGGAGCAAAGAGGTGGAGGCGAGCGGGACATGAGGAAGGAGTGGGTAAGTCTGGTATGGCCTAGCCGAAGCCGGGCCAATGCAGTCTCCCAACGGCGAACACGGTGAGAGGGGTCAGCCCAGGCAGAAATGGAGGACTTAACAGTGCGGAGCCTATTAGAGGAAAGAGAAGACCACATTGTTTGCCAGCAAGACAGGAGGAAGGCAGAGATAGCTGGATAATAGTCAGAGGCGGGAATAGAGAGAGAAGTTGATCGGACCGCCGCAGCGTCGCGAGCGAGAACATCAACCTGCTCATTTCCACGGAAACCAACATGGCTAGGTACCCAACAAAATTGGACAACCTTTTTCCGAGCTGAGAGACTGACAAGCCAATCGCGGATGGCAAGAACCAACGGATGGACAGCAGGGAAAGACTGCAAGAGAAGAAGGGCACTGTAAGAGTCAGAAAAAAGAGTAAAGGAGGAAGAAGGAAAGAAGCACATGAGACGGACGGCAAAGAAGATAGCGTAAATTTCGGCAGTCAGAACACCAGCTGGAGAAGGGAGAGAATACTGATAAGAACGAGAAGGAAAAAGGATGGCAAACCCGACGCCAGAAGACGAACGGGAGCCATCAGTGTAAACCGGGTAGAAGAAGAATGCTGTGTAAGGTGTACGAGGAAACGAGAACAAAGAACTGAGGGCGGGGTAGAGGACTTAGAACAAGGAAAAATAGAGGGACACAAGGAAATACGAGGAAGGAGCCAAGGAGGATACTTACTGAGCCGGAGCGGAAGAACATGGAAGGGGGAAAACGAAGAATGAGAAAGTAAGGAATCCATACAAGAAAGGAAAGGGGGCCGAAGGCGAGAATGAGATGGAACAGGAACAGTAGGAAGAAGAGAGGTCTGCAAGGAAGGAAACTGAAGCGACCGGGCGTAGTACCGGAGAGAGAGAAGGGCCCGACGTCTGTACAAAGAAGGGACGCCGGATTCAGCATAGAGGCTTTCAACAGGGGAAGAGCGAAAAGCACCCAAGGCAAGACGTAAACCGAAATGGTGAACAGAGTCAAGTTTATGGAGGACTGCGTCGGAGGCTGATGAGTAAACCTGACGACCATTATCGAGTTTAGAAAAAACAAGGGCAACGTGAAGGTGAAGAAGAAGAGCACGGTCCGCACCCCAAGTGAGGTGGGACAGGGTCTGGAGGAGACGAAGACGGTGCAAAGCAGCAACCTTAACAGAGGAAACATGAGCTGCCCAGTTAAGACGGGAATCAAAGACAAGACCCAAGAAGATAGTCGAAGAGCGATAAGGTAAAACGGAACCATACAGTTCAAGGGAAGGACGCGGGATAACGTGGCGACGAGTGAAAGACATAGCACAAGATTTAGTCGTAGAAAGTCGTGACGAGGCAGCCACAATCGTTGATTGGATAAGGGAGCGTAGCGCAACAATATCCGAACCAGCCGTATAGATCGCAAAGTCGTCGACATATAAGGAGGACCGCAGCCGGAAAGGAAGAGATAATGCCATTATGGCTATGAGAAAGAGGATAGTACTTAAAACGGAACCCTGAGGTACACCTTCTATCTGAGGGAATAACCGAGAAAACGAGGAATTCACCCGGACACGAAAAGAACGAGAAGAAAGGAAATTACGGATAAAGACGCCCATATTACCACGGACATGAAAAGAACGGAGTTGGCATAAAATATGATGTTTCCACGCGGAGTCGTACGCCTTCTCGAGATCGAAGAAAACAGCAAGAACTGACTCATGGCGAGCAAAAGCAGACCGAACGTAGGTCTCCAAACTAAGTAAAGGGTCGATAGCGGACCGAGCACGCCGAAAACCAAACTGGGTCGAAGACAAAAGCTTAAGCAAAGTAAAAAGACCCTGGAGTTACATGTTGCGAATCAAAGTAAAACAAACCCAAAAGAATTCTATAGTTATATCAGAAAGAAGAGAGAAGTTACTTCAACTGTAGGACCGTTGGTCGATGAAAATGGAGAATATACCAAAGACGAAGTACAAATGAGTAATGCCCTCAATACCTTATTTGCATCAGTTTTTACAACAGAAGACCTCATTGATATCCCTACAGCATCGCCGATTCAGATAGATAATTCTGATGTTATAAGCAATATCACCATTACAGAGAGAGAAGTATTGAAATGTTTAGATAAACACAAGGTAAATAAAACGCCCGGACCTGATACAATCTCACCTAGAGTTCTAAAGGAAGATAAGGATGAGCTCTCCAAACCACTGACATTGCTATTCAATAAATCCTTGCAGTCTTGAACTATGCCTAATCAGTGGAAGCTAGCTAAGTAACACCGATTTTTAAAAAAGGCAGCAAATCCCTACCCAGTAACTATCGTCCAATTAGCTTAACCTCAGTTGTATGTAAAATGCTAGAAACGCTCATAAGAGACAGACTCGTAAATCACTTAGAGGAAAATAATATACTTAAAGATACTCAACACGGCTTTCGTAGCAAACGTTCCTGTTTAACAAATCTCTTGGACTTCTTCCACGATATGCTCAATCTCTACGACGAGAGTAAAGCTGTAGATATTATATACCTTGATTTTCAAAAGGCCTTTGACAAAGTTCCCCACAAACGTTTACTGCTAAAACTAAAAGCGCATGGAATACAAGACGGTGTGTTGAAATGGATAGAAAATTGGCTCAGCAACAGAAAGCAAAGAGTAGTCATAAACGGTAAGGCATCTAAATGGACCAAAGTAAGTAGCGGGGTACCCCAGGGATCGGTACTAGGACCAATTCTCTTTCTAATTTACATCAACGACATAGATGAGGGTCTCACCTGTACAATCTCAAAATTTGCTGACGATACAAAAATTGCAAATAGCGTACTCTCAAAAGAACAAGTTGACGATATGCAACACAATCTAGATAAGTTGTCACGTTGAGCCCAAATTTGGCAAATGAGTTTCAATGCGGATAAATGTAAAGTACTACATATCGGATACCAAAATGAGAAAGCAAACTATTCGATGAATGGCACTCAGCTTAAGAATGTAAACAGAGAAACCGACCTTGGAATAACAATATCGAGTAACCTAAAACCGAGTCAACAATGATCAGAAGTTGTTAAGAAAGCAAACATAATAATTGGCTTAATAGGCAAGTCATTTGAGCATAAATCCAAAGAAGTTATCCTAACCCTTTACAATTCCTTAGTCCGCCCTCTTCTGGAATACTGCGTTCAATCCTGGTGCCCTTATTACCAAAAAGATATAGACAAGCTAGAACGAGTTCAACATAGAGTTACCAAAATTATACCTAGCCTAAAGAACAAACCATACGAGGAGCGTCTTAGAGAATTAAATTTATTTCCTTTAACCCAGCGCAGATTAAGAGGCGACTTAATTCAAGTGTTCAAAATCATCAAAGGCATCGACAATATGAACTGTATTAAGTACTTCACTATCGACCAATCTAATTGCACGCGGGGAAACGGTTGCAAAATTATCGGTAAATCTTCTAACTCGCACGAATCTAAGAATTTCTTCTTCAATCGAGTTGTCAACTTGTGGAATGGGCTTCTCCGAGACGTTATAGACTGCAGCACCATCGATTCATTTAAACTTCACATAGACAAATATCTTGCATCAAACCCGCGACTAACTGTGTTTGTAAATTAATAACTTTATTTTATCCCCTCCTCAGTTACTAACCCATCTGTCCCCTACTAACTTCCTAATCCTGCCACGGACATTAGTTCCAGGGCAGTAGTTCCCTTTCCAATGTTCCCTTACCCACTCTAAACCACTGTTTTGGACAATTGATCCTTAGTGTTTTGGAGGACGAGCAGCCTAGAAGGGTCACCAGACCTGTTGTTGCTTGATTTCCTTTGTACTCCTTTGTACTTTGTATTGTCCGTGGTTTGATCCTGGGTGTTGGTAAAAGTAAGAAAACAATTGTTTTACTTGAGAAAGTTGTTTTTAATATGTTGACCACACCTCTGATTGGTAACGGTCCTTATTATACTGAATAATACTATTTAGAGTCAGTTCATATACAGGAGTAGAAAGAAAACAGAGGAACAACAAATCTATTCATCCTTGCGAGGCCGTTTGTAACTAATCTACTTATCCTATGCCAAAAGTGGAAAGGATAGCAGTGGTGCTATTCATTTGGAAACAAAACAAATTCGGAAACAAAGAGCAAAAAGTACTACACACAAAGTCATTACTAGGTAGTCCATTCCATAAGTTTAATATCGATTGGAAAAATGCATTGCCTCATGTAAGTGAATTTTGTTTCCAATTATCTTACAACCATTTTGTCTAGTATAATTTGAATGATCAATTGTGAATTATTTGTTAAATTCAATATTAGGTCCCCTCTTAGCATTTGACTAGGTGAAGCAAAGGCACAGGGTGTAAGAAGACTTGCACAAATGTCTCTTACCAGGGAGGAATCTAACCCCACTTCTCTTGGCTGTGAGGACAACGAGCTAACCAATACATCATGGACACCCCTAACAGATAACTAAATACCACTACATATATGTTTTTTGTGTTATGTGTATGAAGGAGACAAAAGGCAGGTTGCCTGTAACGAGTGTCTCCCAAAAGCCGGAAAAGTGACAGGGCTTATTTCAAGGGACGTTGGGGTAATAATGACTGGACACACGAAGTTTAAAGCAGTTTAAATCATAGGATGAAGGAAAGATTGATTGAGGGATAGAGTTCCAGAGTTTACTTGTTGAGTAGAAGAAAGACTGAGAAAATTTGCCAATTCTTGGGTTGGAGTGCTGGACAGAATAGGAGTGGGACTGTGTTGAAAGGCAGGTGCCTCACACTCACCACAAGGGAGGGAATATGCACTGAGAGAGCTCTGAAGAACACTGATTGTTGTAATAGCGATAGTAGAGTGAAAAAAATGCAACATTGTGGCGTGTAAGAAGAGATTGCAGGGAACCAGTAAGAGGAAGCGAGTTGATGAGAAAAAATGCTTTGGACTCTACTCTTTCGAGAAATGCGGTATGAGTGGAGCCTCCTCACACATGCGAGCAATACTCAATACAGGGGCTCACGGTGTCCCAATTCAGAACAAGAATCTATGCAGTGGTAAAGAACCCACAGAGACGATTGAGTACACCTAATTTTTGGGAAGGTGTTTTAGCAAGATTGGTAATATGATTTTTTCAAGAAAGGTCGTGAAAAATATACACCTAGAATATGAAGGGTTGATTTGTGTATTGTTGAAGAATAATTGATAGTCTTGCGGAAGATTGTGATGGAGACGTAGAGGGAGAAATTGGGTCTTGGAGGCATTGAACGTAACAAGATTGGGCTGGTCTATCAGTGGTGATGGGCTGGTCTATCAGAGTGAGAACTGAGCGATCTCTGCCATACCCATAGCATACTCTGACTGTTCCTTTTACTTATATATTTTCTAGATCTCAAGTGACGGCGTCTCTTCCGTGGATTGACCTCCCAATCTACCAAGATTGGAAGCCAAAGTGTCACATTTTTCCTTTGCCCATCAACTTTCTCTTCATAATTGCTGAGGCGCTATGGTTTCCCGGGCATTTCCGCACCCTCCTCAGCTCCCCGCCATGGAGTGGCTTCGGTCGCCCAGGCTTTATTGTGGTCGGCAGGGAGGGTTCTGTGGGGGCGCTCGGTTATGGTCTTGGCCTTGCTCGGGGCCTTGGGGCTGTTCGGCCAGGCAGCTTGGGGAACAACAACAACAATAAGATTTTCTCTGCTCCAATCAGAAATAATTGATAGATCGGAAGATAGGTACTCTATGGCCCTTTTACGTGAGTTATGGAGTGATTGCTTTCTGGGTTGATGTGAACAAAATTAGTTGAATAGTGTAAGGTACAGTCATCAGCATATGAGTGGAAAGGACTATAGGTACAGTTGAGATCATTAATAAATATTAGAAAAATATTTGGACACAGAATAGAACCCTGAGGAACACTGGAGTTGTTACAATAAAGATAACACTACTTCTATTGTTATGATTGCTACAATAAAGATCAACTTAGTGTTTGCTTGTTAAGAAATTAGGTTCTATTACCGCTACTATTACTGCTGCTGCTAGATTGATATCATACTAGTACTAATATTCATCCTAGTATTAACAATTCGAAGCGGACTGTAGGTCCTCGAGGACATGTTAATTCTGAGGCGCATGGCATAACACACAGGACGAAATTTTAAAAATGGGCTCGGTTACTGCCTAGAGGATAGATCAAAGTATATGCATAAGAATTATAATTAAATTTGGTTCAGTAATAACCGAGAAATAGTAGTGTTTAATAAACGTCGCCCTAACAAAAGCAAGAACAACTACATGAGTGGCGACTAGAGGTTCTTCGCTTCGCGCGTTGACCTAATAATTGAAAAGGTATGTTCTTAAAGATTAAATACAACCATTCCTTGTATAAAAGCAATCCTTGGTTAAACCATTTCGCTAATAGCTATCTCCCAAGACATATAAGTGGTTTAAGATGAGTCTTAAAATAGTTAAGTGTGGAAGACTTATGGTATATCGTTGAACAGACAAATCATATATCGATGTCTAAAGGGAAGGGAGACTAAGTAGTTGGGTTATTGAGTACAAGTAGCCATAAATATATAGTATACTATTATATATATAAATTATATATATATATATATATATATATATATATATATATATATATATATATATATATATATATATTATTTATTCATTGACAAAAAAAGACAAATCCTTATATAGACTAAGCCTGGCATCTATCTATCTATCTATCTACTGCCTGACGCCGTGATCCCCGAAGGGTTGGCCACGAACGAACCGCCCCCATGCATCTCTGTCCCCAGTCAGCCGACGCCCCTCCCCCCAACCAGCAATGCCTTCGTTCATGTATTTCCTCACTCCATCCTTCCACCTCTCATTCGGTCTACCTCTCCCTCTCTGTCCCTCCACCTCGCTCTCGTACACCCTCTTAGTCATTCTCTCGCTTTCCATACGTTCCATATGGCCGAACCATCTCAAGTTGTTCCTTTTCACACTTTTCAGCACATCTACCTCCACACCACACCTCCTTCTTACTTCCTCATTAGTCTGTCTATCCCTCCATGTAAGTCCGCACGCACTCCTTAAGTAATTCATTTCCACTGCTCTCACTCTGAGTCTCTCAACCAACGTCCATGCTTCGCTTCCGTAAGTCAGTGTCGGGATTACCACACTGTCATGCATGGAATTCTTCACTTCCATACTGACTACCCTATTTCTTGTTACTGCTTTTAGCGTTCCTACAACCCTCTTCCCCTGTTGTACCCTCTCCCGCACTTCTTCATCCATAGTCCCATCTTTACTCAACACACTGCCCAGATACTTAAAAGAGTTGACGATCTCCATAGCCTGACCGTTCAGCTTCACCTCACACTCTGTGACTTCACCCCTTTCGAAGACCATAACCTTGCTCTTCCCCGCATTTACCTTCAAATTCCGTTTTTCGCACACTGTTCCAAACTCATTTACCAGACCCTGCAACTCCCATTCATTATCACTCATCAGAACTGTATCATCCGCAAACAGCAGTATAGGTAGCTTCCACTCAATTCCCTCCCTTTTCAGCGATACACCAACATCCACTGCTCTTGATCGTATTTCTTTCATGACTCCATCCATATATACAGTAAACAACCACGGGGACATCACACGGGGTAGCCCAGGGATCGGTACTAGGACCAATTCTCTTTCTAATTTACATCAACGACATAGATGAGGGTCTCACCTGTACAATCTCAAAATTTGCTGACGATTCAAAAATTGCAAATAGCGTACTCTCAAAAGAACAAGTTGACGATATGCAACACAATCTAGATAAATTGTCATGTTGGGCCCAAATTTGGCAAATGAGTTTCAATGCGGATAAATGTAAAGTACTACATGTCGGGTACCTAAATGAGAAAGCAAACTATTCGATGAATGGCACTCAGCTTAAGAATGTAAACAGAGAAACCGATCTGGGAGTAACAATATCGAGTAACCTAAAACCGAGCCAACAATGTTCAGAAGTTGTTAAGAGGGCAAACAAAAAAATTGGCTTTATAGGCAGGTCATTTGAGCATAAATCCAAAGAAGTTATCCTAACCCTTTACAATTTCTTAGTCCGCCCTCTTCTGGAATACTGCGTTCAATCCTGGTGCCCTTATTACCAAAAAGATATAAACAAGCTAGAACGAGTTCAACGTAGAGTTACCAAAATGATACCTAGCCTAAAGAACAAACCATACGAAGAGCGTCTTAGAGAATTAAATCTATTTCCTTTAACCCAGCGCAGATTAAGAGGTGACTTAATTCAAGTGTTCAAAATCATCAAAGGCATCGACAATATGAACTGTAGTAAGTACTTCACTATCGACCAATCTAATTACACGCGGGGAAACGGTTGCAAAATTATTGGTAAATCTTTTAACTCGCACGAATCTAAGAATTTCTTCTTCAATCGAGTTGTCAACTTGTGGAATGGGCTTCCCCGAAACGTTATAGACTGCATCACCGTTGATTCATTTAAACTCCGCCTAGACAAATATCTCTCATTAACCCCGCGACTGACTGCGTTTGTAAATGAATAACTTTATTTTATCCCCCCCTCAGTTACTAACCCATCTGTCCTCTACTAACTCCCTAATCCTGCCCCGGACATTAGTTCCCGGGCAGTAATTCCCTTTCCAATGTTCCCTTACCCACTCTAAACCACTGTTTGGACACTTGATCCTCAGTGTTTTGGAGGACAAGCAACCTAGAAGGGTCAGTAGACCTGTTGTTGCTTGATTTCCTTTGTACTCCTTTGTACCCCTGTTTCAAACCAACATTCAGGTCAAAGAACTCGCTCTGCTCACTCTCCACACGTACTGCTGCCTTTGCACCCTCATACATGCTCTTCACTGCTTTCAGCAACTTGCCCTCTACTCCGTATATTCTAAGTACTTTCCACAAACCTTCTCTATCCACTCTGTCATAGGCCTTCTCCAAGTCCATAAAGGCAACATACACCTTTTGTTTCTTCTCCAGATACTTCTCCACAACACAATTCAGGGTAAAAATCTAATCTACACACCCTCTTCCCTTCCTAAAACCTCCCTGCTCGTCGCCTATCTATTTCTCCGTTCTCACTCTCACTCTCTCAATCACTACCCTACTGTATACCTTCCCTACTACGCTTAGAAGACATATTCCTCAGTGGTTACCACACACTCCTCTTTCCCCTTTGCCCTTATATAGGGGGACTATTATGCCAGTCTTCCAGTCATCGGGTGCACTCCCCTTCTCCCATGCTAGTTTGCACATTTTCCATACCCATTCTATCACTATCTCACCACCATACCTCAACATTTCCCCACACACTCCATCTGTTCCTGGTGCTTTCCCCAACTTCACTCTTTTCATGGCTTCCCACACTTCTGACCTCGTGATCCCCACCTCCTCCTCCACTACTTCTCTTCTTCTCCCTCCCATACCATATCCAGCTATGTTTGCTGGCTCTTCATTCCTTACATTTAGCAACTCACTGAAGTACTCCCTCCATCTTTCGACTCTCTCTTGCTTCTCGGCTAGCATTCTCCCATTCCATCTTTCACACCCTTACTGTTTCCCTTGCTACCTTCCCTAACTTTCTTGACTTCTTTCCAAAACAGTTTCTTACTCTCCCTCCATTTTACACTCAGATTCCTTCCAAATTCCTCATCTACTCTTCTCTTACTTTCCTTCACTACTCTCTTCACCACCCTCTTACTCTCCACATACCTCGCTCGTTTCTGTCTCTCGGAATCTTCATTCCCTCTACTACCCAACCACTCTCTATATGCTTTCTTCTTTTCTTCCACAGCTATTCTTTCCTCTTCTGTCCACAATGCTGTACCTTTCACTCCCCTCCCTCTTATCCTCACTCCACACACCTCCTCACATGCTGCACAGATCTCATCCTTAAACACCTTGCTCATCTCCTCCACTTCCATAACTTCCATGTCGAACCCACCTAGTCGTCTTTCCACTGCTCTCCTTCCTCTCGCCTCCCTCTCACCCACTTATTTTGTATCCTAACCTTAGCTACCACTACATAATGATCAGACAGACCCCCTCCAATTCCCCTATACACCCTAGCATCCATCACAGATTTCTTCATTCGTTCATCCACACATACATAATCAATCAATGACTTTCGTTCCACCACTGTCTTATCCTTCATCGTCAACATCGGTTTCCACGTGTACCTGTGGATCATTCTGTGTCGGAAGAAGATGTTGGCTATCCACAGCCTCCTCCCCACACATACGTCCACAAGTGCACTACCATTCCCATTCACCTCTGATGGTACCCCCCACCCTCCCACCACTCCCTGAACTTTCCTATCAGCCTGGCATACCTGGCTGCATGCCTGGCATGGCATGCATTTATTTAATTAATTTTTGAATAACAATATACAGTACGAGACTGCACATGAATCTCCGAGCATCATCTCTCTCAATATATCAGACTTGCTACTTGCAGTGAAAATAGTCATACATCATAGTTTTCTGTTTTCGTTTTATATTCTGCATTTTAAAGGAAGTCCTGCTCTATACGTATGATGCTATAGATTAACTTTTCATGAAGAGTATGGTGTACTTGAAACAGTTATTTAATTGTACAGAATCATAAGATTACAACAATTAAATATCATATATTTGAATCATTTTGGGATGCGGAGGCTGTCAACCAAATATTGATAAGAAACTTTCGTAATCGCTAAAGTGCAATACAATATTTCCTTAAATTGGCATAAACTTAGCAATATAATGTTTGCATTAAAATACGCGAATGCATAAGGAATGAAGAGCGAGCATAATTACTCTCTCTATAGTCGAGTTTATTGCTTTAGCAAGTGACTGATCAATAATTAATGGAAAAATTTGAAAATAAATTATGCCTCTGCATCATATCAATGCACATCTTTATGACTAACACCATAATTCGCTACAAAATTTCCATAACACCTGAATTATGAAGGTGTAGACATGGTCTTTTACCGTTAACAGGAAAACAAGTATACTTTATTTTAGATAAAGCAAAACACTGCAGATACTGTATATATATATATATATATATATATATATATATATATATATATATATATATATATAATGAAACAGGTCATATAAACAAGCAAAGATAGCAGGTTAATTGGCGAGATACGCATGTGAGAATTTGCAGACTTATCTTCCTGAAGCCGCAACATCACTGATATTTTAACTGATCTTGGAAACCTAATTCAGGCATTGCCTCCGTGCATAATAATATGATACAGACGAACGGCGACAGATTTCACCCATGGACAGTATTGCCAACTGTAATAATTATAGTGTCAAGGATTATGAAAATTATGAAACATGAGTTATTATAAAATGTGTCAATTGACAAAATACGAGATACATTAATCAGTGAGTCTTATGTTGGTGTGATAGGATATTTATATTGATTGCCAGAATAGTTTTCGCTAATGTTTACTGTCTATTGAGGTATCTTGCAAAGTCTCTATATAAGAATAAATTGTGTTTACTATTTATTAAAATGAATTAACAACTACGTATCGTATTCAGAAGAGTACATATAAACATTAACACTGTCTGTCTCGTGAAAGGAATGGTATGTTATGCTTCTCCTTGATTCGAAGTATATTATTCTAGTAAATCGACATATTTCAAACTTGTACATAATGTGGATAGAAACACACATGCAAGGTGGTGAAATGTTAAATAAACTTAGGTTCCTAATCTGCATATGTGTCTCTACCAATATCTGTTGCATCCTTCGCTGGATATTCTAATCACACCAATGGTTTAAAGCTTAGCTTAAAAGAACTTCTTAAACTAAGTAAGGGAAAGAGGCAGGAAATTAATTATAAACAGTTATATTCATGGAACGTCTTTCAGAGTATGGGTGGAAAAGTCACACTCAAGAAGCAAGAGAGTACCATAGGTTTCAGAGTTACTAATACATTCTCTCCTTTGCGAGAAGAATGTATGGGGAATTCTAGTTAGCACCTGCTGTCGATGCAGTACCTGCCCCCACCATGGGAACTTTTGCCACTACCAGGTATTCTCCTCCTGCTGCTGTTACTGCTGGACCCTCCCGAAGGGAAGGTAGGTATAACGTTTCCGTTGTTGGCGACTTCATGGTACGACACCTATGTATTGTACCTGCACAAAACATAAGGTAGTTTGTCTGCTTGGTGCCGAGGTAGGGAGGGGCCCAATCAAGAGCCCCAAGAGAAGGCTGGCTAGAGACGATCGCTGATTGGTCGGATGTTCCAGGACGGGCAGACTTCAAGATCCCTTGGGCCAGCTTACCACACTTCAGTCAGATTTTAGGATACTTGGACAGCACACTCGTCGGCCTATCACACTTCAAGCAGACTTCAGGATACCTCGGGAAGCAAACGCGTCAGCCTACCACACTTCGGGTAGAATTCAAGATACCACAGGTCTAGTTAGATGCTTCAGACACAGGGGAGTCCAACTTCCACTTTTGTAACATCCCTAGTAATTTGTTTTTCTTGTGTTTGCTTAGGTGCATGAAGTAATCATCCGAGCCTAAACAGATTAGTGTCTTAAACTCCTGTAGTTCTCCACACTCAGAGGGTATGACTATTTCACGATTATTGGACAGACCAGAACGAGTGTCTAAACTTTATTCTTCAGACTTGTCCTCAGGTTCAGTATCGAAGGAGGGGGATTGCTGAAAGAGGTTGTGGGCTCATTAAGAACGTTTCTTGTTCTGCAATCTGGAGGGGAGCTTTGAACCTTATATACTCCTTTTCAGGATCACGTTATATTTGTGGTGTTCTTAACTGACTAATCAGGTCACATGGTGTTCATCGGATTTTCTCTTTGATCATGAATCCGGGTTATCTTGGGCAGGTAGTGTGGCTCGGGCTGATCAATCACCTGCCTTGCTTTCCTCCTTCTGCTGCCTTGTGCGCTGGTGTGGGCGGCGAGGAAGTAGGTGGTTGTTTGTCTGGGAGGATGTAAGAGCCTCTAATGTGAGGTACATAAGGAGCTCTGGGGCGATGGGGACTTCTGCTGGGGGTGAATGGGGCCAGGACCAAGCCGAGGAGGTGGGGAGCTTCGTCGACGGTGAAAAGGATGAGGACCAGGATATCTGCGTCCAACACACAAATTTTAATGAAGGCGTGAGAGGTAAATTGTATACGTGGCGTATTGATGGCAGCTGTCTAATTCTCACTGCCGGGAGTGTCGAGAATGCTAGTCATATAACCTTAATGATCATTCATTACCCTCTCCTAAACTCCAGTCTAGTCCTTGGGACCACACCCTTATATTGCCAATTTCTGATGTATATGAAGCGACTCCTAGAGCTCTTGCCATCCCATTCGAGGATGATATAGATAATGGTGCCGGGGTGTTGCAGAAACAACTCTTCTAGAACTTGATACTTCTTCTTTTGCAAACGTCCGTTGTAGAAGATGATTGATTTGACTGGGATGCGGTCGGAGACAATGCCCTCAAGATATTGGCAGAGGAGGCGAAACCTCAGGGAAACATCGGCGATGACTGGAGGGGAAGCGATGGGTCAGGGGAGGTCTGGGAGGTATTTATGATGTTCGAGTCGGCCTGTGGGCTTAACATACCCAATCGTACTGGAAGGTGGGAAATACAATCATAGCGAGTATGGGTGTGCGGGGGGGGGGGGGGGGGGGGGGGGGATCTCCCTCCACCCTATCATCAGCATTTTGTCTATCTAACTTCTAAAGTGGAACACATTCTCAGGCTGGGAAATTAGGTATAGCCCGGCAGCCCGGACTAGCCCAGACATGTAGCCGGGCTAGTGATTTTCAATTTTAGACTGCCCGGCAGTTGCCCGGGGGACAAGTTAATGTTTGTAATAGTTCCTTACATAACGCTTCAATAGAATACATACTAATGATAATAATTATAATATCAAATACCGCTAGATAATTATTATAGGAAAACATCGCTGCGGTAACCTTTTAGTCGACAGAAACCAACGCTCCTCGGGTGCGATGACCCTTTAGTAAACAGTAACCGACGGAGCTGATCGGTTGTAATTTTTGTAATGTTTTCGGTTTTATTTTAACTGACGTTAAATTGAATCCCTTAGCAACTGATGTATCGATAACTAACGGAAACATGAGAAAGTAATATGTCTCATAAGTACTCAAAATAAACAACAGATTTAGCTACAAAATTTGAATAATAGTTGAATAATATAGATGAAGACACAACAATTTACCATCAGGTGGAAAATAAATATAGAGCATACCGGTTCATATACTGTACTGCCAATATTGATTTCTATCGGATACAATAAAAAACAAAATCAATGAAAATATAACACAAACAGGATATTTGAGTAACACAAGTTAGAAGCCGTGTAAATCCTAGAATAACCATGGCCTAAGATTTGTTGTAATTATAATGTTACGAACCTTAATTGAATTAGATATAATAAAGCTTGTTAGGGTTGACAATGGTGTTGGTGGAATGATCTGTGCTCGCAGTGTTATACAATAATTAGGGTAAATTCATTGAATGCTTATACTGTAGGAGGGTAGCAGATTGGCATTATCTGCACCTACGCTTGTCTCCACTTCGACAATATTGGCGTGCACTTTGATTATTTTTTCATTTTAATGTTATTATTGTCTGATTTTTGATAATTCGAGCTATTGGGATTTTTGGATTTTCCATGATCAAATTTTTAGAATGTTGCTGTAACAGACAATTTGACATATAAACATAGCTTCCTTATGTCAGTGTCCTGGTTTCACATTCAGTACAGCTGTACACATACTCTCACTCTCTCACTCTCTCTCCCCGGTATACGTTAGTAAAAACTATTAATTTGTAATGTGATTCAATAAAAATGTGACATAGACTAAGGCTTGTTGTTCCTAGAATTATGCAGTGTTTTCGCCGTAGTCAGTTATATAGGCTACACGTGTCAACCATAAAGGTTAGCAGTATTTTTATCGTTTATAGATTAGTTGAAAATGAAGATTTATGTATGGCTTTGCCTGTTTTAACAATAATCAATATTCAAGGATGGTAAACAACAATAGCTGAGAAGGTTATGGGGATGAGGGATATGGAGAAACAAATATATATATATATATATAGATATATATATATATATATATATATATATATATATATATATATATATATATATATATATGTAATTTTAGCTTAGCTAGGGATATGTTAGAGTGAATGTAATTTGGCTAAATTAAGATATCTTGAGTTAGGAAGGCTAAATCAACAATTGTTTTTGGTTGACTAAGATAGCTTGGGGTAGATTTAGCTGTAGAAAAGAGTTTATGATAAAATGGTAGGATATGATCTAACAAGTTACGGATATAATAGCCGAATATTCTATCTTGTTAATTTCACTCCATCACTAAACACCTCCCAAAGAAATTAATGAAAGTATGTGATCCACAAATTCGAAAAAATATATAAATATACAGAAATATGATTATATTCTTACTAAATGTCAATAAAACACACATGCACTAACTTGTGAGACACCAAGACTTAGTGTTCTAGTTCATTATTAAAGGTTACTTGATCCAGTCTTGGTGTTATAAGAACAGTCAAGTAGCAGCCGGCTGTATTTCGCAAATATTAAATTAAAATAATATCAAAACAATTATTTGAAATTACATTTTGTCATTCAGCAACATGTTCACGGGCAGGAGAACAGTAAAGAGGTAATACCATAATGTACTTCTCTCCTACTTTACTAACACTCAGTAACCTAGTCTAAGGATAATTCTATGTATGTTTTCATGATGATTGTTTCACTCAAATATATTGATTATTTGTATTCAATGCCTGAAATCCGAGGGGAAAACATTTACGGACAAGAGATTACCCCAACGGATGACATGTAGTAGGGGATGGAAGTTGGACATAAGCTTAGGTGGGAGAAGGTACATTTAATGAGAATATCCTAGTGCGTTATGTAATGTAAAACGAGAGATCAATGTTTACGAGAAACAATACGTTTATTTGAAATGTTATAATTACTAAAACAGTGTCAAGGAGCTAATGCTTATAGGCGGAAAATAATTAAGTTTTAATACACTTATATTAAAGGATAAAGTCTTAGGCCCTGATGAAGGAAGGTGGATTGACAATGCAAAACAATAGATCACGATTGAAATGTTAGAAAAGAAAACTATTATTAGAGACAATTATGAGAACATATCCTATGGTGACAAGATAAAGTATACCAAAGGAGCTTTGAAAGGATTATCAATAAGAAAATCTAAATATAATATAATATAATATAATATATATATTGGAGTGAGGGGATAAAGTGGTAGTACCGTAATCCAAGGAAGAGAAGAGGAGGGAGAGTGGAGAACAACATTTACAATTGAAAAGGCCTGGTCATCCCGGAATGGGAGAGATGTAAATAGCTAAATATATGGAAACCTGCAATGTCCTCTTCATATATTCAACGTTTTGGCCATCAACGTACCATAGCAATACTGTTGCTATGTCAAAACATTAGTAATGTATTAGTTTCCAAAAACTCAGTCAGTACTGTGGACATAAAATAACCAATTTATAGAAGCTGGTGGCATGTTTGTGAATGTATGTGGTACCGGTACTTAACGAGTGAAATTCTTCAAAATGTATTAGGGCAAAATTAATCAAAACTATGTCATGGCAAGTGAAAAAACTGTCAGGGCAAGTAAATTTCAGAAGTCACTAGCCCGGGGCAAGTAGATCCGCAACACTAATTTCCCAGTCAACATTCTATCCATCTCTCCTTTCACAGAAATATCCATCTTAGGAGATTTCAATGTTCTCCACCGCCAATGATTCTCCTCTCATTTCACTGACCAACCTGGTGAATTAACCTGCATCTTTTCTATCATAAATGATCTAGAGTAGTTAGTCCAGCACCCTACTCCTATTCCTGATCGTTTTGGAGACATGCCCAACATCCTTGACTTATTTCTTACCTCTAATCCTTCTACTTATGCTGTAAACCTTTTATCTCCGTTGGGCTCCTCCGATCAAAACCTATCTCTTTTACCTGTACTATCTCTCCACTACGGCCATCCAATACTCCCAGCCGGCGGTGCTTGTGCCACTTTGGCGCTGTTGACTGGAAGGATCTTCTGCAGTACTTCTTTGATTTCCCATGGAATGATTTTTGCTTCCGTGGTCGGGGATTCTCGAAGTGCGCTGAGTGCATTATCTGGGCAATCCTCTCTGGCATGGAGGCTTACATTAATTTTCTTTCTCCCAATCTAACGCAAATAAATCTTGGTTTATTCACACATATTCTACTGCTGTCCACAATAAAGAGGAAGCATTCAAACGGTACCGTTGCTTTCAAACTCAAGAATCTCATGATTTTTTTTTTTTTTTTGCCAGGAATCAAGCCAAATCTGTTCTTCGACAAGCCAAAAATCTTTCATAAAAAACAAATGTTCTATACTCTCCACCTCTAGCTCTTCCCAAGCTTTCCGGCATCTAGCCAAGAACCTCTCAAACAATTTTACTTCCCCGTCTTTTCCTCTTCTTTTCCATTCTGAAGATACAACCATCACGTCTTTCCCTGACAAAGCTGAACTTTTTGCTCAAATTTTCGCTAAAAACCCCACCTTCGATGATTCCGGTGCTATTCCTCCATCTCCATCCCCTCTCTCTTTCTTATACATAATATCAAAATATCTTCTAAGGATGCACTTTCTGCCTTTCTGCCTATAAGAAGACATACAGACCGAATGGTGTTCCACCTATTGTACTAAAAAGATGTTCTTCCATGCCGACTCCTTGCCTAGGTAAACTCTTGCGTCTCTTTCTTTCCTCTAACGTTTTTCCTTCATACAAGAAGCTTGCTCTCATTCAACCTGTCCAAAAGCAGGGTGACCCTTTTCAACCCTCCAACTATCTTCCAATTGCTCTCATGTCTTGCCTCTGTAAAGTTTTTGAAACCATTCTTAATTCGAAATTTCTTAAGCATTTATCTTCCCACAATCTACTCTCAGATCGCCAGTATGATTTCCTTAAGGGCCGGCTCTACTAGCGATTTCCTTGCTTATCTTACTAACTCTTGGTCACGCTCCCTTCGGGACTTCGGCTAGACTTTTTCTGTTGCATATAAGATATCTCACAAAGTTATGAATCGATTTTCCCGAAATATGGTGGGCAAGAAGGATATGCTCCACGGAAGAACTGATTCAATATAAGAGTTGATCAGCAGAGCGCATACCTCCACCAGCGTAGGCACCTCACAAAGTTATTAACTGATATTTACGAAATTTGGGGGGTAACTTGGATATGTGCCAAGGAAGAAGTGATTTTATTTATGAGGCGATCGGTAGAGCGCATATCTCTGCCAGCGTAGGGTGAGGTATGGGCTCTCCTGAGAGCCCTTAACACTTTGAGTACCAGCAACGCACGTTATGCGTCACCTATGTATGTAACGCTAAACCCCAGCGACGCAATGGTTGCGTTTGCGTTAACCCTTAATTAGCGGCTCACCACATAAGTCGTATTTAATAAAGCTGGACTATGTGGCGGCGCTCGACATAGGTCGAGTGGCAATTTCAGCACGTAATGTTGCTGAGAGAGAGAGACAAGTGGTGGCAGGAGAGTAGCGAGCGTATGACTGCTCCAGACCACCGCGGCGAACATACTGACACGAATCCCAGCTCCCTCCTCCCTCTCTCACTCGCTATATAAGGAATTGTATCGGGAAAGTGGCTAATTACATGCTTTTTGCACTCGCGTTGCACGGTTATTGCAAGAAAACTAGCCATCATAAAGGGATCGTTATGGTGTCATTCGAAAGCTCTGTTTATTGCCCTTTCAGGGATAGGTACTTGTTTTTACGTTCTGGGTCTTATTTAGGCATGAAAATGATCACGTAAACAGCCCGATTTGGCCTAAAAACACCCCGCTGGGCGGTACATATACATGAAGCGCATAGGCCGGTCGTAAGGTGTTAATTATCTCTTGCCTATGGGACCGACCCTAAAAGTTCTGGATTCGTATGGGAAACTGCTGTAGTATCCCACACGCAACAATACCGATGGAGGGAAACCCTCCAGTCCCCCTGCGTGCGTGCGAGAGTGATTTCCAGTATTTTGCTTCTTACTCATTTCCACATGTTAATTGGTGACTTTCCCTGCGCCCGCAGGAATTGTGCCCTAAATGACCCGCCCCGCAGGTATCCCTAAATGACTAGTGAGCGGGGTTTTTTCGTGTGGTATTTCTTCATATAATTATCCCATCCCATGTGTTTTCTGGAAAACACACAAAATGACGTCCAACCCTGCGGACTTTCTATGTTATGGAGAAACAAATAGTACACTAAATAGCAATACCTACTAATGGATCATATTGAACCAAGAAAAAATGTTAGGTCAGGTCATATGTCACAGGAAGAAAACGGAAAAGAAATTATTGGGGAAAGATGATAGGTGGGATGCAGGACTTAGGCAGGCACAACGATGTGAACCCTGCATTCAGTCTTCTAACCATCGCTTGGCTAGCCTTGCCAGTGTATCATAGAGGTGTTCCTGCATCCTGTTTTATATGTCCCCTTGTTCCATGCCTTAAATCCCTTACTGGTAGCTAATTCCCGGGTCTGGGCACCAATGTGGTAACCCTAATCAATGGAAAGTTAAATATATACTAAAGCTATAATGAATCAAATAAAATCAATCTAAATGAACAAAATACTCTATAAGTCTAAATTGAATTCAATCTGAAACAAGCTAATTTATATCCAAAGGTCTCACCTAATTACAATGTATATATAGGGTTATGTTATAACGGGTTAATATTTAGCGCAGGAATTAACTCCACCAATAGTTTCCACGTGGGCAAATGAGGGCAAGGGAGAACGTTTTACCCCCCAATATGGTGGTGGACAATGCGGAACGAGACTTCGGTCTCGCGTACACGAGTCAAGTTAAAGAAAGAAATAAATGATGTACATGGGAATGGACCATGAATATTATGCTTTCATCTATCAGTCAGTCATGATGTCGATGAGAGCGTCGTGATGGTGTAGCGTGTGGGTGATTGCTGTATGGTGTATTGTGATTAGAGGCACAAAAGCACGATAAACTGGGGGCGGAAAATTAGATGTTAACTGGTTGGTGTTCGTGAAGGCTCTGACGTACCTCAAAAAGCACACCTTGCTGCTGCCTTTGGCAAACCGCCAGGAGCCCAAATTATCGTACCGCTTTTAGGTTGCTCTATA